>CAWUFW010000932.1:1200000-2400000 GCA_963921515.1 Calotriton arnoldi
ATCTTGGCTGGCACCTATGTGTAGGAAACTGGGTGTGAGAAATGTTGTAGTAGCTCTCAGGCTTTTAACAACAGAGAATTAAATATATGTGTTTGTACAATCTCCAAATATTTGTACCACGCATGGAGGGTGAGGCATACGTTCTGTAGCGAGCAATTGGGCATACAAGGAATGAGGATGAACTGTCCATGATGGTCTTATGATGAAGATGTTTCAACACAAATGAAATAGATATACCCAACGACACACATGACAGTCTAGAAAGTGGATCTAAACTCCCCTTTGAACATAGCGGACCCATTTTTAGAGGTTTTTGTTGACAGGCATGTGTACATAATTCCACTGGATAGAAGCCCACTCGTCCACTCCCGAATACTAAAGCAAATTTGGTACTTGCTATAACATCTGTGCCACAATTTTTGTTTTGCTCATCACATCCTTTGGTACTTCGGTAGATATGTAATGGATTTTTCCTGTTCCTGAGTTTTAGGTGTATTTTTATGAGATTACAATTGGACACTACTTGAGCTTCTTGATCGTAGATTGAGTTGCATAGTTTAGGGATCAATAATCATCCATTCCCCACCCCTTGCTTAAACCCTTTCATTCATATTCCAAAATCTGTATTGAAATTGGTTGTTTGCACATTGTACTCTGCATTTTATTGTATTTAAGTAAAAATTCTATTAATGTTTTTTATTTAAACTTTTATAGTTGGAACTGGATGAATGAAACATTTTATATCCAAAGTGCTAGGTAAGTATTCAGTACATTCTACATTTGACCAAAAGAATGTATCTAGACTGGCATGAAGGCCATGCATATTGGAGTATAATGAATATTCTCCTATGGCAGAATATTATGCACTCAAGAGCTATATATACATTTGCCTTGTAAATAGCACTTACACACATATTACACTTATTTGACTATGCACTTTCACTGTGCCGTTCTCATTGGACCACTACAGTATGAATAATTGGTTTTGTCATTCCAGTACATGGATTATACAGTAAATACATTGTTATTGTTTTTCTTGTATCTTTGTAGTGTATAACTTATCAATCAAGGGAATTTAGGATCAAACGCTTCCTCCGAGTGAACCATTGTACTGGTTAGATTATCTGTTTGCCCAAGTTCCCATGAATACAGGGTTGCCCCATAGTTATTTGTGCATACTCTGAATTCAGGACATACACTTTTATTAGGGCAACATCTGTCCCAACAAGCTTGCCCCCTTCCACCAAATATCACTCCTCTGTATTTCAGATCTTTAGTTTGGGTTGGAAACGAGCTCCTGGCCTAACCCAAGTCAATATTCCAGTGACAAAGACAGAGACAGAATAGTGTGTGCAGAAGACCTGACCATGCTAACACTTTTGGAGTGCTACCCCTTTAGCTTTGGTTAAATGTGTCTGCTAAAGGAGTTCTATTTATGCTCCTTGTAATTTGAGATACTTCTGAATGTTTTATGTCTTTGCCATGGAGGTAAGGCACCTCACATTCCATGTAATTATTCTCACTTTCTCCATATGTACACTTGACTGAGGCATATTGATCACAGCTAGGAGAACCCTACCTCCCCCAACCTCATCGTTATCCCATTCTTATTTATCTCTTGTTGGTCACTGTAACAATAACAGAGAAAACAATAAAACAAAACCTCAACTGTACCTACCTTGGACAGTAGGAAAAAAGCTCCCCACCCAAAACATTGGCTGTAACCAGAGTTACGCTGTGCTGCCAAAGCCCACTTCTGTCCCCGGGTTAGGCAGTTTTAGGGGGAGGTGGATTGGTAAAGGCATTTCACATCCCTGTCACCTACCGTTGTCGTTGTTATATACACAATCATCTGGGGTAGCTCAAGTCACCTTCATTTATGGCCTTCTATTTATTCTGTATTATATTAGTTTGTCTACTGCTCTTGGGGTTACTTTAGGCATTTTCATGCTGCCTTCAGTGTGTGTGTTGATTGGTATGTATATATGGTATGACCGCCTTCTGTCAAAGCTCTGGAGCCATCAGTCAAAGGATCTTCTCTTGGATTTTCTGTTGCTGCCGCTGCCATTTCTCTTTCCAGTTGGGTCTGCTGGCGAGTGGGGTGCACTCTTCTCAGAGTCTTCATGTGTGTGTTTCTGGACACCCAATTGTTCAACACATTGTACCTACTCAGGTTGTGTTTCTCTGCCCAGTCCCACACAACTTATGGGTCTGTGAAAATATTAATCTCCTCACCATGACTTTAAACTTTACTGGGAAGAGCAAAGCATATTTGACTCCCATGTTTTGCAGTCTCTTCTTCGCTTCAGTGAAAGAGGACATCTGTTGGTGGACTGTGGCTGTGCAGTAAAGATCATGATGCTACTATTTTTGACCTTGATGTGATCATTACCATGCTTGCTGTAGTATTAGGTTATGTTACTATAGTGGAGAAATTTGGCCACAACAGGTTGCAGGGAGCAATGGGGGATGGAGGTCTTGCAACGATCAGATGCAACATTTCCAGGGCAAAGTACTGTGTGAACCCGTCTTCTACTACCATGTGATGTATCAAGGGTCCATGGAAAGTGATTATGTTTTTGCCTTCTACCCTTTTGGGAAGACCTACTATACTGGTATTATTCCTTTTGGATTTCCCCTCTGAGTCATCAGCTCTTCATTCCAGGTGTCTACCTCTTTCAGTTAAGTCTTTGATCTGCCTGCACAGTTCCTCTGCAGTCAGCTGAATCTTCCATATAGTCTTCTCTCTTCTCTGCTTTTATGACATGGTCTGTCATCTTCCCATGATTATCTCGCAATACTTTTATTTGTCAATTTTAAGTCCCAGCCAGTCTCTAGTGGAGGCTATGGCTGCAAGTATTGCATCCATCTTGATGCAAAATTGTGGCAATGCAGGACCACCCGATATGACCGCAGCTTCATGTTGTTTCTCTTCTGTGTCATTCCGCAGCTTGGAATGTCTCCTGATTCTGATACCAGGATAGGAACCTGAGTCACCCCTCTCTCTTGCTGTGCTTCTTCTGTCAGGAAAAGCTCTGTCTCCTCAACAGTACAGTGAAGTAAAAAGAAGGGGAGAGCTACCTAACCTCCATTTGGTTAACTGCCCAGAGACTGGGCTTTAGCACGTGGGGTGACACAGTTGCAATCCTGCTGTCCATGGTGCCACAGTTGGTGCCACTCTCAGTGAGTACTTTGGTCAGTTTTCATACCTCATGATGTCACTATACATGACAGTCAGACTAGTCCTTCCTGTGCCTCCTCTTCACTGGGTTATATAGTTTAGCAGGAGTGTTTAATTGTTATTCGCCCCTTTTTTCCTATTAGTGAGAGAGGCCAAAAGTAATCATCACAGGCCCCAAGGTTCTCAAGTTCTTTCAGTGTGACATGGTTACAATCATAACAGGTTTGATGCACATTGAATGCGGGTCATCCCATTTCCACCAGCAGCCTCTCCTCAAAGTCTTCCAATTGTTAGGGAACTAGCATTCGTCGCTGGGGTCACACTTCACTCTCTCCATCTGCTGTTCACTGTTTTCACCCAGCTGCCTCAAGGGTGACTACCCTCCATCATTTTCAATTTTGTCTCCAGCTTGCTATGCTGCACTATCCCCAGTTGCCTGCAGTGACCCACAAGGCAGGCTTGCTTCATGTCCCACACATCTCCTCACACCAGCTGCAGCCGTTCACCATCTTTTTGCTCCACAGGTGGGTCGTTTCATAGTCTTCCAAGGCTAGCTATGGCTGAAGACAGTCCATTTTGGAACACACTGTACTCTAGCTCACCACCGGCTTCCTCTGGATAAGCAGTCAGTGATTGAGAGCCCAGCCCCACCACAGTATAAGTGAATGCCATTACCGAGAGCTGGATGAGCTTTGTCCTCACTTCATGACATCCAGGCCATGCTCCTAAATTCCACAAGTTAAATTAGTTATTGCACTGTGTGGTTGTCAGCCTAAATATTTTACTTTGTTTTCATAACTGGGAGCAATAGTTCGTTGGCCTGTTTCACTGAACTTTGGTCTATTTTTCTGTAGGTGGGCAAATACTGAAGGCCATAGGGCTTTTCACTTTTGCTGGTATTCCTGCTGCTCGGGTAGAAATCCTACCCGAACGGCAGTTCGCAATCGCGAACTTACCGTTCGCGATTGCAAACTTACTGTTCGCGAGCGGGGGAAAAAACTCCGCTGCACTACGCGAAGCGGAGTTTTCTGCACTCCGCGAGCTCCGCGGAGCGTGGAGTGCAGAAAACTCTGCAAACTCAGTGAACGGAGTGAAGTTCACCGCCCAGGACTAGTAATACACAAGGGCATTTAACTTGAACTAGAGTAGAGGATTTAGTAGAGCAATGTAACATGTATTGTGGCAATGACATGTAACTTTTCCTTTGCAGTGAACTGATGAATTTGTCAATGTATGGTAATTAGTACACTTAAACCAAATAACATCTTTCATTGGGCCACAAAAGGGAATACATGGAAGAGAAATGGTTGAAAGGGTTTTCCATGCTGAAAGAGAAGAACAACACCAGCATGTGGAGGTATATAAATCGGCTAGAAAATCAAGGCTGGTCAAAGGAGAATGGAGTAGCCGAAAAAGACTGGGAAAGACACGCTAAACTACTATACACTAAAGAACCTGCTGGGGTCCCGTTGATGGGAGTAGACCAGAAGAGGTTAGCCATAACATCGAAGGCATTCAAACGACGGAAGATGAAGCCATCGACCCAGAAACCAGCTACGAGGGAGCAGCTACCCGCAACACGAAGGCACTCAAATTTCTGAGGGCGAAGTCACAAAACTTATTAAAAAACATTAGGAACAATGGTGCCCCAGGTCCCAACGGGATCCCACCTCCAGTATTCAAAACAGCCCAGGCATTTTTCACTCCGATTTTGACCCCACTATTTGAACAGGCTTATCTGACAACAACGACACCGCAATCCTGGAGAGGTTCAATCTTACACCCCATATACAAAAAAGGAGAATGAGCAACTCCAGCTATTTACAGGCTGGTAGCCCTGATTGACATAGAAGCTAAGGCATTTGCCCATATTTTACTAAAGGAGTTGGAGTCATGGACAAAAGAAAAATAAATCCTCCCAATTTATCAGTCAGGATTCAGGCCATATAGCTCTACAATGGGCAACATCATGGCACTAGCTTATTTTCCAAACAAGTGCTTATGAAAAACAAACCGTCCATATACTGCAGTTTTATAGACTATAGCATGGCATACGAACAGGGTGGACCGAGGAAGATTTTGGTGGAAATTATCATCCTGGGGGATCATGCCCAAGCTCCTGAAGGCCATTATATCCGTATATTCGGAAACATGGGTACAGGTTAAAACATACCCTACCACAGTAACATCTAGACAGGCCACTAGCAATGGGCTTAAGCAGGGCTGTGTCTTGGCCCCCTTACTTTTCAATCTATACAGCACAGACCTGTGGGTGGCCGTGCAAGGAGCCAGTCTAGTTGCTCGAAAGCTGGGGAAGGTGAGGTTCTCAAGCCTACAATATGTGGATGGCACAGTAATAATGGAGCACACAGGTGGGCCTCCAGAGAGCCCTCAATGCACTCCTTGGCTTTAACCAGGAAAACCACTTGCTAATCAACAAAGGTAAAACCAAGATAATTGTGTTTGGTACATATCCAAAAAAGAAGCTTGCACACTGGCAGCTGGGTGATTATCAAATTGGGACAACCACAGCTTATAATTACCTCATGGTATGGTTTCCCGAGAATGCAAGAGCTGGCATACATTTAAAACACCTAAGGGGAAAGGCAGACCAAACCATCTGCTCATTGAGGCAACAACTGTTAAGTCCAACAGCTGATCCAATGCTGACAGTCTTGAGAGCGAAACTTACCCTGGCAATCAGTTACGGCCACTTGACCTTTCCGGGAGCGTTGTACAGTTTTATAACAGCAGTAGAGACCAAAGCCTACAAATTAGTGATGCTAGCCCGGCTGCAAACCAGAAGAGCAAGGCTAAGGCTGGAGCTAGGCCTTGGGAGGCCTGAGTTGGAGCTCCAGGGGGATCCCATTAAGTTTTACATCAGAATTTCGAGAGCTCCAGAAAACTCACTCAAATATCACTTGGGAACGATCTTTAAGAAAGAACATTCACCATGGCGCCTCGAGCTGTAGCAAGCAATCAGCAGCCTAAGGATACAAGCTGAAAGCCTGCATTTACCCTCAATTCCAACATCAGCTGAGAAAAAAGCAGTGGAGAGACAGGTACAGATCTGAATGTCTTGTCTGAAATGGATATGGGAACATCTCAGTTCAAACCCATCACTGCGGCATTGGACACAACATATATTCCAGGGATAGCCCAGCCCTATCTACGTAAAGCATTGTCAGTTCAGGCACGCAGGAAAATTCTTTGCATGCGGCTCTTGGCTTTGAGAATAACAGATTTTAACCCAGCATGGGCACCCAAGGGAGGAAATGCCTCCTGCAGGTTATGATTATACAGGAAAGAATCGTGGTTGTATTTGTTGTGTTGCTGCCCTACCCTGGTCGAGGATTGCCAACTGTTGCCCCGCCCAATCATTAACGTCAAGGGATTGAGAACTTGCAAGGAGGCCTCGGATTTGTGTTTCACCGAAACTGATGCAACCAACTTAGCAAGAATGGCAAATTTCATGCACATAATTAGATTGGTACTTGATGAGCAGTCTCTAGCCTAATAAATTTTAGGGACGGGCTAAGACACTGCATGCACTAACTAGCACCAATCACTTTAATTTATATACGTATACCAAGAAGCATGACAATAATGCACGTAAAACCTGCAAGTGGGATTAGCACCACCGTTTGGAGTCACCAGCCATACTAATAAAAGTTGAGGGATGAAGTCTAACGATGGGGAGGTCATACATGTTATTTTCAGCACTTAGGTAACACCCTAAAAACACTTTTAACAAACATAGATAGGGGCAATCACACTTACTAACCCTCCTCCCTGCTTGAAGCACTTTACTTTACTCTCCTGGCCTCTGTAGATTGCTTTAACAAACTAAGTCAGGGGAAATCGCACTTGATAATTTCCCTACTTCCTTGAAGCACTTTAGATTACCCTCTTGGACTTGGTTGAATGCTTTTAACATACTTGCTTTTATGGAGGGATAATTTTAATGCATGAAAAAAATTACAAGATCAATTGAGAATGGTTTTATCCACAATGAAACTAAGAAGGATTTTAGAAGGTAAAAAAAACTTGTTTATTTGTTTCTTCTATTTTTGTGTTACTGTAATGATTTTAATTAATCGAACGGTTAATAAAAATTATCCTTTCACTCATTGGGCCACAGTTAGGTTAACTGGTTTGGTATAAGATACTCAAATGGAGCACATATTTGTGATGTCATGAAATCAATAAAGCAATTTTAAGAGATATATAGGGAAAAGATGCTGTCATTCAGTATATCATCAAATTTTAACATGAAAAATGATGCATAAATGGGGTAACGTGACAAATGTAATTATTTAGGCCCCGATTCTGGGCGTAGAGTCTAATCTCTGCACAAATTTCCATTTATGCAGGGATCAGAATTATAAGTTGTGTGCCAAATAGTACACTCCTGATTATTTTCCTCAGGTAAATTTGCCATATCAAATCTGCCGACATTGACTTTGGGCAAAATGGCCATTATCTATCATATGTGTGAAATTTGATGTGGAACATACAAAATTCACAAGTAATTCTCAATTTTTCTTAGGAATATTTTGAATAGGAGTTTTTAACCACATTTAGTAAATACATCACTTTAGAGTAATAGAGCTATCCAATGTGTAATGAGTAACTGGAGCCATAGTTAGCATTTCAAGAACAGGCACATCAGTTTCAGTCAAACATTTCTTTGGAAACGTGCTCATAAATTTGTATAATCTAAGGCAGTGGATTTGACTTCTGTGGACCACCACTCAATCACTATTGGAACCCGGGAACCACCACTGAATCATCATTGGAATCCGAGGACCCCCACTGAGTCATTACTGGAAGCTGGGGGCTCCAGCCTAAGCAATTTTGATGAGTTTAGCTGCAAAACAACACACAAAAACACAAAGAAAAGCATTCATTAAACAAATACACAAAAGGGGACATATTTTATTTAAGTCACTAACAAACATATAGAAAAAATATAAACTGTATCTTGAATAGGCGGGTAGGAGCTTTGCTAAATTCAACTGAGGCCACCCATCATCCATACTATATTTTATTTGATGCTCTTGCACTGCTCCACAAATCAATCTGAGGACTCCAAATTCATTTTAAGCCTCCAATTTCAAATTCCTTCACATTCACAGAACATTTGAAAATTATCATCTCACATTTTGCTTCTTAATTTATGTACACTTTATTAATCTGTTAATATTATATAATTTTCCAAGCAGCCGTGAACCCTCTACGTAGGCATAATGGACTCCCAACCGTCCCCAGGTTAAGAATCGATGATCTAATGGCATGAGTCATAAAACTAATTTACACTTTGAGTAATTTACACGTTGGAGTAAGTTTACTGCACTTTTGAGTACTTTATACTTTGAAGTAAGTTCACTACTTGTTGGTATTCACCAACTCAGAGTGTAAATTTACTTCAAAATTGTAAGTTACATATCTCCAATGCCGTAGTGTAGTAATTGGCTGGTGTGGGTGGTGATGATGTCCCTCCCTAAACCCCTCCCTACCCCTACCTAAACCTCTATTACTCCTCCCTAATCCTCTCTGCTTTTGGAGTAAGTCTTCCTCTTTGTCCACCCACTTCCTCCAGTCCTTCCTACATTGACAACTAAAACATATACTTACATGTGTGGAGACTCCACAGTTGGGGCGGAGAATTCTGCACATATAAGTATAGGAATTTGCGTGGGCCTAAACTCCGCACTTAGTTTGTGAATAACACTCTGTAGTACATTTTGTAGTACTATAAAATGTACTACAAAGTTCAATTTGTGAATCAGGTCCGTAGAGACCTCTCTTGCATTGGATTATAATCATCATTATTATGAAGCGTTTATATTCAAGGTATCAATCAAATGGCAGATGCAGGTGTAAAAACACATGTTTGTAAATTGTATTGAAGCTGCTTAAAGAGCGCTGAATAAGGAAGGAAGGAAGGAAGTAGGTTTAACACAAGATTTATAATGCAACCCAGGTCTGTTTTGATTATTATTAGCTATTGTTGTTTTTCAAATTTGCTAAAATTTCGCTAAAACTTCCCATTTTCAAAATTAACCAAATAGAAATTCCAACTCATAAAATTGTGTTACTACTTCGTTGAAATTTATTAGTGTTGTCTATATATGAATTTGTTATTTTTTCATGATAAAACGATATTGATGATTTAATGCCACACACAGGGGCATATTTGCAAAAATATGTTGGCAAGCTGAGCTGCACCAAAATCAGCAGCGCTGTGCTCCAGCATTTTCAAAACGCAGGGATGTGCTGTATTCACAAGAATACAGCGCACCCCTGAGTTTCCCCTAGTGCTGGGGCAAAAAAAGCGTCCTAGCGCCAGTGCAGGCTCCCTGCCGCCATGTTGCAAGGGTGCTGGCGCTGCAAGGGCGATTGTTTATGTGCAGGAAGGAACACCTTCCTGCACATAAACATTCATTCATGGTGATTTTCTCTTTCTATGTTTGCTACAGAATGCAGCACACATGGAAGTGCAAAAAATGAGGAGAAATTAATTTCTCCTCTTATTGCCATTCTAACGCCTGGTAATCCATGGCGTTAGAATGGCGCTGTTTGTGGTGCTGCCTCAGCCCTGCAAATCTGTGTCAGCACCAAAAAGCAATGGGTGTTACAGTTGAACACCCACAGCAACACCCATTGCAGGCCCCTTTGCTGCATAGGACTGCGGCAGAAAAGGCATATTTGCAAGGTGGCGTTAAGCCATGTTAAGTGGCTTAGCATCACCTTGTAAATACGGAAAATGGTGCTACGCCACTGGAGCTTCAAAAAAAGTGTTGCTCCAGTGGCGATTGGGGCTTGTAAATAGGTCCCACAGTTTGAACAATGTGGATAAGTGATTTTTTTGTTTATTATTATGAAGACCAAATTCTGAATGAAATAAAATATTTAAATTTATATTACATTAAATTACATCTGGTATATATTGTAAAAACTAAATGTGTTTCCACAAAGAAGCAATCAATAATTTGGCATTCTATTATATTAAGTTGTGGAAACTGAATGTGCCTTTTGTGACTGCTGACGCTGTTGAAGTGATTACACGGAGTGTGGGAGAAGTCAGAAAGTAAAGAGGCACTATTACAATTAGGCAAATCTGTGCTGGGTATGAATTAAATAGGAAATAGGTGGAACATAGGTGGAACGCCTACTGGCCTGTAAGACAACAATATGGATCAGTATCTTTGTTAATTTGACCATATATATATATATATTATCTACTGGTGGTCGCCAGTAGATAGTTATAGTTAGGACCTATTTTCCATAGGAAATCCGCACCATTCTATTTGAAATAACTCTTGCGTCGGTTGACGAATCTTCGCGAAATTTTCAAACTTTATGGCCCGCTCCGGTCCGCTCCTACCCTGAAAGTCTCAGGGTGATTCGTCAAGCGGGGGCCGAGAAAAAGGGGGGTCCCAAAACGTGTTTTCCCCATTCATTTTCCCATAGGAAACTTTAGACACGGCTACCGCCCGAACTGCTGAACGGAATTACACCAAATTTGGCAAAGAGGTAGTTCTTGGTTCAGAAAGAACCCTTTTTGTTAAATGGTGTAAATCCGTTCAGTAGTTGCGGAGAAATTAAAAAAATAAGAGTCAAAAAATCAATTTCCCATAGGAAACTTTATGCAAGGCTACAGCCCGAACTGCTGAACGGAATTACACCAAATTTGGCAAAGAGGTAGTTCTTGGTTCAAAAAGAACCCTTTTTGTTAAATGGTGTAAATCCGTTCAGTTGTTGCTGAGAAAATCAAAAGTAAAAACAGATATATATCTGGGCGGAGCCTAACCACACATGTCATCGTGAGATCTGATTGGCTGTCAGCACTTCATCCTGGAATTGCTGGCAGCCATCTTGGGACCAATATAAATGATAGTACCCCTTTGAAATGCATTGTAGTGAATCGAAGATTTTGAGGGTTACCAAAAGGAGAACTATAAAGGGTGATAACAGACTTTAGTTACATTAGAATTCATTTGTTGATGGTACCATACTAATTTCAGGAATTGTGGTGTGTTCTAAGGTGATTTTACCCTGTGAAAAACCTTCTGCTGGGATATCATGAATCATGTTTGAGAGAAAACTATTTTCACATGCTTGTCCCATACAGTTTTGGAAGGTGCCCCAGAAGCTAAAATGAGAGCATATTTTCTGTAAATTCACATTATCTTTCTCAGTCATGTGAGAATGAAGTCTGACATTCTCAGTAAAACATGTACATCCAACAAGGGCAGAGACTGTCAGTTGATTCCTTTGTGTTCTACTGCAGCTTCCCAGAGTGTTCTAAAGAACAACTAGAGTGCTAACAGCCTTACTTATGACAAAAGTATGGCACACCTGAAGCCATCTTGATTGGAATAAACTGGTAACACTTAAAACATTTAATTTAAAAAGGAACAAAATGATGGGGTTCATCTTGTCATAGAAATTATGGTTAGTGCTCTGGAAAGAAAAATTAGGACATGTTTCAAGTGTGATCTCAAATATCTTCCTGTTATATTTCAACAGGAGCAGCCTGTCAGTTGATGCCTTTGTGTTCTACTGCAGCTTCCCAGAGTGTTCTAAAGAACAACTAGAGCGCTAACAGTCTTACTTATGACAAAAGTATGGCACACCTGAAGCCATCTTGATTGGAATAAACTGGTAACACTTAAAACATTTAATTTAAAAAGGAACAAAATGATGGGGTTCATTTTGTCATAGAAATTATGGTTAGTGCTGTAGAAAGAAAAATTAGGACATGTTTCAAGTGTGAGCTCAAATATCTTCCTGTTATATTTCAACAGGAGCAGCCTGTCAGTTGATGCCTTTGTGTTCTACTGCAGCTTCCCAGAGTGTTCTAAAGAACAACTAGAGCGCTAACAGTCTTACTTATGACAAAAGTATGGCACACCTGAAGCCATCTTGATTGGAATAAACTGGTAACACTTAAAACATTTAATTTAAAAAGGAACAAAATGAGGGGGTTCATTTTGCCATAGAAATTATGGTTAGTGCTGTAGAAAGAAAAATTAGGACATGTTTTAAGTGAGATCTCAAATATCTTCCTGTTATATTTCAACAGGAGCAGCCTGTCAGTTGATGCCTTTGTGTTATGAACAGGCTTCCCAGAGTGTTCTAAAGAACAACTAGAGTGCTAACAGCCTTACTTATGACAAAAGTATGGCACACCTGAAGCCATCTTGATTGGAATAAACTGGTAACACTTAAAACATTTAATTTAAAAAGGAACAAAATGAGGGGGTTCATTTTGCCATAGAAATTATGGTTAGTGCTGCAAAAAGAAAATGTAGTGCATGTTTTAAGTGAGATCTCAAATCCTCTTCTATTTCATTAGAAAATTCTGACATGCAGACTGAAACAATCACTTTCAATACCAGCAGTAGACTTCCAGTTAACTCCTTGGTGAGCAGTAGCTTTACTACAGTGATCTAATGAACAACTAGAGTAATAACATTCTGAATTTATGGCAAATGTGTGACACATCTGAATGCCTTCTTGATGGAATCAAAGTAAAAAACTGAAAGCATTTCCTACTGAGGAGACTGCAGTAAATGAGGAAATTAGGAAACTTCATAACAAAGAAGTCTTCCAAGATGGCCACCAGTGAAAAAAGAGCCCAAATGTAGCACAAATATTACCCAGATGTAGCCCACATATAGCCCAATGACAAAAGTGTGCAAAACACTTTTTATTTTTAGTTTTTTGCAGTTTTATGTAGTGCAGACTGGTCAGGTATTGGAGCGTTGCATCTTAAAACATGACCCCCTACACTACAAAAACACCACTGCACTACCCAAAACCCTAAAACACTACCCCAGCATGACCCCCTACACTACACAAGCACCACTGCACTATCCTAAACCCTAAAACACTACCCCCAGCATGACCCCCTACACTACACAAACACGACTGCACTACCATAAACCCTAAAACACTACCCCAACACCACTGCACTAACCTAAATCCTAAAACACTACCCCCAGCACGACCCCCTACACTACCCAAACACCACTGCACTACCCTAAAACATGACCCCTACACTACACAAACACCACTGCACTACCCTAAACCCTAAAACACTACCCCCAGCATGACCCCCTACACTACACAAGCACCACTGCACTACCCTAAACCCCAAAACACTACCCCCAGCACAACCCCCTACACTACACAAACACCACTGCACTACCTTAAACCCTAAAACACTATCCCCAGCACGACCCCCTACACTACCCAAACACCACTGCACTAACCTAAATCCTAAAACACTACCCCCAGCACGACCCCTACACTACCCAAACACCACTGCACTACCCTAAACCCTAAAACACTACCCCCAGCACGACCCCCTACACTACACAAGCACCAATGCACTACCCTAAACCCTAAAACACTACCCCCAGCACGACCCCCTACACTGCCCGAACACCACTGCACTGCCCTAAACCCTGAAACACCAGCCCCTGCACGCCCCCGACACTGCCTGAACACCACTGCACTGCCCTAAACCCTGAAACACATACCCTAGCACGACTCCCTACACTGCCCGAACACCACTGCACTGCCCTAAACCCTGAAACACCACCCCCAGCATGACCCCCTACACTGCCCGAACACCACTGCACTGCCCTAAACCCTGAAACACTACCCCCAGCAAGACCTCCTACACTGCCCGAACACCACTGCACTGCCCTAAACCCTGAAACATCACCCCCAGCAAGACCCCCTATACTGCCCGAACACCACTGCCCTAAACCCTGAAACACCACCCCCAGCACGACCCCCTACACTGCCCGAACACCACTGCACTGCCCTAAACCCTAAAACACCATCCCCAGCACGACCCCCTACACTGCCCGAACACCACTGCACTGCCCTAAACCCTGAAACACCACCCCCTGCACGACCCCCTACACTGCGCGAACACTACTGCACTGCCCTAAACCCTGAAACACCATCCCCAGCACGATCCCCTACACTGCACGAACACCACTGCACTGCCCTAAACCCTGAAACACTACCCCCAGCAAGACCCCCTACACTGCCCGAACACCACTGCACTGCCCTAAACCCTGAAACACCACCCCCAGCAAGACCCCCTACACTGCCCGAACACCACTGCCCTAAACCCTGAAACACCACCCCCAGCAAGACCCCCTACACTGCCTGAACACCACTGCACTGCCCTAAACCCTGAAACACCAGCCCCAGCACGACCCCTACACTGCCCGAACACCACTGCACTGCCCTAAACCCTGAAACACCACCCCCTGCACGACCCTCGACACTGCCCGAACACCACTGCACTGCCCTAAACCCTGAAACACCACCCCCAGCACGACCCCCTACACTGCCCGAACACCACTGCACTGCCCTAAACCCTGAAACACCACCCCCAGCACGACCCCCTACACTGCCCGAACACCACTGCACTGCCCTAAACCCTGAAACACCACCCCCAACACGACCCCCTACACTGCCCGAACACCACTGCACTGCCCTAAACCCTGAAACACCAGCCCCAGCACGACCGCCTACACTGCCCGAAAACCACTGCACTGCCCTAAACCCTGAAACACCAGCCCCAGCATGACCCCCTACACTGCCCGAACACCACTGCACTACCCTAAACCCTCAAACACCAGCCCCAGCATGACCCCCTACACTGCCCGAACACCACTGCACTGCCCTAAACCCTGAAACACCAGCCCCAGCAAGACTCCCTACACTGCCCGAACACCACTGCACTGCCCTAAACCCTGAAACACCACCCCCAGCAAGACCCCCTACACTGCCCGAACACCACTGCACTAAAGCCTGAAACACCACCCCCAGCAAGACCACCTACACTGGCCGAACACCACTGCACTGCCCTAAACCCTGAAACACCACCCCCTGCATGACCCCCTACACTGCCCAAACACCACTGCACTACCCTAAACCCTGAAACACCACCCCCTGCACGACCCCCTACACTGCCCGAACACCACTGCACTGCCCTAAACCCTGAAACACCACCCCTCAGCACGACACCCTACACTGCCCGAACACCACTGCACTGCCCTAAACCCTGAAACACCACCCCCAGCACGACCCCCTACACTGCCCGAATACCACTGCACTGCCCTAAACCCTGAAACACCACCCCCTGCACGACCCCCTACACTGCCCGAACACCACTGCACTGCCCTAAACCCTGAAACATCAACCCCAGCAAGACCCCCTACACTGCCTGAACACCACTGCCCTAAACCCTGAAACACCCCCCTACACTGCACGAACACCACTGCACTGCCCTAAACCCTGAAACACCACCTCCAGCAAAACCCCCTACACTGCCTGAACACCATTGCTCTGCCCTAAATCCTGAAACACTAGCCCCAGCATGACCCCCTACACTGCCCAAACACCACTGCACTGCCCTAAACCCTGAAACACCACCCCCAGCACGACCCCCTACACTGCCCGAACACCACTGCACTGCCCTAAACCCTGAAACACCAGCCCCAGCAAGACCCCCTACACTGCCCGAACACCACTGCACTGCCCTAGACTCTGAAACACCAGCCCCAGCAAGACCCCCTACACTGCCCGAACACCACTGCACTGCCCTAAACCCTGAAACACCAGCCCCAGCATGACCCCCTACACTGCCCGAACACCACTGCACTGCCCTAAACCCTGAAACACCAGCCCCAGCACGACCACCTACACTGCCCGAACACCACTGCACTGCCCTAAACCCTGAAACACCAGCCCCAGCACGACCCCCTACACTGCCCGAACACCACTGTACTGCCCTAAACCCTGAAACACCAGCCCCAGCACGACCCCCTACACTGCCCGAACACCACTGCACTGCCCTAAACCCTGAAACACCACCCCCTGCATGACCCCCTACACTGCCCGAACACCACTGCACTGCCCTAAACCCTGAAACACCACCCCCTGCAGCACCCCCTACACTGCCCGAACACCACTGCACTGCCCTAAACCCTGAAACACCACCCCCTGCACCGCCCCCTACACTGCCCGAACACCACTGCACTGCCCTAAACCCTGAACCACCACCCCCAGCACGACCCCCTTTACTGCTCTAACACCACTGCACTGCCACAAACCCTGAAACACCACCCCCAGCATGACCCCCTACACTGCCCGAACACCACTGCCCTAAACCCTGAAACACCACCCCCTGCACGACCCCCTACACTGCCCGAACACCACTGCACTGCCCTAAACCCTGAAACACCACCCCCTACACTGCCCGAACACCACTGCACTGCCCTAAACCCTGAAACACCACCCCCAGCACGACCCCCTACACTGCCCGAACACCACTGCACTGCCTTAAACCCTAAAACACCACCCCCAGCATTACCCCCTACACTGCCCAAACACCACTGCACTGCCCTAAACCCTAGAACACTACCCCCAGCACGGCCCCCTACACTACCCGAACACCCCTGCACTACCCTAAACCCTAAAATACTACCCCCAGCACAACCCCCTACACTACCCGAACACGACTGCACTGCCCTAAACCCTCAAACACTCCCCCAGCACGACCCCCTACACTACCCAAACACCACTGCACTGCCCTAAACCCTAAAACACTCCCCCAGCACGACCCCCTACACTACCCAAACACCACTGCACTGCCCTAAACCCTAAAACACTCCCCCAGCACGACCCCCTACACTACCCAAACACCACTGCACTGCCCTAAACCCTAAAACACTACCCCCCGCATGACCCCCTACACTACCCAAACACCAATGCACTACCCTAATCCCTAAAACACTACCCCCGCATGACCCCCTACACTACCCTAAACCCTAAAACACTACCCCCGCACGACTCCCTACACTACCCAAAGACCACTGCACTACCCTAAACCCTAAAACACGACCTCCTACACTACACAAACACCACTGCACTACCCTAAACCCTAAAACACTACCCCCTACACTACACAAACACCACTGCACTACCCTAAACCCTAAAACACTACCCCCAGCAGTACCCCTACACTACCCAAACACCACTGCACTAACCTAAACCCTAAAACACTACCCCCAGCAGTACCCACTACACTACCCAAACACCACTGCACTACCCTAAATCACTACCCCCAGCATGACCCCCTACACTACCCAAACACCACTGCACTACCCTAAACCCTAAAACACTACCCCCAGCACGACCCCCTACACTACCCAAACACCACTGCACTACCCTAAACCCTAAAACACTCCCCCCAGCACGACCCCCTAAATACCCAAACACCACTGCACTACCCTAAACCCTGAATCTACCCCCAGCATGACCCCCTACACTACACAAACACCACTGCACTACCCTAAACCCTAAAACACTACCCCCAGCACAACCCTCTTCACTACCTAAACACAGCTGCACAATTTGTTACAGGCGTTGCAACGCAGGCCTGTGGTGCTTACTGGAAGTACCTAGTGGGCTAGTTGGGCCCCAGGGACCCTCAGAATTCAAGGTGACCTAATCCCCCAACTTAAAACGCACCACGGGGCGCGTTTGCACAGTGGTGAAGGGAGGGGGCGGGGCCTCAGGTGACATGTGCGCAAACACGCCCTGTGATGCGTTTTAAGTTGGGGAATTAATTCCCTTTGAATCCTGAGGGACCCTGGGGGCCAACTAGCCCACCAGGTACCTTCAGTAAGCACAACAGAGTTGCGTTGCAGAGAGGTTTAAAAGGTGCGTGGCCTCGGAACGCCTCTCTGCAACTCAGCTCTGTGGTCCTAACTGTAGGTACCTGGGGGCTAGTTGGGCCCCAGGGACCCTCAGAATTCAAGGGGACTTAATCCCGCAACTTAAAACGCGCCACGGGGTGCGTTTGCACACATGTCACCTCAGGCCCCCCCTCCCTTCACCACTGTGCAAACGCGCCCTGTAGCGCGTTTTAAGAGATAGTTTTAATCCCCCTGCTCCATTATGTACTAGGGACTTGCAGAGGAGGTCATGCTAATCACAGGGGTACCCCAATGCATAGTGTTCCCTAGTGTATGTAGGTGTTTTCACTGTATTCTAAGTGTCTTTTAGCATAGCACTGGCTCTGGTTAGTCAGAGTCAGTTACCACCAGTACCCGTCTGAAAAAGTTGTGGTCACAGGATGATTTTGCAACAAGGCCTCTTTCTGCTCCTCTGTTGGTTCTTTCTGCACATCTTTTGCTTCTTTCTGTGCGTTTTTTCTTCTTTCTTCACATGTCCTACCTCTGTAGGCATAGTTAGAAACTAGCATTTAAAAAAACCTTTGAAATTCACTTAAAAAATCATAGGTTTCAGGCACGTTATAGTTAGAAATTAGCATTTAAAAAACCTTTGAAATTCACTGAAAAAACCATAGGTTTCAGACACGTTATAGTTAGAAATTAGCATTTAAAAAACCTTTGAAATTCACTGAAAAAACCATAGGTTTTAGGGACAGTTATAGTTAGTTGGACATTTCACTCGTACAAAACCATAGAAATTCCCCCGTTATAGTTAGTTCAGCTAACTACAACTCGCGCCCCCGCAATGCACTGCTGATGACGTCACATATTACATCACTCATGACATGGTCAGTGACATCATGGAGGGTCCAATGCATTTTTATGAAGTTTTGGTAGAAGGTAGAGAATGGGGGTCCTCGGATGTACACATTTTAAGTAATTATACTCCTCCCATTCGAGTAAGCCCCTCTCTCTCCACCCTATCTAAAAAATGACAACGAAATTGTGATACGCCAATCTGATAAAGGTGGGAATGTGGTGGTGCTAGACAGGGACAAATATCTAGCTGAGGGAGTTAGACAATTGGATGACACCACATGTTATAACATCTCCACATTTGCTGAGATTGGTGAGTCCAACAAAAGGTTTGGGAATTTGCTGATAGAGTGGAGAGAGAGGGTCACCCTCGATGTGTGTAGTCTCTACACGAGTATCCAGCATGATTGTGGTATACAGGCGGTGAAACATTATTTAAGGACACGTTCCATCTCTTTACTGCACCATTCGGAAATGCTGGTGGACATGATTTATTTTTGCCTTACCAACAATTTTTTTATTTTTGATGATTCGGTGTACAGGCAGTCACAGGGCACCGCGATGGGCACCTGCTTCGCCCCCAGTTACGCTAATCTATTCATGGGCTGGTGGGAGGAGCAGGTGTCCACGCAAATGGAAGAATTTGAGAACAATGTGGTCCTGTGGCTGCGGTACATCGATGATATTTTTATGGTGTGGAATGGTAGTGCTGAAGCAGCTAAGAACTTTGTGAGCAAACTGAATGTGAACACGTGTAATCTTGTGTTCACTGAACAGATAAGTAACACATCTATTGAATTTCTAGACGTTTCAGTGGAAATCCAAGGTGAAATGTTGGCAACAAGTCTGTTCCGTAAAAAGACATCAGGGAATAGCATTTTGAGTGCCAGAAGCTCTCATCCTCGTAATCTCGTTGACAGCATCCCCTATGGGGAGCTGTTACGGGCCAAACGTAACTGCAGCACAGAGCTGGCATACCAGACAGAGAAGGATATTATGTGTAATCGTTTTAAAGAACGAGGTTACAGAGCAATAACCATCAGACAAGCCTGTAATAAAGTGGAGACTACTACCAGAAACGAATTGCTTCATCCTAATAGACAAGAGATGAATGAGGAGACAGTAAGATTTGTGACCACTTTTTCGGGACAAGCCCATGAGATTAGAAAGATCTTTAAAAAACATTGGCATGTGCTATCTACTGATGGACATCTCAAACCATATATATCCACCAACCCACAAATCACCTTCAGAAAAAGTTGATCATTGAGGGATGACTTGAGCCACAACCATGTGAGGAAACAGGACATGAGTATGAACAAGAGTAGATCTGGGTTCAGATGTTGTAAAATCTGCAAAGCATGTCGTAAGAGTATTGACTGCTGTACATTGAGTATTCCTAACACTGACAGGGAGTTTACAATACGCAAGGCGTTGACATGCAATTCTATGTATTGTGTATATGTTTTGATATGCCCGTGTAACAAGTGGTACGTGGGAAGCACAATACATCAGGCGAAGAAGAGAGTATTGGAGCATGTTCGTGCTATTAGGAATAATAACAAGCAGTATCCAGTAGCACAGCATTTTTATGATTGTCACTTCCAAAATGAAAATCTTTTGAGAATGGTGGTGATTGATGCGGTTGTTATGGGTGTCAGGGAGGTAATCGGGAATTATCCCTGCGTAAATTGGAGTCAAAGTACATCATTGATTTTGATTGTCTGACCCCAAACGGGTTAAATTCGAGCGAGGAACTAGCTGTTCACTTGATGGAATGAAATTTGTATATGTATGAACATTAGACGGTATTCGACCCTTTTGTGATTTTATACATTTTAACATTTTACTTTTTTTGGGTTTTTTATTAGGTATGAAATGGCATCTTGTCGATCTTGGGGCTACAATGATTCGAGTGTCTAATCATGTTTTCCAGCTATGGGTTCCACTTTTTTTAGGACAACCGATGGAAACAGCAATATTGTCCTTGGAATATTTGCCCACTGGGGTGAGATGTAGCGTGATGTATAATAATTAATTGTACCTCTGGGTAGAGACCTATGGGTGTATCGGTCTATATAGCCGGTAATGTTCTTAGCAGGTATGCATTGCATAAAAAGTTTATTAGTTGACACCTTATGACTAGTACAATCACATACACATCAGTCACCAATAGGCTTGGGTCAAAATCTTGTTTTAAGCAAAATATGCATTTGGGACAACCGATTTAAATAGCAAAA
This sequence comes from Calotriton arnoldi, assembly GCA_963921515.1. NCBI lineage: Eukaryota > Metazoa > Chordata > Amphibia > Caudata > Salamandridae > Calotriton > Calotriton arnoldi. The sequence goes on from CAWUFW010000932.1 coordinate 1,221,015, forward strand.
TTGTCCTTGGAATATTTGCCCACTGGGGCGAGATGTAGTGTGATGTGATGTATAAACAATTAATTGTACATCTGTGTAGAGACCTATGGGTATATCCGCCCAAAGAGCCGTTAGTGCTGTAATTATACATCATTGGTGTTTGTTTGTGTTATGGCACAATGTTTTCAGCAGGTATTCAATGCAAAAAACTTTATTAGTTGATACCTTATGATTAGTAAAAGGACATATACATCAGTCTCCAATAGGCTTGGGTGAATATCTCATTTTAAGCAAAATACGCATTTCCGAGTATTGTGGAGCAAACATAGTGACGAATAACAAATGCAAATATTATTTCAAAAAATATTTTAAAAAATTAATTTTGTATGTTTTTACATGTAACACTTATGGGAGCTATAATTCTCTTCTGTGAATTATCAAACTATGAGGGTAGTTCAAATTGTATATATATATATCTATTGTATCAAGAACTTCCAAAATGGATGCCATTTTCCAGTGGGTGTTACACGTATGAGGTGTTAGTCCTATGTCTATGTTAGGCACAGTTTAAATTCAATCACTGTTTGTTGCAACTTTGAAACGTGATCAAGGCGGAAGCCAAAACGCGTTGTTTCCTACAAATAAATTATTTCACAAGCAAACGTGTGGAGTCCGAGTACGTCTGTTGGAGCAGCAGAACTGAGGGAATATATATATATATATATATATATATATATATATATATATATATATATATATATACATACATATATATATATATATATTTATATATATATATATATATATTGCCTGCTGACTGTCACCAGTAGGTAGTTATAGTTAGGACCTAGTTTCCATAGGAAAAGCGTTTTTTGATTTGCCAATATCTATGGCGCAGTTTGATGAATCTTCACGAAATTTTCAAAACTAATGGCGCGCTCCGGTCAGCTCCTGTGTTGAAAGTTTTGGGGTGAATCGTCAAGCGGGGGCGAGAAAAAAGGAGGGTCCCAAAACGCATTCATGTTAATTGCCATAGGAACTTTTGTCACGGCTGCAGCCCGAACTGCTGAACGGATTTACACCAAATTTGGCAGAAAGGTAGCTCTTGGTCAACAGTGCACTCTTTTTGTTAAATGGTGTAAATCCATTCAGTAGTTCTTGAGAAATTCATATATTTAGAAATATTAATATCTGGTGACCGTGGGGAATCGGCGAATCCTCCCGATCTCGAGCTTGACTGTGATTGGCTGCCAACAGTTCCAAATAGGAAGTGTTGGCAGCCATCTTGTGACTCGGTTGAACTGAGTCACAAGAAAACAGGTGAAAAAACAAGAAAAAGGGGCAGGGTAGAAACTCTCTGACCCCCTGGGCCTGCTTAGGGTGTCCCAAAAAAGCATACGGTCCACGAATCCCACGGAAATAAAAAAAAAAAAAAAAAGCTCAAATCCTGTGCTTCGTTTTCTTGAATCCCTCAGGTGGGCCAGGTCCCGGTGGCAATGTTTAATCATAATGTGGGGACCCACAGGGGCTCCCGCAGCCTGGGGACCACCACCTCCCCGGTCCTATTCTAATGATATGTGGGGGCCAGACCTCCCCGGGGCTTTTTAAAAAGAAAATAGTGTGGGAGGGCTCCTGCCCGCCCCCACACTGCCCTGGGTACCGCCACCTCCCCAGGATTTTATCAATGGATGAGGGGCCTCGTGGGTGCCCCCTAACTGCAGAGACCGCCACCTCCCTGGGGCTTACATCAATTAAGTGCGGGGGTACATTGTGGACCCTCGGCCCTGGGGACTACCACCTCCCCAGGCTACTCACAAGATGGGAGGGGGCCATGCAGCCCCCCTCCAGGAGCCCTCCTTGGCCCTGGGGAACACCACCACCCCCCATGGCCAGCTCCAGCAATGTCCCGGGGTGCCCACATTGCAGTTTGCTATCGGATGGCGGGAGCAGCGCAAACTCTGCTTCGCTTCATGGAAGCGAGAGCAGGAAAACTGCTCTCGTTTCCATGAAGCGAAGCAGAATTGCTTTTGGGCAAAGGGAGCTGCATGTTAGCAACTCCCCATTGTCCAAAAGCAACGCCAGCTCCCTCAGGAGGCAGGGAGCTGGCAGGGACCGGGGGGGGCATTGGGCCTCCCCCCAACCAGTGGCCAAGCCCCGGGGATGGGGTTACCATTGCCCAAAATGGCCAAGGTAGGGGGGCCGCGCAGGCCCCCTATTCATCTTTGTTATTTTTTTTTAAATTGCCGAGCCCCAGGGGGATGGGGTCCATTCATTTTTTTTTGTCTTGTGATAGGAGTCGCAACCCTATAACGGCTCTCAGCGCGGGCCCCCAGTGCAACGTCGCAGTGGATTCGCGGATCCATCTTAAATAAAAAATGTATAGAATATAATTCAGAAGGTAGTGTTGCATTTGTGAACTTTTTTTATAGAGTTAGTTAGATTGAAGTTAATACTTAGATTAAATTTGATAGAGTTAGAAAGAATATAAAAAAATTAAAATAAAAAGTAAAAGTTAAATTTGAAAAGTGCATTGTGTTGCAGTACATTGAATTCGTGTTTTTTGATTTTTAAATTTGCGACGGGTTCGCGAATCCAGAAAATATTTGAAAAGAGTATGTATGTTAAAAAAATAAAAAGTTTCACTGTTCGGTTATAGGGTGGCTCTAAAAGAGCCGTTGTTTTCATTATGACTTTTTGGAGCTACATGTAAGTGCGGACGCACAGCTTAAGGTTGTTGAGAAACACTCAGTTCCCTTCATCTGTGAAGTGAACTTCATCACTTCTGTAGATGTCATCCATTTCAAAAAGTAGATTGTTGTTATAGATGGAGCCCATCCTATGGTCTCTGAGGTAAGCAGAAACAGCTTTATTGACATTCTTCCTAGCTTTCTCAATCTGTGGCAAGAATTGATTTGACCACTTTTATTTCTGTCTCTGGCATATATTAGAGTATACAAAGACAGTTTGAGGCAAAAGCAACATCAATTGTGCAAAGGTATCCTTCATTAGGATTTCCAGCCCTACCCCAGTCAATGTGCCTAGGTCATTGCCACCACAGTGCACAATCATGAGGTCAGGGGCTTGTAGATGCAAAATGGTTTTAACCAAAGGCATCAATTGGTGCCACTTTAATCCTCTCAGTGCAATCCATTTAGTATCCACATTTTGCAAACCTAGGTCTTTGTCAATACCTCTGTGTTCAGCATACCTTTTGCACCAGAAAACATAGCTGTGCCATACAAACCATACTGCAAGCATCTTGAAAGGATGTCTGGAAGGAATGAAAAGATGTCTGTAGCTGAGATAGTCAGTTGGTAGAATAAGGGGTATCTAAAATGGTGGAGAACATGATGCTTTTGAGAAAACCGATAACTGATTGTCTGTTCATCAACATTGTGCACTCAAAAATAGGATGCATGTTACTTTCCTGAAGAAGCTCGTTTCTGATTGGTAATTAAAAAAAGTTTGAAAGGTACAGTGGATAGTATAAGGTAATATTTTGCAAAAGTCAACCATACCTGCAATTTGCATTTGTAAGCTTGTGTGCTGAATTTGAAAATGTGGTGAACTTGCGACCTTCTGGTACAGTTGAATGTTGCAGAAAGTGTTACTATGGAAACTAGGATTAAACAGAATGGGGAAAGGGTTGAAACGTAACTGTGGTTTTAAAATGTGAAATGGTTACTTATATATAAGTGATATGCTACTAAATTAAGTTTTCCCAAATCAGAAGTATGTTTAGAAGTAGTGTGTTGTTAAAAAATAATATTAGTATTATTGGAAATAGGTTTTTGAACTCCCGTAAGGGTTTGCAGCTTCATCGAGACGCTACACTGCGGCACCGCGGTGGAGTCGAGACTCCAGTAAATTACAGAACCAGTTCGGGCACTTTTAGAAGAGACTTGAAAGGGTTAATATGTCTAACCAATAGAAATGTGTTTCGCAATTTGAAATAATGAAGGAAGCAATTTGATTTGTTACTTACATTTATTTGTGTGCAGAAAGAGAGGGAACGTTTGCCATTACTGGTTTTACCTTGTTGAGTGTGGTGCAATACATTTATTGTGTGAAAAAGAAAATCTTTTATGAGTTTCTGATATTTCATATTCTGCAATACTATTTGAAAGGTGAGTTACACATTTGTAAGGTGTGTTATGTATTATGTAGTAGTGCTTCACTCTTTGTAGTGATATTTTTAACTTTGAAAAACATTATTTTAAAGTTTGGAAATTATTAGAGAAGTGTGATGTTTGAAATGTGTTACAAAATGTACAAATGTATATTGTAGTTTGTTTTATTGTACTGAAATGACGATTGAAATAGGGTGTGCATACTAATATGTGTACTTTGGTAGATGGATTAGTGATCATGGTAGTTCGTATGAGTCCTTGAAAAAGTCAAGTTGAAGTATGCTGTATAAATTTAGGTGTCCGCTTGAAATGAGAAGTGCAGTCTGTCAAGTTTAAAGGGCTGCATCGTCTTGTGACTGAGGTATGTCTCTACTTGTACATGTATTTTCATACATGTGATGCATCTGAAGATGGTAGATGTATAAAACACAGGTATTCATATATTTGTATGTTTTTTAAATATATAATGCCACTAGTGAAAGGTACAGACACATGTATACATGCTTTGAGGAATATGGTGAGACTTACAACAGTGATATGCGAAGGGTTGCTGTTTTATATTTGGCTACGCAGAACACTCTGAGTATTTGCTGAATAGTGAAGCTTCAGCACAAAAGTAAGTTTTAAGACATGTTGGCAGAGGGATTAGTGAGTAGGCTACTTTGCATGAGTCTGTGGAAAGGTACTCTTGAAGTACGCTGCATAAATGTAGGTGTCTGCTTGAAATGGGAAGTGCAGTCAGTCAAGTTTAAAGGACTTCATGGTCTTGTGATGAGGTATGTCTCTACTTGTACATGTATTTTTACACGTCTTATGCATCTGAAGATGCTAGATGTATAAAACACAGGTATACATCTGCTTGTATGTTTCTTTTATATATGATGCCACTAGTAAAAGGTAAAGACACATGCATGCATGCTTTCAGGAATATGGTGAGACGTACAACAGAGATATGCGAAGGGTTGCTGCTTTATATTTGGCTAGGCCCAACACTCTGAGCAGTCACTGAATAGTGAAGTTGCAAGAGAAAAGTGAGATTTTAGACATGTTGGCAGAGGGATTAGTGATTAGCCTACTTCGTATGAGTCTGTAGAAAGGTACACTTGAAGTACGACTCATAAATTTAGGTCTCTGCTTGAAATGGGAAGTGCAGTCTGTCAAGTTTAAAGGACTTCATGGTCTTGAGACTGAGATAAATCTCTACTGGTACATGTATTTTCAAACATGTGAGGCATCTGAAGATGCTAGATGTTTAAAACACAGGTATACATCTCTTTGTATGTTTCTTTTATGTATGATGCCACTAGCAAAAGGTACAGACACATGCATGCATGCTTTCAGGAATATGGTGAGAGTTACGACAGAGACATGCAAAGGGTTGCTGCTTTATATTTGGCTAGGCCCAACACTCTGAGTAGTCGCTGAATAGTGAAGCTGCAGCACAAAAGTGAGGTTTTAGACATGTTGGCAGAGGGATTCGTGATTAGGCTACTTCGTATGAGTATGTGGAAAGGTACACTTGAAGTATGCCACATAAATGTATGTGTCTCCTTGAAATGGGAAGTGTAGTCTGTCAAGTTTAAAGGACTGCATGATCTTGTGACTGAGGTATAGCTCTACTTGTTCATGTATTTTCACACGTGTTATGCATCTGAAAATGCTAGACGTATATAACACAGGTATACATCTTTTTGTCTGTTTCTTTTATGTATGATGCCACTAGCAAAAGGTATAGACACATGCATGCATGCTTTCAGGAATGTGGTGAGACTTACAACAGAGACATGCAAAGGGTTGTTGCTTTATATTTGGCTAGGCCCAACACTCTGAGTAGTCGCTGACTAGTGAAGCTACAGCACAAAAGTGAGGTTTTAGACTTGTAGGCAGAGGGTTTAGTGATTAGGCTACTTCGTATGAGTCTGTGGAAAGGTACACTTGAAGTACGCCGCATAAATTTAGATGTCTGCTTGAAATGGGAAGAGCACTCTGTCAAGTTTAAAGGTCTGCATGGTCTTGTGACTGAGGTATGTCTCTACTTGTACATGTATTTTTACATTAGGTATGCATCTGAAGATGCTAGATCTTTAAAACACAGGAATACATCTATTTGTATGTTTCTTTTGTATATGATACCACTAGCAAAAGGTACAGACACATTCATGCATGCTTTCAGGAATATGGTGAGAGTTACGACAGAGACATGCAAAGGGTTGCTGCTTTATACTTGGCTAGGCCCAACACTCTGAGTAGTCGCTGAATAGTGAAGCTGCAGCACAAAAGTGAGGTTTTAGACATGTTGGCAGAGGGATTCGTGATTAGGCTACTTCGTATGAGTCTGTGGAAAGGTACACTTGAAGTATGCCACATAAATGTATGTGTCTCCTTGAAATGGGAAGTGTAGTCTGTCAAGTTTAAAGGACTGCATGATCTTGTGACTGAGGTATAGCTCTACTTGTTCATGTATTTTCACACGTGTTATGCATCTGAAAATGCTAGACGTATATAACACAGGTATACATCTTTTTGTCTGTTTCTTTTATGTATGATGCCACTAGCAAAAGGTATAGACACATGCATGCATGCTTCCAGGAATGTGGTGAGACTTACAACAGAGACATGCAAAGGGTTGTTGCTTTATATTTGGCTAGGCCCAACACTCTGAGTAGTCGCTGAATAGTGAAGCTACAGCACAAAAGTGAGGTTTTAGACTTGTAGGCAGAGGGATTAGTGATTAGGCTACTTCGTATGAGTCTGTGAAAAGGTACACTTGAAGTACGCTGCATAAATTTAGATGTCTGCTTGAAATGGGAAGAGCACTCTGTCAAGTTTAAAGGTCTGCATGGTCTTGTGACTGAGGTATGTCTCTACTTGTACATGTATTTTTACATTAGGTATGCATCTGAAGATGCTAGATCTTTAAAACACAGGAATACATCTATTTGTATGTTTCTTTTATATATGATACCACTAGCAAAAGGTACAGACACATTCATGCATGCTTTCAGGAATATGGTGAGAGTTACAATAGAGACATGCAAAGGGTTGCTGCTTTATATTTGGCTAGGCCCAACACTGTGAGTAGTCCCTGAATAGTGAAGCTGCAAGAGAAAAGTGAGGTTTTAGACATGTTGGCAGAAGGATTCGTGATCAGGCTACTTCGTATGAGTCTGTGGAAAGGTACACTTGAAGTACGTCCCATAAATTTAGGTGTCTCCTTGAAATGGGAAGTGTGGTCTGTCAAGTTTAAAGGACTGCATAATCTTGTGACTGAGGTATGTCTCTACTTGTACATATATTTTCACATGTGTTATGCATCTGAAGATGCTAGACGTATAAAACACAGGTATACATCTATTTGTATGCTTCTTTTATGTATGATGCCACTAGCAAAAGGTATAGACACATGCATGCATGCTTTCAGGAATATGGTGAGACTTACAACAGAGACATGCGAAGGGTTGCAGCTTTATATTTGGCTAGGCCCAACACTCTGAGTAGTCGCTGAATAGTGAAGCTGCAGCACAAAAGTGAGGTTTTAGACATGTTGGCAGAGGGATTAGTGATTAGGCTACTTTGTATGAGTCTGTGGAAAGGTACACTTGAAGGGCCTGATTCACAGAACTGACTTACGTGAAATACGTAAAGTTAGTGATTTTCGGTATTCACAGAATACACTTACCAATACTAACTTTATGTCCGCTCCCGGGCCGGAGATTCCGGCCCTGTGGCGGAATTTCCGCCTGTGGGCCGGAATCTCCGCCTCCGGGCCGGAATACCCTCATTTAGGCCGTTTATGCTCAAACGGCCTAAATGATGGTATTCCGGCCCGGAGGCGGAGATTCCGGCCCACAGGCGGAAATTCCGCAACAGGGCCGGAATCTCCGGCCCGGGAGCGGACATAAAGTTAGTATTGGTAAGTGTATTCTGTGAATACCGAAAATCACTAACTTTACGTATTTCACGTAAGTCAGTTCTGTGAATCAGGCCCTATGTACGCCGTATAAATTTAGGTGTCTGCTTGGAAAGGGAACTGCAGTTTGTCAAGTTTAAAGGTCTGCATGGTCTTGTGACTGAGGTATGTCTCTACTTGCACATGTATTCTCATACGTGTTATGCATCTGAAGATGCTACATGTGTGTAACACAGGTATACAACTATTTGTATGTTTCTATTATGTGTGATGGCACCAGCAAAAGGTATAGACGCATGTATGCATGTTTTCAGGGACATGGTGAGACATACAACAGAGACATGCAAAGGGTTGTTGCTTTATATTTGGCTAGGCCCAACACTCTGAGTAGTCGCTGAATAGTGAAGCTGCAAGAGAAAAGTGAGGTTTTAGACATATAGGCAGAGGGATTAGTGATCAGGCTACTTCGTATGAGTCTGTGGAAAGGTACACTTGAAGTACGCCCCATAAATGTAGGTGTCTCCTTGAATGGGAAGTGTCGTCTGTCAAGTTTAAAGGACTGCATGATCTTGTGACTGAGGTATGTCTCTACTTCTACATGTATTTTCACACGTCTTATGCATCTGAAGATGCTAGACGTATAAAACACAGGTATACATCTATTTGTATGCTTCTTTTATGTACGATGCCACTAGCAAAAGGTACAGACACATGCATGCATGCTTTCAGGAATATGGTGAGACTTACAACAGAGACATGCGAAGGGTTGCAGATTTATATTTGGCTAGACCCAGCACTCTGAGTAGTCGCTGAATAGTGAAGCTGCAGCGCAAAAGTGAGGTTTTAGACATGTTGGCAGAGGGATTAGTGATTAGGCTACTTCGTATGAGTCTGTGGAAAGGTACACTTAAAGTACGCTGCATAAATGTAGGTGTCTGATTGAAATGGGAAGAGTAGTCTGTCAAGTTTAAAGGACTGCATGGTCTTGTGACTGAGGTATGTCTCTACTTGTACATTTATTTTCACACGTGTTATGCATCTGAAGATGCTAGACATATAAAACACAGGTATACATCTATTAGTATGTTTCTTTTATGTATGATGCCACTAGCAACAGGTACACACACATGCATGCATGCTTTCAGGAACATGGTGAGAGTTACAACAGTAACATTGGAAGGTTTGCTGCCTTATATTCGGCTAGCCCAACATTCTGAGCAGTGGGTGAATTGTGAAGCTGCAAGAGAAAAGTGTGGTTTAAGACATGTTGGTAGAGGGATTAGTGATTAGGCTGCTTTGTATGAGTCTGTGGAAATGTACACTTGAAGTACGCCATATAAATGTAGTTGTCTGCTTGGAAAGGAAACTGCAGTCTGTCAAGTTTAAAGGTCTGCATGGTCTTGTGACTGAGGTATGTCTCTACTTGCACATGTATTCTCATCCGTGTTATGCATCTGAAGATGCTACATGTGTGTAGCACAGGTATACAACTATTTGTATGTTTCTATTATGTGTGATGGCACCAGCAAAAGGTAGAGACGCATGTATGCATGTTTTCAGGAACATGGTGAGACTTACAACAGTAACATTGCAAAGATTTCTGTTTTGCATTTCTGGAGTTCTCTTGCTTCTTTCTGCACTACTGAGTCTTGACTCTTTCTGCAGCTCTGTTGCTTTTTTTGCATTTATCTTGCCTCTTTCTGCACCCGTCTTATCTCTTTCTGCACCTCTGTTGCTTCTTTCTGCACTTCTCTTGTTTCTTTCAGCACCTCTCTTGCTTCTTTCTACTCCTCTCTTTTCCCTTTCTGTAGCTCTCTTGCCTGTTTCTACACGTCTCTTGCATGTTTTGGCACTTTTCTTGTGTCTTTCTGCACCTCACTTTCCTTTCTGTGCATCTCTTGATTCCTTATACATTCCTCTTGCCTCTTTGTGCACTTCTGTTGCTTCCTTCTACACTTGTCTTGCTACTTTCTGCACCTGTCTTGGTTCTTTTGGCACTCATCTTTCCTATTTCTGCACTGGTGCTGCATCTTTCTGCATTCCTCTTCCCTCTTTCTGTACCTCTCTTGCCTCTTTGTGCACCTCTCTTGCCTCTTTCTGTACCTCTCTTGCTTCTATTTGCACATCTCTTGCCTTTTTCTGCATCCCTCTTCCCTCTTATTGCACCCGTCTTCACTTTTTCTGCACTTCTCTTGCTTCTTTCTGCACCTCTCTTGTCTCTTTCTGCACTTCTCTTGCCTCTTTCTGCACCTCTCTTGTCTCTTTCTGCACCCCTCTTCCCTGTTTCTGTACCTCACTTGCCTCGTTCCGTGCTGGTTTTACTTCTTTCCGCAGTTCTCTTTTCTCTTTCTGCACTTCCTTTGGTTCTTTTTGCACCTCTTTTGCTTCTTTCTGCAACACTCTTGCCTCTTTCTGCACCCGTCTTCCCTCTTTCTGCACCTCTCTTATCTGTTTGTGCACCTTTCTTGCCTCTTTCTGCACATCTCTTGAGTCTTTCTGCATCTTCTCTTACCTCTTTCGGCACCTCTCTTGTCAATTTATGCACCTCTGTTGCTTCTTTTTGCATTCCTCTTGTCCTTTTCTGCATTGTTCTTTCCTCTTTGTGCACTTCTGTTGCCTGTTTGTGCACCTCTCTTGCCTCTTTGTGCATTCCTTTTGCCTCTTTCTGCACCTCTTTTGCCATTTTTTGCACCTCTCCTGCCTTTTTCTGTACTTCTTTTGTCTCTTTCTGCACTTGTGTTACATGTTTTTGTACTTTTCTTGCTGCATTCTGTACTTCTCTTGCTTGTTTCTCTTCCTCTTTTAACTGTTTCTGGACCTCTTTTAGTTCTTTGTACACCTGAGTTGCTCGTTTCTGGAGCTCACTTGCTTCTTTCTGCACATTTCTTCCTCTTTCTGCAGTTGTCTTGCTTCTTTCTGCATTTCTGTTGCTTGTTTTTGAACATCAGTTGTTTCTTTATACACTTTTCTTGCTCCTCTCAAGCTTCTTTCTGTACCTCGATTGCCTTTTACTGCACCGGTTTTCCCTGTATTGCACTTCTCTTGCCTCCTTGTGCATCTAGCTTGCCTCTTTGTGCACATCTCTTGCATGTTTGTGCACCTCTGTTGTTTCTTTGTGCACCCCTATTGTCTCTTTCTGCACCTCTGTTGCCTCTTTCTGCATTTCTCAAATTTTTCAGTAGCTGTGTTGTTGTTTGTGTATTTCCTTTTGCTGTTTCTAAACTTTTCTTTTTCTTTCTGTCCCTTTCTTTCTCTTTCAGCACCTTTTTTCCTCTTTCTGCAGTTGTCTTGCTTGTTTCTACACTTTTGTTTTTTTATTTGTTATAAAGTGAATAGCAATGTAATTGTAATTAATTGCTTACTAATTATTATGAATATTGAGATGTAATTAATTTAAAATTGTTAATTGATGTTACAAACTATTGAAACTATTACGAAAACAGGACGGGACGCGCGGAGCTTCGGGCTCAGAATTGGGCGAGGACCTGCGAAAAATACTCGAAGCAATGCAGCAAAGCCTATCAACCATAGATGGAAAAATAGACTCACTCTCATATCGAATGGATCGCATGACGGAATGCATGGATAAACATGCGGAGAGACTCGACATGGTGGAGCGCAGGGTCTCTGATTTCGAGGACCAACAGTCGGAAACTACAAATGCTCGGAAGCACATTGGTAAGCTGATGGATACCCTACAGCTTAAGAATGTAGATCTGGAGGCGCGCTTCAGGCGCAATAATTTGCACATAGTGAGACTGCCGGAATCCACACCCACAGGCAACATGGAAAAATTTGTGGAAAACATGCATGTGACGTTGCTTGGCTGGGACGCCTTCTCCGACATATTTGTTGTAGAGCGGGCGCATCGCTCTCTGGCTACTATGCTGCCACCCAGGGCTCCTCCACGTCCACTCATAGCTAGACTTTTAAACTACCGGGACAGAGACTCTGCTTTGCGGACGGCAAGAGAATTGAAATCACTTACCTATGAGTGATCAGTAATTTCACTATACCCTGACTTCACTAATAAAGTTCAGGAAGCACGGCAAAAATTTGCTTCGGTGAAGAGGAAGCTAAAGGACTTGAACATAGAATACGCAATGCTCTACCCGGCTCGTCTGGAGGTCACAATTGAGGGCAAAGCAAAGATATATTTTGATCCTGACAGTCTACAGCAGACTCTAAAACACATGACAAAGCCTAAGCACAGCGGACAGACGCCTGAGACGAGTGATATCGAGGAGCAGAGATCTAGTGTACTGGACCAGAATGACTGACTGAGCTGTGCTTTCTAACCGGCCACCTCTACTGGCGCCAGAATTGATAGCTAGCAGGTAGTTTGCAAAGTATGGCGGTATGTGCACAAGCAGGAAGTTTGTGAAGTCTGGTGGTATATGCACAGCGTCAAAAGCGAAGTGGACTCTCAGAATTACTAAATATAAGACATAACGTGGTAGGATGTGGGGGCGGGGGGGCCCATGGGCATGCTGTGTGATTCATGGGGCACAGAACGGAAGGGGACATATAAATACATGTGATGTTAAAGTATATAAATATATTGGGTTGAAATAAAAGTTAAGGTGCAGTCTAGATATAAGGAACCTGAAGGGCGATGGTGTTGGGGCTCTTAAGAGTGGCTGGGCACTCTCCTCCTTGATGTGTAACACACAGTTAACTGGGAAGTTAAGAAGGGTTGGTTAACAGGGGGGGATATGGGTGAGTACAACAAAAGCATGTCAAAGTTCGGGGGACATTCAGTGGGGGGTTGGGGGGTTCAGCAGATGTATTAGTATATGACACACGGAACCCAGTGAATATGATTAGGAAAGTATTAGTAAAACAGCATAGATACGCTGAAAGTAGAAACACACTATAAGTGGAAATGGGGACAATGGCCTGCCGGGCGATACACGAGGGCCACCACTAAATTTTTTAACATGGAATATTAGAGGACTAAATGATACACGTAAGATACGCAAAGTAGTATCATATTTACATAGGCACCAAACAGAAGTTGCGATACTGCAAGAGACCCATCTCACACCCCACACGGGGCTTCTAATGCCAAAAAGGATGAAGGGAAACTGTGTAGCAGCTGGTTTCACGTCTCACGCACGAGGAGTGTTAATATGGGTAAATCAGGGCTCCAATATAAAACTGCAGATGCTAGAATTGGACCCGGGAGGCAGATATATAGTTGCCCACTGCTGCAGGGGCCCTTTCTGTGTGAGGCTGGTGGGAATATATGGACCTAACTACGACGACCCACTATTTTATCGTACACTACATAACAAACTTGCTATGTATCCAGCGATGCCCACACTCTGGGGAGGTGATTTCAACTGTGTACAATCCCCTGAGTTAGATAGGTCACGAGGGACGCTCAGGGCGTGCTCAGCAGCAGCCAAGGCAGTCACTGCTATAGCGGAGGCAGATGATCTACATGATGTATGGTTCTATTGTCACCCCCAGGAGCGGGAATACACTCATTACTCATCAGCGTATGATATTCACACTCGCGTAGACTACTGGTATGCCTCACGAGAACTGATCCCACATATAGCAGAATGTAAACACCTTGCCCGCACATTTCAGATCACTCACTGGTAAAAATACAGCTAAAAATGGATGGGTTAATATGCAGGACCCAGATGTGGCGACAGTACTTCCTGCTGGATACGGTGTTCAGGGAAGAGATTTTGCGGGAAGTAGACTACTGTTTTAATACCAATCTTGGCAGTGTCCCCAAGATGGCCACCATCTAGGAGGCGTTCAAGGCCTATATTCGCGGGGTGGTCATATCTAAGCACTCTGGGGTGCTTTGCTCCATTAGAGGTAGGTTACATAAACTAGAAATGGAAATAGGAGACTTAGAGAAGGAAATGTTAAGAGCGCCCTCTCCGGATGTGTTGGGACACATTAGAAGTAAGATAAATGAATATAACGAAGAAGCTTTGGCTGAAGTGAATCACTTGGGCAAATATGCAACTGCTAGGATATATGGGGAGGGTGAAAGACCAAGTGCTACTCTGGCAGCACTGACACGGCCGGCAAGAGGTGCAAATGAGGTTAAGGAGATAGCGGACAGACAAGGAACACTGATTCACGAAGTGACTCGAATAGCAGACAGGTTTCACGAATATTATACAGACCTCTACACATCACGCCCTTCAAGTGCAGAAGAAACGACAGAAGCATACTTAGCATATATTAAAATGAGTTGGTTAACAGACGCACACAGGGAGAGGCTGCTGGCCCCCCTCTGCCCAAATGAAATTATTGCTGCGCTTAAAGATATGCCCAGTCAGGAAGCCCTGGGCTCAGATGGGCTCAGATGGGCTCACCGTGGTCTTTTACAAGGAATATCAGGACCAATTAATACCACATTCAGTAAACCTGTTTGAAGAAATGGCCGGGGATGGGGTTATGCCCCCCACAATGAGAGAAGCAATACTGATCACATTGCTAAAACCAGGGAAACCAGCTGAACAGTGCTCATCGTATAGACCCTTGTCTTTGCTGAACACAGACATGAAATTATACGCAAAAGTGTTGGCAAATAATCTTGCACCCTTACTCCCCCTAGTAGTAGCCCCTGAGCAATCGGGATTCGTTCCGGGCCGGTCGCTCACTAGTAATCTGAGGACGATATTTTGTACTATTAACCGTCTTGATCCAACAATTAAAGCTGCAGCGGTATTTCTTGACGCTGAAAAGGCTTTCGATTCGGTGGAGTGGGGATTTCTGACGGCAGTGCTCAGACAAATAGGTGCCAGTGAGGTGATCATTCAACTGTTTCAGGTGCTTTATGCTGAGCCCACGGCGTGGATACACGTTAATGGATTGTTCTCTCATCCCATAAAGATTACCACGGGTAAGAGGCAGGGATGCCTGCTTTCCCCCCTTTTGTATGCTATTACGGCAGAACCACTGACATGCGCCCTTAGGGAGTACCATGGGCAACGTGGATTGAGATTCCCCACTACTCGCTAATAATATCTGTGTATGAAGATGATACTTTATTATATGTACGTAATCCGGAAAGGAATCTAACGCCTATTCTACAGGAGGTTGAGCGATTCGGCCAACAATCAGGACTCAGAATAAACTGGACTAAGTCATTAGTATACCCTCTGACCGCGAATACCACCCCATGGCAGGTGGATTATCCAATAGCATGGACTACAGACTCAATTAGGTACCTAGGGGTACAGGTTCATATTGACCCGGTCGTGGTGATTAGAGAAAACTACGGTTGGGCTGTACAGAAACTTACCGAAGCGATAGAAAGTTGGATCAGGCTACCATTGTCGATATTGGGCCGTATATCGATCATGACGATGATTGTGCTACCTAGACTGCTGTTCTATTTTGTAAATATCCCAATTCCGTTATCAAAGACATTTTTTCACACGTTGCGCACCCTAATGATTGGGCTTGTCTGGGCTGGAAAGCAACCGCGCGTGCAGTGGGAGACACTGACTAAAGCATATTCGGCTGGGGGGTTAAACGCGCCAGACTTTGAGATGTATTATTGTGCAGCGCAACAAATGCACGCACCTCATTGGTTACATTGCCCTCACGATACCCCACACTTATACATAGAAAGAGAGGAGGTGAGTCCGGTGTCACTTCTGCAATATCTGATGGAGAAGGCACAAAGGAAATACCATGTTATAGACCCTGTGGGGACTACGCGATCCCAGTTCCATAGAGCTGCAAGGATGAAGAGAATAGAACTGCTATATTCCCCTAAACTGCCGCTAGAATGGTGTGTATGGCTGCAGGGCCAAAGGGATAAGGCATTTATTCATGCACTGCACAAGTTAAAAATAAGTACAATGGGAGACTTCTTCATAGAGGGAACAGTCAAGAAATGGGACCAACTATAGGGCACTGTGCCAGAAGCCACTCAACTCGAGAGATATCACTTTCATAGAGCAAGACACGCGCTATGAGAGGTGTTAGGGGAGAACATGCAGGAACCACAGGAATACGCAACACTCACATACCTATTACAAGCCCGCTCATTACAGAGGGCAATATCGGTACTTTATCTGCTCATAAGATTAGGTAGTAAGTCTGCACACTCAAAGGCCCTACAAGACTGGTGGGACGAATTGGGGGTAGATATAACAGAAGAACAGTGGCTATATTGTTGTGCTAGCACGAAAATTATATCACAGAATGGCAGACATCGTCTGATTCATTTTAAATTCTTACAGAGAGTGTATTATACACCAGTTAGGTTGCACAAGTATGGGTTGAGAGATGACGATACTTGTGATAGATGCGGGGCGGCATGGGCTCACTTCACACACTTGGCATGGCACTGTCCAGCACTCCCCAAGTTTTGGTCGGAGGTACTAGGGGCATTACGGGACATGGCGGAGACACACATACCTAAGTCACCGTTGGTGGCACTACTAGGCTATGTCAAGGAGCTTCCTAAAGGAGTTAGGAAATTGATAGAACTGGGATTGTTAATAGCTAAACGAAGGCTAGCCATGAGATGGATGAGAGGACAAGTGACTACATTCGCAGAATGGTGCTCAGATCTAGCATACTGTAGCACTCAGTCGGATAACTTCAACGATCTCATACCGACACAGTGTAGACCAAAGAACATTTGGGAGCCGTACCAAGCCTACATGGCTCATAGAACAGCTGCAGAAATGGACATGGAGAGTCAAGATAGTACTGGAATCGGCTAGGGGGTTTTATGCAGCTGGGAGAACTGGTGTGGAATAATAGCTCAATGAGGGTACACAAGGGCTAATGGTATGCAATCAGACGATTGCGCGCAAGGTAAAGGGCATGTGTGCCACGGCCAAAGGGGATTGGCCAAGTGTAGTACATTATGGCAGGTTAAGTTGTTGCTTATGCAAGTATTAACTGTATTACATTGTCTCAGAATGTACTGAGTATTATTGTATGCTGTATATGGTCATAAGAGTAAAGGCGAAGAGCTACCGAACTGCTGTATAATTGAAAATAAAAAAATAAAGTTTAAAAAAAAAAACTATTGCAACTATTCTTTGTTTTTTAGAAAATTATTTTGTTTGGATTACAAATTGAAGATGGCAAGAAAACATGAAAAGAGAAGACAACAAAGAAAACAGAAGTACTTAAACAAAACTAAAAAGAGTGCACTACAAAAAGACCAAAATGTTACTCAGGATAAAGTCTGTTCTGGTAAGAGTACTAAACAATTGCTTAAAACCGTTGCAGAGAGATTAAATAAAGACAATAATAATGAAAGGAAAAAAAAATTGTACAACAAAGCACAAGGAAAAGAAGAATTTCATGGTAAAAAAACATTCATTTTTGGAAAAACAACACATGTTACAAAAAGACAAAAACAATTTAAAGAGATACGTGTACGAATGTTTCGAAGTAGAGTAATTCAAAATGTATTAAAAGATTGCAAAAAGTATAAAAAGAGATCAGCAGCGTATAAGAAGAAGCAACACATTGAAAGAGTAGTAGATTCTGCTTTTGAATTGAAATGAAAATTATTTATATTAGTATTGAAGAGAATGAGAACATTGGATAAAACAATGGAATTTATGAAACAGAAAAGCAAAAGAAAAAGACCTGTTAATAGAAGTAACTTTTGTAAAAAGTTTATTGGTGAATGGAAACCCTTATAGTACTGAGCCTTTCTTTAATGAAGAAAGCTGTTTTCAACAGAACACATTAGTACATGTAGTTTATACTAGTGGTCGATGCTATGAGATAAAAGATGGTTGTCCCATTCCAAAAGAAAAAATGGTTGTTAGGAGTGTGGAAGAAGTAATAGCTGAAGAAGTTCAAGGGCAGCGTACACAAGCTCCTGTATATAAGTGGGATTGTAGCAGTTTTGCAGAATTCGACAGGAATCTATTGACATATTACAATTTTTTTTACGAGGATATGCCAAAAAAAGTCTTAAACAGAAGATTAAGATGTTACAACGACTAGATCCATGTAAAATAAGAAAATGTACTAACTTGCAGGGTCATTCTCTGGCTTGTCTTTCAAGAAAAGTGTGTCAAAGTACATTTAATCATTTAAGAATGTTAGCAGTACACCACTCAGAAATGCAGAAGTTAGTAAGGAGACTCTGCTATGTAAAAAGTCCTGCATTATGTTTAAGTGAAATGAACACAGCTCTTTTGCACGGTTCAGTATCGGATGTACAAAAGGTTTGTGATGATATAGAGTTTCATTTTTTGATTCACAAGAGGAGTGTAGAGAAAGTGAGAGCTTGATAAGTGTAGGTCTTGAAGAACATGGGAAAGAGATTAGTAGTGATGAGTTTGCAGAAGAAATTATAAAGTTTAAGACAGTTTCATCTGAAAAACCAAACTATGTTTGTATTTGTTGTTGACGTCCTCACTATAAAAGTCAAACTAGGAATGTTGATTTATATTTAAAAAGTGAAAAGGAAAACAATGATAAGTGGCAGCAATTTGGTGCTTATTTGTTGGTAGAAGGTCGGTTTGAGTTGGCTACTGATCAAGTTATTTGTACATAACAACTTAGAGTTGCTAGCTATTCCTCAGGAACTGGCAGATTTGAATGCATATAAGTCCATTCTTATTCAATCTGTACACCCATTTCAGGCCATAGTTCATATGGAGCCTAAAACAGGTAAGCTGCCACCAACAGATTTACAAAGAGGTCTAGAAGGAAGAGTAGTGTACTTACCTTTAGATTTTAAGAAAAATATTGAAGCTGTTGGTGTAGACAGGGAGGAAAATGAGCCAGTAGTTATTCTAGTAAATGGTGTGACAACAAAGAGTCGAAAAATCTGGCAAGGGTTTGTAGATGTTAATAAACTTCAAAAAGGCTACATTATATCTGGTACAGAATAATATTTATTATAAGAATATAGATGCTGATGAACAGGTAATATGCTTAGAAGATGAGACAGAAATTTCAAGTGGACAAATAGAAAAAGTGGACAAGAGTGAAGAGATTTATGAATATTATACTATACATCCTCTACATTTGAAGGAAATTATTGGAAACAGTATTGAATTATTTCAAATGAAGGAAGCAAAGGGAACTCCCATGAGTGTATGGGAAAAAGGTTTAGAAGCGTGTTGTTTTCCACAGCTATTCCCCAGTGGAGAAGGTGGACGATTTGATGAGCGAGCTGTACGGATTCCAGTTTAAGAATACCGCTCAACAAGATTGTACTCTGAAGATGCAAGATTTCGACAGCGCATTCCATATATATTTCATCCTCTGTTTGAAAGTGATTTGTCTGCACTTTGATATGCAGTGAATCACATATTAAAAAGAGGAGTTAATCTTCCATATGTTTCTGCAAAAGAATTCATGGTCAAAGTTCAACAAAGAGATGAACATTTAGAATCTCAGTTAATTAATTTGATGGCGTGTCAACGTGGTACCAATGAATGTTGTTTTCGTCATCACGGTGAATTTAAATGTATGTTAAGAAACGTAGGTACCCCTACATGGTTTGTAACACTTAGCTGTGCTGAATATGTGTGGGACAATTTACTTGAATTTCACGAGAAGCAAATATTGAGTTGAAGACACCTGGAGAACTCTGTTCCGTGGATCCTGTAAATGTCTGCAGGTATTTTAACCATAGGTTTCAAAGTATGATGTCATTTATCTGCAATAAAAATATTCCTCCTCTTGGAGAAGATACTCATTTCTTTTGGCGAAAAGAGTACCAAGCCAGAGGTGCTCCTCATATACTCATGCTATTATGGATAAAGAATGCTCCAAAATTTGGAACTGATACTGATGAAACTGTTTTGTCTTTCATCGAACAGGATGTTACATGTGCCATTCCAAAAGAAGGAGGAGAAAAGAGCTTGAGACAACAAGTTTCACGGTTTCAAAGTCATCGATGTGGAAAATACTGTCGACGAAAATACAAGTGTAAAGGGAAATTTTATACAAAATTTCGTTTTGGATTCTCACATCCAATAATTTCTAAAGGAAGAGTAAATAGTTTTTTGTCAGCAGTAAGGCATACAATAACTCGGAAATCTCCGAAGAATACATGTAACTTAAAAAGAACCGAAGATTCAAAGTACATTAATGACTACAATCCAGTTATTTTGAAAATGTGGAATGCAAACATGGATATTCAATATGTTGCAGATAATCCAATTGCTGTTGCTCACTATGTTTCATCATATATTACCAAATCTGAAAAGACAGAGATGAAAGAAATGTAGGAAGAAATTTCACAAGAGAAGAGTCTTAGTAAGAACTTGCACAGCTTTAGCTCTGCCAGTTTATGTTCAAAGTCAAGAGAAATCATTTGGGTAAGTCTAGGTCTTGTCTTCACACGAAAGAGTGTATTGAGATCCTTACAAGAAATCGAATACATAGCACAGAATGAACCAGAAAGTACAGATATTATTAAAACTTATATGTTGGCTACATCCTATCCCAAAAGGAGTCCACATCTCAAAAACCTATGTCTGTATGAAATACTTCAACATTAAAGCTTTAAAAGAATAGTTACAGAAAATATAAAAAACGAAAAATATGCAGTAATTGGATGTGACGGATGTTTGGTAAAACATGTCAAAGGAAATCTTATTAACCACAGAAACCTCAGTTGCGAAAGTCCAAATAAGAGGGAATTTTTCTATTCAGCACTTCTGCAACTGTTCAAGCCTTGGAGTAGTGAAACGTAATTACTTGGAGATTTCGACTGCTATGAAGATTCTTTTAATGCAAGTAAAGATAGCATTCAGTGCACAATTTCCCCTACATATCTACAAATGTTAAATGATGAGATTGAACAAGAAAGTACTATTGCAGTTGAAATAGCTAGACAAAGTCTTCAAGATAGTCAAAGTTTTGGTCCACTGAGTCAAGATCCACTGGTACAACCAATTATCGTAAATGAAGCAGCAATAGCCGTGAATGAGGTAGCAACTGCAATGCAACAAGCACAACAGGATATTATTCAGTTGGAAAAGTTAGAAGATCAACTAAATATTGAACAGAAAGAAATATATCTACAAGTCAAAAAACAGATACAACATGGTTTGCTGCACGAAAAAAAGAATGCCAATGTTCATCATTTAAACCTATTCTAATGTACACCAGTGGTCAAGCTGGAACAGGAAAACGTTTCTTAATGAAAGTTTTGACCAGTTATCTACACAAAACTACGGAATCACATTTATCTTGTGTTGTAACAGCTCCAAATGGATTAGCGGCATACAGCATTAAAGGGATTATTTTACATAGATTACTTATGCTACCAGTTGAACATGATAATAAATTGGAATATCAGAAGCTATCTGGAGAAGCTTGTTATGAAGTGTCAAGAGTACTGAAGAAAATGAAACTTTTAATCATTGATGAGGCGAGCATGGTCTCAAACGTAATGCTTGCCTTTGTACACTTGAGAATGCAACAGAATTTAAAAACAGATTACGATGTCCTGTTTGGAGGAAAACATTTAATTGTATTCAGATATCTACTACAACTTACTCCTTTATAAGGACAACCTGTTTTTAAAACACTTGTCCATGAAGACACTAGGAAATCTTTGGTAAGTATTGGAAATATGAACATTTGGTTACATTTTGAATATAAAGAACTTGTTAAGAATATGCAACAAGCAAGTGATGAAGATTATGGAAATATTCTTCAAGACATAAAAATTGGTGTCTTGACGAAACATGGTAAACAAGCTTTAGAAAGTCGGCTACTAAGGAACTTGTTTACAACTGGAAACAAAGAGGCTGAAGTCATTTACAATATGCTTGGAGAAAAGAAGTCTATAGTTTGCTTAATGCCTACATTGCAAGAGTGTTCTACATTTAATCAACAACTTTTGAAACTCGAAAAACAACAAATAGTGGAAATTGAAGCTATTGATAAAATTGAACACCAGGGAGTGACTATTCTTCTTACAGAGAAACTACATGCTAAATTGCATTTTTTTGAAAAGTCTGTATCTAAAGCTGTAGGCTTAGAAAAGACTTTACATGTATGTATAAACTGTCGGGTAATTTTACGGCGTAATTTGAATGTAGAAGAAGGTTTAGTAAATGGAGCAAAGGGAAAAGTTGTTAATTTTGTAAAATAAAATTTGATCAGATTAAAGAAGCAAGACAGATTGGGAGTTGTGTTCTACATTTTTTGCTTGTAAAAGATTTGTATGTTCGCAGATAACAGTTTCCTCTCTTTTTAGCATATGCAGTAACTATTCATAAATCTCAAGGTTTAAGTATAGACAAAGCTTTTGTAAATATTGGAAGTACTGTGTTCAAAGAGGGAATTGCATCTCGAGTAAGAACATTGTCTGGTTTGTATTTGATAGATTTTGATGAGAAAAAGGTTAGCAAATTGTGTAAGAGAGTACAATCATTTAAGAAGACTTTATACTCCTGATTTAAGTGAATATCCCATATATGAAAAACGTATAGTGTGTCCAAAACAGAAATATGTCAAAGATGCAAATGAGGTTCACAAAAAGAAAACAATTGAAGAGAAACTTGGAGGCGTAAAGAAAAAGAAAAGGGAAACTGTAGCTGACATTGTAGGATACCAGTTGGAAAATAGTTCAGGTATCAACTGTTATGCTAATGTGATTCTGAATGTTGTGTTTTATCTACAAGATCTTCATCAGGAAATCATGGGAAATTGTGAAAAAAGATTCTGCTCTTTACTACATCATGTATTTCAACAGTTGGTAATTGACAGAAGTAAAATTCATATTGCTTCTTGCATTCGGCATCTTTTCGATATATGTACTGGTTCTTTGACATTTACTCTCAATATACAACAAGATGCACAAAGATTTCTAATGCTTATGCTTGGAGTATTAGAACATGAAGGAATATAGATTGAAAACTTATTTGGACTAAGTTACAGATGGGATCATAAATGTGAAGAGTGTTCATTTACTTCTACCACTGAAATACAAACAGAACGATTCATATACTTGACGATACCAGACTGCAAATCAGTACCTTTTAACAAATTGATAAAAACAGCCTATCAGGACATGAGATGTTTGCATTGTAGATCAGAGATGTTGTCTGCGTTACATATAGAAAGATTTGGAAAATATCTGATTTTAATGCTACAACGTTGTAGAGCAAATGGAAGAAAATTGGAAACCAAAATCAAAAATTGTAATGCAAGTCAAATATCTATTTCAGGAAAATATTTTACAGCAGTGGCTATTATTTTCCTTGATGGACCTACTACATCTGGACACTATACTGTGTATTTAAAGTGTAATAAAGGATGGACGCATTGCAATGATGCCCACTTAGAATTTAAACCTAGATTGCCTTATGAATTACCAAATTCATATTTGTTATTTTTGAAGCCAAAGTTTTGAGTACATCATTCGGCCTATTGGGAAGATGTAAACAGAAAGTAGACAGCACTGCAAACTATTAGTATTTATAATTAGTGTTTGGATTATTATTTGCGCTAATTGATATTACATTTGGAAAATTGTGTTTAAAAGCAAATAGTTTATATATTTGTTGTCTATATTGTACGAGATGTAAATGAGAGTCTACATTTTGGCAAATGTATTTGATATAAATAATAGAGTTAATGTAGATGAAGAAAGTAATTAACAAAGTGTAGATAGAAAAACACATAGCTATACATATTGAAAATGATGCTCTATGCTGATTTCATTTTTTTCTACAATCAATTTGATTGTTTTTTTCCCCGCTGTTCAATGATGATATTACATTGAAATCAGTGCGTATGGTGAAGTTAAGTTGAATCTGAGAACAGCAAAAAAGGAAAACTGAAAATGTTATGTAATTCTAAATTTATGTTGTATTCTTAAAAATATAATATTATAATTTCTGTAATATATTATCATTAAATAACAGTTTTTCTTCTTTTTCTTTATAGTAGCTACTGTTGAAGTTTGGAAACAGTTTTAATGCTGTTTAGGACAATACTACTAAAATAGTTTTACTGAGTAATATATCTAAATTACTTGAAAGGTAAGAATACATAATATAATATGCATGATAACAAGGAAAAATATTTTACATTTAATTATATGTTATTTGTTTCTAATATAAGTAATGTTCATCCTTTCGACTATTTGAAAAGTATCATCATATTTCTGAGGAACAGTATTACACTTACTTTTTACAAAAGTGCATAGACCAATAAAAATGCACTTATGCAATCACCCAGGCACTACCCATGTACTCATTCAATATCCCAGGTACTACCCATGCATTTATGCAATCACCCAGGCACTACCCATGCACTCATTCATTCACCCAGGTACTATCAATGCACTCATGGAATCACCCAGCCACTGCTCTTGTACTCACGCATTCATCCAGCCACTACCCATGCAGTCATCGATCCACTCAGGCACTGCCCATGCAGTCATGCAGTGATCGAGGCAGTCCCCATACATACATGCAATCACACAGACGCTACCCATGCACTCACCCAATGAGCCAGGCAATACCATTACACTAATCCATTTACTCAGGCACTACACATGCACTTATGTAATCACCCAGGGACTACCCATGCACTCATGCAATCTCCCAGGCACTACCTATGCACTCATCCAATCACCCAGGCACTATCTATATACTCATTCATTCACCCAGATACTATGCATGCACTCATAGAATCACCCAGACACTGCTCTTGCACTAACCAATTCATCCAGCTACTATCCATGCAGTCATGGATTCACTCAGGCATTGCCAATGCACTCATGCAGTGATTGAGGCAGTCCCCATGCATTCATGCAATCACTCAGACACTACCCATGCACTCACCAAATGAGCCAGGCACTACCCTTTCACTAATTCATTTACTCATGCACTACCCATGCACTTATGCAATCACCCAGGCACTACTCATGCACTCATCCAATCTCCCAGGCACTACCCCTGCACTCATGCAATCACTCAGGCACTACCCATGCACTCATGCAATCACTCGGGCACTACTCTTGCACTCAATCATTCACTCAGCCACTACCCATGCACTCATCCATTCCCTCAGACACTACCCATGCACTCATCCAATGATCCAGGCATTAGCCTTGCATTCATACTTTCACTCAGGTACTTCCCATTCACTCATCCAAGCACTACCCCTGCATTCATGCAATCACCCAGGCACTACCCATGTACTCATGCAATCACTCAGGCGCTACTCTTGCACTCAACCATTCACTCAGGCACTACCCATGCACTCATCTGTTCTTTCGGGCACTACCCATGCACTCATCCAATGATGCAGGCATTACTCTTGCAGTCGTCCTTTTACTCAGGCACTACCCATGCACTGATCTAAGCACTCAGACATTACCCTTGCACTCATGAACTCACTCAGGCACTACCCATGCACTCATCTAAGCACCCAGACAGTACCCATGCACTCATGCAATCACTCAGGCACTAATCCTGTACTCAACCATTCACTCAGGCACTACCCATGCACTCATCCATTCACTCAGGCACTACCCATGCACTCATGCAATCAAGGAGGCACTACCTATACAGACATGCAATCACTCAGGCATTACCCATGCACTCATCAATTTCCTCAGGCACTACCCATGCACGTATTCAATGACCCAGGCATTAGCCTTGACTCATACTTTCACTCAGGTACTTCCCATGCACTCATTCAATCACCCAGGCACAACCCCTGCACTCATGAAATCACCCAGGCACTATGCATGTACTCATGCAATCACTCAGGCACTACTCTTGCACTCAACCATTCACTCAGGCACTGCCCATGCACTCATCCATTCTCTCAGGCACTACCCATGCACTCATCAAATGACCCAGGCATTACTCTTGCAGTCGTCCTTTTACTCAGGCACTACCCATGCACTGATCTAAGCCCCAATACATTACCATTGCACTCATGAACTCACTCAGGCACTACCCTGGCAGGCATCCATTCACTAAGGCACAACCCATGCACTCATCCATTCACTCAGGCACTATCCATGCAATCATGCAATCAACCAGGCACTTCCCATACACACATCCAATCACCCAGGCACTACCTATGCACTCATAGATTCACTCAGGCACCACTGTGGCACTCATCGTAACATCTATGCACCTGTTATGCACTCATTCAATCATCCATATACCAGTCATACACTCATTCCAACATATATACATACTTTACCTTTTTAACTGTAAAAGGTGGTTTCAACAGGAACTTTTTTTTTTTTGTGCTTTTGTAAAGATAAAAAGAAAAATCTTTTTTAAGATCACAAAAATGGCAACTGGGACTGGAGGAATTTAAAAAACATGCACTGAAAAATGTGCAAAAAAATATAAAAGTGTTTTTTTGTTGTTGCATGGATTATATTTTTCTGCATTGCGAATAGCTGTAACACACTGCTCACCAGCACTTACAACAACACTGCAGTCCATGCCGTACGTGGCCATTCTTGAAAACTCTGGAGCAATATCTGTTGTAGTAGTCTGCGCCTCTGAAGGGACTTTCTGGCTGGGAAATGCTGCTGCCAGCTTCCCTCTGCTTTATGTCCAGTTGGAGACGTTTTCTATGATAGGTTTTAAGATGATATAACATGGATGTCGTCCTACATGAATATTTTTTGTTCATCCCTCTAGAGAGGGTCTTGTCGCAGATTGTGCATTGCACTCGTTTTGCAGCAGTTTTAGATTTCCCAGATGGGATTTTGAAAAAATCCCATGCTACACTGGCTCTCTTTTGTGGAGGCCCCTCTTCTTCTAAACCTTCAGTCTCCACCTCCTCCACAACCTGGTCCTGTTGTTGTTGCTGCTGATCCCCATCTCCTTCCTGTGTTGCCATTTTAATGTTAAAAAGGGCACAAACTATCCACAGCAAGTTTGATCCACCTGCTCAGAATAAAGTTGTATGAAAGAAGATTCAAGAAGGAGGAGTGGGTGTGTACTATCTATTGATTCGCGGTGACTGACATATTCATGGTTACCGCACGGAAGCGGAAATTCAAAATACAAGTTTAAAGTAGTTTTCTTTAAAAATGGAAAGAAAAGCAGAACTTACAATATTATAATAGTGAACAGCTACACTTAAACTTATTCTCAATATCTCTAAATAGATGTTTCAGAGTTGCTGAAAAACACGCAGTATCTGCGAATACTGATGTCATCACCACTTCCGCTGTCTTCACGAAAACGGAAAATAGTGTTTGAAGATGATTTTTCTGGAAACTCACTACAACAATATGAGTTTTAAAAGTACACTAATAAAGCTCTACTGTTAAATATACTGTATAATATGTCTATATGTTTTACACTTTGTACAAAACATATGCTCATCATGACTACCGACATCACTGCGACGATGTAGGTAGTCGTGAATATAAAATGTTTTTTGTAAAGGTATTTTCCCCTAAATTGATCACTGAAAGAAAAGTTAACCTGTTCCATGCGTCGGACGGCCGGTAGCCGTCTGACGATACAGCACTCATGCGCGTCGGACAGCTCCTGGCAATCCGCGCACATGGCACAGGAAATCGCTCTGGTGCAGACACCAGAGGGATTTCCTTTCAATCAAAACAGCCTTGGGAGCTGGGGAAGAGCTGTCAAGAACCAGGTTCTTTTGTGATAGATTATTTTGATGTCTCCACAATACATTTTGGGCCCTTCCCTGTTGCGGGTACTTGGCTCACCCACACAAGTGAGGTCCCATTATTATCAGGAGACCTAGGGGAACATTGTGTGGTAGGAAATTTGTGTCAGACTGGTTATCCCACAATTTTCCAACACAGAAATGTAAGGAAAATGTGTTTTTGTTTAGCTAAATATGAGGTTTGCAGAGGATTCTGGGTAGGAAAATGTTGGGCGATCCATGCAAGCCACACTTATCTAGACTACCCTGGGTGTCTACTTTTCAGAAATGTCTGGGTTTGGTAGGTTTCCCTAGATGGCCGCTGAGCCCGGGACCAAAAACGCAGGTGACTCCCTTGCAAAACCAGATATTTTTTCGATCGATAATTGTCAGTTCACAGTATGTTTTGGAGCGTCTCCTGTCGTGGGCACTAGGCCTACCCATACAAGTACCATTTTTATCAGGAGACTTGGAGAAATGCTGGGTGGGTGGAAGTTTGTGGCTCCACACAGATTCCAGAACTTTCCATCACAGAAATTTGAGGAAAATTTGTTTTTTTGACAACGTTTGAGGTTTGCAAGGGATTCTGGGTAATAGAACATGGTAAGAGCCACACAAGTCATCCCGTCCTGGATTGCCCATGGTGTCTAGTTTTCAAAAATGTACAGGGTTTCTAGGTTTCATTAATTGCCGGCTGATCGAGGGTCCAAAATCCACAGCTAGGCACATTGCGACAAAAGGGTCAGTTTTCGCTGTAAAAAAGTGATGTGCCCACATTGCATTTTGGGACATTTCCTGTTGCAGGCACTAGGCCTACCCACACAATTGAGGTACAATTTTTATCGGGAGACTTATAAGAATGCTGGGTGTGTGGAAGTTAGGGGCTTCCTGCAGATTCCAGAACTTTCCATCACAGAAATGTGAGGAAAATGTGATTTTTTCACAAAGTTTGATGATTGCAAGGGCTCCTGGGGAACAGAACCTGATGAGAGCCACACAGGTCACCCCATCCTGGATTCCCCTGGTGGTCTAGTTTTAAAAAAGTACAGGTTTGCTAGGTTTCCCTAGGAAGTCGTGTTTTTATCAGGAGTCTTGGAGGAATGCCAGGTAGACAGACGTTTGTGCCTCTGGATAGATTTGAGAACATTCCATCACAAAAATGTGAGGAAAAGGTGTTTTTGTAAGTACAATTTTGAGGTTTGAGCTTTGAGGTTTTTCACTGGAAAAATGTGATGTGCCCCTGTTGCATTCTGGGCCGTTTCCTGTTGCGGGCACTAAACCTAATACACAAGTGAGGTACTATTTTTTGGGGGAGACTTAGAGGATCACAGAATTGTAGAACAAGTGTTATTGCCAATTGACTTTCCATGCATTTCTGCCTTACAAATGTAAGACAATGTGTAAGAAAGAAGTCCTCTAATTCACATGCTAATATGGGTACCCAAAATTTGGAAGATGTGCAAATAACTACTTCTTCTAAACTCTTTATTTTGTTCCCATTTCAGAAATACATAGGTGTCCTTGATACCTATTTTTCACTGTTTATATTTTACAAATTGAATTGCTATATACCCAGGAAACACCCTTTACAACAAGGTTTTTACATCGTTGTGCCTTTACCAAGCATTTTTTAGCACGCATATTTTTAACCCAAATATGCATTTACAACGCATGCCAATACCACACATTTAAGGTAAGTTGGGGGCGTGGGGGGTCTCCCCCCACAAATACATTGTTTTTATTTCTAAAAACAATGCGTGGTATTGGCATGCGTTGTAAATGCATATTCGCGGTAAAAACATGCGCGCTAAAAAATGCGTGGCAAAGGCATGCAAAGTAATTGCCTGCGTTGTACCATCGTGCAACCATATACCCGGTACACAATGAAAAACCATTGCAAGGAGCAGTTCAGTTATTGGCTCTGGGGCCCTCGGGTTCTTGGTCAGTCTACAAGTCCTACATATCACCACAACCAGGATCCAGCGGATGTAACAGTATATTGCTTTTAAAAATCTGCCACACTTAGAAGTTACAGGTGAAAATGTTGGAACAAATGGCTCTTTTTTTTAACTCAATTTCAATATTTTTTTATTTCATCTGTTAGTTTCTATAGGAAAACCAAGAAGGATCTACACAAATGACCCCTTGCTGAATTCAGATTTTTATCTACATTTCAGACATGTATTGATTTCTGGGATCCATTATTGGTGTCATACCACTAACTGGAAGGAGGTTGAAATCACAAAAAAATAGGAAAACTAAGCTATGTGCCAGTAAAAAACCAAAACTGTGTAGAAAATGTTGGTTTTCTGACAAAAGTATGCCTGATCCTGAAAGCTGGGAAGATGGTGATTTTAGCACCAAAAACCTTTTGCTGATACCATTTGCAGGGAAAAAAACAGGTGCTTTCTTCTGCAGCTCTTTTTCCACATTTTTCCCCAAAAAACCAAAATGTAACTTTATTTGGACTAATTTCTCGGTCCCCTCCAGGGGAATCCACAAACCCTGAGTACCATTAGAATCCTCAGGATGTTGGAAGAAAAGGATGCAAATTTGACATGGATATCTCATGTGGACAAAATGTTACATGGGCCTAAGCATGAACTACCCCAAATAGCCCAAAAAAAGGCTTAGCACGGGGGGGGGGAAGGTCTAGCAGCGAAGGGGTTAAACAATATTTGACTAAATATTTACACTTAAACTTTATTTAAAAAATGTCTTTAAGTTTATTTTTCAGTATGTGAAATGCATTTGCTGATCACGGATTCGCCACAGTAAATGCGACAATGTTGTGCTGACTTAAAAAGCTGTTAAATATAAAACCAGTTATTAATGTACTTTCTGATAAACACATACGCAGAGGATCTGTGTCACTATATATACAAATTTGGATATCCATTAATATTTCCAAAACTACTGAAAGGATTGACACCAAAACACAACTAACACAATTTGTGGACCAATAGCTAGCTTTCTGGCAAATTTGGTGTAATTCCATCCAGCGGTTCGGGCTGTAGTCGTGTCTAAAGTTCCTAGGGGGATAACGAAGGGGAAAATGCATTTTGGGACCTCCCTTTTTTCTTGGCCCACGCTACATGAAACACCTTGAAACTTTCCAGACACTTTCCAGACAGCATCAAAAGTAACAGGCAAATTGTTTTGGAAACTTTCATGAAGATTCATCAACCGGTGCCAAAGATATACGCAACTGAAAATCACCTTTTTGATAGAAACTAGGTCCTAATTATAACTAACTACTTTACAAGGGTCCTAAGTAGACCAACATACATCAACTCAAGAATTAAGAACCATGGCCAGTATGTAATGCCACTTGTCTGTTCTTGCTGAGGAATGTGAATTGGTCATTTTTTTGACTACATATGATTGGTCAGTCATTTGACTGACTTTATAATTTGCATTTTTGGATATATTAATTTATTTCAAAATATTTAAATGATCTCAAAAATATGTTGCTTTTTCTGAAAGATGTTTTTTATATATATTTATATATAACCTTTGATACACTCACTGTAAAATACAGACTACCATTTTCGATAGCATTGACACACTAATACCAGTTACTACATACCCACTCAGTGATTCCTAGGTCTACACACACACATCTACCCATTCACCCATACAATCAGTCATACATGCAGTCACTCATCAATAGAACACTATCAAATGCACTCATACACCTATATAGACATTGACACACCAGCACTCATCCTAGTCAGTTATGTACTCATCCTAGTCACTCATGCAAAGAATCAATCACAGTTCCATTTACTCACCTACAGAGTTATACACACACCACCTCATTTATTCATACAGATAGTAACGCATACTTAGTCTCTTATAGAATCACTAATACAAGTATACACTCATACATACAGCCACTCTCACAATCACTGACTCTCACGTATAGTCATTTCTATACACCAACTCTCACATACACTGCCTTTTATATATGTACTTAGCTGGACATGTGCACTGAGACATCAATTCACTCACCAAGACACCCATACACACACTTACCCACCCATACAACTGTTTCCACATGCACTCTTAAGCTCATACACCCTGTCAATCAACCACTCACACGTCTATGCACAGAGTCACACACCCCCCACTCAACCACACACACACTCAGTCTCCTATACAAATACGTAGGCAACTAATCAATAACCCATATAGACATTCATGTAGCTACTGACCAACTGATGCAGCAGCTTACACAACAACAGACAGAGTGATAC
The DNA here is from genome assembly GCA_963921515.1 of Calotriton arnoldi. Classification (NCBI taxonomy): domain Eukaryota; kingdom Metazoa; phylum Chordata; class Amphibia; order Caudata; family Salamandridae; genus Calotriton; species Calotriton arnoldi. The sequence continues at coordinate 1,252,895 of CAWUFW010000932.1, forward strand.
AGACATTCACACACTTTAGACACTAACCCATGTACTCAGTAAGATACATTTAATCATTCACTTAACCAGTCAGTCACACACCTACTAAATCCTCCATCCAGACACTTATACATCCATTCATTCTTCAATACAGCTTGGTATATATATAATACATATTTAAATTTTAAAGAAAACCACATTCACTGACCATGTCATGAATGATGTAATATGTGACGTCATCAGCAGTGCATTGCGGGGCGCGAGTTATAGTTAGCTGAACTAACTATAACGGTGGAATTTCTATGGTTTTGTATGAGTGAAATGTCCAACTAACTATAACGTCCCTGAAACCTATGGTTTTTTCAGTGAATTTCTAAGGTTTTTAAATGCTAATTTCTAACTATAACGTGCCTGAAACCTATGGTTTTTTCAGTGAATATATATATATATATATATATATATATATATATATATATATATATATATATATATATATATATATTCACTGAAAAAACCATAGGTTTCAGGGACAGTTATAGTTAGTTGGACATCTCACTCGTACAAAACCATAGAAATTCCCCCGTTATAGTTAGTTCAGCTAACTATAACTCGCGCCCCCGCAATGCACTGCTGATGACGTCACATATTACATCACTCATGACATGGTCAGTGACATCACTGATGACATCTCAAATGACATCACAGATGACATCATCCATGTGATAATTTGATGCATCTTCTCACACCCTAATATAACTTTTGATACACCCACTCTAAATTACAGACAGCCATTCTTAAAACCATAGACATTGCGGGGGCGCGAGTTATAGTTAGCTGAACTAACTATAACGGGGGAATTTCTATGGTTTTGTACGAGTGAAATGTCCAACTAACTATAACTGTCCCTAAAACCTATGGTTTTTTCAGTGAATTTGTAAGGTTTTTTAAATGCTAATTTCTAACTATAACGTCCCTGAAACCTATGGTTTTTTCAGTGAATTTCTAAGGCTTTTTAAATGCTAATTTCTAACTATAACGTGCCTGAAACCTATGGTTTTTTCAGTGAATTTCAAAGGTTTTTTAAATGACAATTTTTAAATATAATAAATCTTATATTTACTATTTTGATACTGATTTTCTACATTTTTTAACTATTTATTTTTACATATTTTATTTTTTAATTACATTATATATTTTTAATGTAAATGGGAAAAAAATGTTTTTAAAAATATTGTAACTCTAATGTTTTTTACTTGTTTTATCATTTTTTTTAAATATATTTATATTATTTACTTTATTGGTTTTTTTTTTTCCAATATTTTTGGGGAGTTGCGCACCCAAAGCGTACCTTTCTCGATCACTGCGCGGAACCTAGCCGCCATTTTAGGATTGTTGTCTAGGATCCACGTAGGATGTGCGATGGGTGCGTATTTTCCTGCGCGATCGCTATTCGACCGGTACGCGACTCCAGGCGCATACGCGACACATACGTATTACATTACGTGAGGCTCGCTCGCTTGCGCGTGATGTCATATACATGTTCGACGCGGTGGGTGCGCGACTCCCGCGAAATTTAAAAGCCCCGGGGGGTGGCGGTCCCTGGGGCTGCGGGGGGGCCATGAGCCCCTCCGCATATATTCTAAAGAAGCCCCGGGAGGTGGCGGTCCTTTGAGCCCCCCCACCCATGAATATTGAAGCCCCGGGGGTGGCGGTCCCCGGGGCTGGGGGGCCCCTCTGGGCCCCCCATTCACATATTAATATTGCCCCCGGGACTTGGCCCCCCCGGGGGCTAATTACCAACGAAGCACGAAAGCCCGCGCTTCGTTTTCTTTTTTTTTTTTATCGCCAGGATCCACGCAGGGCGCATATTCTTGTTTAAAAAAAAAAACATTTTTGGCCCAGGGGGTCCTTGTGGGACCCCCTAAGCAGGCCTAGGGGGTCAGGGTGTTTCTACCCTGCCCCCTTTTTGCGTTTTGCGCACTTTTTTCAAGGATTTCTTGTGCCTCGGTTCTACCAAGGCACAAAATGGCTGCCAACACTTCCTGATTTGGAGTGTTGACAGCCAGTTGACAGCCAATTAGCATGCAGCTCGTGATCGGGAGGGTGCACGCAGGGTGCGCTCAGGGTGCGCGGTTCCACCGCGGCCATAGATATATATGTGATTTTACTTTTGATTTTCTCAGGAACTACTGAACGGATTTACACCATTTAACCAAAAGGCACGACTCTGAACCAAGGGCTACCTTTTTGCCAAATTTGGTGTAATTCCGTTCAGCAGTTCGAGCTGTAACTGCGACTAAAGGTTCCTAAGGAAAATTGCATGGGGAAAACATGTTTTGGGACCCCCTTTTTCTCGGCCCCCACTTGACGAATCACCCCGAGACTTTCAGGATAGGAGCGGACCGGAGCGCCCCACGACTTTTGAAAATTTCGTGAAGATTCGTCAACCGGCGCCAAAGTTATTGGGAATAGAATGTTGCGGATTTCCTATGGAAAATAGGTCCTAACTATAACTATCTTCTGGCGACCGCCAGTAGATAATATATATATATATATCTATATATATATATATATATATATATATATATCCTGTTCTTCTGCTTCCTTCTGCTGTTCCTCGGCAAAACAGACACAGACCACACAGTGAGTGCAATATAGTTATTTTTATTCGTCTGCCATTACTCGTTTCGGCCCGTCTGGGCCTTGATCACATGACAATCGTTGCATTGATTTTTTAGCTTTTTTATATATCTATATATATATATGTATATAGATAGGCACATATATAACATATGTAACCTATTGACGGTCGCCAGTAGGTAGTTATAGTTGGAACCTAGTTTCCATAGGAAAAGCGTTTTTAGTTTTGCTAATAACTTTAATGCCATTGAACGAATCTTCATGAAATTTTCCAAATTAATACAGCGCTCAGTTCAGCTCCTGTGTTGAAAGGTTCAAGGTGATCCATCAAGCAGGGACTGAGAAAAAGGGGGATTCCAAAATGCAATTTCCTTATGTTAATTCCCATAGAGAATTTAGACACAGCCACAGCCCGAACTGCTGCACAGAATTACACCAATTTTGGCAGAAAGGTAGCTCGTGCTCCAGAAAGCAACCTTTTGTGAATTGGTACAAATCTGTTCAGTAGTTTTTGAAATATTATCCATGCACTAACAGCAATGCTGTGATTGGCTGGCCGCAATCTGAGAGGAAAGTTGCAGCCGCCATTTTGTACATTGGGACTCAGTTCACAGCAGGGAAAATAAAATTAAAAAGTGATAGAAGGGGTCATGGTAGAGGTACCCTGATCCCATGGGACTAATGGAGGGGTCTGTGAGGGACCCCTCATGGGCAAGAATTTGTCCAAAAACCTTTCTTTTGCCACACGAGGAGCTTCGGATCCTTCTTGGATCCTCCCCAGATCCTCACAGATCGGGCCAATTCGGGCGGATCCGCGGATCCAGACGCCCAATAAAAAAAAACATACACTCACTCACAGATTCACACACCTACTCACTGTAGGAAAGTAGGATCTGCATTTATGGTTACCACCACTTTTTGCCTGGTGATAATCTGTTATTGACTAGTTTGACTGGGATCCTGCTAATCAAGACCCTAGTCTATCTGCTTTCTCCCTTAAATTGTTGTGACAAGTACTTAGGTACACCCCAGATTGGATACTGGGGTACCCTTATCAGTCCCTAGTATATGGTACTAAGGTACCCAGGTCATTGGTACCCCAGTGGTCCCCCATGGGCTTAAGCATGTATTATGCCACCCATGGGAGACCATTCAAAATAGAACTACAGCCTGCCATTGCAGCCTGTGTAAGCTGGTGCTAGCACCACTTACTAAAGATATAGGCTTCCTATATCTAGGGTCACTGCACTCAAAACCTATAAGATACCCCTATAGCAGGCCTTTGCAATCCTGAAGGCAAGGTGCTTTGTTCTAAGTGTGAGGGTGCCCTTGCATGAGCAGGACACCCCTACAGCCTACGGAGACCATTTTCCTGGGTTGTAAGTGAAGCAGCCATGTACTATATAGAGGAGCAATGCGTAATTACGCGATGACCATCTCGAAATTGGCTGAAATGAATCCTATCATGTTTGGTATCAAACATGTTGGAATCAATCCCCCACACAGTAAACGGTGTGGGAGGTATAGTTCCAAGCACTGGAAGAGCCCTCTTTTAGGCTCTCAGTGTTCTCGGTGCCAGTCTTCTAGACCCGGACAGCACAAAATGGTTGCTGCCAACCAGAGACATGATTCTACCCTCCTGCTGCTGAGCCAAGCTCAAGCAGGGGAAGGCAGAACAATAGGCATCCTGTCACAGGGAGGTGTGATCACCTCCCAAACAGGATTTAGTGTATTGGGACCAGGTGGGTGCGCTTGCCATCGCCACTAAGTCTGCATGAGGGGCACATTTGGTGCCTCCTTGCATAGTTCAGTTCAAACAAGCTCTGGGAGCCATTGGCTCCCACTCTGGCGTGAAACTGGACAAAGGACATGGGAGTAACCTCCCCCCTGTCCAGACCCTCCACTGGGAGGGTCTCCTGAATTGTCCCAACCCTTTCCTTAGGGTACTTAAGGGCTTAACTGTGGGTGGGTCCCTAGATTTGTCGTGGGACAAGATTCAGATCAGACACCACCTCTTCTTCTACCGTCTGGGCACTCTGGACTTTGCTGGACTTCGTTTGAGCTTGACTTCATCTCCCTTTCAGTCTGCTGCATCGTCTGTGCCTGTGCACCATACAGAAACCTTCCAACGTCTGTGGGCATCAAAGACACCTGAAGGAATCTCCCTTGAAGTGAAGGAGTCACTTCCCTGCATTTGCAGGCACTGCAACTAAGTCAACTGGTCTGCTTAACCTGAACTCGTACGGACTCCAAAAGGATCTGCAACACAGGTGGTGGTTCTCCACAGCTCTCGAGACTTGCCCTCTCACCAAGTTTGAGGCCAGTATCCCTTGTGGGGGCTGAAATAACCAATCCCCTGTGCTCTGCATCAACTTGCAGTTGCATAGGCTTGTTGGCTTACTTCCACCAAGATCTTCGGGCTCCAAGTAACCCCATCCTCAAGCATCTCCAGTGACCAAAGTCTTCATCCACATCACATCTTTTGCACTGTGGCCTGCATCGTTTGGTGAGCTGCTTGAGGTCCTCTTGCAACTCCAGTGCCTCCGGCCTATGGGTCCTGTTGAGGGTCACCGTTGTTGCTTTAGGCCTCCCTTGATTGCTTGGGGCCTGCCCTGACTCTCCTGCTTGTGGTGAGTCCCCTGGACCTTGCTGGTCCCAACATTGCACCTTCTACAACTACTGTGTTGGTTTAATTTGCCAAGGCTTGTTGGTGCTCCCGCCAGACACCGACCGCTCAGCACTCAACATCTGATGCGGGACAGCTCGTGCATGGCTCCTAGTCTTCCTCAGCATTGCCTTGTCCTCACAGCTGCAGAGTCAAGGTCATCGTTATCTCTCTTGCAACACCCGACATCGGAGGGCATTTGTCTTCCAAGTCTCCTGGTCACTCCTGAGTGACATAGACTCTGTCCCCTCTGCTTGCAGGTACCTCTCAACTAGAATCCACCTTTGGATTCCACCGGACACTTTCTCCTTCTTCAGCAGCGGTACTTTCCTGAAGTTCTCCATTGGGTTCGACAGCAGTTTCTGACACCACTACACACCTATGCACCCGGCTTCCCTGGTGTAGTTAACGTCAGTACTAGGGTATCCATGGGTGGGGAGGCTCTCCAACCTTCTGTCTTCCATGGGGTTTCTTCAGGGTCCACTGGGAAGGGTCCTTAATCTTTAAAAATCCAACTGTGACTTGCACGTTGACTTGTATGGAGCATGCAGTTGTGTTCCAACACTGCACACGCTCTCCGTGGGGTTCCTAGTCACTCACCTTGGGTGGTTCCTTGAGTCCCCAGCACTTCTACGTCCTTTCGACATTATCTTGACCCAAGTCGTGGTTCTTATACCACTTTCTTAGTATATGGTTTGGTCCCCCCCTGGGGTCCACTGTGTATTCTGTGCTATTTACTGCATTTCTTCGCTAAGTATTGTGTGCATTGTGCATATCTCTGGGTAGGAGATATTTGTATGTGTTAGAGAGTATTATAAAATTAATACATATTTTTATAAATACCTTGTGTGGTTCTTTTTCTCTTAATATATACATGTGAGATTGCATTCTGGAAAAATCAAGCTGCTTTACACTCCTTCTGGACTAAGCCTGAAGGCTGCTCTCCACAGCTGCCACTTAGAGAGCTTTCTAAGGTTGTCTAAGTCCTCTTAAATCACCATAAGGGTTGTCTGGACTGGTGCAGGGTGCCCACTTACATAAGTGGACAACATATACCAGGCCGCTTCTCACACTCACACACTTACTGACACACACATAACCACTTACACACCCACACAACCACTCACATACCCACTCACACAGCCATGCAGTCACTCACACACCCACTCACAGACTCTCAAAACCATTCACACACCGCCTCACTCACCCAGGTTGCAAGGACATTATAGTTAGGAAATTGTCAGGGACTGTCCGGGACTATGTTGGGAACACAGTCAGGGACTTGAGCAAGGACTGGGTAGAAAACGTACCGTGCACAGAAAGAGTAGTACAGCGCTGCCCAGGAACACGCAAGGAGTCAGAGGAGGAAAAGGGATCCAAAGGGGAAGCCTGTACACGATGGCTAAGACTCAGAAAGGAAGGGCACTCACAAGGCAATTTAGCATTCAGACTAACTACACCCAGGACGGTCGAGCAAAACATATATATATAATACAACATTAACAATAAAGGGAATGTGGGGTAAAGCACTCAGGAGCTCCACACGGTAAGACTGAAGCTCAGTAAGTTCCTCACCCACAATTGCTGTTACAGATACTGACTGAAAATACCCACATATAGGATTTGTATGCAAAGGCAGGGTCTGAGGAGCTTATACCTATGGTGATGTTATAACTGTAACTCAAAGACAATACTCACAGTGAACAAGAAACACCACTAGGTAGTCAGCTGTGCACATGGATCCTGGCGATCGAACAGGAACACGCAAGGCAGTAACAGCAAAGGGGTAGAACTAAACACAAGCACAATAGACAAGGAGCTAGCAAGGAGGAGTGCTTAACAGGAAAGGAAGGAAATGACAGGGCACACTTGGCAGAAAGCAGGTAACAAACATACAAGGTAACAGAAGCAAGACAGCAGAATAGAAAGACAGCAAACTAGAACTGGAACCAAGGAAACAGGAAGAAAGGCAGGGACTGGAAAAGGATATACAGAAGGAGAGGCTACAAGGGTATACTAGAATAGTGCAGGTTCAGGAACCAAGAAAACAAAGTAACATAGAAGGCAGTGCTGGGGCAGGAACAAGAATTGAGCTAAGGCTCAGGAGTTAAGGTAGCACTGCAGGCAGTGCTGGTTGAGGAACAGGGAATTACTAAAGCATCAGGAGTCAAGGTAGCACTGCAGGCAGTGCTAGTTCAGGAACAAGGGAAACTGCTGTAGTTCAGGGACAAGGAATGCTAAGGCTCAGGAGTCAAGGTAGCACTGCAGGCAGTGCTAGTTCAGGAATAGGGAATTACTAAAGCTCAGGAGTCAAGGTAGCACTGCAGGCAGTGCTAATTCAGGAACAAGGAAAACAGCAGCAGCACAGGAAACACTGGAAACAAAGATAGCAAAAGCTCAGGGAGCACTGTAAACAAGAATCGGTCTCACCGGTACACAGCTACAATGACCAACCCTGGACTGAAGGGAGCTGGGGCTTAAAAGAGCTCACAGTAATCATATGCATAAGGTGTGAGCAGGCTAGCAGCAGCCAGCCACAGGTGAACTGGATTCCTCCACCCATCCTTGGCCTGCAGGGGTGGAGACGAAACAGTGAGCAGGAAATTCTAGGTAATGGAGTTTGCAGCATGAGCAGACCGGCTTCCACAAAACCCGGCATGGATTGGGAATGGATGTCAATTCCCAAATGGTGTTCAAATGCCTGGAAGTCAGGAGATGCATGCAGGGGAGTGTCTGGAAGCATATTAGAATACTGGAAAGCCCCACAAGTAGGCCCCCTGGTGGTGTGCACGAGAGCACAGGGAGTGAATCGTGACATAAATAGCATTAAAAAATGATAGAAATTCACTGAAGAAACCAAAGGCTACAGTGACATTATATTTAGGAAATAACATTTATAAAACCTTTTATAAAACCTGAAAAAAACAGAGGTTACTGGGACGTTATAGTTAGGTTCAGATTTTACACACACAAAACCATAGAAATTCAGCAGTTATAGATATAGTTATCTTAAGTAACTATAACTTATGCCCTAAGGAAACTATAACTCATGCCCTCATAATGCACTGCTAATTACCCCACATATTACATCACTCATCCCTTTCTCTCGCTATCACTGTTTAATCAATTAATTAATCCCATTCTTATTTGCTCATACAGCCAATCATGCAATATAACTATATCTTGATATAAAGTGCTATAAAAGAGAAAAGTGCATAGTGCTACTAACGTGCATGCGTATTCAGATTTGTTTGAAGAGAGATCTTTTTGTGTTTCTCTTTCAATCCTTATGTAACATACTGTCAAGAAAAGTGCTAAGTCCTTAGTGCTAAATACTAAGGGCTACGTGCTACTAAAGTGCATGCATTTTCACATCACACTCCTTTAACCCCTTTTTTTTCTCTTCCCCAAAAGATGCCTGCTTTTTCCACCTTCTGATACCAATATTCAACATAATCCATCAAGAAACTCTTTAATCTCTGATCAGAAATAATACTTTAGGTCTCTTGAAAGGGTTGAACAAATATATGTAACACACACAGAGAGGAGTAGGGTGTAGGGTTCTCTAGAAAGAGAGAGAGGTGACACCTGCTTAGTGGAAAAATACTGCCCTCACTCACAAAATTGTGACATGCTTCATCATCGGGCTTGCTTCAATACACCCCCGCGCAGACCAATGCCTAGGGTGGAGCAAAGGGAGGGGAACACAATACAAACATGTAAAGAAATAATAAAATCTGGGATCACCGAAAGAAAAAGTGCAGTGAAGTTAAAACTAGTTCAGTGGTGTCTTACTTAAACAATTTTATTCCTAGACCCACTGACCAGGATTAAAAACGTGAAGGATGGTGGTGACCGGAAAGTATTAGGAGTTCCTTCACCCCTCCTTACTGCCAGATCGTCGACATGTTTCTGCTACTTTGCACGTGCTCACAATATCAGGTCACCACAGCATTCATCAGGACCTTCCTGATCCCAGTATCTTGAGATTCCTCATAAACCCAAAGTTTGGGATGCCCGGAACCAATTGTTCACAGGGAGAGGGACCCACTCAGTAATACACCTCTGTTAATCTGTGGGTGAAGAGAATTGAAAAAGAGTGGAGTCAGTCATTCTTGTAGCAACTATCAGTCATGCAGAACAACCTGTTTCACTCCATATAACTCACTCACACTCTTTTTGTGAATGTATACAATTTAATACATGCACTCATGCATGTACCACCTCTAGACGCAGAACGGGCATAAAAATATCATGCCCTATCTTATGGTGTCCCTTGTAGGACATATCACACATGCTGGTCCATTTAATATGGTCAAAGAACTGTACTTGGTTGGGCGATTGCCCCTCGCGCTCTCGCATCGCTCCTCCATGACAAGGTTATTGAAAAACTAAACTCACTGAGTTTACATTAGCGCATGCTTAAACTGGCGAGTAAGAGGAGGAGACCCCCTTTAGTTACACTCTAGGGGGAGAATAAAAACATACAAAAGACAGAGTTTTAAATTTTTAGTAGAGCACTCTACATTCTGTCTAGTTCGTTCACACTCCAAGTGTTTTTTTTGTCAACCAATCTGGTACCAGGTCCGGTGTATTCTGCTCACCCGGTCTCTTGGGCGAGTCAAAATGATATATGTTTGACCAGCTCCAGCATGTTAAGAAACCCTAATTACGAATAAGACTCTATCCTTAAATCCTTTAGCTTTATGTGCCAATGAACAGGGACATGGAACCAATACCATACCACTGTGTCCTTGAGATTTGGTGGGCTGATCCTCCTCAAATCGGGCCGTACATGTTTTAGTTATGTGACTATGATGTTAAAATCAACTGGAGATCGCGTATTCTCCGTGTTGGCCCAATGAAAATCATTTGCCCCGTTTCTCCGTATGGCCGCGACACACCCGGTAGAACTCCCCGGTGCTCCAACTCAGTAAAAACTAGAAAGGTTATACCCCGAGAGTGATCCTGAAGCTACACATAACCCCTTGTTGCTTTATTTCTTTTCTCGGGTCATAGCCGGCATACGGCGTGGTTGCGTGCAAGAACAATGCCCCCGGTAAAGTGTAAACCCCCTCTTGCATGTGCTCCACTCCCGCTACTCCTTACTACGCCAAGGGTGGTGCTCCGCCTGAACCTATTGTCCCGTGCTCGCCGTGTAGAGTAACCAGCACTCGGGCGAGGTGTCCCTAAATGCGGCTAGGGGTGTGGTCACGTGATAACGTCACTCAGCGTCATCGCGTCACGTGGCCGCGTTGCCGCAACGCTTTCACCTAGTAACCAGGGGTACAGCAGTGTGTTAACGCTTGCTGTTCATACCACTGTTCCCTGCATTGTTAAACTGGATTTTAAACCTTTAAAAGCTGATTTTCAAAAATACCATAACATCCCTCCTCGTTTATGGTTAATTAAGTCCGGCTAACACTAGCTACTTGTTATATTCCCTTTCTTGTCTTCGTGGGGGATAGGTCTTTTCTGAAGTCATCACTGCTAGCATTAAAGAGGTCCTAAAGCTTAACCAACCCCCCTAAAGATCTTTTTATGATGAATCATGTAAAGTGGAGAGGTTACACCAACAAATATATGCCTGTGCTCCTTTAGCCTGCATAGGCTGGATTAATTGCCAAAGTCGCCACCGTCCCTCCACCGTAGCATGGCAGAAGTCCGGTCTGACAAAAAAGTAGCAGTCGTTCAACACTCTCCTTGAGTCTGGTTTTGCTTTATAGAAGATAGCCTGGCGCTGGAGAATGTTACCAACATATACCAGTATTGCTCTAGGCCTGTTATTTGCTGGTTCCTGCCAATGATGCTGTTTGAAGGGAAATATGTGGGCCCTCTGAATCTCAACTTCCCAATTCCAGTACTGCAGTTCTGGAAAGGACTCTTTGAACAAGTTGACAATAAACCGCCGGGCATCTTCTTTTTTTAAGCCCTCTGCCACCCCACCCCAGGACTCTAAGGTTATTCCACCTTAATCTATTTTTGAACTCTTCAAGTTTCCATTAGGTGTCTACCAGGCACACCTCATGATCTTCCGCCAACTTCTTGTTAGCTGTAGTATCTACTTCTAGAGTAGCCAATCAACTCTCCACTTCAGTCATTCTGGTGGCGTACTCAGTACATGTCTTTGCCACTTTGCAGACCTATTGGCTGTTTGCATCCTTCGGGTATCCAGCCTGGTCTCTTCACGATGGACCATTACCACCTGATATATGATCTCCAGTGAGATCTCCTCCGTCTGCATGGCTGGGCTAGCACTTCCCCTAGACATCTTCCCCTCTGGCAGGGGCATTGCTGAGTAGTCCCACATGAGAGCAGTGTCAGTTCCTTCTCCCTTAGATGGCATGCTATATTTGTTGGATTTTCGGGGTTCCTGCCTTCCATCCTTTTCCCTGCATTCACTTGACACACTGGAACCACTCAGCGAACCATCACTCAGTTCATCTTTCAGATCTCGATCTTCTCCTGAAAAATCTGATTGATCTGACAATAAAAAGAAATGCTCTACTATTTCTGACTCTGTAATATGGCGGGTTGACTTAGATCTAGGGTTTTTGGGAGTCCTGGCTCTGGTTACTCTCTCTTTTCTGCCACTTGCATCTTCCAGGGCTAGATCAGCCACTTTCGGTCTGGTAGCCTTCTGTGATCCATTAGTTATTTGGTTTGCACCATTAGACCACTCTCCAATATCTACCATTCCTGGTTCTCCTGTGGCCGACATCTCCTCCAGGTGTATGGCAATTGGTGCTAAAGTTGCTTCCCCCCTCTATTGCTCATTTTCTAGATCTATGTCCACTGATGTGGGGGCAGGCATGAGGGTAGGTACATTCTTAATCACTGGTTCCTCAGTAACCCCAAATCCTGTGGCTTAACCCTCCACCAGGGTTCCTTGCTGTGTGCTTCCTACTGGGGGAAGGGGTCTGCTGGCCCAGTAAGATTTCCAGAGGCTGCCCCCTGGTCTGGTTGCTTAAAAAAGTCCACTGCTTTATGTCTAGTTTGGCCTCCGCTAGCCCCAGCTTCTATCTTTTCAGTCACCTCCCTATCTCCCTTTTCTCCAGATAGGTTTACCTTTTCCTGCTACAGTCCCAGTGCTACCCATGGCTCAGTTTTGTGATGGTCTTTGGGCTTATCCTGTTGCCTAGCAGCTCGAATCGCAGACTACCGGTCCGCCGCCGTGAATCCGTTCGTCGCTGCCGTGCAACCTACGTTAAAATCTGGAGAAATTTCTGACCACGGCGCTCAAAACGAAGTATTGCCATGCGGCGAGCTGCATTGCTTGTTGGGGGAGGAGCTTCTTTTCCGGCTCCCTCGTCACCTCGTCAGCGAGGGAATGAGAAGGGAGGATCCATACAGCCGCGATTACTCGGCCCTCATCATGCCGCTTCATAATTTAAATTCAAAGAACTATAGAAATTCACTGAAAAAATCAAAGGTTACAGGGACGTCATAGCTAGGAAATAAAATTTAAAAACTGTACAAATTCACTGAAAAAAACGGAAGGTTACAGGGACGTTATAGTTAGGAAATACAATTAAAAAAACCTTAGAAATTCACTGAAAAAACCAAAGGTTACAGGAACGTTATAGTTAGGCTTACATTTTACTCGTACAAAACAAGAGAAATTCTGCAGTTATATTTAGCTGGGCTAACTATAACTTACACCCCGCAATGGACTGCTTATGACCTCACATATTACATCACTGATGACATGGTCAGTGACATCAGTCATGACATCATCCTCAGAATCATTCACACATGCACTCATACCCCATGCAACCTCTCATATACCCACAGACACTGTTCTAGGGAGAACAAGCTGGCAGGAACAGAGGCAGAAATCAAGCTAAAGAGACAGAGCAAAGGAAGCGCAAGACACTTGAACAGGGCAAAGGAGAAATTGAGGCTATCCAGGAGTGAGACTGCACTTTAGCATGAGAGAGTCTAAACCAGAGGTTTTCAAATTTTGTATGTTCCGACCCCCACCACTCTAAGCAAAATGTTTTGAAATCTGCCCCCCTCCAAAACTTTATGGCAAGGATTCTAGTGCCTATCAAAAATATCTAATATAGCACAATCTTCACAAGTAAATGATGTTGTTCCTTCCAACATTCTTGCATCCTCAAACTGCATGCTGTCTCAGAAATGTTCTCTGCATTCCTTAAGTACGGCACGAAAAACTGGCCTTTAATAACAATTTCTGATTGTCACCTCTTCTCTCTCTGAGCACAACCCATGTGCTCAGATGTATGTTTGCCTCATACTCTATTATTGTATTTCTGCAAATTGCCCACAACTCATTTACAAAATCACAATTTCCCCTCCTTCCTCCCAAAGTCATACCGGTGCAACCTAACAATACATAATCTCCTCCAATTCATATTTTAATCCCACCAACCATGTGCTCACATACCCCCCACTAATGATCACAAATAACCCTTATTAATTTAGTTCACCATAGAGAAACGTGGATGACTGCATGGAATGGTTGTTTGAGTGCACAGGATTAATTCCAGTAATTCTAAACTAACCACTAGCCTTGGATTCCGAAGGAGAGTGCTGCCCGACGTAAAGCGCTTCAATGCCTCTTCAGGGGTAGTAAGCACTCTATAAATGCAATTACAATTTGTGTAGCCTTCATTCATAAGGACGGAAAAAGAGTACCCTACTTAACTAATATTAAGCTAAAGACACTATTATATGTTTCATTTTGATTTATGGTTAAAAATATTCACATTTTTATGGTTACAAATATGCATCTGTGATGCAAGAGCATACGTTGAAGCAACTGATCTGATCCCTAGAAACAAAACACTCTCTGACAATTTTGATTGTAAGCTTTAGGCATGCAGACTATTGTGAATGTTTTTTTATTGTTTTGTTTGACTTCATCTCAAGGCGTTGCTTGTAAGAATAACAATGCTACAATTATATGTCATCATGTAATTTGTTTCATTTACTGTTTTCAGAAACTGTTTCCCAAGCAGGGAAATTTAAATTTAGATTTGGAAAGTGAAGAAACATTCTCTTTCAAACTTTTTGGCATTAGAAAAAGGCCACCCATTGTGCAGCAGTTACTGCAGGTGCATTCTATTCAAACATTATACATGATACTCATAATATCAGACCCAGATGTTCATCTTTTTGGCGAGAACTACTGTGGCTATACTATAGCTGGCAAATAAGCGGAAATACTGTTGATGAAACCATGGTAAATATAGCAATAACCACTTCCCAACTTAGATTTAATGCTATGTTTTTATATTATTTTTGTGAGTGTCGGTTTGCAGCATTTGCTCATGTGGGCCAACAACACAATTGTGCTCTTCCTTCATGGCTCAGACAGCGAGCATCTGCATTCACAGTTAATTGAATCTTGACAACTCTATGGAATCAAGCAAGTCTCATACATGCAACATTGACTATATACCTTACACCTGCATACTTTATGTACATTTTAATTAAGTTTCACATCCTTGATGTTAAATTAAAAAACTTTCTACACTTACAACTGATTGCAAAAAAGAATATCATATATGAGCTCAACGGAAAAGAAAGGAGCTGGGTGTATAAATCCAATTGGCTAACTACAGGGGGGTGAAATATCAGTGATTTGGTGAAAGAGAGGCACAAAGTCTGATTATGCTACTACATGTATAAGTTTATAAACCATCATAAAGTAGCATTTTGCTTCTCTTTGAAAATCGTTCATTTGTCAATACACGTTTCGGTGCAAAACACACAAGATGATGGACGGAATGTTGCACATTGGCAAACATTCACCCCCAGTCACAGATCTGGGTTTAATCCATCGTTATTTTGCTTCACCACGCCACCACAGTTCAGACATAGCCATATGCAAATCAGTCTTGACCCTGTGCCTCATGGGAACAGTCCAGACCGAACTGCCAAACCATGTCTTCCCTGGACCAGAATCAAGCATCCTAGGACCGGTTTCGGGCATTCAGCCCTCATCAGCCAGGATAGCTTGACTCCAGTGGCGTAGTGAGCACGGGACCCACGTCTGGGCATACCCTTCCCACTTAGGGCGAAATGCAAAACACACAAGATGATGGACGGAATGTTGCACATTGGCAAACATTCACCCCCAGTCACAGATCTGGGTTTAATCCATCGTTATTATGCTTCACCATGCCACCCCAGTTCAGACATAGCCATATGCAAATCAGTCTTGACCCTGTGCCTCATGGGAACAGTCCAGACCGAACTGCCAAGCCATGTCTTCCGTGGACCAGAATCAAGCATCCTAGGACCGGTTTCGGGCATTCAGCCCTCATCAGCCAGGATAGCTTGACTCCAGTGGCGTAATGAGCACGGGACCCACGTCTGGGCATACCCTTCCCACTTAGGGCAAAATGCAAAACACACAAGATGATGGACGGAATGTTGCACATTGGCAAACATTCACCCCCAGTCACAGATCTGGGTTTAATCCATCGTTATTTTGCTTCACCACGCCACCCCAGTTCAGACATAGCCATATGCAAATCAGTCTTGACCCTGTGCCTCATGGGAACAGTCCAGACCAAACTGCCAAGCCATGTCTTCCCTGGACCAGAATCAAGCATCCTAGGACTGGTTTCGGGCATTCAGCCCTCATCAGCCAGGATAGCTTGACTCCAGTGGCGTAGTGAGCACGGGACCCACGTCTGGGCATACCCTTCCCACTTAGGGCGAAATGCAAAACACACAAGATGATGGACGGAATGTCGCACATTGGCAAACATTCACCCCCAGTCACAGATCTGGGTTTAATCCATCGTTATTTCGCTTCACCACGCCACCCCAGTTCAGACATAGCCATATGCAAATCAGTCTTGACCCTGTGCCTCATGGGAACAGTCCAGACCGAACTGCCAAGCCATGTCTTCCCTGGACCAGAATCAAGCATCCTAGGACCGGTTTCGGGCATTCAGCCCTCATCAGCCAGGATAGCTTGACTCCAGTGGCGTAGTGAGCACGGGACCCACGTCTGGGCATACCCTTCCCACTTAGGGCGAAATGCAAAACACACAAGATGATGGACGGAATGTTGCACATTGGCAAACATTCACCCCCAGTCACAGATCTGGGTTTAATCCATTGTTATTTTGCTTCACCACGCCACCCCAGTTCAGACATAGCAATATGCAAATCAGTCTTCACCCTGTGCCTCATGGGAACAGTCCAGACCGAACTGCCAAGCCATGCCTTCCCTGGACCAGAATCAAGCATCCTAGGACCGGTTTCGGGCATCCAGCCCTCATCAGCCAGGATAGCTTGACTCCAGTGGCGTAGTGAGCACGGGACCCACGTCTGGGCATACCCTTCCCACTTAGGGCGAAATGCAAAACACACAAGATGATGGACGGAATGTTGCACATTGGCAAACATTCACCCCCAGTCACAGATCTGGGTTTAATCCATCGTTATTTTGCTTCACCACGCCACCCCAGTTCAGACATAGCCATATGCAAATCAGTCTTGACCCTGTGCCTCATGGGAACAGTCCAGACCGAACTGCCAAGCCATGTCTTCCCTGGACCAGAATCAAGCATCCTAGGGCCGGTTTCGGGCATTCAGCCCTCATCAGCCAGGATAGCTTGACTCCAGTGGCGTAGTGCGCACGGGACCCACGTCTGGGCATACCCTTCCCACTTAGGCGAAATGCAAAACACACAAGATGATGGACGGAATGTTGCACATTGGCAAACATTCACCCCCAGTCACAGATCTGGGTTTAATCCATCGTTATTTTGCTTCACCATGCCACCCCAGTTCAGACATAGCCATATGCAAATCAGTCTTGACCCTGTGCCTCATGGGAACAGTCCAGACCGAACTGCCAAGCCATGTCTTCCCTGGACCAGAATCAAGCATCCTAGGACCGGTTTCGGGCATTCAGCCCTCATCAGCCAGGATAGCTTGACTCCAGTGGCGTAGTGAGCACGGGACCCACGTCTGGGCATACCCTTCCCACTTAGGGCGAAATGCAAAACACACAAGATGATGGATGGAATGTTGCACATTGGCAAACATTCACCCCCAGTCACAGATCTGGGTTTAATCCATCGTTATTTTGCTTCACCACGCCACCCCAGTTCAGACATAGCCATATGCAAATCAGTCTTGACCCTGTGCCTCATGGGAACAGTCCAGACCAAACTGCCAAGCCATGTCTTCCCTGGACCAGAATCAAGCATCCTAGGACCGGTTTCGGGCATTCAGCCCTCATCAGCCAGGATAGCTTGACTCCAGTGGCGTAGTGAGCACGGGACCCACGTCTGGGCATACCCTTCCCACTTAGGGCGAAATGCAAAACACACAAGATGATGGACGGAATGTCGCACATTGGCAAACATTCACCCCCAGTCACAGATCTGGGTTTAATCCATCGTTATTTTGCTTCACCACGCCACCCCAGTTCAGACATAGCCATATGCAAATCAGTCTTGATCCTGTGCCTCATGGGAACAGTCCAGACCGAACTGCCAAGCCATGTCTTCCCTGGACCAGAATCAAGCATCCTAGGACCGGTTTCGGGCATTCAGCCCTCATCAGCCAGGATAGCTTGACTCCAGTGGCGTAGTGAGCACGGGACCCACGTCTGGGCATACCCTTCCCACTTAGGGCGAAATGCAAAACACACAAGATGATGGATGGAATGTTGCACATTGGCAAACATTCACCCCCAGTCACAGATCTGGGTTTAATCCATTGTTATTTTGCTTCACCACGCCACCCCAGTTCAGACATAGCAATATGCAAATCAGTCTTCACCCTGTGCCTCATGGGAACAGTCCAGACCGAACTGCCAAGCCATGTCTTCCCTGGACCAGAATCAAGCATCCTAGGACCGGTTTTGGGCATTCAGCCCTCATCAGCCAGGATAGCTTGACTCCAGTGGCGTAGTGAGCACGGGACCCACGTCTGGGCATACCCTTCCCACTTAGGGCGAAATGCAAAACACACAAGATGATGGACGGAATGTTGCACATTGGCAAACATTCACCCCCAGTCACAGATCTGGGTTTAATCCATCGTTATTTTGCTTCACCATGACACCCCAGTTCAGACATAGCCATATGCAAATCAGTCTTGACCCTGTGCCTCATGGGAACAGTCTAGACCGAACTGCCAAGCCATGACTTCCCTTTACCAGAATCAAGCATCCTAGGACCAGTTTCGGGCATTCAGCCCTCATCAGCCAGGATAGCTTGACTCCAGTGGCGTAGTGAGCACGGGACCCACGTCTGGGCATACCCTTCCCACTTAGGGCGAAATGCAAAACCCCCAAGATGATGGACGGAATGTTGCACATTGGCAAACATTCACCCCCAGTCACAGATCTGGGTTTAATCCATCGTTATTTTGCTTCACCACGCCACCCCAGTTCAGCCATAGCCATATGCAAATCAGTCTTGACCCTGTGCCTCATGGGAACAGTCCAGACCGAACTGCCAAGCCATGTCTTCCCTGGACCAGAATCAAGCATCCTAGGGCCGGTTTCGGGCATTCAGCCCTCATCAGCCAGGATAGCTTGACTCCAGTGGCGTAGTGAGCACGGGACCCACGTCTGGGCATACCCTTCCCACTTAGGGCGAAATGCAAAACACACAAGATGATGGACAGAATGTTGCACATTGGCAAACATTCACCCCCAGTCACAGATCTGGGTTTAATCCATCGTTATTTTGCTTCACCACGCCACCCCAGTTCAGACATAGCCATATGCAAATCAGTCTTGACCCTGTGCCTCATGGGAACAGTCCAGACCAAACTGCCAAGCCATGTCTTCCCTGGACCAGAATCAAGCATCCTAGGGCCGGTTTCGGGCATTCAGCCCTCATCAGCCAGGATAGCTTGACTCCAGTGGCGTAGTGCGCACGGGACCCACGTCTGGGCATACCCTTCCCACTTAGGGCGAAATGCAAAACACACAAGATGATGGACGGAATGTTGCACATTGGCAAACATTCACCCCCAGTCACAGATCTGGGTTTAATCCATCGTTATTTTGCTTCACCATGCCACCCCAGTTCAGACATAGCCATATGCAAATCAGTCTTGACCCTGTGCCTCATGGGAACAGTCCAGACCGAACTGCCAAGCCATGTCTTCCCTGGACCAGAATCAAGCATCCTAGGACCGGTTTCGGGCATTCAGCCCTCATCAGCCAGGATAGCTTGACTCCAGTGGCGTAGTGAGCACGGGACCCACGTCTGGGCATACCCTTCCCACTTAGGGCGAAATGCAAAACACACAAGATGATGGATGGAATGTTGCACATTGGCAAACATTCACCCCCAGTCACAGATCTGGGTTTAATCCATCGTTATTTTGCTTCACCACGCCACCCCAGTTCAGACATAGCCATATGCAAATCAGTCTTGACCCTGTGCCTCATGGGAACAGTCCAGACCGAACTGCCAAGCCATGTCTTCCCTGGACCAGAATCAAGCATCCTAGGACCGGTTTCGGGCATTCAGCCCTCATCAGCCAGGATAGCTTGACTCCAGTGGCGTAGTGAGCACGGGACCCACGTCTGGGCATACCCTTCCCACTTAGGGCGAAATGCAAAACACACAAGATGATGGACGGAATGTTGCACATTGGCAAACATTCACCCCCAGTCACAGATCTGGGTTTAATCCATCGTTATTTTGCTTCACCACGCCACCCCAGTTCAGACATAGCCATATGCAAATCAGTCTTGACCCTGTGCCTCATGGGAACAGTCCAGACCGAACTGCCAAGCCATGTCTTCCCTGAACCAGAATCAAGCATCCTAGGACCGATTTCGGGCATTCAGCCCTCATCAGCCAGGATAGCTTGACTCCAGTGGCGTAGTGAGCATGGGACCCACGTCTGGGCATACCCTTCCCACTTAGGGCGAAATGCAAAACACACAAGATGATGGACGGAATGTTGCACATTGGCAAACATTCACCCCCAGTCACAGATCTGGGTTTAATCCATCGTTATTTTGCTTCACCACGCCACCCCAGTTCAGACATAGCCATATGCAAATCAGTCTTGACCCTGTGCCTCATGGGAACAGTCCAGACCGAACTGCCAAGCCATGTCTTCCCTGGACCAGAATCAAGCATCCTAGGACCGGTTTTGGGCATTCAGCCCTCATCAGCCAGGATAGCTTGACTCCAGTGGCGTAGTGAGCACGGGACCCACGTCTGGGCATACCCTTCCCACTTAGGGCGAAATGCAAAACACACAAGATGATGGACGGAATGTTGCACATTGGCAAACATTCACCCCCAGTCACAGATCTGGGTTTAATCCATCGTTATTTTGCTTCACCACGCCACCCCAGTTCAGCCATAGCCATATGCAAATCAGTCTTGACCCTGTGCCTCATGGGAACAGTCCAGACCGAACTGCCAAGCCATGTCTTCCCTGGACCAGAATCAAGCATCCTAGGGCCGGTTTCGGGCATTCAGCCCTCATCAGCCAGGATAGCTTGACTCCAGTGGCGTAGTGAGCACGGGACCCACGTCTGGGCATACCCTTCCCACTTAGGGCGAAATGCAAAACACACAAGATGATGGACAGAATGTTGCACATTGGCAAACATTCACCCCCAGTCACAGATCTGGGTTTAATCCATCGTTATTTTGCTTCACCACGCCACCCCAGTTCAGCCATAGCCATATGCAAATCAGTCTTGACCCTGTGCCTCATGGGAACAGTCCAGACCGAACTGCCAAGCCATGTCTTCCCTGGACCAGAATCAAGCATCCTAGGGCCGGTTTCGGGCATTCAGCCCTCATCAGCCAGGATAGCTTGACTCCAGTGGCGTAGTGAGCACGGGACCCACGTCTGGGCATAGCCTTCCCACTTAGGGCGAAATTCAAAACACACAAGATGATGGACGGAATGTTGCACATTGGCAAACATTCACCCCCAGTCACAGATCTGGGTTTAATCCATCGTTATTTTGCTTCACCACGCCACCCCAGTTCAGACATAGCCATATGCAAATCAGTCTTGACCCTGTGCCTCATGGGAACAGTCCAGACCGAACTGCCAAGCCATGTCTTCCCTGGACCAGAATCAAGCATCCTAACTTTTATCTCTTTTAGAAAAATCCCTCACTGGGCAGCTCTGACAATCAGAAATGTCGACCGATAGTGTTCTACCTTTTCTGGTCAAAATGCTGTGAGCAATAATTTTGCTTTAGTTAAGTATCAACTATAAGGCTATACCTTGTGTAGGCCTTATCAGCCACTATGCTTTTCTCTTTATTGTTCTGAGACCGCCATCCTCTATATTGGTAATAATGTTCTCCAAATTTTGGATGCAGGAAGTGTCTATTTATCACATTAGATCTCGAAGAAGCATTTGATATACTCAACTACGCAGCACTGTTTTCTACTCAGTCCACATGTATTGCCAGAAAAGCCTGAGAGATCAAGTGGTTTTAATCATTAATTGCTTGTCTGAACCAATTTGCCAAACTTGATTCATCCCATGCCTCTCCAAGCAAGGCAATGCTTCATGTGCTGTAGGGCTGATCCTTGTACCAATATTTAGCAAATATAAAGAAGAACTGAGGGGTTTGTTAATGATCAGAGGGTGAAAGATGACATTTCCATACAAGGTTGCCATCTTGCCATCAGCTGGCGCTCACTAAGCTCGTGTGGGGTCTTGAATTTAGACCAGCTAATACCAGAACACTATCCAACACATTGCTCATATTGCAACACATATCACTTCACTCTTGGTTTCCACATCACTACCCAGATGTATTATGGTCCATGTAGTTCCTTCTATTGCCAACCCTTGTCTAGATCACATCCTGGAGGTGAAGCTCTGTTTGTTGTCATGGTTTCTGGTTTCATTCGATATTCAAACCCATACATGTATGCTTTCTGAACTTTTTCTCTCTCAAATCTGACCCACACTCTGTTTCATGTTTCCATGTTCCTCATCTTGTGCCTTCTGGCTTTCTTTCAAACTCAAGTGCAGCTTTCCCTTCATTGGTGCATCTTAGATTCTCATTATCTCTAGGTGTGGACAAAACTAGTGTAATTTACTGTAGCTTAATTGCGTGAAATTGCAGCAAAATTATGTGAGTTTACGTTGAATTACACGAGGAGTGTAACTCAGCATTTAGCAGTATTTTCTTAGAGCAAAATGCACCCTTGTGTTCAAAATGGACCCGAGATTGCATTCTCAGCCAAGAAAATAGCCCTTAATGCAACAGAACAGAAACAGCAGCAGCAGCTTGCGCTCAATAAATTCATTGTTCCTGCGCTCTTGTGGTTGGATTTTTGTGCCAATTTACTCATAATAATGTGAACGGGCGTAATCACCTACTTTTTGATAATATAGTGTCAAGAGTAACTCAAAATTACTGATTGCTCGGATTACTCCGGCGTAATTAAAATTTCGCCAGGCCTAATTACCTCATTCACTTACTTACATCTGGGGGGGATATTCACAAGATTCGGCGAAAACTAACGCTAACCTCAGTTAGCACGTGTTTTGTTTTTGCCGTGTACCGCGGGAAATTATCGCCGTGTTAGCGGCGTATTCACAACACGCCTCTAACAGGCGATAATTTCCCCTACCGGGTCAAATGTCCGGCGATAAGGTTAGCGTCACAGCGATAAAATCCGTAACGCTAATGTGAAAAAAGTGGCGATGGGCCAATTAGCGACCAAGAACGGCACGCTAATCAGCGTTAGCGCACCTTTTTTCACAATCGGCGGGAGAAACCACTATAAAACGGCCGCTATGCAGCCTAAACAAAAAACAAAAAAAAGAAGAAGGAAACATATGAGAAGAACCATGGAGGAGGCTGGACCCAGCACAGAAGCCAACAACAACCCTACAAACACCCAGGAGGACCAGCCAGAGACCCAGGGGAAGGGCAAGCAGAAGAGGAAGAGGAAGACGCGGTTCAGTCAGCAGGAAAACCAGGTCCTGTTTGCGGAGGTGACAGAACACCAACAACAACTTTTTGTCACCTCCACTGTGTCATTGGCAACCAAAAATGCAATATGGAAGTCCATCGTGGCCAAGGTGAATGCTGTCAGAGAGGTGAGGAGAACAGTGGATGACTGCAAGAAGCACTGGCATGATGTGAAGCGCAAGACCAAGCAGAAACTTGTAGCCAACCTGAAAGCAGCAATGCAGACTGGAGGTGGGAGTCCAGCGCCACAGGAGGAGCTGGATCCATTGGAGGAACAGGTGTCCCAAGTCATCAGTGAGGAGACAGTGGTCGGAGTCCCGGGACAGGATACTGCTCAACACGACCAGATACAACGGCGACAGGGTGAGTACCAACCAGGGACTGGGGTGACGGGGGAGATGGGCCCAATGGCACTCATGCACAATTAAATATATTGCAGTGCACACCCTCAATGACTGTGGATCATGTCCCGGATCCCCTTGGCCCTGGTGGCATAGACATATATCACCCTACTCAACCAATACATTGCAAGACACATATTGGTGGGTACACAGACATGGAAATGTGCACAGAAAGTCAAACAGATATAGTCCAAGTATCATATCAGACCACAAGAGAAGGGCTACATGAAAGAGCAAAGGCCCACATTGATTGGAGATGTGGCAGGTTGTCAAAATGGCCCCCTTGCCTCAACTCCACGCATATGCATGTGCCCGTATGTTGGAGTTGTGTGCAAGAATGTGCCTGTGCATCAAGGGTGACACAACTGCACATACACAATCTTGCACACAACGCAGACACATGGGCACAATGCCACATGTCTGACGACATTGGGGGTGGCATGCACACTCATGCACATGCTCAGTCACACACACAGTGCATCCACATGTCAAGTATCAGAGAGATGGGGCCCTATGCAGACGATTTGAAAATGTGTGATGTTGAGGCAAGGGGGCCATGTAGACATCCTGCCACATCTCCAGTAAATGTGTCCCCCTGCATGTCCATGAGATGCAGTCCTGTGTACACATTGACGGCTCGCAGCATGAGCCCTGTGGGGCGATGGTGCATGGAGGTTGTGCTGGGTGGGGGAGGGGCAGGATGGGGGGTAGTGGAGTTGGAGAAACGACATGCTGGAGTTAGGTAAGTAAATAAATATATCCAACCAATTACCTTGCGCTTACTGCATAGCTAACTCGGCGGTGCAGCAAGTGCAAGTCAAATAGTAGGATTCATCAATTACTTACCTCACTCAAGCACGTTGTGTCTCCAACTCCACTACCCCCCATCCTGCCCCTCACCTGCCCTGCAACAGCCCCCCGCACCACCGCCCTGCAGAACTCCCACTGCGAGCCGTCACTGTGTGTACACCAAGTGAGAAACCATCTAGTGAGTCTGCATACCAGAAACACATGCAGGGTGATATTCACAAGGAAGTTGCGGAGAGAGGCGTTAGCCTTCTTGGCTTAACGCCTCTCTCCGCCACCTTGTAAAAGCAAGGCTGCACCATATCCACAAGGACATGGTGCAGCCTTGCTTCTCCCCCTGCGATGGCGCTAAGTCTCACAACTTAGCGCCAACGCAGGCACCCTTGCACCAGAGTGCAAGGGTGTCTGCAAGCAGGGAGGTTTCCTTTATGTACAGGAAGCTGTCCCTTCCTGTACATAAACAAACCATGGCATTTTGCTTTTCCCATGTGTGCTGCACAAGGCGATACCAAAGGGGATGATGGACGGAGCGTTAGAGCAAATCAAACACTCACCCCCAGTCAACTGATCTGGGTTTAATCCATCATCATTCTTTAGCTCACTCCACCACCCCAGTTCAGACATGGCCATATGCAAATCAGTCTGACCCTGTGCCTCATGGGAACAGTCCAGCCCGAACTGCCAAGCCATGTCTTCCCTGGACCGGAAACAAGCATCCTGGGACCGGTTTCGGGTTCAAAACCCTCATCAGCCAGGCTATCTTGAATCCAGTGGCAAAGTGAGCAAGGGACCCACGTCTGGGCATACCCTGCCAACTTAGGGCGAACAAAGCGATACCAAAGGGGATGATGGACGGAGCGTTAGAGCAAATCAAACACTCACCCCCAGTCAACTGATCTGGGTTTAATCCATCATCATTCTTTAGCTCACTCCACCACCCCAGTTCAGACATGGCCATATGCAAATCAGTCTGACCCTGTGCCTCATGGGAACAGTCCAGCCCGAACTGCCAAGCCATGTCTTCCCTGGACCGGAAACAAGCATCCTGGGACCGGTTTCTGGCTTACAGCCGTCATCAGCCAGGTTATCTTGAATCCAGTGGCAAAGTGAGCAAGGGACCCACGTGTGGGCATACCCTGCCAACTTAGGGCAAACATAGCAAAACCAAAGGGGATGATGGACGGAGTGTTGAACAATGCAAGCACTCACCCCCAGTCAACTGATCTGGGTTTAATCCATCATCATTCTTTAGCTCACTCCGCCACCCCAGTTCAAACATGGCCATATGCAAATCAGTCTGACCCTGTGCCGCATGGGAACAGTCCAGCCCAAACTGCCAAGCCATGTCTTCCCTGGACCGGAAACAAGCATCCTGGGACCGGTTTCTGGCTTACAGCCGTCATCAGCCAGGTTATCTTGAATCCAGTGGCAAAGTGAGCAAGGGACCCACGTCTGGGCATACCCTGCCAACTTAGGGCGAACATAGCAAAACCAAAGGGGATGATGGACGGAGTGTTGAACATTGCAAGCACTCACCCCCAGTCAACTGATCTGGGTTTAATCCATCATCATTCTTTAGCTCACTCCGCCACCCCAGTTCAGACATGGCCATATGCAAATCAGTCTGACCCTGTGCCTCATGGGAACAGTCCAGACCGAACTGCCAAGCCATGTCTTCCCTGGACCAGAAACAAGCATCCTGGGACCAGTTTCTGGCTTACAGCCGTCATCAGCCAGGTTATCTTGAATCCAGTGGCAAAGTGAGCAAGGGACCCACGTCTGGGCATACCCTGCCAACTTAGGGCGAACATAGCAAAACCAAACGGGATGATGGACCGAGTGTTGAACATTGCAAGCACTCAGCCCCAGTCAACTGATCTGGGTTTAATCCATCATCATTCTTTAGCTCACTCCGCCACCCCAGTTCAGACATGGCCATATGCAAATCAGAAGGCAGCACACATGGACAATGCAAAAACGATGAGAAATAAAGCAGTCCTCCTCATATTGCCAACTTGAGACAAGGATTTTCCTGGTCTCAAGTTCTGCATTGGCTCCTATTTAGGCTGGCCTTGTGATCATGGGGCAGCGTAAATATCAATGTGTGTGGCTGGGGAAAGCCCACCACAACACCCACTGCATGCCCTTTCACGCTAAACACAGTGTGACAGTGGGCCTAATCACAAGGCAGTGTTAAGCCATGTCAAGTGGCTTAACACTGCCTTGTGAAAGAGGCGAGGCCTCTATCGCCACCACACCGTCACAGAAAATGACGTTGTGGTGGCGATAGGGGCCTGTGAATATGCCCCGCAAAGTCACAACAAACTGACCATGCAGCCAAATGGCTCAAACGTGCATATCCCACAATGCACCCAAAGAGCAGACTCCACTCAAAAGGTGATGTAATACAATGAGCAGGGGGGGCTATGCCTACAACACCACAGGGCGGGGACAATGCATATCAGGAATGTGTGAACCAAATCTGTACTGCATGATTTGGAAGGAAGGGAGGAGCCAGCTCCCATCATGGCCGCTCGGAGTCGAAGCTCCATTGCAAACCCTCTCTCCAGCCTCCTAATGGCGTTCCACTGCATTGTTTTTCCACCCTCAACTAAGATTTCACAACCGGAATGTAGGCGGCCCACCTGGAGACTAATTTCACCCTTCTCCGGTCGAGTATCGCTGAAATATCTGCTGTGACGTCCCTCCCTTCGAACATGGTAAAATGGTGTCCATGGAGCTACGAACACACGCCCGGTGCAGAATGAAGTGCACCGTGATGCCACTGACCTCCGTTCTAGCCAGCAATCAACGCCCTCGACCCTCACCTCGAAGTGCCTGCGGACCCCACTGGGGTGTTTGCGCTGCATTGTGAAATCTCATTTACCCACTCTGCTTATAAGGTACAATTCCGGCAGAGAGGGAAGGGCACTCGACCACGACCTGCAGCATCCCCCGAGATCCACAGCGGACGCGCGTCAGAGGCGGTGAGTAGGGGAGCGGAAAATAGCCTCCAGCGTTCCCATTGGGGGTTTAGATGTCATGCTGGCGCCTAAATTAATCCCCTTTAAAAACTTTGCCAATACTTTTAAATTGGGATTCGCTGAGCCTGACCCCAAAATGGCGCCCGCCAAAGTAATTCCACCGAAGAGGGATGATGACCCATAAGACGAAGGGGTCCCGACGTATTATCCGGACAAAAGGCGTAGCAGAATATGAACCCTTGAACTAGAGGCAAGCCCAGCTGCAGAGTCACGGGGATCAACAGACTCAACTTGCCTGACCTTAAGATGGTAGTCAAAGCTCTATATCTCTTCCTATCTTGCCATCCTCGTCACCCCCATTCTCCCTTTTCTTGACTCGAGACCTTCGTATACTTCATGAACTTCATCCTAACTCGGCGGAGCCCGAGCAACATGGCCGACTTCCGGTGGAGCTGCATCGACAGCTATAGGGGAGATTGGCTCCGGCTCACCGCTATGGCCATCACCTACCCAGCCGGACTTCGGAAATATATCTCGCAGTTTTCTCCACTGCAGTCTCCTCCCTGTTGACTTCCAGCTCTCTTGGTTTTTTGGTCTTTGATTTTTGTGTTCCCGCCTTTTCGGGTTGGTTCCGACTATGCCCCCGACCTTGATCCCCCATCTTGTTGACCTTTGCTTGATCTGCTCCCCTTCCCCCTCTTTATTTTCCTCCCTTACTTTCTTTTCCTTCTCTCTCTCTTACATTACGCACTAGCAATGCTTACTATTGTTTTCCTGTGCCTCTCTTATGTTACCGTGTGTGCCATTCACTAGCAACTCTTGTTTTGAATTTGTAATCATTTTGTAATTTATTGTGAAATTTTGTAACCTGCAACTCACTGTTTCCTTATGTAAAGCGCTCTGATACCTCCGGGTCTAGCCAGCGCTATATAAAACTCATCAAATAAATAAATAAACAAATAAATAAATAAAATGACTTGTCTGTGTGCCAGACTCACAGAACTATAATGTCCCTGCAAAGAAGTAAGACAACCAAAGTATGACAACAAGCAAGGATAGTTTAGTTTAGTTTAGGTTGTAGGCTTATATAGCGCTTGAATCACCCCCTAAGGGGTATCTCAGCGCTCGAGGACATGCAGAGAAAGTTGTCGCAATGGGCTGGTCTAGAAAGGTGAGTTGGTTCCATAAGAAGGGCGCCTGATATGAAAAGGCCTTTCCTCCTGTCCGTGCTTTCTTAAACCTGGGAATCTTGAGCAGAGATTTCAAGCCAGACCGAAGGTCCCTTTGGGGGATGTATTGATGGAGCTTCTCTGCTAGGTAGGTAGGTCCATTGCCCCATATTGCCTTGTGTGTCAGACAACAGATCTTGAACTTCACTCGTTTACGCACTGGTAACCAGTGGAGTTGGTGTAGAAGAGGGAGAGAAGCGGATCTGTAAGGGGCATTTAAGACTAAGTGTGCTGCAGTGTTGTGTACCACCTGAAGGCGGTTCAGAGAGGACTCGCTAGCCGCGATCAATAAGGCGTTACAATAATCTAATTTACTCAACACCAGTGTTTGAATGAGGGTCGTTCGCAAGGAATAGGGGAGATAGGGGAAAACTCTTCTTAGCAGGCCCAATACATGAAAGCATGAGCTGACTGTGTGTTACATGCTCTTTACTGGTTAAAGTCTGTTCAAGACGCACCCCTAAGTTCTTTGCCGCTGATTTTGGGGCTGGAGCTGTCCCTAGCTCTGTAGGCCACCAGCCAGGTGTCCACAGTAGTGGGGCCTCTCCAAAGAGCACAATTTCAGTCTTTCCGGCATTCAGCTGTAGGAAATTGTTTCTCATCCACTGTGAGATGGCCAGCATGCTGGAGGAGAAGGAAGCTTGGGCCGTCTGAGAGGTCTTGTTGAAGGAGAAGGTGAGTTGGGTATCATCTGTATAGGATATCGGGATGAACCCGTAGTTCCTCAGTAGAGAGGCCAAGGGGGCAATGTAGATGTTAAACATGGTTGGGCTTAAACATGAGCCTTGAGGCACTCCCTTGGTCAGTTCTTTCGTACTGGAATGGTATGGACCCAGGTTAACTGTCTGGGTGCGATTAGAGAGGAAACTAGTCATCCACTGCAGTGCCACTCCCCCAATCCCGGCATCCCTCAATCTCCTGAGCAAAGTCTGGTGATCGACCGTATCGAATGCGGCGGAAAGATCTAATAGCACCAAGAGAGTTGGTTGGCCAATATCTAGTATGACCCTGATGTTATCAGTAACGGCTACCAGTGCTGTTTCCGTGCTATGTTTTGGCCGGAAGCCCGATTGAGATGGGTCCAGGTAGCCAGCCGATTCGATATGGTCTGATAGATGTTTATTAACATGTTTTTCCAGAACTTTACTCAGAAAAGGTAGGAGGGAGATGGGGCGGAGATTAGAGAGATCTTCCATGGAGGCTTTGGTGTTTTTCCGGGTGGGAATGATCTGTGCCGCCTTCCACGGTAGAGGCAGGTGGCCTTCCTTCAGCGATAAGTTCAATAAAGAACAGATGGGATCTGATAGCAGTTTGGCAAGAGAAGCTGAAATTGTTGCAGGTAGTACATCAAGAGGCGAGCCGGATTTTACCTTACACATTAGTGTTTCTGTCTCTTTCCGGGATAAAAGAGGAAAGTTCAACAGTGATTTAACCCTTGTGCTAGGTGGGGGTTCTGTTAAGGTGTCTGCCGGCAGTGGGCCGCTTACCGCGGTGATCCTATTATAGATGGTATCTATTTTCTGTAAAAAGTGATCACTTATTTTATCGCAGAGAAACTGAGAAAGGTTTTCTTCCAAGTCACAGGCTTTGGGGCTAAAGAAAGTTTTCAGGATCTGGTACAGGGCTTTGGGGGTGTTCTCCGCATGGCTAAATTGTTGAGCTATATGAGCATGTATGTTTTAAGTGGACCTCATTAGAGATCCAAATGCTTAATAAATATATTGAATTGAATTGAGCTTTGCGGGTCTGCTTAATATTTTTGTGATAAAGGGTAAGGGCTGACCTATATTTCTCTTTATCTCCTATGAGGTGGGTTCGACGCCATCTTCTTTCCAGGTTTTTGCAAAAGCTTTTTTCCTTATGAAGTTCAGGGGTGAACCAGACTGCCTGGGTTTGTCTGGATTTATTAGAGCGTGTTTTCAGTGGGGCAATCAATTCAATAGCGGTTAAGGCTCTTTTTTTTTTAAGTGTGCTAAGCTCTCTTCAATGTTACTGAGTGCAATGTCCCCTGGTAGAGTGAAAGCCGTGGAGAAGGTTTCAGGGTTAATTTTATGCCATTGTCTATATGAAGATTGATTCTGTGGAGCGAGCGGCTCTAGTTCTCTGGGTCCCTGCACTTGAAAGTCGATGAGTGCGTGATCAGACCAGCTTAGGGGCTTTGGGTCTTCACAAGTGAGGAGAGGTGAGTTAGAGAATATAATATCTAGGGTGTGTCCAGCTGAGTGGGTTGGACCATCATTGATTTTTGCGAGGTTTAGTGTAGCTAGGTCTGCCAAAAAAGACAAAGTTTCTGCCTTGTCAAAGAATGACAAGTAGCAAAATGGCACACACACCCCTTAGGTTGAATTGCACACCTCCACTCCCAAGTGTACACATCTGCCATAAAGAAAACACCATTCCACATCAGTCCTGGTGTCAGTTGCCCATGACACCATTATGTGCAGGCAAACATAGCTGTTTATTAAGTCAACTGTGTCAGTGACCAAATATGCAGTCATGGTCGTTATCACCCACAAGTAAATCCATGCATTGAATATCTGTAACCAGGACAGCATGTATCATCCATGTGACCAGCTGCGAGTCACATACACAAACACACATCACCCTGCCAATTGATTCTGTTGGCAGGGTGGTGGTGACAAGGCCTGAGCACCACAAATATGCCTTGGAATTCCACATCCATCTAATCCCGGGCCACTTACACATCACACGTGGGGTCAACGTAGAGGGCTATTGTTCTTGACACTGTCTGTCCAGCCAGCAACAACAATATAAACTCACGCAGCACCATAAAGCCAACAGGAGGGCAGCAAGCAATGCACACAAGACAAACCACAGTAGACAAAGCTACCTGGATGCACATGTATACAGCATAGTGCAGCACACATTGAAACAGCAAGTAGGCCTTAATAGCCAATGTGCCTAAAGGGGGCCCTCCTCACACACAACTAATCTTGCAATCAACCGATGCACATGTGCAGTACACAGAAAAGGTGCGGGTCTGTGAGCCACACTGACAATGAAAGTGCCAGTGCATGATGAATACCATGCCTGCACCACAAACATCTCCACACAGTGTAGGCCAAGTCACAGAGGTGGCTGAGTGTGGGCCACATCCTTAAAGGAGCAGGTCACACTCTGACACATCCATGTGTACATACAACCCCTGACGTAACCAAGACATCTGCTCGTAAAAAATGCACAAGTGTCCCAACTCTGACCATTACACATATTTACCCCAGCTTGCAACATCTCTGCATTGGAAATGCACAGATGTGGAGGCCCACTGCTTGAAAGGGATAATGGGCAGAAAAACAAAAGCTGCATGGGCGAGTATGCCACAATGCAGTGCACACACATAAAAATTGGAGTTCAACCACATTGACTACAATGTTGGACAAACTGCATCACCTTCACAACTGAACAGAGGACACAACTGGTGCCGCCTGTGTGTATGAACTGCCCAATCACATTAGTCATAGCTGTAAATTGTGAGATGAACATGTACAAGTACAACCTCATACCCGTGATGTAGTCGAAAAAGGCAACATCCAGCCCCTCCCAAACAGTCACAATGTACATTGTCATGCAATCTGCTTGTAAACTCATCCAATGCATCATCATCCATGAAACACACAGTTAAAATGCTTCTCCCCTTTAAATTTCAGAGGGACAAACATCACCTCCTGAACAGCAGCATGTCCCAATTTTCACTGATGAAGAGGAGGAATTCTCAACCATCAACACGGACACCCTCCAACAGCTGCTAGACTCCATCAGCACCCCACCTCCAGGAACAGGGCAACCCAGCTGCATCGTGCTAACCCCACCCACTGCACAAACTACACAGCAGCAAGCACCTACTACCACAGCTGTCTCCCAGGACCTCCCGGACCCAAATCTTGAATTCCAATGCCATGTGTTAGAGGTCCAGCAGGAGATGGCTCATCAGGTGCGGGTGGAGTTTGACAGCCTGGAGGCCAAACTTGATTCCATTTGTGGGTGTCTGAGTTCCATCCGGGACCACGTACTAAACATCATGGATTCCCACAGTCCGCTCAATGCTCTCCAACACTCCTTGGCTGACATCGCTGGAGTCATGACTCAGAGACAGGAACAACTATCCAGTCAGAGTGGCTCCAGCAATGACAGCCAGGAGTTGGGCCACATGCGGAGGATAATGGAGAACATGGAGCGGATGCAGGCGGAACAAATGGCTGCCACGGCTGCACACCAGCGAGATGTAGCTGGAATCTTCCATGCCCTGCAGATCATCATCACTGCATTGCTGCAGCAAGGTCTGGCGCAGATGAATGCTGCTGCTGCTGCTGCCTCTACATCCACATCTCCGCCCCCTGATGTGTCAGTGCCTCACAGTGCTGCAGCCAATCTACCACCACCCACATGTGAGGCACATGACACATCAGAGGACGAAGATGAGGATGAATCTGCCTTGTTGCAAAGAAGGAAGCGGCAGCATTCATCTAGGCCAAATGGCCAGTTTCTACTTGGTTCTGGGCTGAGCATCATGATACGGAATATCACCTTCCACTGTCCCCCAATACACTCTGTGACACTCACCTTGGACCTCGACATGGACTGCCATATTTCGTTTGGTTACCAATGACACAGCAATCAGACTGCTGACTGAACTCTTCCTCATCCTTTGGACTTGTCAACCCTAAAGGACTCTGGCTGGCCCTCCACTAGGCATCAATGTAATGTGGGGATTGCATGGCCAAGTACTGGTCCAGTCTCCAACTATGTCAACAGGCATGTGAATAAATATCTTTCAATCACACAGATGTCTGTTGTCCATGAAAAATCCAGTATAGCTGTCTCGCAAAATGTAGAAGCAGTGAATCCACCAAAAGGTACATCCAGGGAAATAATACAAATGCCAATGTTTTACTGTGATCCTGATAGGCAGTGAGAGGCCCGGGTATGTGTGGACCAGCTGTGCCCCCATTGCTCCAATACACCAATCTGGCAGAATCCCAAATTAGCCCCACATCCATGGAGGAAATAGGAATGTCTGACAAAAGGCAAAGTTGGTTGCAGGCCACAATTAGTGTCACCCTTTACAATTACAGAAAGAATATCTCCTGGCATTTCTACTCACACCCTACAGGCTGGACGGAGCCTGTTGTGAAGGTGCACATTGCATTTCACATCCCAAGATGGTGCACACCATATACACATTGATGAAGATACGTAAGGGCACATGTCTACCAGCCACTAATTGAACCACAATGTCGGCATCAGTGAAGTAGAGTTGGCAATAGGGACTCACCCCAAAGTGTAAGGCATCCGTCAGCCCCTTCCTGTGGACGAACAATGCTAACTGACTTTGGAACCCTCGCATGGTGTGACCACTGTGAGTGGGTAGCGCAAAGTGACAAGGGATGCATGGTGCACTGCACTGACCATGAAGTCAGAAGCAGTGCCACCATTTCAAGGGTGGCATCACTATGAGCCAAAAGGTAACAGATGTGAGAATATGTCATGATACTGGCACAAGAGGGAGCAATGCAACATTTCACCTTTTGTGGGCAGCAGAACTGTGTGCATGCCCAAAAACATGAAAGGTGACAAATTCATGACTTCACAACTTCTGTGATTCACAAAAGGCATATAGGAGAAGTCAAGTCAGTACATCTAACTGTACTACTCCTAAATGCCTGTTGTGAATACCGGAAAACTTGAACTCATGACTTACTCTCAGATGACTTATTTGTGAATCAGGACCACTGTTCTGTCATATGCATTTCCCAATGGACACACAGAAAGACTACTACTTGCATGGCACGGAGGTTCTGCCTCCATGCACAGGAACATATCATTCTAAAGAATCTGACACACTTGCACGACACAGAAAGTGTGCCAAGGTCTGTGCAATGTAGATGGACTCTGCGCAAGGAGCATGTGAGATGCAGGGCTATGATGCAATCTGTGGTACCCGGCGCATACATCCATCTCCATGATGGATAACAGTAGCTACTACAATATCCTCTCAATGCCATGTCCCTACCTTGTGTTGTAAATACACAACAATGTGCTGGCCAACTCTGTGAGTCACACTTAAGATGTATAACTTCCCAAACGACTGCCCCTAGACTAGGCCGTAAATCCTACTTGCCACCCTGTCAACCATGCAAGTTTTCTGTGCTCACATCTAAGGTATCCTGACACAATCCAGCCTGCTAAGTGACATGTCATGACCACACTTACACATTCAAAGGAGAGTCCATTGATGATATGAGATGCATACAAGGTAAAAATACACACTCCACCACATCACCCCTGACATAAGTGCAAGCCGAAATCCAAACTATTAACCATTTATTATAAAATTGAAAAATGTACCTATCCTACACTAACTATAATCATTACTACTACTAATCTAAAATAATCTAACTAGAATTAAGAGAAAAAGTACTTAAACTATCTACCCTAACTAATCCTAAACACGCAAAACATATCTAAGACATCAACCCCCCTCCCACCCTTAAGGCACATCACGAGACAGGACAAAGACATCTAAGCTACACATGAACTAACTACACATTTAACCTACACAAAGATATATTTTTTTGTTATTTTTTAGTTTTTTATTCAAAAAAGACATCAACCCCCCACCCAAAGGAAAAGGAAACTTATCCCCAAATACTATACAATATAAAAACACTAAAACTACCATAAAATCTAACACTAACTATACCTACACTAAAACTACACTACCTAACACTAAAAAGAACTTACCTAACAGTACCTAAAATACTAGTTCAAACATTGGTGGAAGGGAGAAGAGGGGGATGGGGTACAACATGTCCAGACATCATGGTAGTCCCAGGTGTTATTTAATGTCCTCAAGGTGCCTTGTCTGCTCGGACATTTCCCGCCTCATCTCGGCCAGCAGCACATTGTTGTCCATAATGAGCCTGCTGTGCCGGACAGTAAATGGAATAACCTGATCCGCAGTGCCAGGTGGGATTGTCCCTTGGGTGGGGGTTGTTGTAGGGGGATGGGACACTGACTGTCCACGTTGGGACCCACCACTGACGCCAGAGGGGCCTGGGGTGGCCTGTGTGCCACTGCCTTTTCCACGTGTTGCCACATCGGCCACAGATTTCCACTTGCCAGCCGCATGGTCCTCCTGGTACCTCTGCGCCATGTTGCGGTACACTTTGGCAACCTTCTTAATATGCTGGTACCGCTCCTTCCTCACCTGGAAGGTGTGTGACTCAGCTGGCGTCATGTTGTCTGTAAAATGTGAAAAATGGGAAATTGTGAGTCCTTTAGACTATGTCAATGTTCTCCATTCAAATCTATAAAACAAGATCACTTCAACATGGGAGCCCACACTCTAGCGTAACTATGTGAAGTCAGAGAGTGACTTGGACAACTAAATGTTGAATCCTGGATCACTGACTACATGCTGTGGAGACTGACATGACAGTGCATGGCATGGGACATGTTCTGTCACAACCAAATTATACTGACAGTGTCCAATGATGTTGCCATGACATTCCCTGACTGAGGGTGACATGTACAAGGAATCTGAGGAGGGAGGCATTATCCCCCGGTGTGTAGCACCACCCTCATCCTCTCCTGTGACACAGTGCTGCATCATATGTGCAATGCTCATGTGCAGCCCTGTGTGTCCCACAGCAATGGTGTGCAGTTCATCTAGTCAGCGGTAACACAGGCACTCTTGCACAAGAGTGCAAGGGTGTCTTCAGTGGATCAGATGGGGCTCTGGGGTAGTCTCCCTTATTTGCTGCCACTTTTCACAATTTTTAAGACCTCCTTTTGTCTGGTTTTAAGTTCCTGCAGCTAACGGGCCTTAGCGTGTGTTTTTTTATCACGTCGCCGGTCCGGGCGATCGTTGAGAATATCACGTAGTGGGGTTAGCGTGAGTTTTAGCACGGGAACGCCTACATTGCATATGATTAGCGGTAGTTGTCGCTGACATCGTTGGCGATATTGTAAGCAGCCGCTATCGCAAGAAATCTGTCGCTAACGGCGGTTAGCGACAGCTTGAGAATAAGGCTATAAAAATATTGCCGCTTTAACGGCAGAAAAGTGCCGCTAACGCGGCGATATCGCCTTGAGAATATGCCCCAGGGTCTCTCCTGAATCTGTGCTTTTCCGCTTAACTTCCAGCTATTTCTGCCCTGCGAGCTCAGTGTTTGCTGTTTTGTGCAAGCGTCTTTAGAGTAAAGATTTTTTTTAATGAACCAATACTGTCAGGCTGCTTTTCTTTAATATTTGCTTGTAGTTTCTGGGTACATTCTTTATTGCTTAATATCGGTATTACTACTTTAGCTTCTCTGTATTTGTTGCTTGTTGTTATAGTTCCCTGTCTCTGAGTTACAGCCCCTCTGTTCCTGTTCTACTCCAGTAGTCCTCTTTCAGTCTGCATAATCCAGCCTTACCTTGTTTGTTTGCAGATTCCTAATCTTGTATTCCAGTGTATCTAGTACATACCGAGTAATTCCAGGTCTTTCCGTTCTTGTTTGCAGATTTCTTGCACCGTATTTCAGTGTTCCCTGATCTGCGTACTTCCAGACTTATTCTTGGACCTTAGAATGTGGTTTTGCTTTCTTTCCCCTGAGCCCTGTTTCTGTATTCATTTCCTCCTGCTTTGTACCCTTTGTCCTCCTTTATGCTTATATCTTAGTTATTGTTACCAGTTTACGTATTGTGAAGAGGTCTGATGCTTGCAAAAGAGGCTTTCATGCTAGTATACTTTAAATATGTACATAGGAAGTCAGTGATGATGGATTGTGATTTGCTGAAATGCTGGAGAGTAATGAATGAAAAAATGTATTGCGATTCATACAGAAGGACCAGAATGCTTCACTGTGATTGCGATATTAAGAACAATACAACCCAAAATACAAATTGAAAAAGAGTGTAAAGAGAGATATGACAGTTGGATATCATTGCTATGTGCTGTTATTCCTTAATATTGTTGCTGTAATCGATAAGGCATGGAATGAAAAGTATGTTAATAAACTCAATGACCACTGCTACCTGTCTAAGCCTTCTCATTTTTTCATCATTTTTTTCATCATTGTCTTCTAAAAGTAAAACAGTTGTATGTCTGCTTATAATGATAATTCCACCTTAAGCCTTTTCTTGTTTCACACACCCATCGCCTATCATTCAACTGTACAACCCTTGATTTCCCTCAAATCATTGGATACAACTCTCTGCTCACAGGACACCACGATATCACTCTCACGCCCTTTCATGCTGCCTTCCCTGGTGCTACAAATCTGATTACAAGCCAACACAAACATGATTACAATATCCCAAGCATCTTTGACTCCCTCCCCGAGCCCATACCAAAGTCAATGTTAATTGTGTCTTTAAGTGTTCAAAATTGAGTTTGTTCCACGGTCGATAGGTGCATGCATGTAAGATGGTTTTAGGTGTATTGCTTTGTATTGTTTTATGTTGGAAAGAAAGCAAATGGTGGTCTTACCATGTGACTGGAGTAATTGTTTGAAAGGTAACTAGTTCTGCATTTGCAAAAATGATATCTAGGATGTGTCTAGCAATGTGTGTGGGTTTGCGGATGATCTGATGTAGGTTTGGTGCATCTAGGCCAGTGATGATTGTTTTTGCATGGGGCATATTGGTTTTGTCAAGCCAAATGTTTAGGTCACCAAGAATGCATAGGTTGGACTGTAGTGTTATAAGGTTTGAAACTGTGTCTAGGCGTGTGACTGGGAATGTTGCATTGCTAGGTGGAGGTCTGTAAAGGAGCAAGAAGTTAAAGGAGGAAGATGGTGTAGGGTTTCATCTGGTGAAGAGGGCCTCACGACCTTGTATGGAGATGTTGTCAGCTTAAGTGATATTTAATGTTTGCTTCAATACAACAGCTAGCCATTTTGATGGATCTGCATGTGTAGGTGGTTGAGATGGTGGTTGGTGAGTTGGTCAGCTGTATTGTTTTTGTAGAGTAAACTTGTTGTGCAGTACACATGGAGAAGCGAAGTTGTGAAGAGTGGCATGTTGCTTATTTTGTTTGTGTTTGTTTAGGGTGGAAGGTGTATGAGTTAGGGGTGGTGGTGCAGCATGTGGGTCTTGTTGTGAGGTTCTAAATTGTCCAATGGATGAGAGGCAGTTGAAAGAGAGTCTCTGTGTTGCTGTAAATGTATTAGGTGTGGGGGAAGAGAGAAAGCTTGGCAGTGGAGTTGTTTTAGGGTGTGTATTATTTGTGTAGTCAGGAATGTGGGAGTGGGAGTGTGTTTCTAGTTTGTGATGGAAAGTATTATGAGGTGTGTGTGTGAGATTTTGTTGTGCTGGTCTGTGTGTTTTGGCTTGTTTTTTAGGAGTAATGAGAGGAGGTGATGATGTATTTGTTTTCTTCAAAGTATTTGTATGTAAAGTATTGGTGGTGAGTGGAAGCTGAAAGGCAAAGGGGTGGTGATATATTTGGAAAATAGCGTATGTGGTTTGTGAGAGGGATGAACACGAGTTAAACATTTTTATGGTAGATTTGATTGCTAAAAGAGGTAATATGTATGGTGGAGTGGAGTGTAAGGGTTGTGTGATTGTGTTTTTTGTAAAAGAAGAGAAGGGTGTTGGTGGATGAAAAGATGGAAGGCTGAGTATAGGTTTATTGGGTGACAGAAAAGGCTCTGTTAGGAGTAATTAGAGCACAGAGTGTGTTTCTGGATGAGATATAATTAAGTATGGTGTGGATTTGATTGTGTTTTTGATGAGTGGATTGGTTAGTGGTATAGTATAGAGTGGTGTTTTGTGTGTGAGTGAAGGTGAAAATGTGTGGAAGTTGGGGTAGTAGGATGTATAGGTGTGGTTTGTGGGGTTTTGTAGTGGGTGCTGAGTCATTGAAATGTGCGTATGATTTGTTTGTAGTAAATGAGAAGAGTATTTTTGCTGTGAATGTGTTAATCTGGTTTTCAATGTGGATGGGATGGGGTGGGTCCTGGTGAATGAGAAAATAGGCAGCATCTCTGGCCTGAGGTCCAATCAGTCCCAGACAGGCCCTGACAGGCAGCTGCCCTTGTCCTCTCTGCCCTTAGCCTCGATGCCTGGGCTGAGACACCCTGAACCCTGACCTTAGATAGCCCTAGTGATCAGATGACCCCTGCGGCCAATGGGAACCCTAGCCCTATTCGTAACCAATCACACCATTAGCCCTAAGCCCTAGGACCAATAGGAGACCAGGCCCTTATAGGCAATCATAGGAATAGTTTGGTGTGTTCTGTGTTGGAGATCCAATCTACCTGATAGTGACTTAGTACACCAATTATGGGAGTGTACAGTTCATTTCCTTTTTTTCGAGACAGTTTCAGGGACTATGAGAGAATCTCTAGGGATCACCGGTGAATAGGTGAACTGTCGAGTCAGGCTGCCCTTCTACAGGATTAAGCTGACTACCCTGAGGTCATGCACCCGAAGACCAGATGGTTTGCTCTAGTGGTTGCCAACAAATGCATTCTCAGACTATGGAGGACTGATCGTAGTCGGACATAGAGTACGGAATGCAAGAGATGTACACTACGGCGACCTACAAGCAGGTGATCTATCTCATAAATGATGAATTGGACATCAACTGGGGAAGATTTCACCATACAGCTGATGACCATCTCTGAGACCTGCTAAACAGTCTCAAGATGTAAATCTTTATGTAAAATGCTGAATTAAAGCGACACCTTATTGATAATCACAACAGGAAAGATTCAGCCTTTCATTGCAATGATGGACGCTGACTTTTAGTAAACTCATGACTACCCAAACAGACATTGATGTGACTGACAACAATGATAAAAACACAATTGGCTACCTTAAGGTGAATAATGCGGCCACACTAATAATTTCTATGCTTTATAGTAAGCCTCCACGGCAGCACAAATGCATATTGACAACACAACAGAGTGTGCTGTAGCTTGATAAAGGGACTTATTTATTTATTTAGAGTGTTAGATTTCACACACTTTTGCCTAATGGTTTGTAAACATAGATGAAATCAAACCAAAACAGTAAGGCCTTCTATCTTGCACTATTCCTGGTGGGGTTGCTGGGAGGACCCGCAATTTGGCTTTATATAGCATTAGAGATAAACA
Source organism: Calotriton arnoldi (assembly GCA_963921515.1). Classification (NCBI taxonomy): domain Eukaryota; kingdom Metazoa; phylum Chordata; class Amphibia; order Caudata; family Salamandridae; genus Calotriton; species Calotriton arnoldi. Next base: position 1,293,636 of record CAWUFW010000932.1, read on the forward strand.
TGTTTGCTGTGATCTTGAATGTTTTTAGATGAACTCCATGTAAGGTAAATAGTGTATACCAATATGTGGTATGCATACAATAAATATAACTAACAAATATTTGTTAATAAAAAAACAGAAACTGTACAAGTGACAAATCCTTGTAATTCTGTACAAAACACAGGTTACAGCCTCGATGGTTGTAATCCATATGAGTAGTGTAATGTCCATATCCACAGTAAAGTGCTTTGCTGCATTAGTCTAAGCATCAAACATGCCACAGAAATACCACAATAAAAAAGGTTCAGAAAGCTTAATAGGCCTTCCTCCTGCATTTCAATATAAACAGAGTTTGTCAAGATAACATAAATGTCCCATATTTAAGCGAAAATATGGTGCACTTGATATTGGTGATGATTATCAAGTTGTGCTAAGTGTTAAGGTGTTACAAAATTGTTCATGCCATTCTAGCCTATCTCTGAGGCTCCTTTAATACAACAGACTCAACTTAGTCTCAGGTCTGCCTTCACTTTCAAATTATGACACTATAATGTATGATGGACAAAAAGAATAGACACTTCCGGTGAATTTACATTATGTTGTAACCCCCCTACTTAGCACCTACATATATAAAGTATTCTGCACATTGGATAAGGATGTTACAAATCACCAAGGGGTTTTATGTACTTTTTCTTTATGATTATCCTAGCTAGGTTTTGACTAATTCAGGATCTTCCCAGAGTGAGTGTCGGTTGGTGAAAATTCAAGTGGAATCTATTCTGAAAAGGATGTCTACCCTCACCCACTATACGTGACATGCTTACTCAAAAGTCACGGTCCATGTGAGCTTGGGCAGCCACAAGCCACAAGGTGGTATATCAGGTGGTCACTCTGTCTCATAATGATATCAAGACTGTCAGATCCCCCTATATTCTGTGCAAGTACCCAACCACTCCATATTATTCATGCAGACACAGTACTTTATGATATGAATCTCAGGCCTACATAGTAACTAAAAGTGTGTTTGGGCTTATCTTGTTCACACCCTTCCTTCCTCAAGTTTAAACATAAGCACTACTTTCTCCCTCCTTCTATCATTGAAATCCATCTGTTTTCAGATTCTTGTTAATCAGTTAGCCCACTTTTTTGTGCTTTTTCAGTTTTTTGCAGTTTGAAACAATTGTTTTCGTTGTGCAATCTCAGATTAAGATGATTATGATCATGACCATAGTTCCATGATACTTGCATGCAATGCAAGCACTGTAATTACGTGATTTATTAATTGAGGTGGATGGTAGTGAAACACATGTAATGAAGTCACTAACCTGTAAGGTACAGGAAAAGGTTTCAATAATTTAATCCTGATCTAATCTCCTGATAGATATGGCGTAATTTCCAGAAAATGTCAAACGCTATTAGAAGTGGCAAAAGAGTTGAAAAGTCAAAAAGTCAAAAATACAACGCAATAACAATCCTACTTTAGAAAAATAGAGGGAAATTGAACAAACAAAATGACACCAAAACACCAAAAATCCAATAAGGGAGGCCCAAGGTATGATTTTTTAATTATTTAAGGCAAAAAGTGCAGAGAAAAAGCAAAGCACTAATCAGCAGACAATGTTCACGTTTGACCAGGACCTAGGCAGGATTTAATGCCAACAGTTATGGAATGAAAGTCAAATATACCTTGGTCAAAGATTTTACTTTCTGACTTAGTTTCTGAAATGGAAGTCGAAATACTGCAGTGGGGCAAGGTCACACGCTGTATCATCCAAAGCTCTCTCAAAAGTCAGATAGCTCCTCTACGAAGACCCACAGAAGGCATTGGTTTTGGTAGGAGAACCTCCGAAAAGGTTGAAATTTAAGTTTCGGAACCAATGAAGTCCTCTTGTCAGACATTTTGCACCTTTGCTTAGTCAAGACTAATTTTTATGGTGCTCAAAATCCTCCAGTGGAGCAAGTCTGAAGCTGTATGCAAAGAACTAACACTGAAATCGGACATCTTTGTCATGAGGCCCCACTGATGTTCCGGAGGTCTTGTAAGTTCAAACATTTTTGATGTTCAATCTTTTCAGAGTTTCTGAATCAGCTACTCTCAGTCACTTCTAAGGCTCACATGACATCAGGAACAACTCTTAGGGGCCAGAATGCACAGCAGCAGAGGCTACCAGCAGGATCAAGTCCAGTCCCAATTGCTACCGGTCAGCTGGGAACTTCAGGAAAAAGGTCTCTTATAGCTTGTTGTGCCCTTGTACTGCACATGGGGTCAGCCAGCTGACCCTTGAAGACCACGTTTTTGCCCTGGGTACAAGTTGGAGCCATTCCGACCATTCAGGTCTCCTCACAGGATTCAGACAGTCCTCTTATGCTCTTCCTCAGGTCCAGAAAGTGTTCCAGACCGCTGGTGGTAAGGTGCATTTTTGTAGACTTCAGTAGCCAGCGGGGAGGGTGACTACTCGACACTCCCTAACAAACGAGGAAAGATTTCCCAGGGGCAACCTTGCCCACTTTTACAGCATTTTCTCTTTGCCTTTCTCTAAACTATTCAACTATTCTAGGGAAAATCCAATATGGCACAAGCCGTCTACTCTTGCAGGGAGCTTGCATGCCTGTCAGTGGTCTGTTGAGCAGCACCATCCTCCTAAGCAACACTAAACTGGCTCTGGGACCAGCTCCCCTCCCAACTGGGATGGAGCCATGCTTACTACTAAGGGGAAGGTTTGCTAAAATCTCATGCAATGAAGCAGGCAAAAAAGCTGCACTGAATTGCGTGAGAAGAAGAGAGCAGGAGAGTGCCATATTTACAGAAATATGGCACTCTCCTCCCTTCTCCCTAGCACTGAAACTAGCTGCTGTGCACCACCACACACCTTTGCACCACAGTGCAAGGGTATCTGCGTGAGTCTAGCATAGGTTTTCAACTGGATGGATAGCTTTTCAGTACAAATTACTAATCTCCGACTAAGTGTAAACCATTTCATACTTTGTATGTGTGCTGTACAGTGCAGCACACATACAAAGTCGGAAATGGAAGGAGAAATGAAAGCATTTCTCATTCATAGCACCTACTTGAAATGGGAGCTATTTTCTGATGCTAAACACTGCCTACTTTTTAAAGTAAATAGGACCTAGCATCAGAAAGCCTGGGTGGTTGCATGGAAACACCCATGCACCACCCATGGTACGCCCCCTTGGTGCTAAGTAAAGCAAAGCAGTGCTATGCACTGCTTTGCATTACTTTCAAGTGATTTTCCAGCGCTAAACAAGTTTCGAGCTGGAAAGTAATAAAGATAGGAAACAAATAGGTAACAAAGATTTTGCATCGATTTGCGGCTCAATTGTGCTGCAACATGGCATAAAATCTTAGTAAATAGACCCTTAACTGTTTTGGGACTAGAGTTTACCCCTCATAGGTTTCTCCAAACACTAAACTATGAATGGACAGATCTTGCCCATTTGAAGTAAATTGAAATCCTGAACCCTCTCAGCTGCTTTCAGGACTGCCTTGTCACAAGGCCTAAACCATTGTCTCCGCTCTGGGTGCAGTTTTCGCAACTCATTAAGGTCAAGCGCTGACCGGGGCAGCTACTGTCTGGCTAATGTAAATTAGCCTCCAGGAGCTATAGTCAGGGAAAAGGTAATTTTCTCAAATTTGCATTTCCCAAATATGTATTCAAAATCCAACTCCACCGCTAAATTGAATTTTTAAAATATTAAATATAGTGATTGAACCATTCCTCTAGCTTGTCCCGAATCTGAGATAGCAAAATTCATATTTAAATGTATACTCTAGTTTTCCTCATAGGACATCCAGAGCCATCTACAATGAAAAGCGACTATTCACTATAGGGTCATGCAAACATGACCATGACATTTCTACATGTTCTTTTTTTAAACTCTATGCACCCTGCCTTGTGGGCTGCAAGGCATACTTAGGGGTGACTTATTATTATATAAAAGTGGGGTTTTTTCCCTTTCAAAAGAGTTATTTTGACAGGTTGGACAGCAGGTCTAAACTGCAGCAATCATTCTACATTGGAATACCTGAAGCCATGTTTTGATTGTTATACCAGTGGATATCATAATAGGTGCTTCAGTTCACAGGTCACATTGAACTTTCCATGCCATCAACGTAGATATTATGATATATTATAAAAGAGTTAGATATGCCAATCAGGGACTAGCCAACGTTTACATGTTTTAGAGATTAGATGGTAATAGTTTAATAAGCAATAAAACAAATATGTAATGAGAGTTCAATGCAAAATACTTTATGAGGCGCAGTGGAGTGGGACAGCCTCCATAGTTGGCTAAGCCACAGCACAATAAATCAAATGGGCTTTTATAACTTCTGATACATCTTGTCTATTTAAGACAGCCAATCGGGCACCATCCAGCACTGTGATTTCCAAATATTTATTCCATCATTATTCAATATTTAGCTAAAGGGTGGCTTTCCCCCTGGGGGGAACAATCACAACCCCAGGGTAGGTAAAAAAAAAATTTTTTTTAAATGTCAGGTTCCCTGTTGGGTCCTCATTTTTTTCTGGGAATGTGTGCTTTCCCTTGAGGGGACGCAATCTCGCCGCCCCAAGGGAAAACACACATTTTCCCCAAAAAATACGAGAAATGTGGGGGGGGTTTGCCCTGAAGACAAGGGTGGACCCCCTTGAGGGTTTTTTTTTTTTTAATCAATGTATTTCCTCTGGTGAGTTGATTGCGCACCTCCCACCCCCAGGCAAAGCACACATATATAAAAAAATAAGCGACACCATATGTGGCAATAGTCATTAAAAATATAAAGATATGGCGATATGTTTGCATGCAGTAGAAGGCCCTGCACAAATGTTGATTGGTCATCTTTCAGTTGCTTTTTTCTGTATTTGGTTGCTATACTGATGATAATGAGGTGAAATCTTTGCCCAGGCAGTAATATCATGGTTACAATTAATAAAATAATGGTGTAATGCTATCAGAGAATGTGCCGCATAATGCAGCATAAATTTGCCTTTTCTTGCCACTTAATTTAGTCAACCCTGTCCTATAATAGGGTGCTGTCCACCCGCATGATTCCAGTGACCCTGTATTTTATTGGTTACAATTAATAAAATAATGGTGTAATGCTATCAGAGAATGTGCCGCATAATGCAGCATAAATTTGCCTTTTCTTGCCACTTAATTTAGTCAACCCTGTCCTATAATAGGGTGCTGTCCACCCGCATGATTCCAGTGACCCTGGTGATAGTACTGTGTGTTTCCGCAAAGAGTTCACCTGCGCACAAAGTTGGCTAATATTTGAATGTGTTTTTCTTGAGGTCAATGATTGATTTGTGAATTCTAGAAATTAGTTTTATACTGGCAAATGCCCAGCAGCACCCCCAACAATAAAGTTTTGCATAAGCCATGACAAAGGTATGCTGTGAAATTGGGTATGTGGCAAGGTAATTTTGTGCCTCTTTTTCTCTTTTTTTAGTGTCTTTGGAGAACCTGCAGATTCATGAAAACAAGATAAGTAACTTTGTCTTTATTTACTGTTGCACACATCTCCCACACACACACCCACTGACTTATTTAGAACAATACTTCTGCCTCCTGCTTAGGACAATGTTTTAGGAGGACAGTTTTTGCAGTCAGCAGAGATAGCATGTCAGTGAATGACTGTTGCTGAGGCCCTAACTCGGGTTATGGAGGACAGCTTTGAGGCAGGATCAGAAACTGAGACAGCAGATACTGAGACAGCATCTGAGGGAGAGGAAAATGGAGCAAAATCTGTAAGGGATTTTTCAGTTAGCAGAGTTCCATCCAACAACTCATCTTCCAGCACTTTTGAGGGACATGATGATGGCAGTCGTGATGTCCCATAAAAAGCACAGTCTGTGCAGCGTGGCGACCGTAGCGGGTTAGAGCAACTCAGAGAGCAGGCATGTGCGGCAGCAAGCACAGATGAAATGTTCTCTTGGCAGCCCCCCAATTTAGTTCAGCCCCAAATACCTCCTTTCACTGGTGACGCTGGATGTAAAGCTGATACGGCCAATTTTTTGCCAATTGACTATGTCCATCTCTTTTTTGATGTTGACTTCCTTGAGTAAATTGTGCAACAAACAAATTTGTGTGGGGAGCAACTTCTGAGGGAGCAAGGAGGCACTCTAGGCCCTAAGGCACACCAGTGGACTCCCACGTCACTTGAGGAGTTGAAGATGTTTTGGGGTTTTACGCTCAAAATGGGCTTAGTGCACAAGCCAAGCTTGCAGACCTACTGGTCTACTCGCACGGTTTGTGTAGTCCCCATCTTCACACTGTACATGAGCAGAGATAATTATTTGCTATTGCAGCATATGCTGCATTTCAGTAACAATCCTACTGCATTGCCCTGGGACCATCTAGACCATGACATGTTGTTTAAAGTTTTGCCTGTCGTGGAACATTTGTCTGCCAGGTTTCCAGAGATTTATACTCATGGAAAGAATATAGCTTCAATGAGTCCTTGATCCTGTACAAAGGGCGGCTGCTGTTCAGGCAGTACATTGTAAGCAAAAGAGCTCCACATAGCACCAAGTTGAACATGCCCTGTGAGAGCTCTACTGGCTAAGTGTACAGCCTGAGAGTGCATACAGGGCAGAACTCCACTCTAAGCCCTGTCGTTTCCCTCCTCCCCCACACCAGGAGTCACAGGAAAGATTATATGGAGCATATCCAACCACTCCTTCACAAAGGTTGTAACTTTTATGTGGCTAATTTCTATAGCGGAGTAGATCTGTTCAGTGAGCTGTACAAAGCTGGCACTGTGGCATTCAGTACAGTTTGCTGTCACCACAAAGGATTCCCACAGGAGCTTGTTCGTAAGAAGCTCAAGAAATCACAGAGCACTGTGTTGCATTCCAGAAAACTGCTCGCAGTCAAGCTCTCTGATAGGCCTGATGTGTACACGCTCACTACAATTCATGATGAGAGCACTTCCTCCATCACTGTTTGTGGACAGATGGCAGAAGTTCACAAGCCCACTTGTATACTTGATTACAACAAGTGCATGGGCGGAGCTATGCAACGTGAGTCGTACAACTCACACTTGGCATAAGAAACTGTTTATCCACCTGTTCTAGTTGGCAACATACAATGCATACGTTGTGTCTTGTCAGATATGCCACAGGAAGACTTGTGTCTTTCAGTTGACCGTCATTGAAAGACTTACTGCTAAAGAAGCAGCAGCCTCCACTTCATATGCTCTGAAGAACGTGGTAAGGCAACAGGAACAGCACTTTGCCGATGGCATTACAGAAACAGCTAAAAAGACTCGACCATGTCTTCATTGCAGAGTCTGCTCTTAGCAAGGATAGAGGCAGCAGAGTTGTGTTTACTATCCCCAGTGCTCATCTCAGCAAGCCCTGTATTTTCCTACTTGCTTTATGTTGCACCATACAAAATTGAAGGATTGGGAAAATGACTGAAGTGGAGCTGCCGTAAGGTATACCTTTTAATGGCTGTGCATGGATACTTACCTTCCATGGGCCACTACTTTACTAGGTAAGCAGACGTAGAATTTTTGTTCCTCTACTTGAGGAAATCATGGATTTTCTTATGGCCTGCTCAACATTTTTATCCACCATCAGAATGTGGTAGGTGTTCTGTTCACTGATTCACAAGTGCAAGATAGTCCCCACACTACAGATAATGATAGATGTAACAAAAGCCAAGTTGTCAAGGAGTAGCCTGTGTGGCAAAACTGCAAAGGCTTGACTAGATTTTGAAGTGCTTTTTAGAGAACTTATGTATACAACACAAGGACCACCCTGATTGCCCACAAGAGTAAGTGTAATAAGTCAAACAAATGTCCCATGGGCCTCATTCACCAACATTTTTACTTGCTCTGAAAGTGTGCAAAATCAATCAGTAATTTGTATTATAATCAACGTTATTGAAATAAGATACAGGGCACAATTTCTTGCATGCTGATAACATAGATAGTGAACAGATTCCAAGGTTCCATGAGATTTTATATCAATCAAAGATAAGCGGGAGGTCCTGTTTGTTCATATATGGTATCTCCCGGTGAACCATAACATGTTTTGAAAGCAACACTTGTATGTGTAGGTGTGACCATTTTCTCCACACAATGCAAAGGTCTACTTCTCCTGAATAATTTGTTTACCCCACCTGAACTGTCCACAATGGTGGATGCTCCCGGGAGGCAGCAGTGGAGCGGAGAGGGGGGAAGAGAGGGTGGAGGGTTAATAAAACCCAAAATAAAATCACTTACCTACCGGCCGGCCAGCTGGCCGGCTGCCGCCGCTTCTCCTCCGCTTCTTCTATGGAAACAGGAAGCAGGAAGCACCCAGCCTCCCAGGCTCTGCATAGCCAATACAACGCAGCAATGCAGTGTTTTGATTAGTCTGAGTGACGTGATTCAGCCCTCAGCCAGGGAATGGGAGCCTGGGCATGTTTTCCATGCAGGCTGTAATGCAGCCTGGACGGAGAACATGCAAAGTGTGCATGAATGTTTGGCCGGCCCGAGAGGGCTGGTAAAACATTCATGCACACTTACATAGTGCCCACCACTTCTCCCCCTGCTCTGAGAGCAGGGCAGATCCGCCCCACCCCGCCGAAACGCCGCAGCAGGAACAAACAAAATGATAATAGCGTGAGTTATTATCATTTTATTTTTCCTTTTTTTTACTGCTAAAAGCAGTAGGGCTATGCTCCTCTGCCTTAGCAGAGGAGCCGCCACTGACTGTCCAACTGACTAAGTGGACTGGTATGCATTGTAGACTCTGTCTTGAAAAAATTCTTGCATGTATTACTTACAAGCTTTATTGAAGGTCCCAAGATTCCACTTTTTCTAGGGAACTTTACTCAGACGGCATTTGTTCTGACAAGACCAGAACACTAACTACAGGTCGAAATGATGACATCCTCTCCCTATGTTGCTTTGAAAACATGTTATGAGTCTCCCCGGAGAAACCATCTATGAACAGACAGGATCTCTGCGATTATGTTTGTTTGATATAAAATCCAATGCAACCTTGGAATCTGTTCAGTATCTTGTTCTATGTTATTGTATATATACTCGTTCACTGTCGGAGCACTGCGTCATCTGCACTAATTTGGATGCATAATGAAATATCTATTGTTTATGTACCTAAAATTTTAAAACAATCATCATACAAGATATTGTGTCCTCTACCCTTTTTCAGTAACATTGGTTATGATATAAGTTACGAATTGAGTTTTCACACTTTCAAAGCAAAAGTAGAAGTGTGGGTGAATGAGTCCCACAGGACCTTTGTTTGGCTTATTACTTTCGAGAACTTAGGCAGTGTTCCCCAATATGTTTGCCTTGGTTTCAAAGGTAGATATGCTCACTCAGTTTGAAGAATGTAGGCTTCAGAGGCATTCTTGGACACCCCCAACTTGCATTCACAAACTGGAAGGAGTTGGATTTAGTACAGTGAGTGCACTGAAAGTGCATGAAAGACACGTTTTCTTGAGCTTCAAGTAGCTAGCGATGGAAGGAGCTAGTATAGGTTCACTTGGCAAGTATACAGGATAAGTCAGTACTTTGATGAGGACAGAGACATGAGCGAGTAGGAAAACCTTTGGCTAGGTGTGCTTTCACAGGGATATTGTATAGGTAGATAGTCAAAGTTGTACCAATACACATGCATCACTTCATCTTCACCTACAGATTCAAACCCATTGGTGCTGCACTCACCCGATATTAAATTACTCCCTCACTCATCTATGAAGATGACTCCAAATCATGCAGAATGCAGCAGGCAGCCTCCCACTCAACATCACAACACGCGCACAACCTGCACCTCAAACTGCTTCACTGACTCCCAATCCACAGCTCTTTTCAAACTCCTGAAACACACATTCAAAGCCTTACACAGCACTGGTCCAGCATACCTCAGTACCGCCTCAGATTTCATAAACCTTCCAGACACCTTTGCTCAGCATAGGTAGCACCAGAACAAGGAGAATACACTCCTACTTGGCTTCAAAAGGGCGGATTGACCTGCCTGTACACATATGCATAGTATCTAAAATTAATTAATTCTGCATGAAGCTGAACACTTGGCTCTTCGACACGGTTACTCCATGGATCAGCCCTGACTGCTTGAATGATATTGCGTTTTACAAAAAAATCATAATATTATAGAGAACTCTGCTCCTAATGCTACACATATGGGTAATATGTTTGTCCTGCTTACCATATTCATCCTCCGTCAAAACTTAGTACATGTTCAGTTCACTGCATGACAAGTGCCTTACAGTAACAGCACTGCACATAACAGTTGATGTGACATATGCTATGTTCTCATTGACTACCCTGTGTGTCAAAAACAAACATTCTTCATAGTTTATGACGCTCTCTTTAGGGAATTTAGACAGTATTCCCCAGCATGTTTGCCTTAGTTTCAAAGTTCACTGCATGACAAGTGCCTTACAGTAACAGCACTGCACATAACAGTTGATGTGACATATGCTATGTTCTCATTGACTACACTGTGTGCCAAAAACAAACATTCTTCATAGTTTATGACGTTCTCTTTAGGGAATTTAGACAGTATTCCCCAGCATGTTTGCCTTAGTTTCAAAGTTAGACATGCTCACTCAGTTCGAGCAATGTAGGACTCAGAAGGCATTCACGGACACCTCCAACTTGCATCCATAAACTGGAAGGAGCTGGATTTACCCCAGTCAGTGCTCTAAAGATGAATGTAAGACATGTCTTCCTGAGCCTCAAGTGGCTGTTATGGGAGCCCTTAGTAAAAGTTCACTAGGCATGCATTTTGTAATGTCCTGAATGGAGGTGGTTACTTGACAGGTTGTAAACATGTAGTCAAACAGTTTTTTTCATTTGCGAAGGTTGTGGATGCACCAACTGTCAACATATCTGGACATATGTGGTTATATAGGTTTGTTTGTGGGGATTTGTGTGCAATTTGGTGATGAAAGGTTGAGAGGTTGTCTTCGTTCTGTGGTTTATGAATGTGATAGACCCCTGCATGGAGGCGGTATGTTGATGTTAGTGTAATGATCTGTGGGATTGGGCCCATTGCTTGTGGTATGAAAGTCTTGTTTGTGGTGTGTGGATGGCGTGTGAATGGACCATAAAATGGTTGGTGCTTTGATGTGACTTTATGGATCACCTTCAGTAGTCTTGGTTTCAATATTTAGATACTTTGATAAGCATTTGTGCTTTGAAGCCAGCATTTCTGGAGGTGCTAAAACCAGCCAGTGTAAGTGGAGGATTAACTTTAAATAATTAGCACCAGATTTATATCTGTGGAGGTAAAGATACTCTATCACAGTGGCAACAGAGTATCCTTACTGTGATGATAATGGTGTGGCCACCCGATAAATATGCAGACATACCATTGATGTAACCGTGGGAAAGACTACTAGATCTCTGGCATGGTTGTACCCTTCGCATGTCCCGACTGAGTAAGGGCCATCTACAGCTGACGTCTATGTCCACCCACCTAATTTAGATGTGCAGACATACAGGTCAGTTTTGACTGCCCGTCACTACCTGGAATATCATGATGGTAAGAGGCAGTGATAACTGTCTAATGCCCCTGCTTGCCATAGGAGATAACTCTCATAGAGAAAGGGGCATTTTTTTTTCAAAAAGAAAATTCGGCTTCGGGATTTTGCCTTTGAAATTAAAAAACAAAATTGATGGACGGATCCATCATGTTGATGGAGTAGTGTGTCAAAAATAAAAATTAATTTCTTTTAGAGTATTTGTCTGTACAGCAACTCATATAGTTTTTAGTTTCCTATAAATATGAAAACATCTACATGTGTCAGAAGAATACATGAAACAGATTTGTCAATAAATAACGTTTCAAAACACGGGTGTATAGTAAAAAAATAGATTTTATCGTATTGAAAAAATAAATTAAGGGGTACTTGGATTTATCAAGCGCACAATGTAACATGAAGTTGCATACATAAAAAATTATTATTCATTATGCTTCTCACTGACAATTGTGTACACTTTTTTCTGAAATAAGGATAAGGCAAAACATAGGAATAAAACAAATGAGTATTGCCTATACAAATGTGATACAGAAAATAAGTGTAGTTGTCGACGTTTCGGTCGATGGGCTGTCATCTATTCGACCATCTTCAGGACTGTAGGAGTTGTAGTGATAGCCCCCTATTTGAACACGGAAGACAATTCAATTACCGTGTATGAAATTTAATATTCGTTATTTTAATAGCGTATATCACCTGTGTGGAAAAATGAAAATGAGCAAGTGATTTTGTTAAAACAAGAAAGAATCAATAACCAAGATAAAATCTATTTTTTCACTATACACCCGTGTTTTGAAACGTTATTTATTGACAAATCTGTTTCATGTATTCTTCTGACACATGTTGATGTTTTCATATTTATAGGAAACTAAAAACTATATGAGTTGCTGTACAGACAAATACTCTAAAATAAATTAATTTGCAAGCATATTATAAAAGCTTGCTTGAAGTAAAAAAGCATTAATAATTCAAATTAATTGTACAAACAAATCCCTTGTTGGCACACTTACCTGTTTATTTTATATTGCCCAAGCCGTCAAGGGTTGATTGGGTTACCCATTGCAGTTTCTACTACTCAAACATAAAAAGGCATTGACAGGAATTGCTGTGACTGTGGCTCCAGTCAATGATTTTTAATTGACCGCCAGCTTGGCAGTCATTTCTAAATTTGATGTATGAAGTAGTTTGAGCTTGAAAGATGTTAAGTCCTCGGCCTTGGGCGACGGACCCTTTACTTTCACCCAAAATGTTAACATGGCCCTTACTAAGAATTCCTCGGGTTTTTTTGCAATGTCGGTAACTGTGGTTTATGAACCGTAGGTCAACCAGCTCCTAGGCAAACCTGCACATTTTTTAAAACTAGATAGCCATTGGAGTCCAGGGGTGCATGACTTGCTTGGCCATCACCAGGTAATTTCACTCAGAAGCTCTTGCAAACGTCAAACTTTGGTTAGAAACACAGATTTTCCTCCTATTTCTGTGACGGAAAGACTTGGAATCTGTGGGGAGCTACAGGTTTCCTACCACCTGAGTTCCCACATGTCTCCCAATAAGAATGGTACCCCACTTATGTTGGTGGGCCAAGATAAATTTACACAAAGGCCCTAAATTGGTACCTTGAGAGATAAACAATAGGGGTAGGTGCTGTATTTGAGGCTGTGCTGTGGCGCCACCCATGTAAACCTACAAACCACAGACATTTTTGAAAACTAGACAACTGGAGGAGTCCAGGGTAGTGTGCCTTGTCTGGATCCCATGAGGTTTTCTTTCCTACAATGCTCTGCAAACCTGAAACTCTGCCCGAAATCAAGTATTTTCCTTCAATTCCTGTGATGGAAACTTCTGAAATCCACAGGAATTTGCAAAATTCCTACCCCTCTGCATTACCTCACTTTTGTGGCAGGGCCTAGTGCCTGCTACAAGAACGGCTTAAATCAAGGTCAATGGGAGCCCTCGCCAGGGGACTCCCATTGACCTTAGTTTGATCCATTTCCTTTCGCAGGCACCAGGCCTAGCCGTACAAGTGAGGTATCATTTTATCGGGAGACTTGGGGGGATGCTAGGTGGAAGGAAGTTTGTGGCTCCCCAAAGATTCTAGAACTTTCCATCACAGAAATGTGAGGAAAATGTGTTTTTTGAGTCAAAGTTTGATGTTTGCAAGGGATTCTAGGTACAAAACCCAGTGAGAGCCATGCAAGTCACTCTACCCTGGATTCCCCCAGGTGTTTAGCTTTCAATAATATTCAAGTTTGCTAGGTTTCCCTAGGTTCCGGCTGAGCTAGGCTTCAAGATAAACAGCTACCCACTTTGCAAAAAAAGGATCAGCTTTCAGTGGAAAAATGTTTCACCCTACATACTTCATCATAGAAATTGGTCTATACTCTGTATACAATGAAAAACCATTGTGCGGTGCAGCTCAGTTGTTGACTCAGGGGTACCTTGGGTCTAGTAGACATAATGGTGTATTGCTTTTGTGAATCGGCGATTGTGACAAAAAGTTATAGATGAAAATGTTGTAACAAATTAAAAAATGTTCTACTCATTTTCAATATTTCTTTATTTAAGCAATTAATTTCTTCTGGAAAATTTTGAGGGATCCACACATATGAGCCCTTGCTGAATTCAGAATGTTGTCTATTTTTTAGTAATCTATAGCTTTCCTGTATCACCCATGGGTTTCACATTGGTTTCTACCACAAACTGAAAGTAGATTGAGAACACAAAAACAGGAAAAATGGGCTACCTCTTTGAAAAATGCAAAAACTATATCACAAAATGAGTGTTTTTGATTCAGGGCTGCATGTTTCTGATTGTTGTAGCAGAGCAAACCATTTGTTGATGCCATTTTTAGGGAAGTTTTTTCCTATTTACTATTTTTTAAAAAAAATGTTACCGTATTTTGCCTATTTTCTTGGGCCCCTCCAGGTGAAATTCAAAAAAGCTCTTTACCTTTAGAATCCCCAGTATGTTGGAAAAAAGGACCCAAATTTGGTGTGGATACCTTATGTGGAAAAAAAGTTGTGGAGTCCTAAGCGCAAACTACTCCATATAGCCCAAAACAGCTCAGCATCTTGGGGGGGGGGGGGGGTGGAGTCCAGGGGCCGAGCAGTTAAGGATTTAAGTGTCACACAATGGAACCTGAAATTAGATGGGCTCCGCATCCCCTCCTATGACATTTGATAAGGTCAATTGATCAATCTCAATGGTCATAATTGTTTTTTCCTGCTGCTCAGTGGTAGGTTCTGCTATAATCATCTGGGGAACCTGGTAAATCACATTCATTTCTACATATTGTCCTGCCAGATGCCAGGGCCTAAACATCTGGGCTGCTGAAAAAATATACTGGGCTATAACTTAGGGGGAAAATGCTCAACAGTTTCCACCAAGTTACCTTGATAACCTCAATTTACTTACTTTCTGATAATTGCCTGATATACAATATTCTAGGCATAATAAAGGATAGGTAACAGTCCCAATACCACCCAGGGGCAAGTAAAAGTAAACCAGACTTCCACATATAAAGTTAGTTCCTTTGTACTCTATAACCTCAGGGGGAAAATAGGACAGCAGGTCTATGGAATCCTTGCAGGTGCCATTTCCTATGAATTTGTTCCTGTACTGAGGTATCTTTCACATTTGTAGAAACAAAATGTGAAGTTCATTTTGACAGACAAGGGAAATGCACAATCAAAAGAACAGCTCCTATAAATAATGGTGCCACATTTTGCTATTCTATTCTCACGTGCCCATCCTTTGGCAACAGTTAACTATAATTCTTAAGTCCTTTTCTGGGGCTATTAAGGTCAATTTTTCCTGCCTTAGGTCTCTAGTGAAACAGGAAGTGGACATTTTCCTCTGGGTATTCGCTTTCAAGTCATGTAATTGTGAATTTTCTATTGATATATTATAATTTATAATAACCTCATAAAACATTTTCTTTGTAAAAACAAAGGTTATGTCAATGACACTACAATGTAAGTCATACATTCCTTGGTGCTAGTGGGCAAATGCGTGCAAACATAACAATTTGATAAAATTGCTGTTGCCATGGTAGCAGAGATATCAGTCATTATTTTTTTTATAATTTCATAATTCTCTGAAATTTAGAAGCGCTCCTTCAAAATGATGAAAAACACAGTCACTATTGTAGGTGAGACAGAATGCACAACACTGTTAGTTGCCCAGGGCCACTTCCTGGTGTTTCTTGCAGAGGGCTCAGCCATCTCGCAAGGTAAAATTCACTAGTACTTGTCTGTGCAGTCTGTTTGCAGCCTTATCTGACCGATAGTTGCAAACGAGTAGGCTTTCTCGACCTTAAGTTGTAGCCTGGTGTTCTAGTAAATGGTGCAGGTAGGTGTTGCTTAGATCTGATGATGCTCTGCTGCTGTTCTAGCAGAATTTCTGTCCCTTTGTGAGAGCTATGCACTCATGAACTCAATTCGGCACGGCAGTGTCAGTGGTTAACAGTTCCTGGGATGAACCCTTCCACCAATGTTGAAGGCAATGGCGTCTCGTGAGGGCCTTTGTATACATCTGCTCTTCTAGTTGTAAGATATGTGCTTTAGTAGCCAGTGGATCAGGAAGGGCCTGCAATCTCTGGCGATTAAGATAGAGCCACATCTCTGGTAATTTCTGGCAATATTTTAAGACCAAATCCTTCCACCTTTCAATTGCACCGTTACTTGCGGGTGAAAGGTACAGTGGAATTTCAACATTACCACCAAACCTTTGCAAGTTTGTTGTCCAGCTGATGAGTCTTGGAACCCCAAAGGGATGAATCGGTTCTCTCAAAAGGCATTTAGCGAGAGTCAAGGCATCACAGTTCTTTGTTGAGTATGCCTCTGTTCATGTGAAAACAATTGCACGTAAATATTTGAGTTTGTTGGTAAGATTTCAGAATAATTCATTCATTGATGAAGTAGAGCCACTGGTTATCAGAAACAAATTATCATAAAAAAGGTGGTGTATTCTGCAAATCAGATCGTATATCAGCACAAAGTTTGATAATGAGCACACCATTATGAAAACACATCATAATTCAACAATTGATCTTTTAAATGTGGGTATGAAGCAGGATTCATGGTGGCATATCTCTTTAGAAACAAGTACGGGGCTAAGGAGGTCAATTCACATTTTGTCAACCGTGCACCTGTCAGGTGCTATATTTTTATCATTGTCAACAATGCTTCTATTGCATGGTGGTCATTAGAAATATATTGGTGCACCAACGCAGAACTAAATGGGGGTGAGGTGGTGCTGAGAGCATTGGGATACTAGGGAGACGCTGCTGCAGCTGAGCATCCTTCTTTGTTGTTCATTGTCTGCAGCACAGGGCATTTGCATTAAACGGTGCTCCTATAACATCAAAGACTTGCACTCTGTCACATGTACATCTACCCCCAGGGGGACAACAGACAGTACATTTTAGGGATCTGTGCGAAAATTGACATTATAGAATTTTATAAATTAGATTTTATGCTTGGCACATAAGGGCACATGGGCCATCCTGGTACATGCAGCTAAATATACATCTCAGAGTATTGTGTACAACATTTGGATGATCAGCGCACCTGGCCAGAGTCAACATAGATGGCAAATTAATGGTGGTGAGCTGGTGGACTGCGATACTCTACCCATATATAGTTTTCAATGCGAGTGTCAGCTGATGGAAAATAACCTCTGTAAGCCCACAGTTACCTAAAGACAGAAACAACTTAGAAGGCCTTCTAACAAAGTGTGCAAATAGTTGTTACTTCTTCTGTCCCCAAAAACACATTATATTATTAAGGCAACTAATTCAGTAACTTGTGCATTGTACCTTCCTTGCTTGTTTTAGGGATTGGAGCACATACAGCGCCAGACAGCATTGCCCCAGTATGGAGAGGCTAATTACTAGCGAAAGAAATGGAGCAACATCATGACTTTTCAAGGAAAAAGAGTTGGTTATATTTCATCTATTTTTTTCTTACATTTTCCTTGACGTGTTGTTTTTCATGGGCAGTTTATTTATATAGAGTATTATAGTCACACTGGATGTTTCTCTGTTATATTTTTGCATTTTTCTGTGATCTTTTTGGATCAGCATTTCAGTAACCAGAACTTCACCTCTGAAATTATTATTTTAGCTATTTATTCTAGTGGGTGGGCTATGTTAATGTTTTTAATGTTATATTTACTTAAACTTATAAAATGTTACTTCTATGGTATTAGCATATTTATTCATTTCTGAATATTAATTAAACTACAATTTAATTATCAATCTGATATTTTTTTTTTTATTCAGGTTGGTATTTTAAACTTGCTTTAATAATATTTAGAAAATAAATATTTCTAAAGTATGAGTATTACATGGGGCTAACTGAAACATTAACCAAAATAGCCACCTATTGGTACTACACTCCAGAACGCATCCACCAAGTTGACCCTGGACAAAGCCCAGATTGCTGAAGGGGATGCGGGAAAACCGGAACATTGGTCCACCTCCTGTGGGAATGTGAGTATGTGCAACGGTATTGGTCTCAAATTCTAGACGAAATCGATAAACACCTTGACACGGAGCTCCCCAGATTCCCAGCATACACTCTCCTGGGAGTGCCGAATCCCCCAACATACCCCCTCAAGTCCAGAAGAGGGCGCCAGATAACGATAGCTCCAGGAATGGCCACTCAAAACATTTTGATTCACTGGAAGACTCCTCGAATTCCCTCACACACGGGTTGGCTCCAGCGTTTGTGGCACGTATTGGGAATGGAGAAGATATCCCTTACACTGGCAGGGAAAGGTTCGACTTTTGGAGACCTCTGGCAGCCACTCTTAGCCATACTTGCCCAGGAGTTCCGAGAACTCACGTGCCCCAGGTATCTTCGTCTCCTACGTCTCACCACATCCAACACTACTACTCAGCAGCACACGAAACAACAGTGATACACTCTGCGCTTAAACGCGCTTCCTAATTTGCAGTGGACGGGGGAGGGGAGGGGAGGGGGTAGAGGTAGGGGGGGAGATTTTATTTCCTTTGTTTTTCACATCCTCAGTTTGAATTTTGAGCCAAGTCACCTGCTCGGGCTCGGCGTAGCCCACGAGTTGATGTTTCCTACACAGCAAATTGACCTGCTTGTTGTTAAACTAATAAAAAGATTTAACCCTAAAGTATGAGTATTTGTGTTGTGCTGGAGGCTAAATGGTGTCATTGTTTATTTTGTGTTTTTTAAGCAGTGTTCTTAGTAGACATGTTTAGATATGTAGACCCGGTGAGTTAGCAAACAGTCTTACTTTGCATGCTAGGAGTTCATGTATTCCTTTAGTTTGTTTAGGGATTTGGGGTTTGAGTTGGTTTAGAGATTGTTCCATTCTTACCTCCTGATAGCTTTGTTCTTTTTTAAGTATTTCTAGGAATTGATAAAGTTTAGGGTGGGTATTTCCAAGTATTCCTTGGAATGAATTCTGGCACCCTTCCAATGCTTTATTTGTCTTTGCTTCTTGGGGCATGGTGCTTTCATAGACATTCATCTATGAAATATGATACTAGGGTTGGCATCTGTGGCCTGATTGGTGCAGATAACGAACTCAAGTATCCTAAAAATATTCTAGGTGCTTTCATGGTTTTGATTAATAGGGGATTCAATTAGCATATAATAATGTTTAGTGACTTCTGCTACAGGGATGTATGCTAAGCTATTAGCTTCTGATTGTGCAAATTCTGGGTTAGATGCATATTCTACCTATGAACGTTTTCAGGTTCCTCTTTATGTCCTGATTAAACTGATAGTAGCACCCCTGAATAGGCCTCTGCACTACTCGCTCAGTTCAAATCAGCGGAATTCTGCAGAGTTACAAAAAAACTCCAGTAACTCGTTCCCTGATGAAAAATCAGCCCGAACGGCACCACGCAGTGTGCAATGGTGCAACCATTTTGAGTTGCCTGATCCTGGTTCTGCCTGCTGGCTGCCTGCACCACTCCTAAATTAATCAAACTCAATCCACGCTCATCTGATCTCCCAATTCTCAAACCCAACTTTTATTTACTTGTCTGCGTTACTTTTCTGACTTTCCCCATGTGTATTTTATGATTCTGTCTGTGCTTTTGTGACTTTTTTGTACTTTGTTTTTACTTTTCCTTTCCTGACCTGTTCTCCTTTTTTCTTTCCCATCCCAGTCTGACTTCCTACCATCCAGCTCCTCTCCCGACTCCAATCATCCCTCCACATCCCGCCCCATCTTCAGCGAGGCGGAGGTGGCTGCACTAATTTTCTTGGTGCATATATATATATATATATATATATATATATATATATATATATATATATATATATATACAAACAAAGATCCCTGCAATCCTCGCAGGAAAAAGCAAGCCACTCCGGTTTCAAGGTGAAGGTGTTACGGGTTTATTCTTGGCAACAACAGATGCGTTTCGATCTCCAACGAGATCTTGGTCACATGACCTCTTGCCAGTTCCACGTATATTTAAAGATGCAGTGATGTGCACGACGCAGCGTGCAGTGAAACAACATAGAAAAAATACTTTGTTGAGTTTACATGCCAAAACAAATAATCACTGTTAACATCACAGATGCTTCTGATTAGCATTTCAAAAGTATACCATGGTATGAAATCATAATACAATTACATTACAAATCAGTCTCCATGATTAATGTTTTCTATTTTTTACATGATTAGTACTTTTTTAAATATTTTTTATTTTTATATTATTCGTATTTCCTATTATATATATATATATATATATATATATATATATATATATATATATATATATATATATATATATATATATATATATATATATATATATATATATATATATTCACTGAAAAAACCATAGGTTTTAGGGACAGTTATAGTTAGTTGGACATTTCATGCGTACAAAACCTATTACATCACTCATGACATGGTCAGTGACATAACTGATGACATCTCAAATGACATCACTGATGACATCACTGATGACATCATCCAGTGACTGTGTGTTTCTGTAAAGTTTAAATATGTTTAATATATAGATAGGGAAAGGCGTATTGAAGAATGAGTGGGTGTATAAGTGTCTGAATGGATGATTTAGTAGGTGCATGACTGACTCTATAAGTGAGTGATTAAACGTATCTTACTGAATGCATGGGTTAGTGACTAAACTGTGTGAATGTCTGTATCGATTGTCTGTTGGTGTGTAAGCGGCTGCATGGGTTTGCGAATAGCTACATGAGTGTCTACATGGGTTATTGATTGGTTGTCTGAGTATCTGTATGGGTGCCTGAGTGTTTGTGTGGGTGGGGTGTGTGTGACTCTGTGCATAGATGTGTGAGTGGGTGATTCACTGGGTGCATGGTTTCAAGAGTGCATCTGTGATGGACTGTATGGGTGGGTGAGTGTGTGTATGGGTGTGTTAGTGAGTGAATGTATATCTCAGTGGTACATGTGTGAGTAACTACATATGTGAAAGGCAGTATATATGTGTGTTGGAGTATATAAATGGCTATAAGTGAGAGTGTGTGATTGTGAGAGGGGCTGTATGGATGAGTGTGTACTTGTATCAGTGATTGTATAAGAGCGTAAGAATGTGCTAGTATTTGTATGAGTA
This sequence comes from Calotriton arnoldi, assembly GCA_963921515.1. Lineage (NCBI taxonomy): Eukaryota > Metazoa > Chordata > Amphibia > Caudata > Salamandridae > Calotriton > Calotriton arnoldi. The sequence goes on from CAWUFW010000932.1 coordinate 1,314,754, forward strand.
AGTGAGCTGGTGTGTGCATAACTGTATAGGTGAGTAAATGGCAGTGTGATTAATTATTTGCATGACTGACTAGGTGTGTGAGTACCTCTATGGATGAGTGACGGTGTGTGAGTGTCTATATAGGTGTATGAGTGCATATGATAGTCCTGTACTGAGTGACCGTAAGTATGAGTGACTGTACGGGTGAGTGAGTGGATGTGTGTGTAGACCTAAGAATCAGTGAGTGTGTATGTAGTTATTGGTGTTGGAGTGTCTATGATTTTGACAATGGCAGTCTGTAATTTAGAGTGGGTGTATCAAAAGTTATATTAGGGTGTGAGAAGATGCATCAAATTATCACATGAATGATGTCATCAGTGATGTCATCAGTGATGTCATTTGAGATGTCATCAGTGATGTCATCAGTGATGTCACTGACCACGTCATGAGTGATGTTATATGTGACGTCATCAGCAGTGCATTGCGGGGGCGCGAGTTATAGTTAGCTGAACTAACTATAACGGGGGAATTTCACAGGTTTTGTACGAGTGAAATGTCCAACTAACTATAACTGTCCCTAAAACCTATGTTTTTTTCAGTGAATTCCTAAGGTTTTTTAAATGCTAATTTCTAACTATAACGTGCCTGAAACCTATGGTTTTTTCAGTGAATTTCAAAGGTTTTTTAAATGCTAATTTCTAACTATACCTACAAAGAGAGGACATGTGAAGAAAGAGGAAGAAAAGTGCACAAAGAAGCAAGACATGCAGAAAGAGGCAACCGAAGGACAGAAAGATGAAGAAAAGTGCAAGAAGAAGCAAGAGATGTGCAGAAAGAACCAACAGAGGAGCAGAAAGTCCTCCTGTGCCCCCAACTTTTTGCTGACGGGTACTGGTGCTAACTGACTCTGACTAACCGGCCCTAGAGCCAGTGCTATGCTAAAAGACACTTAGAATACAGTGAAAACACCTACATACACTAGGGAACACTATGCGTTGGGGTACCCCTGTGATTAGCATGACCTCCTCTGTATTTGCCATGAGTTAGTGCCTGGGTCATTGGATGAGTACATGGGTACTGACTGGATGATTAGAGTACTGCAAGGAGAGTGGATGGTGAATTTATAAACGCTTGTGTTTTGGCGGAGTGATTGGATAAGGATATGGAACTGGTTGGGTGATTGGAGGAGTGCATGGGTAGTGACAGGGCGATGGCTGGACTGCATCAGTAGTGCTCAGGGTATTGTAGCAGTGCATGAGTTAGTGTGTGGGTCATTGCATGAGTGCATGGGTACTGACTGGATGATTAGAGTAATGCAAGGAGAGTGCACAGTAAATTTATAAGTGCTTCGGTTTTGGCGGAGTGATTAGATAAGTACATGGTGCTCACTGGGTGATCGGAGGAGTGCATGGGTAGTGACAGGGCGATGGCTGGACTGCATCATTAGTGCTCAGGGTATTGTAGCAGTGCATGAGATAGTGCGTGGGTCATTGCATGAGTGCATGGGTACTGACTGGATGATTAGAGTAATGCAAGGAGAGTGCACAGTGAATTTATAAGTGCTTCAGTTTTGGCGGAGTGATTGGATAAGTACATGGTGCTCGCTGGGTGATCGGAGGAGTGCATGGGTAGTGACAGGGCGATGGCTGGACTGCATCAGTAGTGCTCAGAGTATTGTAGCAGTGCATGAATTAGTGCATGGGTCATTGCATGAGTGCATGGGTACTGACTGGATGATTAGAGTACTGCAAGGAGAGTGCACAGTGAATCTATAAGTGCTTGGGTTTTGGCGGAGTGATTGGATAAGTACATGGTGCTGGCTGAGTGATTGGAGGAGTGCATGGGTAGTGACAGGGCGATGGCTGGACTGCATCAGTAGTGCTCAGGGTATTGTAGCAGTGCATGAGTTAGTGCATGGGTCATTGCATGAGTGCATGGGTACTGACTGGATGATTAGAGTAATGCAAGGAGAGTGCATGGTGAATTTATAAGTGCTTGGGTTTTGGCAGAGTGATTGGATAAGTACATGGTGCTCGCTGGGTGATAGGAGGAGTGCATGGGTAGTGACAGGGCGATGGCTGGACTGCATCAGTAGTGCTCAGAGTATTGTAGCAGTGCATGAGTTAGTGCCTGGGTCATTGGATGAGTACATGGGTACTGACTGGATGATTAGAGTACTGCAAGGAGAGTGGATGGTGAATTTATAAAAGCTTGTGTTTTGGCGGAGTGATTGGATAAGGACTTGGAACTGGTTGGGTGATTGGAGGAGTGCATGGGTAGTGACAAGGAGATGGCTAGACTGCATCAGTAGTCCTCAGGGGATTGTAGCAGTGCATGTGTTAGTGCCTGCGTCATTGCATGAGTACATGGGTAGTGACTGGATGACTAGAGTACTGCAAGGAGAGTGCATGGTGAATTTATAAGTGCTTGTGTTTTGGCGGAGTGATTGGATAAGTACATGGTGCTCGCTGGGTGATTGGAGGAGTGCATGGGTAGTGACAGGGCGATGGCTGGACTGCATCAGTAGTGCTCAGGGTATTGTAGCAGTGCCTGAGTTAGTGCATGGGTCATTGCATGAGTGCATGGGTACTGACTGGATGATTAGAGTAATGCAAGGAGATTGCACAGTGAATTCATAAGTGCTTCGGTTTTGGCGGAGTGATTGGATAAGTACATGGTGCTCGCTGGGTGATCGGAGGAGTGCATGGGTAGTGACAGGGTGATGGCTGGACTGCATCAGTAGTGCTCAGAGTATTGTAGCAGTGCATGAGTTAGTGCCTGCGTCATTGCATGAGTACATGGGTAGTGACTGGATGATTAGAGTACTGCAAGGAGAGTGCATGGTGAATTGATAAGTGCTTGTGTTTTGGCGGAGTGATTGGATAAGTACATGGTTCTCGCTGGGTGATTGGAGGAGTGCATGGGTAGTGACAGGGCGATGGCTGGACTGCATCAGTAGTGCTCAGGGTATTGTAGCAGTGCATGAGTTAGTGCGTGGGTCATTGCATGAGTGCATGGGTACTGACTGGATGATTAGAGTAATGCAAGGAGAGTGCACAGTGAATTTATAAGTGCTTCGGTTTTGGCGGAGTGATTGGATAAGTACATGGTGCTCGCTGGGTGATCGGAGGAGTGCATGGGTAGTGACAGGGCGATGGCTGGACTGCATCAGTAGTGCTCAGAGTATTGTAGCAGTGCATGAGTTAGTGCATGGGTCATTGCATGAGTGCATGGGTACTGACTGGATGATTAGAGTACTGCAAGGAGAGTGCACGGTGAATCTATAAGTGCTTGGGTTTTGGCGGAGTGATTGGATAAGTACATGGTGCTGGCTGAGTGATTGGAGGAGTGCGTGGGTAGTGACAAAGAGATGGCTGGGCTGCATCAGTAGTGCTCAGGGGATTGTAGCAGTGCATGTGTTAGTGCCTGGGTCATTGCATGAGTACATGGGTAGTGACTGGATGATTAGAGTACTGCAAGGAGAGTTCATGGTGAATTTATAAGTGCTTGTGTTTTGGCGGAGTGATTGGATAAGTACATGGTGCTCGCTGGGTAATTGGAGGTGTGCATGGGTAGTGATAGGGCGATGGCTGGACTGCATCAGTAGTGCTCAGAGTATTGTAGCAGTGCATGAGTTAGTGCCTGGGTCATTGGATGAGTACATGGGTACTGACTGGATGATTAGAGTACTGCAAGGAGAGTGGATGGTGAATTTATAAATGCTTGTGTTTTGGCGGAGTGATTGGATAAGGACATGGAACTGGTTGGGTGATTGGAGGAGTGCATGGGTAGTGACAAGGAGATGGCTAGACAGCATCAGTAGTCCTAAGGGGATTGTAGCAGTGCATGTGTTAGTGCCTGTATCATTGCATGAGTACATGGGTAGTGACTGGATGATTAGAGTACTGCAAGGAGAGTGCATGGTGAATTTATAAGTGCTTGTGTTTTGGCGGTGTGATTGGATAAGTACATGGTGCTCGCTGGGTGATTGGAGGAGTGCATGGGTAGTGACAGGGCGATGGCTGGACTGCATCAGTAGTGCTCAGGGTATTGTAGCAGTGCATGAGTTAGTGCATGGGTCATTGCATGAGTGCATGGGTACTGACTGGATGATTAGAGTAATGCAAGGAGATTGCACAGTGAATTCATAAGTGCTCCGGTTTTGGCGGAGTAATTGGATAAGTACATGGTGCTCGCTGGGTGATCGGAGGAGTGCATGGGTAGTGACAGGGCGATGGCTGGACTGCATCAGTAGTGCTCAGAGTATTGTAGCAGTGCATGAGTTAGTGCCTGCGTCATTGCATGAGTACATGGGTAGTGACTGGATGATTAGAGTACTGCAAGGAGAGTGCATGGTGAATTTATAAGTGCTTGTGTTTTGGCAGAGTGATTGGATAAGTACATGGTGCTCGCTGGGTGATTGGAGGAGTGCATGGGTAGTGACAGGGCGATGGCTGGACTGCATCAGTAGTGCTCAGGGTATTGTAGCAGTGCATGAGTTAGTGCGTGGGTCATTGCATGAGTGCATGGGTACTGACTGGATGATTAAAGTAATGCAAGGAGAGTGCACAGTGAATTTATAAGTGCTTCGGTTTTGGCGGAGTGATTGGATAAGTACATGGTGCTTGCTGGGTGATCGGAGGAGTGCATGGGTAGTGACAGGGCGATGGCTGGACTGCATCAGTAGTGCTCAGAGTATTGTAGCAGTGCATGAGTTAGTGCATGGGTCATTGCATGAGTGCATGGGTACTGACTGGATGATTAGAGTACTGCAAGGAGAGTGGATGGTGAATTTATAAACGCTTGTGTTTTGGCGGAGTGATTGGATAAGGACATGGAACTGGTTGGGTGATTGGAGGAGTGCATGGGTAGTGACAATGAGATGGCTGGACTGCATCAGTAGTCCTCAGGGGATTGTAGCAGTGCATGTGTTAGTGCATGGGTCATTGCATGAGTGCATGGGTACTGACTGGATGATTAGAGTACTGCAAGGAGAGAGCACGGTGAATCTAAAAGTGCTTGGGTTTTGGCGGAGTGATTGGATAAGTACATGGTGCTGGCTGAGTGATTGGACGAGTGCATGGGTAGTGACAAAGAGATGGCTGGGCTGCATCAGTAGTGCTCAGGGGATTGTAGCAGTGCATGTGTTAGTGCCTGGGTCATTGCATGAGTACATGGGTAGTGACTGGATGATTAGAGTACTGCAAGGAGAGTGCATGGTGTATTTATAAGTGCTTGTGTTTTGGCGGAGTGATTGGATAAGTACATGGTGCTCGCTGGGTAATTGGAGGTGTGCATGGGTAATGACAGGGCGATGGCTGGACTGCATCAGTAGTGCTCAGAGTATTGTAGCAGTGCATGAATTAGTGCCTGGGTCATTGGATGAGTACATGGGTACTGACTGGATGATTAGATTACTGCAAGGAGAGTGGATGGTGAATTTATAAATGCTTGTGTTTTGGCGGAGTGATTGGATAAGGACATGGAACTGGTTGGGTGATTGGAGGAGTGCATGTGTAGTGACAAGGAGATGGCTAGACAGCATCAGTAGTCCTCAGGGGATTGTAGCAGTGCATGTGTTAGTGCCTGCGTCATTGCATGAGTACATGGGTAGTGACTGGATGATTAGAGTACTACAAGGAGAGTGCATGGTGAATTTATAAGTGCTTGTGTTTTGGCGTAGTGATTGGATAAGTACATGGTCCTCGCTGGGTGGTTGGAGGAGTGCATGGGTAGTGACAGGGCGATGGCTGGACTGCATCAGTAGTGCTCATAGTATTGTAGCAGTGCATGAGTTAGTGCCTGCGTCATTGCATGAGTACATGGGTAGTGACTGGATGACTAGAGTACTGCAAGGAGAGTGCATGGTGAATTTATAAGTGCTTGTGTTTTGGCGGAGTGATTGGATAAGTACATGGTGCTCGCTGGGTGATTGGAGGAGTGCATGGGTAGTGACAGGGTGATGGCTGGACTGCATCAGTAGTGCTCAGGGTATTGTAGCAGTGCATGAGTTAGTGCATGGGTCATTGCATGAGTGCATGGGTACTGACTGGATTATTAGAGTAATGCAAGGAGAGTGCATGGTGAATTTATAAGCGCTTGGGTTTTGGCGGAGTGATTGGATAAGTCCATGGTGCTCGCTGGGTGATAGGAGGAGTGCATGGGTAGTGACAGGGCGATGGCTGGACTGCATCAGTAGTGCTCAGATTATTGTAGCAGTGCATGAGTTAGTGCTTGGGTCATTGGATGAGTACATGGGTACTGACTGGATGATTAGAGTACTGCAAGGAGAGTGGATGGTGAATTTATAAACGCTTGTGTTTTGGCGGAGTGATTGGATAAGGACATGGAACTGGTTGGGTGATTGGAGGAGTGCATGGGTAGTGACAATGAGATGGCTGGACTGCATCAGTAGTCCTCAGGGGATTGTAGCAGTGCATGTGTTAGTGCCTGCGTCATTGCATGAGTACATGGGTAGTGACTGGATGATTAGAGTACTGCAAGGAGGGTGCATGGTGAATTTATAAGTGCTTGTGTTTTGACGGAGTGATTGGATAAGTACATGGTGCTCGCTGGGTGATTGGAGGAGTGCATGGGTACTGACTAGATGATTAGAGTACTGCAAGGAGAGTGGATGGTGAATTTATAAACGCTTGTGTTTTGGCGGAGTGATTGGATAAGGACATGGAACTGGTTGGGTGATTGGAGGAGTGCATGGGTAGTGACAAGGAGATGGCTGGACTGCATCAGTAGTCCTCAGGGGATTGTAGCAGTGCATGTGTTAGTGCCTGCGTCATTGCATGAGTACATGGGTACTGACTGGATGATTAGAGTACTGCAAGGAGAGTGCATGGTCAATTTATAAGTGCTTGTGTTTTGGCGGAGTGATTGGATAAGTACATGGTGCTCGCTGGGTGATTGGAGGAGTGCATGGGTAGTGACAGGGTGATGGCTGGACTGCATCAGTAGTGCTCAGGGTATTGTAGCAGTGCATGAGTTAGTGCATGGGTCATTGCATGAGTGCATGGGTACTGACTGGATTATTAGAGTAATGCAAGGAGAGTGCATGGTGAATTTATAAGCGCTTGGGTTTTGGCGGAGTGATTGGATAAGTCCATGGTGCTCGCTGGGTGATATTAGGAGTGCATGGGTAGTGACAGGGCGATGGCTGGACTGCATCAGTAGTGCTCAGATTATTGTAGCAGTGCATGAGTTAGTGCCTGGGTCATTGGATGAGTACATGGGTACTGACTGGATGATTAGAGTACTGCAAGGAGAGTGGATGGTGAATTTATAAACGCTTGTGTTTTGGCGGAGTGATTGGATAAGGACATGGAACTGGTTGGGTGATTGGAGGAGTGCATGGGTAGTGACAATGAGATGGCTGGACTGCATCAGTAGTCCTCAGGGGATTGTAGCAGTGCATGTGTTAGTGCCTGCGTCATTGCATGAGTACATGGGTAGTGACTGGATGATTAGAGTACTGCAAGGAGGGTGCATGGTGAATTTATAAGTGCTTGTGTTTTGACGGAGTGATTGGATAAGTACATGGTGCTCGCTGGGTGATTGGAGGAGTGCATGGGTACTGACTAGATGATTAGAGTACTGCAAGGAGAGTGGATGGTGAATTTATAAACGCTTGTGTTTTGGCGGAGTGATTGGATAAGGACATGGAACTGGTTGGGTGATTGGAGGAGTGCATGGGTAGTGACAAGGAGATGGCTGGACTGCATCAGTAGTCCTCAGGGGATTGTAGCAGTGCATGTGTTAGTGCCTGCGTCATTGCATGAGTACATGGGTACTGACTGGATGATTAGAGTACTGCAAGGAGAGTGCATGGTGAATTTATAAGTGCTTGTGTTTTGGCGGAGTGATTGGATAAGTACATGGTGCTCGCTGGGTGATTGGAGGAGTGCATGGGTAGTGACACGGCGATGGCTGGACTGCATCAGTAGTGCTCAGGGTATTGTAGCAGTGCATGAGTTAGTGCATGGGTCATTGCATGAGTGCATGGGTACTGACTGGATGATTAGAGTAATGCAAGGAGAGTGCATGGTGAATTTATAAGTGCTTCATTTTTGGCGGAGTGTTTGGATAAGTACATGGTGCTCGCTGGGTGATCGGAGGAATGCATGGGTAGTGACAGGGTGATGGCTGGACTGCATCAGTAGTGCTCAGAGTATTGTAGCAGTGCATGAGTTAGTGCATGGGTCATTGCATGAGTGCATGGGTACTGACTGGATGATTAGAGTACTGCAAGGAGAGTGCATGGTGAATCTATAAGTGCTTGGGTTTTAGGCGGAATGATTGGATACGTACATGGTGCTGGCTGGGTGATTGGAGGAGTGCATGGGTAGTGACAAAGAGATGGCTGGGCTGCATCAGTAGTGCTCAGGGGATTGTAGCAGTGCATGTGTTAGTGCCTGGGTCATTGCATGAGTACATGGGTAGTGACTGGATGATTAGAGTACTGCAAGGAGAGTGCATGGTGAATTTATAAGTGCTTGTGTTTTTGGCGGAGTGATTGGATAAGTACATGGTGCTCGCTGGGTGATTGGAGGAGTGCATGGGTAGTGACAGGGCGATGGCTGGACTGCATCAGTAGTGCTCAGGGTATTGCAGCAGTGCATAAGTTAGTGCATGGCTCATTGCATGAGTGCATGGGTACTGACTGGATGATTAGAGTAATGCAAGGAGAGTGCATGGTGAATTTATAAGTGCTTGGCTTTTGGCGGAGTGATTGGATAAGTACATGGTGCTCGCTGGGTGATAGGAGGAGTGCATGGGTAGTGACAGGGCGATGGCTGGACTGCATCAGTAGTGCTCAGAGTATTGTAGCAGTGCATGAGTTAGTGCATGGGTCATTGCATGAGTGCATGGGTACTAACTGGATGATAAGAATACTGCAAGGAGAGTGGATGGTGAATTTATAAGTGCTTGGGTTTTGGCGGAGTGATTGGATAAGTACACACATGTCACATCAGGCCCGCCCCCTCCCTCCACCACTGTGCAAACGCGCCCCCTGGCGGGTTTTAAGTTGGGGGATTAATTCCCCTTGAATCCTGAGGGTCCCTGGGGCCAATTAGCCCACCAGGTACCTCCAGTAAGCGTCACAGAACTGCGTTGCAGAGAGGTGGTCCAAGGCCACTCCCCTTTTTACACCTCTCTGCAACACAGCTCTGTGGCGCTTACTGGAGGTACCTGGTGGGCTAGTTGGACCCCAGGGACCCTCAGGATTCAAGGGGACTTAATCCCCCAACTTAAAACACGCCACACGAAGCGTTTTGTTTTGCGGCCGGATCCGGCGCGCATTTTGCCGATTTAAAAAAAAAAATGCTTTTTTGGGCCCTGGGGGTCCTTGTGGGATTCCCTAAGCAGGCCTAGGGGGTCAGGGTGTTTCTACCCTGCCCCCTTTCCTTTTTTTTCGTGTTTGTTTTGCTCTTTTCTTGTGACTTGGTTCTACCGAGTCACAAGATGGCTGCCAACACTTCCTGGTTTGGAGTGTTGACAGCCAATTAGAATAAAGCTCATGGTCGGGAGGGTGCGCGGATCCTCCGTGCCTCTATATATCGAAACTTTTATTTTTTGATTTTCTCAGTAACTACTGAACGGATTTACACCATTTAAAAAAAAGGGCGCTTTCTGAACCAAGCACTACCTTTTTGCCAAATTTGGTGTCATTCCGTTCAGCAGTTTTGGCTGTAACCGTGTCTAAAGTTTCCCATGGGAAATTGATTTTTTGACCTCTATTTTTTGATTTTCTCCGCAACTACTGAACGGATTTACACCATTTTAAAAAAAGGGCGCTTTCTGAACCAAGCACTACCTTTTTCCCAAATTTGGTGTAATTCCGTTCAGCAGTTCGGGCTGTAGCCGTGGCTAAAGTTTCCTATGGGAATTAACATGGAGAAACGTTTTGGGACCCCCCTTTTTTCTCGGCCCCCGCTTGCCGAATCACCATGGAACTGTCAAGATAGCAGCGGACCGGAGCGGGCCATACGTTTTGAAAATTTCGCGAAGATTCGTCAACCGGCGCCAAAGTTATTGGGAAAAGAATGTTACGAATTTCCTATGGATAATAGGTCCTAACTATAACTATCTACTGGCGACCGCCAGTATATATATATATATATATATATATATATATATATATATATATATATATATATATAGACAAAATCCCGGAAGATGCCTAAAATTAGATCCGGGCACAGACTCCAGTTTCATTCGTGCAAGTTTATTTCCTTTTCACAACATGCCCACCATTACGCGTTTCGGCCACACCTGGCCTTGCTCACAAACATTGCTGCTGACTAAAACACCACAATTTGTACACACCACATGATTGATTGCTCTCTGATTCCATCTCTGTTTGTTATGGAGTTTTGACCTCTTGGTTGCAATGTTTGGAGACGATTGCCATATACATATCTATCTCACCAAACCATCCGGAACTCCTATCATGACCCTTTTGTAAAAAGGTTTTCACAGAAGACGGGCTGCAATTCTGTTGCAGTAAATCAGCTTGGGTTTATTTACACAAGAAAATTGAGAAAAATAGCCCGACACATTTCGGAGATCAAGTCTCCTTGGTCACGGGTCAGGTAACACCACAGCACAGTAGGTTTTAAATCAAACACAGTGCTCAACTTCAAAAACACTAATCAACAGTGAAAACAGACCAGAGGAAAAGGGACCAGTATATCATTACATAGCGGCCATCTTATCGTGGGTTTAATACAGTGCAATTAGTATAAACATTGCCCTGATCTCATATCAAATATATGCTTACTGTGAGCATAAAACATGCCCTTTGTGAGCCCAAGAGAGACTAACAGCCCAACCAGGCAAAGGCTTACCAGGCTACAGTGGTTGAGGAAGAGGAGGTAACAGAAGAGGTGCAGGAAGAACAGGTAATGGCAATGGTTCTGTGGGAATCCAAACAAGAGGCCAAACATGAAGGAAATAATGGAGAACATTACAGTGGTAAATCTTTCAAATATCATCTTGAGTGACTCTCAGATTGAGGTATTAGCATTAGGCCTCTCCTTCTGTCTAGCCTCTTGATTCAAATATATGTTATGTTATAATACACTTATAACGCGCACAGATACTCAAGAGTGACCATAGCCGTGTGAAGCAGGGATTTAAATGGCCAGATTAAAAAGAAGGGTTTTTAGTTGTTTTTTGAAGAGCCTAGGATCCTGGGTGTTCCGCAATTCCGCAGGAAGGGAGTTCCATGCCAACGCTGCTTTAACGGAGAGGGAGTGACCCCCCAGACGCATCCTGCGGAAGCGGGGGACCACCGCCCGTCGATGGGTGACTGAGCGCAGAGATCGACTAGGAGCATAAAAGGCAAAACGCTTCCTGAGGTACATCGGCCCTAGTCCATACAGGGCTCTGTGAGCCAGAGTGAGAGCTTTGAATTGCACTCTATGGATCACAGGGAGCCAATGCAGATCACGTAGATGCTGTCTAACACTAGACCTTCTTGAAATGTTCAGCAGAAGTCTGGCGGCTGCATTCTGTATTATCTGCAATTTTTTTATCAGGTAGCCTGGTATGCCAATGTACAGGGCATTGGCATAGTCAATGCGAGACAAAATAAGGGCACGGATGACCATTTCTTTCGCTGACCTAGGTAACAGGCGAAAAAACTTTCTAAGGGATTTGAGAGTACCAAAACATACCCCCGCAAGTTTCTTAATTTGTGCGGAAAACCTAAGGTCCTCACCAAACCAGACCCCCAAGTTCTTCACTGGATTGCCCTCTGAGTTGGGCCGAGGGTAGTCTGAAGGCCACAGGGTCTCTCTGAAAGAAGGAGGGAAAGATCCATACAGGAGGACCTCCGACTTGTCCTCGTTGCACTTCAGTTGAGCATGTGCGAGCCATTTGAAAACAGTCGAGAGGCATTTCTGGGCAACTTCCGAGGACAGGTCATCATCCTTCCAGGTAAAAAGGAGCTGGGTATCATCGGCATGCCCTATGATCTTGGCTCCCAGCTCCTCCGCAAGATAGATCAGGGGTGTTATATAGATGTTGAAAAGTAAAGGGCTCAGAGTAGAGCCCTGTGGAACTCAGATTGACTTATTCCATTTCACCAGAAAACTGAAACTGAACGGTGGTATGCCATGAAACCTCCTTTGAATAGACTGGTAAAGGATGTTGTTCCCCCCAATTTAAGAATAAGTGACATAGAGGTTCCCCACACTATGTGTGAACTTGAAGGCAATGATAACACCATCGTTGACCCTAACCTCAACTTATTAAATGAGGAAATTGATTTCGATTTGTGCTGTCCCAGTGGCTTCAGACCTACATTTTTCTTTCTACTACCTATGGCCAATAATGTAATAGATGTATTCGAAAGAGGTGTGATTAAAGATCTAAATAAACGGAGGTTCAAAAAGGGTCCTAAGTGGAGTAATTTGGAACACAGACACCATGAGGAAATCAAAGAATTGAGAGAGAATGATGGGATTGTGAATTAAAAATCTGATAAGGGAGGGAATGTAGTAATCTGGCCAGTAGAAATGTACCTAGAAGAAGGTTATAAACAGTTACATGATGAGAATAATTATGTGTTGTCTAACAGGCATGAGGTGATCAAGGCTAATTATAGCTACCTTGACAAAATCATTAACTGGAGAGATCAAAATTTGATAGAGTGGGAGGAGTATCAATTCCTCAGGTGTGATTTCCCCAAAACTCCTGCACTCTATGTTGTATTCCTCTTAGGGTGTCCATAAACGGGCTTTCCAGAATCATGTCCTTATATAGGCACAATTCGCCTGCCCTTATATAGGCATAAAATCCCAGTCCTTATTTAGGCATTAAACCGTGCACTCCAAATACAGGCATGGTCTCCGACATCCGTCCACCCTAACGTCACAACGAGTTCGTGAAGAACAGACCCTTAGGCTGCGGGAGTTTCCCTAGCCCAGGACTATTGATTTCTTCAAGGACTCATATATTATGCATGAACCATTATACCTTAGGGGTTCATTCATGACGTCTTCCGCTGTCCGACTCATGTCAATGTTAACATTCTGAGGTAATTCTCAGGTATAAATATACCTTCCCTAGCCCCTGTAAATCAGAGGAGACCTCGACTTCAGAGGAGCCCGTTTCCCGGCCTGACGCACTGAGAAGACGCTGTCATCCCTGCACGCAGAGAGTCCAGCTTCCAGTGATCTGACTTCCCTTGTGGGGTGTTGGAGTTCGAGTCTGGCAAAGAGATTCCTACCTCTCTCATTCTTCAGGTATGGAGCTGACTAGAACCTAGAAGGACTCTTGGCATACTTGGCATACTGGGCTTAACATACTCTTAGTATACCATAGTAAGGAATACTTCACCTACTTCATACCTCTCCCTACACCTAGGTTAGGTTAGGTACATTGGGATAGAACTAGGTTAGAAACGCAACATATGAGTCCTCGCATTTTTAGTCTGTGTCATTTATGTAAATGCATATATACTAAAAGATAATGCTATCGCAGTATTATTTATTTCTACTGCTCACACTGTACATTATTTATCTCGCATACTGTCTTGTGATCGTAACAGCACATTTTACTTACACCAGAAACAAGACTGTTCAATAAATCTTTTATTGAAACGCCCGTCTGTTTTTTCTGTGTAACTTTGAGGAAAACTAAGCATGCACGATTGAGCTGAGTGAAATAGTTATCTATTGTTTCCACGACTCTGGGACACGTTCTGATCCTAAAGGGAAACAAAGTGGTCATATTTTGCGGCTGCCAGAAACTACTCCCTTCTTGTCGTCAAGGAGTTTCTAGTGGCCTCTGAGCTAGCTGGCACAAGTAATTAAGTTTAATATACTCGATAGGGACATACTGACCTTAGTCCTATGTCAAACCTATAGGATATATTATTCCAATGCGCAGAGCCTATTAGGGAAATAGGAGCTACACTACATGGCGCCCAACGTTTGGTAAGGCGGTAATTCAACGATTAGATACTGAGTAACTCAGCCGTGCTTTTTCTCTCAGAGACCCCTACCCATATACTCCAAAAGACGTCTGGAGTGGGCAGGGTTAAGTATCCACCAAGGCTACATAGGGCAGTACCTTATATATATTAGCTGTTTGGTTTGCTCAACGTTGAAGGATACAGTGTTCGAAAATATTGTGCACCTTATCTTTGTTTCCTTGAAACTTGTTCTACATTTTTCAAACAACAAAAAAGCCTGACTCCGACAATGCCACCGGAAACGGTAGAGCTGCGGCTGATCCAGCCCAAGCAGCAGTTTTTAACATTACAGGTTTAAATGAAACCGAGGAGGGTGTTATAGACATCCATCCAAACTTAAGAAGAGCCATCACTCTAAAACTTATAAAACATGGCCTACCACCAAGAGGAGGTAGAGCAGTTTTCGTGATAGAGGCACACGAATACTTTCAGACAGAGGTATTCTATTCATGGGTAATATTTCCTGAATCCAATCCAGTAACACACATGTTTCACTTCTACAAAGAAGATGATCAACCAGAGGAATACATTCCTTTCGAGGATATAGAAATTCCATTAACATACCAGGAGCATCAGCTCAGGTTTAAAGGCGCCCTAAAACATCACAGAAACATTACCAGGCTCGGTCCACTAGGTAGACCAGGAGCAACATGGCCGATTCTAGCCGGCTACACACCTCATCCTGAACTTGACATAATGACAGATGAGGAATTACTTACTCAACTTACAGAGTTAATAAAAATATACAGACAATTGGTCCAATATGTCATGCGGACTTTCACAGTCCATCCACCATTAACACTTCCAAATCAAACTCCTCAACAGGGGAATACACTAAAAATTACACCACAGACTCTATACGCAGTCATGGGTAAAATACCCACTAAACGTGAGCAAATTCCATTTTGGATAGCTCAAAAAATTACTCAAATCGAAGCAGTATTTCCAAATACTAGCCCACATGAGAAACACAGAATACTGACAATCAGTTTACTGATGGGGATCACACCACAACTGGAAGACTGCACCACTTGGGGCTCAGTCTTTGCTGCCATCTATACTAAAACACATGGCATTCCGTCAATTGCGGTAATACCTGATGGCCTGAAACAAATTCAAAACGAATACGGGGCAGAGCCTGCTCTAAATTTAGGTATGAAATTACTGAAAAATTTCGACCAGGTCTCAACAATAATATTATCTAATATTAAAGGAGAGGCAGCAGCAGTGGCGATCCGCCAAAAGTTAAGGGAATTCGATGTTACAGAACATCAAACTGAGCTACCCAGAATAATAGAACAATCTTATGCAGAATTAGGCAGAGATAGTTTGGGTGGAAGACCAGTGAAGCCGAAGCTATCTGAAAGTCCTGAGAAGGACTCAATTAAACAAACTCCTACATCTTCTAAAAAGAAGTGGGAGACTAATAAACAAAATTCAAACGAGAAACGTTCTCAATCCCGGGGTAGGTCTCCTCAAAAGGAGCCCTCTGAAAGGAGGTATAACCTCAGGAATAGGGATAATTTGAGAAAACCTGACAGGTATCAAGATACTGATACACGTTCCTCTCGTCCCTTTCAGATCTCATCACAGACTTCGGAAAGAAGAGGACGAACAGAACATAGAGAAGAACGCGTGAAATCGAAAGACGAAAAACACGCTCCAAAAACTAAAGCAAAACCTCAATTCTCCAAAAAGAAAATAGCAGGTCTGAAGATCAGACATGCCGAGAATACTGAGAACACAACTCAAGAACGGAGAATGGGCTCAGATAATGCTGGACAGTGCAGCAGAAGTCACAATAGCTCGCCAGAACCTGAAGGAACTTCTGGAGATAGTGGACTTGAATGAGTACATTACAGTTGAGACTGTAGACACCAGGGTTAGTACTCCACAAAAGTTATATGAAATAACACTCCGGATGGAGGGAGACAAACCTAGACAGGTGAAAGCACTTTTTTGGGAAAGACTATCAAAGGGCTATGACATACTTCTAGCAGAAAAAGACTGGCCACCACAATTTGTCAGGGACTGCCCACACGGCGAGGACATTATTATGCCTGCCTTCTCCAACCATATACCAATGCACCTAAGATATACATATGCCAGGAAATGGGCAGTGGCCCAGGCCCCAGCATTATATAAAAATCATGTAGGATGGGATGAGGATTCACCTCACCATAAAATACATCTGAAACATGAACCAACTGCACAAAGGCAGTACCCAATAAAGCAAGAAGCTAAAAAACAGGTCAGGGAGATCTTAGATCAATTTGAATATCAAGGGGTGATTGAAACATGCACCTCCTCAATGAACAATCCTTTGTTTCCTGTCTCCAAACCAGACAATACATATCGTCTAGTTTTGGATTACAGACACTTAAACACTTGTTCTAAAACTTTTGCAGTGCAAAATGCACATAGCACAGCATTAATGAATAACATTGTGCGTAAAAAATATAAAACAACATTAGACATCTCAAATGGTTTCTTTTGTCAAAACATAGCACCTGAAAGCAGGTACTTAACAGCATTCTCCATAATGGGGACCCATCGTCAATTTTGTCGACTCCCACAAGGGTTCAAGAACAGCCCAGGTTTATTCTCAGCGAGGGTAACGGAGTTACTACAAATTTATGACAATGAGGCATTGTCCTATGTCGATGACATCTATCTGACAGACGATGACCTGGACAAACACTTGAACAGGGTGAGCACCATTATACTGGGTTTCACCTCTGAGGGCTACAAGTTCAACTTTAAAAAGTCCCGAATTGCCCATCTCAATGTCCTATTTTTAGGATATGAGCTTTCAAGTGAAGGCAAGAGCTTGGCAGCTAACTTTCTAGAGAAATGTGCGCTGCTCCAACCTCCAAAAACGCTAAAAAACTTACAATCCATCCTGGGTTTCCTAAATTTTGGAAGAACATACATCCTAAATTACGCAGAAAGGGTTAAACCTCTCTACGCATTAATCAAACCTGATTTTTCGATCAGAAATTGGACACAAGAACACACAGAAATCTTGCGTTCACTACAGGCTAACACGTTACCAACAAATCACTTACAAACACGTGTAAGTCAACGAAATTTGGTGATCCGAATAATTTCGGGTCAATGCGGATTCACCTACTTAACCTTCAATGAGGGTGAGAAAATACCAATCGCATACAAATCACATTTGTACACACAAGCGGAAATGCGCTTCAGTTCAACTGAAAAAATTCTGACAGCAGTTCAAACGGCTGTAGCAAAAGAAAGAGCCTTAGCCCAAGGGAAACGCATTATTGTCGTAACCCCGGTACCAGCTTTAGAAGCGGTCACAAAAGCAAGCATTCCAAATACTAAAGCATTACATCCAAGATGGATACAATGGGTTAATTCTCTTGCTGCAACAGATGTTGAATATATTTTTGATCCAGATTTAAAAACACAAGCATTCCTGCAATATGAACAAGAATGTCCTCTGCCCACTGAGATTCTGCCTCTTGATCAGTACGAATTCATAATTTACACTGACGGATCCTCACAGCCCGCAACAGGGAGTAAGCAAGCTTACAGTGCAGCGTGTGCAATCGTTAAAGGTCGCATGCGAAATGGCATCTTCAGACCTATGGTCACTAAAACTCAATCTCTAGGAGATTATACAGCTCAGCGAGCTGAACTACAAGCATTCAAACTGGCACTTGAAAGTACAGATCGAGAATTCCCCACACTGATAGTGTGCGATTCCTTTTACTGTGTTCAGTCGTATAATGACTATATACGAAACTGGCTTGAAAATGGTTTCAAAGATGCGAAAGGTGGCACAATAAAGCATAAAATGCTTTGGGAACAAGTAGTTCAGTTGAAAAACGAACTACCAAAGGCTCACGTGATCCACACACTGAGTCATCAACGTGATGGCGTTCACGTTGCAGGGAATTCATTGGCTGACGAAGCCGCAAAGGGGGCTGTTCAGACGGCTTCCGTAGCTGCGATCACTCGTTCAAAAACAAAAATAGACGGTGAGATAATGTTGGCTGTCAATGCTTCAAGCAAGGGCAGCAGTGCAGCGTTACCAAAAAAGTTTCCACTCAAGTACTCTTATGTAATTGATGCAAACAACGTTCCTTTTGCTCGAATCCCTGGAGTGGGGGATAGGGTAATTCCAAACAAGGAACGCAGATTAGGACTAATCCTAGCAGCACACGAAGGGATAGCTTCTGCCCATGCAGGTGTTTCAGCGACAGTATCTTTACTCAAGCAAAGATATTGGTGGCCTGGCATTCGGAAACAAACAAAGAACTATGTTTTAGAATGTGATATTTGCCAACAGATGAAAGTCTCAACAGTGAAACGTCCTGCGCAGACACCCCTGTTAATTTCAGACAAACCATTAGCTTGTGTTTACCTGGACCACTGCGGTCCCTTGCAAAGGGACGGTAACTATAAATATATCATGGTTACAGTGGATTCATGCTCTAGGTTCCTATGGATATGGCCACAGCGCTCGGCTGACGCTCGAACTGTTATAAAAGATTTGCGAGTCTTTATCGGCACATACGCAATAGGCACGCTACATTCTGACCAGGGTCCTACGTTTAGCTCTCGGGCTTAAAAAGAAGCCATGGCCAGTCTGGGCGCTGCATTGCGGTACTCCTCTCCATTCCATCCTGAGGGAAATTCGGTTGTGGAAAGGAAAAACCGGGACATAAAGCAGTCTATAACAGCTAGGGTATTAGGTTCGGGTGATGGGTGGGTCAAACACCTTAATGGGGTCCAACGCTCATTGAACAACCTGCCAAGAAGTTCTCTAGGCGGGGTCACTCCATATGAGGTCCTATTTGGGACAAGAATGTGGGTACCAGACCTTGAACACGTAGGCACAGTGGTGGAAAATAAACCGTTTGATATCAAAGATCGTTTGGCTGTTTTACAGGAACTCAATGAATTAAGAACGAAACAAAGCAACGTATTCCTACAGCCAACCACCACTGGGGAAAAATCGGCGGTCCCAGCAAGGCCTGTCTGGATTCCAAAAGTTGGGGATCTAGTCAGAGAAAAGATTGCGCACAAGAAGGAATTTGGACCTTCTTACAGACAACCAGTACCTGTCCTAGCAGTTCAAAGAACAAGAACAGTACTTCTGCCGCCCCTTGCTGGAAGAAAGGAGAAAAGATTTGTGTCCATCAACCTCATCAAACCACAGTATGTGGCCAATACTAAACAGTAGGCCTCGTGGACTCCGACCTAGTAGCAGACGCACTCCTCTCGCTACTATCCAAGAGGTTCAGACTGAAAGACTGATAACCATCGAGACTTCAGCAGTAATAGATGAAGGACTAAGCAACAATGCTATGGAACTCATCCCTCTTGAAATCCAAGTAACAGTTCGTCCAAATACGCCTGTCTACACCAATGTAGCAAGTGATCAACTGGTTCCAGCGATTTCTACAAATCCTGATGCAATTCCAACAATTGATAGAACTGCTTCTGGCTATTTCATTAACTTTGATACGTTCTCAGAGGATCCGAGTGAACCTGAAACGACGCCAGCATCATTGAAACTCAAGCAGCAAGTACAAGACTTTCTTCACTTTCTGAAAAAGACTTATTTGGTTTCTCCATGGATTGAACTCTGGATTATATCTGGACTTTTTGTTTTCCTGCTCTGGCTAGCTTTGGTTACAACTGTGAGCGTGCTTTTAAGTGGCAGATACATCCATGTGAACACTGAAGGAAAAGACGTGAACGTACTTTTGAAACCTCATAAATCTTCCCATCGTGAAGCAAGAGACTTGTCATCAGTGAACATCACAGCCGTTCCTATACAGGATGGTATAGTGTGGGACAAAACAGATTATGAAATCTTCGGCCCGACGGAACAATTGAACATTCCACATTTGTTTAAAATTTCACTAAGTGATCTAATTTCGTCCAGTACCTATTCAGATGATTGGGACTATGAGACTGTTAATGACATAATGTTTGACTTAGAAAAATCTGCTGCATTTTCTAAAAATGAATATTTAGAGGGTTCATCAGACTATGAACAACTGTATTGTTATAACCACTATGGTCATCATTATTTGCATAAATCTGCATATCCAAGAAATGTGTTTATGTTTAACCAATGGGAGCATTGTCCTACACCACCAAAAGGTAGTTCAAAAACATTTGCTAGTAAGTTTCCATATTTTTCAGGTTACAATACATCTGACCCAGAAACATTTTACTTTAGAAATGTAAACAATACAGGACTGAAAATTATATTAACTAATACAAAACAGATTTACTCTGCAGCATTTATTGCCCAACTGTCTAGACAGGGTTTCGACTTATGGAAAGGCACAATAGACACAAAAACCGTGTGGGGTACTAAAGATTGGCAAGTACAGGGTATAGAAGCTTTATTTAGAGCCTGTATCATCCCTGAACAAATAATGTTCTTGAATGAAACCGTCCAACAAACTTCTTGTCTTGGATTAGCCAAGATCAAAGAGATGAAAACACCTTCTGTACCAACACCTGCAAGTGATAACGAAACACAGGCAGTGGTGACAGTTGACAATATACTACAACTCAACAGATCTAATCCTGATTGGAGAAAATGGTTGATCTGGCCCACAGACACGAATAACTGTCAGGAAAGATTCCTGAATAAAACTCCGGGCTTTACTATTCATAGGCCAGACCCAAGATACGTTCAAAGACAGCATCCGGGGGTAGTAACAACATACAGTGTAGGAAAATTATGCCTCGATTGGCTGCATAAGGCTACACTACAGGATGTGAAACAACACTTATCCTTACTTAAAGAGGACGCAGACCTTAGGGAATTCTTGCTTGGACCAAGAAAACCGCGTCAAAAACGTTTCATATATGCCGGCATTTATGCTGCCTATAATGAAGCATGGAAAGTGTCACAGATAGAGGCCGCAGAACGAATACGTGAACTTGATCGTATTAATTTAGAGAAAACACTCTCTGTGGTCGACAATGGGTTAACAACTTTGTCCTCCAGAATATATTCATTGGATGGCATTGTATCCTCTGCTATCGACATACTAGAACAAGATTTGGCGATGTTACAAGGTCAGTCTCAATTACGTTCTATTGTGTTATTAAGCTGGACGCTGCAATCTTTGTGAGCGGGCTATGTGCCTTGGCATTTTATCAACACGTCAGCTCTGTTTGCAGAATACAATCTAACAGATAAACAGATCGAATTGGCACAAAGAGGAGGAAGGTATACAGTGCTGAGCATTGAAAAACTGGAAAAGTTACCATTCACAGTGGCAGAAAAACCAGCTACAGAATGGCTTATTCATGGCAAAATAACATTACCTGTGACTACTTTTCAGTTTCAGTATTGCCTCAGACAAATGCAAGCAGGCAAATATGAAAGGTTGGGTAAGGAATACATTAAGACATCTTGGGATTTACCGTATACATATAGATGTTGGAGTGGGGATCGTGAAGTGTTTTTGAGCGGGACACACTGTAAACATGCACTGAGCGGTTCACTTATATGTCAGGACATTTCTTTACACGGGGCTTGTAATGGTTCTGTGGCAAATTTGTCTTGCCATCAGCAGGGTACACCAGCTGCTGTGATTAATCCAACGTTTGGACAACTTTCTAATGGGAGTTACCTCATGTTGAATGATCAGAGTTGCTGCGGAATGCTGCCAGGCATCCCATATCTAGTAACGGTCAACTCCAGGGTCACTTGCTGTATGCAAGTATTGTTTCCCCCAATAGACACAGTCAGGGAGTCGCCTCTATGGCCTTCGCTGAACGTCTCTTTTATAAGATTTGATACTTTGAGCAGAATGAAAGCCATGCTTTTACAGCAAACAGTGCCTTTGAACTCGGCCAAAGAAACCTATGATCTACAAGTAGCAAGGATTTCGGCTGACATACAGACTTTAATACGTACAAACTGCCCTATACATTTCGTAGAAATGATAGGACGTATCTTCAATATGTCTGATACAACCAGAATTGTACATGTATTTAAGAGCATCTGCTCCGGTCTGTTAGCACCTTTCCAGGCAATACTCGGTATCATCCCGAACTTTGCACATTCGGTGTTTGGTGGCATACCATTAATTCTAGCACTTGTTGCCGGAATTCTATTTCTCTTCCTGCTATTGCACTATGGCCAGCCCATTCGCAGACATCACTCCGAGCGAAATGGAGAAAGCTCTCCTTGAACGAAAGTGCCGTGAGCGAATAGTACAGCTATTGGGCATGACTCGTCTACGGGACCTGAATACCACGTGGTTCCTGTCATTCAGACCAATCTGGCAAGATTGCATCTTACCTGTTCTACGATGCCTGCTATGCGGTGAAGAATGCGTGTTGGACACCTGTCTAACATTTCCATCAGCAACGCCAACGGATGTCGATACTCTGCTGGTCCCGATAACGGCCCATGCTCTGTGTTGTTGTAGTATCCGGACTAACACCCCTAAACATTGAGTATATGGGACTAAAACCCATTACTAATTACATAGGTGGGACTGACACCCCCTATACTCAGAGATATGAAAGACACCACCTGTAAACAGAGATATGAGTCACAGCGTGACTAACACTCACAATAGAAGACCACATGCAGCACAAATTAACTCACATACATAAGAAACATAACTAGATTGCATTAAATGTGACTAAAAGTGGCATCACAAACTGTTATACAGCTTCAACTTTCAGAAATACAAATGCATATTATAATAAACAGATAATGTAAACATGTAGACCCTCGCCGGTGAGCGTCCTCTCACCCGAGATGTCCATCCTTAGGAACATACTAAAATATGCGCCCAACTTTCCAGTTGTCTGACACAGCAGTAATAATGAATGCCTGTAATAGTTATTTTCCGAAGAGTGTCCACTGGAGAGAAGTAATGAGGAAACCACATTAAAGAAAAATACTTGAATGTACCTTTAGTTGAAAATAATAGCTTGCGTGCAGCTTCCTACAAAATATTGAAGGCTGGACCAATCTTTACCCCAAATCGTCTGACCTCCACATTTGAGGTGCACACTGCTTTACTGAGATGCCAAAAGTCACCATGGCTCACCACGAAGAGCAGCGTAACGAATGTCTCCTCAATCCTCATGATATTTGAAGACATCACTGAGGTGCCAAATAGCAAGCCGAACATCACTTCAACATTGGCACACAGCAAAGAAGAAAGAGTACCTGAGGTTAAGATCAGGATGGAGTGACGATGCCCTTCACAATGAACAGTTTCCCTCACAATGAAATCTTCAAATAACTTTATTAACCAACACAAAACGTGGTTGGCCGATAACGCGCTGAAAGCACCGGTCAACAACATAACACTACGCAGCTCCGTGGATTGGATTCATAGGTGCTTCCAAACACAAAATGGCAGCACGCTATGGACGTCATGCCGGATGGCTCTCGGCACGTTCCTGCAGGAAAACGATCCTCAGCAGTGTTCCAGATTGCCACAGCAACGAAGACCTCGCAATGAAGACCTCGAGGGAAAGTCTCTGCGCGACAGAAACAATGCAGGTAGGAGAGCGCGCGCAATCCTGATGTCAGCATTCATTGAGATCTCACAGACGCTTCCGGCTGCTGCTGAGGTACGAGAAAGATCTACAGGCACACAGGTAACAACGGATGCGAACATTGCTGCGGCAACCTATGCTGAAAGCGATGCTTCCCATCTATGTGCAATTAATCTACTACACGAGGTGTTCCAACTGACACCAACTACAGTGGATGATGTTTTGTCTATAGAAATAGATGATTTCATGTTTACACCAGACCCGTAAACTGACTCTGATTCAGCATACAGTGTTCCAGAGATGCAGTAACAATTTGGCCTTCATTTTCAAAAAACTTGGAACTCTACCAAAATTGAACTTTTTCCCATTTTTCGAACAAAAATGGCACTTCAATCTGCTTAAAGTAGAACTAGCCTTATAGTACAGACTTCGCGGTACTTCCACGGACACTTAGTCATCTTGTGTGTCTACAACAGTTCATTAATTTTTATGACATGAAATGACTTTGATTTTTGAACAACTTATCGATCATTTTTTGTCACATGTAAATATTACTGCTTATTTCATTCCAATTGCATTTATTTTCGAACTATATGCCTGAAATGAAAAGCATTGCTTAATATGTACAGTACCTTTTTGCATTTTTACTGTTTTTTAATGCTTTTAAGAAATATTTTTTAAATATGCGGTACTCCATTTAATGTTTAGCGTTTTAAATGTTTAGCATTTTAGTATTATCGTACACACGAAAGTGGAGTGGGTGTTGTATTCCTCTTAGGGTGTCCATAAACGGGCTTTCCAGAATCATGTCCTTATATAGGCACAATTCGCCCTGCCCTTATATAGGCATAAAATCCCAGTCCTTATTTAGGCATTAAACCGTGCACTCCAAATACAGGCATGGTCTCCGACATCCGTCCACCCTAACGTCACAACGAGTTCGTGAAGAACAGACCCTTAGGCTGCGCGAGTTTCCCTAGCCCAGGTCTATTGATTTCTTCAAGGACTCATATATTATGCATGAACCATTATACCTTAGGGGTTCATTCATGACGTCTTCCGCTGTCCGACTCACGTCAATGCTAACATTCTGAGGTAATTCTCAGGTATAAATATACCTTCCCTAGCCCCTGTAAATCAGAGGAGACCTCGACTTCAGAGGAGCCCGTTTCCCGGCCTGACGCACTGAGAAGACGCTGTCATCCCTGCACGCAGAGAGTCCAGCTTCCAGTGATCTGACTTCCCTTGCGGGGTGTTGAAGTTCGAGTCTGGCAAAGAGATTCCTACCTCTCTCATTCTTCAGGTATGGAGCTGACTAGAACCTAGAGGGACTCTTGGCATACTTGGCATACTGGGCTTAACATACTCTTAGTATACCATAGTAAGGAATACTTCACCTACTTCATACCTCTCCCTACACCTAGGTTAGGTTAGGTACATTGGGGTAGAACTAGGTTAGAAACGCATCGTATGAGTACTTGCATTTTTAGTCTGTGTCATTTATGTAAATGCATATATACTAAAAGATAATGCTATCGCAGTATTATTTATTTCTACTGCTCACACTGTACATTATTTATCTCGCATACTGTCTTGTGATCGTAACAGCACATTTTACTTACACCAGAAACAAGACTGTTCAATAAATCTTTTATTGAAACGCCCGTCTGTTCTTTCTGTGTAACTTTGAGGAAAACTAAGCATGCACGATTGAGCTGAGTGAAATAGTTATCTATTGTTTCCACGACTCTGGGACACGTTCTGATTCTAAAGGGAAACAAAGTGGTCATGTTTTGCGGCTGCCAGAAACTACTCCCTTCTTGTCGTCAAGGAGTTTCTAGTGGCCTCTGAGCTAGCTGGCACAAGTAATTAAGTTTAATATACTCGATAGGGACATACTGAGCTTAGTCCTATGTCAAACCTATCGGATATATTATTCCAATGCGCAGAGCCTATTAGGGAAATAGGAGATACACTACATCTATTTTCTGCCTAAACTCCACAAAAATGCACCCAGCCCCCCAAGCAGACCAATCATCTCCTCCAGGGGGGAGTCTACTTAAGAGCACCTCTATGTATGTTGACTTTATTCAATGTCCATTTGTTGAAGCACCCCATCGTATATAAAAGACACCAGAGATTTCTTGTGCATAATCAATGACATCAATGTGGGAGGATAATTTCCTGCTCATGCGTCTTGACAGCAACAGTATTTACACATGCATACGACATGAATTAGGGATAAAGGCCAGTAGGCCCTTGTTGGAGCACACTCAGTATCTTATCTCCTACACACAGAAATGTTACTTGACATGATGTGGATATGTTTGCTGAATATTTTCTTTACCTTTGATAGGCAGATTTTCCGACAATCCCAGAGAACGGCGATTGGCACCTGCTTTGCCCACAGCTATGCAGGTTTGTACCTGGGCTGGTGGGAGGAGTAGGTGGTCAGTAACATCAGACATTTTGATGACCACGTTGTCCTCTAGGTTCCGTACATCTATGACATCTTCTGTATCTGGGAGGGTAGCAAGGACTCTGCACAGGAATTTCTAGACATACTGAATGACAACAATCTCAATTTGATATCCACAATTCATGTGCATACCACTAATATTGAATTTCTGGACTTATAACTTGAGATACACGATAAAAAACTTGAGAGCAGCCTATTTCTAAAAAAAATGGCAATGAATAGTCTGCTGCGTGCTCGCTGTAGCCATCCCAGCAGTTTGATACACAGCATCCTGTACAGAGAGCTAATGTAGTTCCAAACAGGCCTTCCAAAAAGAACTTATTATTATGATTGATAGATTCCTGGACAGGGGATATTTCAGGACTTCTATTTAGAAGGCCATGGATAAGGTATGCCATGTTAATTGAGAGAACTTACTTGCATCCAACAGCAAATGTGGACATGATCCACAATCCCCCAGATTTGTTACCACCTATCATGACAAAGCCTGGGAGGTTAAGCAATGTCCTGTCCTGCATGTTTTTTTGCCCCTTCCCCCTTTTCACCTGCCATACATGGTCCATTGGGCTGCCACTGCCCCTTCCGCGTGCCCATTGTGTTCAACTTGTTGCTTCTGCACCCTCCTCCCTTCCCCCAATTATCTGAGTCTGTGCGCCTGATCTGTGCCTCCCAACAGTATTCTAATGAACATCTAGATTGCTAACAATCTATATTTATTACTAAAGTGTGGCACACATGATGTCATCTTGATATAGTCAATCAATCAAAGAAGGCTTTATTCGATTGAATAAACAAACAATAATAAAAGCTCAAAGTTAAAAACAATCTTCCAATTCATACAGACATAATTTCATTATTAATTACATTCATAAAAATTAAAAAGATATTAAATGTACAAAGCCATCATACAGTAGGTTTTTTATAAAAGTCCATAACTCATTAGAAGCAATTAGGTACACTGTTGTTTCCTTAGACTCAAAACAATTTTCAGGAAAGTTGTTAATCTATAAACAGTGTGCTCATTCTCCAACTGTTGGAGAGCCAAAAAAGCAGGACGGCATTGACGTAGCCCGCAGTGTTTCAAAATAGGAACAAGAAATGAACTCCTAGGTGGAGAGTAAAACCTACAAAAAAAGTAACATGTATCGTGGATTGTGGGGAAGTATTATCGCAAGGGCATGGTTGGAGGTTTTGAGACCAGTCTTTCCTTGTAGGGAAAGTAACCAGTCTGTGAAAAACCCCCAGCCTAAAACGAGTTAAAAGAAATCTATCATAGGCACTAGGTACAAAAGTTAGGTAGGGTTGAATATTAAAAGTAGTTAAAACCATCTGATTGTGCAGGACTGTGGGTTTTAATATCTCAGGTGACATTCTGATGGTGTCCAGATGGAGAATACCCTCACGCTTTAATTCCTTCCTTGTTATTTCCCCGATTGTAGTAGGATTAGTAAAGTAGTCTAGATGGCCATGATCCTTCAAAAATTTTGAACATAGTTTAACCATGGAATCCTCATTGCACCTTCCAGTTTCAAAATGTCAATAAGGATGTCCCTGTTCAATTTGGCCTCAATTTTGGTCCAGAGTCTGTGCCATAACAGGACAGGCTCAAGCCTGATTAGATCTGAAATAAAAGGTAGACCGAGCTCGGCGTGACAGATACAAGCTGAGGTACTACTCGGGACCGATAAGATGTATCTTAGGAAGGAGTTCTCTACTCTCTGGATTGGTAGCGGGTCAACATGCCCCCAAACCCCGCTCCCATACACTGCAGCTGAAACACACTTGGCTTTATAGATTTTAATAAGCTCCTCTGGGGTTTTTTACCTAATTTTTTCGCGAAGGCAGTAAGAGCAGAGGTAGTACGTAAAAGTGCCAGTTTTTTTGCTGCAGCTGCCTGCACCCAGCTATCATTATGGGAAAAAGAATGCCCAGATAAGAAAAAGTCTTTGTAACCCCAATCTTTTGTTCTGCCACATACATATCTTTGCATTTCTTTATTCCCGAGCCGCAGCGCATAATAAAAGTTTTGGAGGAGTTTACCCGTAGGCCTAAGTCTTTCATAAAAAGGGAGAAACTATCCAAAACGCGCTGAAGGCCTACTTGCGTACGGGACATCAGCACCGCGTCATCTGCGTATAGGAGGGCTGGGATGGGGCGGCCGGCTACCTGGGGGAAGTCCTGATTGTCTTTAATAAGAGCTTCCCCCAATCCATTTATATATAGGTTAAAAAGGAACGGAGCCAGGACACAACCCTGCCTAACTCCGCTCCTAATTGGAAATGTAGCCGAGCGCTCACCCTTCAATCCGCAGCGGACGCGGGCCTTGGCATCACAATAAAAACGTTTAAGAAAATAAATAATATTTATATCAACCCCCAGGCCTTCTAATATTGACCAGAGCTTAATGTGGCGCACACAGTCAAATGCGGCTGTGAGGTCAACAAATGCTAGAAAAAGATTCCCTTTTTTTGCCCTGGTGTACTTCCCCACCATGAGGGAGAGGTTTATACCCTGTTCAACAGTCCCCACACCAATCCGAAAACCATACTGAAGGTCAGACAGGACAGAATTCTCATCAGCCCAATCCTGAAGGCGTTCCAGAACAATTCTGACCACTACTTTTGTTATGGCATCCAGCAGGGAGATTGGTCTGTAACAACCTGGATCGTGCCTGTCCCCCTTCTTAAAGATGGGCACAATAGTGGACTCCACCCAGGTGGGAAGAAAATCAGTGCTACAGCTGGCGTTGAGCACCTGGACCAGCAGCGGCCCCCACAAGGAAATGTTTGATTTAAACATATCCACTGGAACCCCGTCCGGACCAGGCGCCTTACCGCCTTGGCTTGCATCTAGAGCTCATTCCACTTCCTTCAAAGTAAACATAAGTTCCATGTGGTATAGTCAAAACTGTAATACCTAAATCATTTCCTTTGAAATTATAGTAAAACTAAAATGAGGACATATTTTCTGAGTTCTCAAATAGCGACAAAGCACTTTTAAATTATTTGCTACATTTATGTTTTTTATCCAGTTGATCACTTGATTATATGTTACACATGAAGGACACAATGTGGCATTATGGCCAGAGCTGCATACTTTGCAACTGGGGAACCAGGTATGAGTTTCGGTGTCAGCTTGACATCCTGTGATTCCGGGCAAATCACATTATTTCCCCATGCCTAAAACCAAAACCAAAATGAATATTTCCTTGTGTAATGTAACTGATGCACACGTAAAGCACTCCGATACCTTCAGGTCAAGTCTGCACTATGTAAAACTGCAAGAAAACAAGAAAATTAAGGGTCTCATTTATGAGTCTCCTTGCGCCTCCAGAACGTCACTTTTTTTGACGTTCCGTGGGGCAGAAGACTGCGTGATATCTATCAGGTAGCACTAAGCCACTTTTTTTTGGCTTAATGCTGCCTGATAAATATCAGTCCCTTTAACGCAGTGTTCTGCGTTAAAGGGGCGTGCAATGGGTGTTGCTGGGGGCGCTCCCAGCAACATCCATGGCCTTTTGACACTGACCCAGATTTACGAGAAATCATAAATCTGAGGCAGCGCCAAAAGCTTACGCCTCCCCAGGGGAGGCGTAAGGGAGGCACAACAAGGAGAAATATCTTTATTTCTCCTCGTTTTTCCTTTTTCTATGCATGCTGCATTCTGCAGCACACATAGAAAGAGGAAGAAGCCTCTTGTGATTATTTTTGTACAGAAAGGTTTCCCTTCCTGTACAAAATAATCATCCCCGCAACGCAGGCACCCTTGCACCATGGTGCGAAGGTGCCTGCGTTGGCGCACGGCAGCCCCTTGTGCGCCGGCGCAGGGGAAAAGGACAGGAATGCACCATATCTTATAGATACGGCGCATTCCTGCCCTTTTCTTTTGCCGTAGGGAAGCGCAGCAGGAAGGCCTGCTGCGCTGCCCTACGGCAAAACCTCATAAATGAGGCCCTAAGTATTTTGCACACTTCTTTCATTGGGCTATACTTGGGCTACATTTGGGTGATATTTGTGCTACCGTTGGGCTATTTTTTCTCTGGTGGCCATCTTGAGAGACTTATTTGTTACGAAGCTCCCTAATTTCCTCATTTACTGCACTATCCTCAGTAGAAAATGCTTTCAGTTTTCCACTTCAATTCCATCAAGTTGGTGTTCAGATGTGCCACACTTTTGGCACAGATTCAGAAAGTTAGCACTCTAGTTGCTCATTAGAACACTGTAGTAAAGCTGCTGATCACCAGGGAGTTACATGGCAGTCTACTGGGCTGTATGGGTGACTGAGTGGATGGGAGCGTAGACCTATGAATCAGTGAGTGGGTGTGTAAGTACTGGTATGGTTGTGTCAATGGTTTCAAGAATGGTAGTGTGGAAGTTGGAGTGGGTGTATGAAAGGTTACATGGGGGTGTGAGTGGGTGCATCAGAGATTCTGCGGATGATGGCATCAGTGATGTCATCATTGCTGTCACTGACCATGTCATGAGTGATGTATGGGTGAGTTCATAAGCAGTGCATTGCGGGGGGCATAAATTATAGTTAGCTTAGGTAATTATAACTGCTGAACTTCACTGGTTTTGTATGAATGTAATCTCAGCCTAACTATAACGTCCCTGTAACCTTTGTTTTTCCAGTGAATTTTTACATTTTATTTTACTTTTTAATCCTAACTGTAACCTGTCTCCTTTGAGAGTGGGTGTGTGAGTGACTGCGTGGGTCTGTGAGTGGGTCTGTGAGTGCCTGTGTGAATGGGTGTGTGAGTGTCTGTATGGGTCTGTGAGTGGGTGTGTGAGTACCTGTGTGAGTGGGTGTTTGAAGACCTGTTTGTGTCTGTGAGTGCCAGTGTGGATCTCTGAGTGGGTCCTTGAGTGCCGGTGTGGGTCCGTGAGTTGGTGTATGAGAGCCTATGTATGTCTGTGAGTGGTGCTATAGATTTTGAGCATTTGCATACTTAGGGTGTTTACAAGGGAAAACCATGGACTCTGCTCTCACCATGAGATGACAAGAAAGAAACCACTCATTACAGTCACTACACATCAGATTGTGCTCCCATAGATCAACAACGAATTCACCTCCATTAAGGATTTCATACTTTTTTTCAACGTGGAATATGACAGGAAGCACACTTGCTCTGCCTTTGTCAAACCCAAGAAGTTAGGATTGTTTGTGCTTTACTGAAGTGGAGCTTCATCTAGGGCACCTGATATGTTCGATTTGTAAGTGCTTCCTGTTGAGGTTTAATTTCTGTAAAATCAGCACCAGGGTCGGAATCGAACCTCATTTTTACAGCAAGAGATACCAGTTTGGCAAAAAACATCTACCCAACTGGAGTACTTTCATTTGGTTAATTAGTTGGTGCTACGTTATTGGGTAAATGTATTGTGCATAATCTACTCTACAGCTACATAAAAGACCACGAGGTATGCATGTAATTTCACCATTGTGATTGTTCCTCGAGCGTCCTCATCCACAAATCTGTGATAACGTGAATCCTAGTCAAAAGACGATAACAAGACTACAAAGAGGTGAATTTCCACCAAACAGGGGTACTTCTTCTTAACTAAGGGCTTGACTATGATAGCGGACAGTCGGACAGCCACTGACTATCGCAGTTGTCAGGAGACCGCCCAACAAGCAGGTGGTGTCCTAACCACTGCATTATGATCCGGCGGTCGCAAAGTGCTGCTTTTTATGGCGACTTGTGCTGCAGCCCAGGAAAAGTGCCAGAGCACAAGCCTCCATGAAAATTATCCCTTCCTGCTCGTCCATGGAATGTGTGCCTTGTAGTGGCCCACGACCGACTAGGGGCCTATTTGGGGGCCTCAAATTTTGTTCCCGACAGCCTTTTCA
Source organism: Calotriton arnoldi (assembly GCA_963921515.1). Lineage (NCBI taxonomy): Eukaryota > Metazoa > Chordata > Amphibia > Caudata > Salamandridae > Calotriton > Calotriton arnoldi. Next base: position 1,346,583 of record CAWUFW010000932.1, read on the forward strand.
TGGTGGTCTTACCACCATAAAAAAGGCTTATGGAAAGGGATAACGTAATCCCATGGGTCTGTGAGTAGGTGTGTGAGAGACTTTGCGAGTGTGGGGTGTGTGTGTATGTGTGAGTGACTGTATGGGTGTGTGGGTTGTTGTGTTAGTGGCTGTGTGGGTCTGTGAGTAGATGTGAGAGTGGCAGAATGGGAGTTTGAGTGGGGGTCTGAGTGCCTGTGTGTGTGTCAGTAACTGTGTGAGTGACTGGGCCAGAACAGAAACTCACCTGCCCCTTTATCCAACAGGAGCATCAGTTTTGCACAAAATATCTACCTAACTGGAGTACCTTCGACAGGTTAAATAGTAAGTGCTAACTCATTGGGTGAATTTCTAGTGCATATTCTATACTACAGCTGCGTAATGCCAGGAGGAAATGTCTCCAGTGACCTTCTGTGAGTTTAATTTAAGCAAACTGATTATTCCTCAAGTGTGATCTTCAAGAAATGTGTGATAACATAAATTCTCCTATATAGAAAATGACAAGACTACAAAGAGATGAATCTCCACCAAACAAGGGTACTTCATCTTAATTATATAAAGTAAATTCTTCTTTCTTTGGTGGAGATGTCCTCATATTCATCTCATCAAAAATATATCACCAAAATCAGCAGGAAATGTGCTGGGGGACTTTTTGATAAGCTGCACATTATACTGACAAAAGGCAGGAAGACCTTTGCATATTACTAAGGTGGATGGGGAGGGGCCAAATGGGCAAGGCACATGTGGATCCTCAAAGTAATTTAATGGTAGCGTGATGGATTCTGCTCTCTCCAGGAGAGGACAAGAATTAACCTACTCATCACAGTCAATATAGATTGCCTCTAATAGATCAACAATGCATTCACCTTTACCAAGGATTTCAGATCGTTTTTGAATGTGGAATTGATAAGAAAGCACACTTGCTTTGCCTTAGTCAAGCCCAGGAAGTTTGTCCTTTACAGAAGTGGATCTTCACCTGGGGCACCTGCTATGTTTATATTTTTGTAAGTGCTTGCCATTGAGATTTAATTTCTGTGAAATGAGCATCAGGACCAGAACGGAACCACACCTGCCCATTTGTCCAACAAGAGTGCAAAAAGAGTGCACAGTCTTGCCCACAATGGGGCCAAGGGGAGAGCTTCAATGCTCCAGCGGTCCCACTCCAGCGGAAGCCGGCATTACTCCTATACACAGGGAACAGCAAAAATGGTGCTCCCTGCATGCAGGATCAATAATACTTTCATTTATTTACAGATGAAAAGTCAACCTCCAGCGAGCGAGAGTAGTTTTCCTGCTCCGCCTGCTGGGAGCGGACTTACTGTTTGCTCTTGCTTGGGGGAAGCTATCAAAGCTGTGAGTGAGTGGGTGTGTGAGTGGTTGTATGGCCAAGCAAACGCAAGCTGCTATCTCCAGAGGGTGGGCACTTTGGCAGATAGGGAGCTGGCCCTGAGGGATGGGAGGGGGTCCCCAGGGTATTAATGGCTCCAGGAGGGGGATGCGCTTTTTCTAGTTCAGGCCCCCCCCATGTCCTTATGACATGTGTGTCTGCATTATAAGGCCTTACAATTCCTACAAAGGGTGCCTGAGATACTTTTCTTTTTCCACCACAACACGTAAAAAAAGAAACATAGATATAAGTTAGCATTACATTTTACAAAATTACACAATAAACGTTTAATTTCTCCAATGCATAAGTTCATATTATAAACAAAACAGTAGACATTTCTTATGCTGTATTAGTAGCTCACATTATATTAAAGCATTCCATTTACCCTTTTTTACTGTTCTCAGGTTTTAGACTTGTACACCATAAACAATGTACTGTGTAAAGATTCATCCTTGAACAGTGGGGAAAAAAAATCATATAGATTGTAGAAATAAAACACATAACTGCACAGTATACCATTACAAATAAGTTACACTATGCAATTCTTTTACCTATATTTACTGAACTAATCTAAACAAACATATCGTAAAAATAACTCCTTTATTATTGAAAGTGGAACAATACTATTAATAGATATAAAGGACACTGGAATTATGGAGATCCTTATAAAGATATCACCCCTGGTAGTCTGAATGATGTCATAAGCACTGATGATCCACGTAGAAGAAATACCGTACACCACTTTTTTAACAGTAATCCTTTTTAGAACTTTGGTTGAAGAAGCAATAGATACAAATTTGGTAGCTTGAAAGATAGTTTTTGTTTGAAGTTAAGGTTGCTGTCATTACATTCCGTTCATCCAGATACACTCTTTAAATAGGCAATATAGTGTCCAGATCTTATACTAAGTTCTTCGTGAAAGATGATAGTCAAAGTAGTATAAGTTCTTCCAGAATTTGATATTTGTCCAGTCTTAAAGTTCATGATCTCTGTTTCCATTTGCTCTACATCGTTGTAGCATTAATATAAGATACTTTCCATTTCTTCGTACATGTAATGTCTGATCGACAATTTGGACAGGTATCGTTTTGGTTAGCTTTTTTAATCAATCCGTCAAATGACACAGTATTCCAAACTGGTAGTGTTAAATAAAGAAAGTGCTGTGGATCTATTTGTTGCTTGACATAAAAGAGAAATCTGCACACTCATGGATCCATGAGTAACTCAGTCCAAATAAGTCATCAATACTCATTTCTTTTTCTTCTAAAACTCCAAGGAGGACCAATATAAGCTCCTGTGCATCTTGTTGAGTGTTCTGGGTAAATTGTACTGATCCACTGCATATATTACTAGATCTTGAATGCCTGAAGCACAATGTATTACAGTCTTATTACTATGTAAACATTGCAGCAAACCACACAGTGCAGAACACAATCTCCTCTGTGGTTTTCGTTCAATGGCATTTATAAGATGTGGTAAATGAAAGAATACATTGAAAATAACATTTGTGTAGCAGTTTACACCAGAAGGGTTTGACAACTCCTAACCTAGAATATCTCTCTCATTCTTCACTTTTTTCTTCTTAACGGATTCCTTGTTCTCCTTCTTTTCCTTCTTTTGAGCAACATCCGTACAATTCTTTGTAAGCTTTTGCTTTGGACACATTATACGTTTTTCATAAATGGGATACTGTCTTAAATGAGGAGCATATACACTTCTTAACCAATTGTACTCTGTGACACAAAATTCAATCAAAAGCAAACCGGGCAATGTTCTAACTCGAGATAATGCTACATATGACATACCTTTATAAATGCAGTACTACCAATATTAATAAAAGCTGCATCTACACTCAAACCTTTAGATTTATGGATAGTGACAGCATATGCTAGAGAAACTGGAAATTGCTGCCACCGAAAATACATGTCTTTTATAAGCAAAACATTAACAGTACACCTACAAATCTGCTTTACATCATCAATCTGATCAAATTTTATTGCTAAGTATTCAGCTTCATTCCTATTTTGAAAGTTAATGAAATCAATCACTTTACCCATAGCACCATTTACTAATCCTTCCTCAACATTTAAATTTCTACGCAAAATTAATGAAAAATTCTTGCAAAGACTTAAACTTTTCTCAAATCCCTCAGTTCTGGTCACAGACTTTTCCAATTAATCCAGTTTTGCTTGCAGTTTTTCATTTAGGAGTACTGTCACACCCTGGTGTTCCATTTTGTCTATTGCTGTAAGTTGCAAAATTTCTTCTTTCTCCAATTCTAGTAATTCTTCATTAAAACAGTAGCACTCTTGAAGTGTAGGCATTAGACAGACAATCGATTTTTCTTCTTGAATGAAACTAAACATTAGCTCTGCTGCAGTCTTGGTTGCAGGAAACGGTTTCTTAACAAGTTGACTTTCTAAAAGTGTTTTCTCTCTTTGAAGAGAACTCCTACTCTAATATCCTTGAGAATATTTCCATATTTCACATCAGATGCGTGACGCATATTCCTAAGTAGTTTTTTATTGGAATTGCCAAGGAATTCAGAGTTTTATCATGGAGAAGTGTCTTGAACACAGGCTGTCCTTTAACTGTGGTAGGTTGTAATAGGTCGCTGAACAAAATTAAAGACTTTCATTCAAACAGCACAGTGTACTCTGTTTTTAAAATCTATAGCCTTCTCGAGTGTATAAGGGCAAGCATTAGGTTTGAGACCATGCTCACCTTATCTATGATTGAAAGTTTCAGTTTCTTCAGTACTCTTGAGACTTCATGACCAGCTTTACCAGATGAGTTTTGGTACTCCAGTTTGTTGTCATGCTCTATAGATAGCATAAGTACTGTAAAGTAATTCCTTTAATATTGTGTGCAGCTAATCCAGTTGGTGCTGTTACTACACACAACAAATTTGAGTCTTTAGCGCTTAGTAGGTAAGCAGTGAGAACTTCAATTACAAATCTTTTCCCAGTGCCAGCTTGACCACTGACATACAATAGTATTGGCTTAAATGATAAGCATTTACATTAATTATTTTCATGGAGGAATCCATGCTCTATTTCCTCTTTTACCTCCATATATATTTCTTTCTGCTCATTGTTCAGTTGTCCAACTCCACCTCATTCATGGCTATGGCAGCTTTATTCTCAATAATTGGTTGTCCAAGAGAATCTTGTCTTAGAGTTCCTGAACTTTGGCTGCTTTGTGAACTGTCCTTAGCTATCTCAGCAGCAATTGTTTTCTCCTGTTCAATCTCAACATTTAACATTTTCATGAAATTGGAAAAGACTGCACACTGAATGCTGTATTTCATAGCTTTGTAAGAATTTTCGTAGCTGTCAACATGTCCTTGTAGCTCTGATTCAGAACTACAAGGCTTGAACAGTTACAGAAGTGCCAAAGAGAAAAACTCTCTCTTATCAGGAGTTTGGCAACTAAGGGGCCAAATATGATCCTGGCAGTCAGGGAACTGCTGTCACTTTCTGGCCGTCTGACTGCCCGCTTTCCTGCCGATCCAACTATCGGATTACGATGCAGGTGAGTAGACTGCCTACAGACTGACGCCAAGATTCTTGCGCCCGCGGGGGCCGCTGGAGAGGCAAAGGCGGTTAATGGAGGCGGTCCCCGCTCCTGCACCGCCATCCTGATTACGACCTGTCTTTCTACCGACCTTTTCAAAGCTTGGACACCACAATGGAAATGTCGGCAGAAAGGAATATAACTAGCTCTAGGTTGATTGCGCCCTTGTTTAATGTAGCTGGTGCCCATGTAGTGGCCTCTGATGCCGTCATGCTGGCGCACGCACTGTCAAACGTGCAAAACATGATACAAGAAAACAGTGCACCCGACTGGCTGGAGACACTGCAGTGGGAGCGGCATTTGCTTCTGGCTTTTTTCCAGAGCCGAAGCACACTGCCGCCAGGACGCCGCCTCCCAGACACCGCCAGCCCCGCAGTGAACTAGTGATACAGCAGGCGGGATGTCACCGGCTGGGGGACGTTTCCTGAACCGCTACTGCGGCGAGCTGGTGGAAAAACCACTGAAGTCGTAATTGGGGCCTAAGTTTTCTGTGGCTTATTAAACTACCTCTTGTATGTCAAACCAAACAACCGTTGCAATCAACTATTGCATATTTCCTTTCATCTATGTTTTCTGTTACATTCTTTTGATATCTATAGTGTTGAAGTATCTTGTAAAGTCACATGTTTTCAAGGTGTGTACTTTCCGGGTCAAACTCTGCTAAGCACTGATTTTCCAGGAAAGACTTCAAGACTCTGTTTCATGTGCTTGCAAAGCCTAGACTTACCCAAACAATTACCCTTGACTTTGAGTACAAACTGGCTGAGCTCAACGGGTCACAGCATTTATAGGAGCTTATTTCTATGTGAAAGCATTTTCAAACTGAAGCTGTACAGTTTCTTTGTTAGAGACTTTTCTGCAGAAATCTCGTCCCAAGTCTCCTTCATCTCTGTCTTCTCTGATTTTGTACTTCTCGAAGGGACATAATGAGCGGCAGCAATGTAGTTGTCTGCAACAAACTGTAAATCCATATTTTCGTTCCACATTTTCAGAATCACAGAATTATAGTTATTAAGATACTTGGAGTCCTCTGTTCATCTGAGGTTGTATGTGCTTTTCAGTCATTTTCATGTCAGTGTATGTCTAACAGCAGATAAAAAGTTGTTCCCTCTTCCTTTGGAAATGACATGACTTTGAAATCGAAAACACCTTCTGTAATATTTTCGACGACAATACTTGCCACATCTATGTGTTTGAAAGCACAGAGCTTGTTGTCTCAGGCCTTTTTCATCATTGTCTTTCGGGATGGCGCATGTCACATACTGTTCTATGAAAGAGCGTATAGAGTCATCATTGTCTGTTTCAAATTTTGGAGCATCTTTTATCCATAACAGCACGTGAATATGAGGAGCACCTCTTGCTTGGTACTTTTTACACCAAAAGAAAGCAGTAACTTCACCAAGAGGAGGATTTATTTTGATACAGATGAAAGACAACATGGTTTGAAACCTGTGGTTAAAATAGCTACAAACATTAACAGGATCCAAAGAGCAAAGTTCTCCAGCTGTCTTCACACTGATGTCCTTCACGTTTGAGGTTGCTTCTCTCAAAAAGGCAAGTAAATCATCCCACACGTACTCTGCACAACTGAGTCTCAGAAACCAAGTAGGTGCACCAAGGTTTCTCAACATGCATTTCAGTTCTCCATCTTGACAATACCAATACTTGTTGGCCCCACATTGGCATGTCATCAGATCAATCAAATTGTATACCATCTTTTCATCCTTTCCATGAACTTTGTCAATGAATTCCTTTGCAGAGAGATTTTTTAGATTAACTCCTGTCTTCAGTACGTGGTTTTTCAGCATATGGTAGTCCAGATAAGTCACTCTCAAATAATAGATGGAATATGTATGAAATATATTGCTGAAATCTACCATCCTCTGAATATAATCTGGCTGACTTGTACTCAGTTGCTGGAATTTGTACGGGGCGGTCATCATACTGGCCACCTGCTCCATTGGGAAATAGTTGCGGAAAACAGCGAGCCTCTTAACTTTTCTCCCCCACGCTCATTGGAGTTCCATTTGCATATTTCATTTGAAAGAGATCAATGGCATTGCCAAGAACGCCTTTGGAATGCAATGGATGGCTACTATAGAGCTCACATATTTCTTCTGATTTGGAACTATCAACTTTTTCAATCTGTCCACTTGATTGTAATGTTTCATCCTCCATACAACTTACATCTCCAAGAACACCAGCATTTTATAATAAATATTTAATCAAGTTACGTTTACTTTATTAACACCCATTGACTCTTGCCAGGTTTTTTTGTTTTTGGTAGAGAGTCCATTTACAAGAATAATAAGTGGTTCATCAATATCTCTGTCTACATCAACAGTTTCAATATTCTGTTTAAAATCTAATGGTAAGTAGATAACTCTTCCTTTAATGCCCTTCTGTAACTCAGTTGGTGGCAGCTTCCCTGTCTTTGGTTCCATACGAACTATTGCCTGAAATGGATGCTTATATTGTATGAAAATTGATTCATAAATATTTAGGGCCATATTTACAAGGGGATTGCACCACCAGAATGCCACTTTTTACGACGTTCCGGTGGCGCAATGCCCTGAAAATATTTACAAGGTGGCATTAAGCCACTTTGTGTGGCTTAACGCCGCTTTGTAGGGGTGGGCGGAATTTGCGTAGTCGCGCTACGCAAAGCTCCGCGAAATGGTAAAAAATCTCCGCGAGCACGCAAAATTGCTTGTTCCACCTGTTCGCGATGCTTTTTTCCTGTTCGCGAACGCTGTTTGCGTGCTCGGGGAGAAATATCTCGCGAACACGCATTTTGAAAGCGCGAACAAGCAAAAAATTCCGCAAAGCCGCGGATTGCGGAATTTTGGGCAATTCCGCGTTCTCCGCGGAACGCGAAATTACCCAAATTCCACGAGCGGAACGAAATTTACCGCCCAGGCCTAAAATATAGTACCCTTTCACACAGACATCTGCTTGAAAGGGGCGTGCAATGGGTGTTGCTGTGGGCATTCCACCACAACATCCATTGCTTTTTGACACTGCCCCTGATTTACAAGGATCTGTAAATCTGAGGCAGTGCCAAAAACGAATGCCATGCAAAAGCAGACGTTAGATTGGTGCAACGAGAAGAAATACTTTTATTTCTTTTCATTTTTGCTTTTACTACTGCAGCACACATAATAAAGATAAAAATGCCTTTAATGATTATGTGCAGGAGGTTGTCCCTTCCTGCACATAATCAATCATTAAATAATGGTGATTTGCTACTTTTACGTGTGCTGCAGAATGCAGCACACGTAGAAGTAGCAAATCTCCATTATTGATTGTTTATGTGCAGGAAGGGACACCTCACCTTCCTGCACATAAACAATCATTCCCTGCAATGCAGGAACCCACGCACTATGGCACAAGGGTGTCTGTGTTGGCACTAGGCAGCTATTTTTATTGCCAGCACAAGGGAAAACACAGGGGTGCGCCGCATTGTTGTAAATTCTGCACATCCCTGCATTTTTTAAATGGAGTGGTTCTGCAAAATTTGCTGCAGCGCCACACTGCACCATTTCCTTGTAGATATGCCTCTTAATTCTCAAAGTTCTTCTGGAATTGATATGAATTTGAACTTGTTCTGTATTGCTCTGGCTGGCATTTTGCTATCTCCTAACTTATCATAGCAATAATTACATATCATTTGCAGTGTTGACAAACCAAAGCTTTCCTCTACAAATAAATATATAGCAAATTCTTACCACTTATTTCTGTTCTCTTGTTCAGTTTTTGAGAACAAAACAACATTGCAAGTTTGGCTTTTATAGTGAGTGCGCCAACAACAAATACAATCACAGTTTGGTTTCTCTGAAGAAACTTTGGTAAAATATGCAATCTTTTGCATAAAGTTATCAATACTAATACCTGTGTCCTGTTCTTCTGCACCTGCACATACCAACTCCTCATTTTCCCTAGACTCCTCTTCAGGATCAAAAAAATTAAACTGAACATCTTCACAAACTTTTCAACCTCTGCTGCTGCATCATGTAATAGAGCTCTCTTGAGTTCTCCTAAACACAAGGCAGGAGATTTCACAAAGTAAAGTCTCCTAACTAAATTTTGCATTTTAGAGTGATGAACAGCTAACATTCTGCAGTGATTAATGGTGCTTCTGCACACTTTTTTCTATAGACATGCCAGTGAAGGTCCCTGTAATTTAGTATACTTCTTTATTTTTGCATGGGTCTAATCCTTGCCAAATGCCAATTTTCTGTTTCAGATTTCTGCATGGAAAGTCACGTATGAAAGTTCTCAATATATCAATTGATTCCTGAAGAACACTGCAAATACTGCTACAGTTCCATTTGTATACAGGGGGCTGTCTACGTCTTCCTTGTACCTCTTCAGCTATCACTTCCTCAAAATTCCTAGGAACCATCTCCTCTTTTGCAGTGGGACTACCATCTTTCACTTCATAACATTGACTAGTTGTTTCTACTGCATGCACTAATGTGTTCTCTTGGAAGTAGTTTTCTTCATTAAATAAAGGCTCAGAAGTGGATGTATGCTTCCATTCTCCTCTGATAAATTTACAAAAAATACTTCTATTCACAAGTCTTTTCTTTTATCTTCCTCTCTTTATACACAACACTGTTTTATCCAGTGTTCTCATTCTGTTCAGTATCAACATAAATAGCCTCCTTTTCAGGGCAAATGACTTATCAACTACAGTCTCAATATATTGCTTTTGTTTGACTGCTTCTCTTCTCCTTTTATAGTGCCTCAAATTTCATACCAAATTCTGTATTACCCTACCACGAAACATTCTGACTCAACTCTGATTTCCTTAAATAGCTTTTTGTTTCCATAGTTTTGCTCACTTTCCACTTTTTCACATACTATTTTAAGAAACTTCTTAGTTTTACCACAGCTCCTTTCTCTTTAACCACATTCTACTCATTATGTCCCTTTACTCTCTCAGTTGTAAGGAGATAGTATCCTTTCTTCTGCTTCTTTCATCTTTATGTTTTTTCAGAATTATAATTCTCTGTTTTTAAGTACAATGAGATGTCTGGAAAGAAAGAACAAATAAATACATTTGGCTTTTCAATTAATACTATTAAATTACATAATTTAAGCATTTAAGTACCTACATAAACAGTTATGTCACTATATTATAGCCTCTCTAAATCTGCTACTTTTCTTTTTTAAATCAGTGTGTGCCTGGGTGTGTCAGTGCATACATCAATGTGTGCCTGGGTGAATCACAGTATGGATCAGTGTGTGCATGTGTGTGTCAGCATGTGCATCATTGTGTGCCTTACCGTATCACTGCATGCATAGGTGTGTGCCTGGGTGTCTTAGTGTATGAATCAGTGTCTGACTGGGTGTGTCAATGTATGCATAAGGGTGTGATTGAGTGTGTTAGTGTAGGCATGAGTATGTCCCTGGGTGTTATAGCGTATCATTCAGTGTCTGTTTGAGTGTTACTGTATATATCAGTGTGTGCCTGGATGTTCTACTGTATGCATCAGAGTGTATCTAGGTGTGTCAGCGTATGTATCAATCTCTGCCTGGGTGTGTCAGTGTATGTATTGGTGTGCGCCTGGGTGTATCACCATATGTATCACCGTGTACCTGGGTATGTCAGGATATCCGTCAGTGCATACCTTGGTGTCTCAGAGTATGTATACGTGTGTGTCTGGGTGTGTCAGTGTGTGGCTTGGTGTGTCACTATATGCATAAGTGTGTCATTAGGTGTCTTAATGTATGCATCAGTGTGTCCCTGGGTGTGTCTGTGTATCCATCAGTGTCTGCTTGGATGGGTAAGTGTATATATATACGTTTGTGACTGGGTGTGCTGCTGTATGCCTCAGAGTGTATCTGGGTGTGTCAGTTTATGCATCACTGTCTGCCTGGGTGTTTCAGAGTATGGATCAGTGTGTGCCTGGGTGTCTTACTGTATGGATCTGTGTGACTACGTGTGTTAGTGTGTGCATCAGTGTGTGCCTGGGTGTTTCGGTGTATGCAGTAGTGTACATGTGGCTGTGTCACTATATCCATCAGTCTGTGCTTGGGTGTGTTAGTGTATGAATATGTGTGAGCATGAGTGTGTCAGTGTATGCATGAGTGTGTGTCTGGGTGTGTCAGTGTATGGAGAAGTGTGCCCCTGGATGTGTTAGTGTATGCATAAATGTGTGCCTCGGTGTGTCAGTGTATGCTTCAGTATGTGCCTGGGTGTGTCAGTATATGCATAAGTGTGTTCCAGGATGTGTTACTGTATGTATCAGTGTGTGCTTGTGTACACATGAATGTGTGCTTTAGTGTGACAGTGTATGCATCAGTGTGTGCCTGGATGCGCTACTGTATGCATTAGAGTGTGTCTGGGTGTGTCAGTGTGTGCATCAGTATATGTCTACCTCCAACCTACCCTAGGGGTCACTCCTATGTACAAAAAAGGGAGTTTACGACTTGGCAAAGGATTTTCAATGCCTACTCGACCTGGCAGTAAAACTGCATACACAGGCTGTGCAGTAGCAGGCCCGAGACATGTTTAAAGAGCTACTTGTATAGGTGACTTAGAGTGTCACTACTTAAGTACATACCTAAATAAGTATATAAGTCCCTCTCTAGGTGTGTCACTGGATGTGTAAGTAATTATGTAGGTTTATCACTGGCTGGCTCAGTATCTCTATGGGTCTGTGTATGAGTATGTAACTGGCTGTATGGATTGCTTACTAGCTTTACCAGTGAGTGTACGGGTATGTAACTGTGTGTCCAACTGGCTCAGTTACTGGTGCTGTGTGGGTGTATGAGTGAATGTGCAAATGTCTTGGTTACAGTCCAACTGGATGTGTGATTGGCTCCATGCTTTGTAAGTAGGTTTGTGAGTCGCAGATTAGCTGAGAGACTGCATGTATAACTGGTTATATGGGTCAGTAAGTGCGCATGTAACTCACTGTATCTTAAAGGTACATATCTTACCTTTTAAGCACATACCATTCTGCTGTATGGGCTACCTACTGCCTACTTTGGGGGTGACTAATATGTACAAAAAGGAGAGTTTAAAGTCAAACAAGGGGTTTTAAATGCCAAGTCAGCATGATAGTAAAACTGTACACACAAACTCTGCAGTAGGAGGCCCCAGACATCTTTAAAGGGCTACTTCTCTGGATGAGTGACTTGGTTGTATCAGTACTTGAGGACATATCTGAGTGAGTGTACCAGTCCCTCTATCTATGTGTCACTGGATGTCTAAGTAACTGTTGGTATATGACTGGTTCTCTTAGTAACTCTATGGGTATCTAAATGTGTATGTAAGTGGCTGTATGGATTGCTTACTGGTTGTGTTAGTGACTGTTGGGGTATGTAACTGTGTGTGCAACTGGGTCTGTTACTGCTGGGTACAAAAGTTCTGTGTAGGTGTGTTAGTGAATGTACCAGTGCCTCTATCACTGTCTGACTGGGTGTGTGAGTGGGTCTATGCTTTTGCACATAGGTATGTGAGTCACAGTATGGGTAGGAGACTGGATGTATAACTGGGCGTATGGGTCTCTAAGTGCGCATGTAACTAATTGATATTTCAAAGTACATTTCTTAACTTTTAATCACATAGCACCCTGCCCCATGGCCTACCTTAAGGATCACTTATATGTAATAAAAAGGGACTTTAAGGCTTGGCAAGGGGTTTTAAATGCCAAGTCAGCCTGGTAACTTAACTGAACACAGGCTCTGCAGTATCAGGCCCGAGACATGTTTAAAGGACTACTTCTCTGGATGGCTGACTTGGTTGTGTCAGTACTTGAGTACCTATCTGAGTGAGTGTACCATTTCCTCTGTGCATGTGTCTCTAGATATGTAAGGAAATATGTCAGTATAGGACTGGCTCACTTAGAAATTATATGGGTTCCTAAATGTCTATGTTAGTAGCTGTATGAATTACATACTGGGTGGGTAATTCTCTCTTGCGGTGTGTAACTGTGTGTGCAAGTACCTGTTAGTGTCTGTTAGTGCTGGATACATAACTGCTGCATGGGTGTATGATTGGATGTGTAAGTGCCACTGTCTCTGCCTGACTGGGTGTGTGAGTGCCTCTATGCTTTTCTAAATAGGTTTATAGGTTGCAGTATGGGTTGTAGAATGGGTGCTTAGCTGGGCATATAGGTCTCTAACTGTGTATGTAACTCACTGAATCTTCAAACTACATGTATTACCTTTTAAGCACATGACGCCCTGTCCTATAGCCTACCTTAGGTGTGACTTATATGTAGTAGAAGATTAGTTTACGGCTTGGGAAATGGGTTTTAAATGCCAAGTTGGCCTAACAGTAAAACTGCACACACAGGTGCTGCAGTAGCAGGTCTGAGACATGTGTAAAAGGCGACTTGTTTGGATGACTGACTTGGTTGTGTCAGTACTTTAGTACATATCTGAGTGAGAGGAAGAGTTCCCAAGTAGGTGTGTCACTGGATGTATAAGTAACTATATCGCTGTATCACTGCCTCTCTCCCAAACTCTATGGGTCTGTAAATGTGTATGTAAGTGGTTGTATGGATTGCTTACTGGCTGTCTTAGTGAATGTTGGGGTATATAACTCTATGTGCAACTGACTCTGTTCCTGCTAGATACGTAAGTGCTATGTGCGTGTGCAAGTGAATGTTTAAGGGCCTCTGTCGCTGTCTGACTGGGTGTGTTAGTGGCTCTATACATTTGTACGTAGGTATGCGAGTTGTAGTATGGTTGGGAGACTGAATATTTAACTGGACATATAGCTCTGTAAATGCACATTTGACACACAGAAACTTCAAAGCACACGTCTTACCTTTTAAGCACATAGCACCCAGTCCTATAGACTACCTACGACCTACCTTAGGGATCACTTATATGTAATAAAAGGGGACTTTAAGGCATGGGAAGGGTTTTAAACGCAAAGTCAGCCTGGTAGTAAAACTGCACACACAGGCTCTGCAGTAGCAGGGCCGAGACATGTTTATAAGGATACTTGTCTGGATGGCTGACTTGGCTATGTCAGTACTTCAGTACATATCTGAGTGAGTGTACCATTTCCTCTGTGCATGTGTTGCTGATATGTAAGTAACTGTGTCATTATATGAATAGCTCTCTTAGAAACTGTATGGGTTCCTAAATGTCTACATTAGTAGCTGTATGGATTCCTGACTGACTGACTGACTGTGTAATGATCTCTTGCGATATGTAACTGTGTGTGCAAGTGCCTCTGTTAGTGCTGGATACATAACTGTTGCAGGGGTGTGTGAGTGAATGTGTAAGTGCCACTGTCTCTTTCAGACTGGGAGTGTGAGTGCCTCTATGCTTTTCTAAATAGGTGTATGAGTTGCAGAATGGGTGGGAGACTGGATGTTTAACTGGCTCTAACTGGTCGTTAACTGTGTATATAACTCACTGGAAGTTCAAAGTACATGTATTACCTTTTAAGCACATACCACCCTGCCCTATTGTGTACCTAGAGCTTACCTTAGGAGTGATTTATATGTAAAAAAAAAGCAAGCCTTACGTGTTTGCAGGTCATTATAAATGGCAGTTTAACATAGCAGTGAAAACTGCACACATAGGCTCTGTCCCACTAATAAACATTTCAGTCTCCTAATTCCAACTGACTGTTTTAGTATCCAACTAGATTTCTTACTGACTGTTTCATTGTCTAAATGGATGTATAAATCACTCTATGAATGCATATAACAGTTAATGTACAAATGAATCACTATTCATGTCAGTACTTTACTACATATGTAACTGAGTATATCAGTACCTCCTTGGTTATGTGACAGGATATGTAAGTAACCTTTACACTTTCTTTCACTTTTCATGCACTCATACATCAGTCATTACATATCCCTTTTAAAAGTACCCCATTATTGACATACCTGTGAAATTCCTTTGATGTCCTTACATTTTTAAATCAGTATCTCATAAAATCTTTGCGTCAATGCACAGAAACACATAAAGGATTTACAATTGTGTGACTAACTGTTTCTATCTGACTGGATGCGTCTGTGACTCTTTGAATGGCTGCATGAGTGTCTCACTCAGTCTATGAGTGAGTGCACGAGTGACTAAGTGGGTCTGTGTGTGGGTGCAACAGTCTATCAGTGCATCTGTGAGTAAGTGTGAGAGTGTGTGAGTGAGTGTGTGAGTGAGTGTGACACTATATGAAAGGGTCTGTCACTTGATGCATCATTGTCTGACTGGTTCTGAGAGTGGGTGTCTGAGTGTCTAAGTAGCTCTGTGAGTGGGTGTGACAGTGTCTGAGTAGGTGTGTGAGTGGATGTGTGAGTATCTAAGTGAGTGTGTGAGTTGGTGCATTAGTGTCTGAGTGGGTGTGTGAGTGGGTGTATGAGTGTCTGAGTGAGTCTGTCATTGGGTATGTGAGTGTCTGAGTAGGTCTGAGTGTACATATTTTTTTTGGGCAGAATTCACGAACCTGTCCCAAAGTTACACAGGGGGCATGCTGCACATCGCGATGGATTCGCGAATCCTCGCAAGTGGAAACAGACAGCTTTTTTGGGCATTTTCTTGCCCATTAGGGGTTCCTCACAGGCCCATATATTGCACCTAGGGGTCAGGGTACCCCTCTCCTGCCCCATTCCACTACATTTCATATTTGTTTTTCCTGCCAGGGACCATTTCCAGATGTCTAAAAGGGCGGCCATAAATTTCCACTCTGGATGCGGCCAGCAAAGGATTTGCGCCTCTACATATACAAATTTGGCTTTCTTTTAATATCTCAAAAACTACTCAATGGATCTACACCACATCACAAAAAGGGCTCTTTCCGGACCAAGAGCTAGCTTTCTGTAAATTTGGTGTAATTCCATCCAGCGGTTTGAGCTGTAGTCGTGTCTAAAATCCCTATGGAAAATTGCATTGGGAAAGTGCGTTTTGGGTTCCCCCTTTTTTCTCGGCCTCCGCTTGATGAATAACCCCAAAACTTTCAAGACAGAAGCTGAAGTGAGCATCACACTAATTTAGAACAGTTCGTTAAGATTCATCAAATGGCTCCAAAGTTATTGAGCAAAACAAAAAACGCTTTTGCATTGGAAACTAGGTCCTAACTATATATATATATATATAGATAGATATAGATATATAGAGCGATAGATAGATAGATAGATAGATAGATACATAGATACATAGATAGATAGATAGATAGATAGATATAAAATAAGAAATAATATATAGATATACATCTTTTCAGCAATGATTGCGGCCTCTGGTGCAAAAAGGACATTTTATTTATGAGTTTGGGACCATGTACATGCAACAGGTTTTTAAATGTTAGTTTGTGCCACTCACCAAATAAATGCACTTTTAGCATCAGAGAGTGCTTGCAGTTGCAAGAGTGAGCGTGATGTAATAATAATACACCATTGTTTATCAATACACTTTGCTGAGTGCATCAGTGGCCAGGACCCAGAGTTATCAAAATTTTATGCAGGGCAGCAAGACAACTTGCTGCGCTGGATCAAAGGGAGAGGGCAGGAATGTGACATTTATTTATTTAGATATATTTATTAAGATGTCTCATTCCTGTTCTCTCCCTGTGCTGGCACACCGAGTACTGCCTAGCTCACTTCAGCAACCAACTACACATATGCCAATACTGATATCAATTCAACCATTCCATCAGACACCATGATAACACACTTCAATTGAAATGATCATATATTTTATTTTTTCATAATTAACTTATATCATTGTTTTTTTGATATTTTGTCAAAAAAGCAGAACAAATTATTCATCAATTTGAAACATCAATTTGTCACAAAACATTACAATACAGAGAGACACAAAATTACAATATTTAATCTATTACAAAAAAATAGACAACACATAAACTATAAACACATAATTCAAAATTATTTTCTGCTCAGGTTCTGTTTTATTAAAAACAATTTGTTTTTAGAACAGAAAAAGCCCTACATGCATTCCCCTTTGTTATTTTTGAAAAACTGACCATGACCTATGTATAGTAGTGTATGACTCAGAAACATGACGCATGTAAACTAAGTGACTATCACCATGTCATCCTTACAGGTCAACTCCCATGAGAAGTCAAGGTTGTGGCTGACCATCGCCAAGAAGGTGCGTGACGTGGGGGTCGCATATCGTTGTGTCCGTCATTGCCGCAAGAGGTGGCAGGACCTTCGTGGCATAGCCAACAGGATTGCTGAGGTCCAGCTGGGCCTGTCACAATCAGGCAAGTGAACCGGCCGGTGAACCTTGACCCCCCCCACATGCTCTGCTTCCTAGCGGTGGTCTTTCCTGACCTGGATGGGCAGTTGTAGGCCAAACAGCAGCAAGGAGGGGTGAGTCAGTTACTTGTTGCACTTCTATCTTTATTCATGCATGTTTTGAGATCTGAGCCTGATGGCACTTTTACAGGTCGTAAGTCTGCCAAACGTGCACTTATTTTCACAAGATGAAAATGCAGATGGATAAATAGATGACAGGTAATGCCCCATTCTTAAGGGAAATGTGAGTGAGTCATATTCAGGGTAGGAACAGTAGTGACATGAGTTTTTGCATTCTCACAACTTTTGTTACCTCTGATCTGGTTTAGCAAGGGTCGCCCTTGTGTGTGTCCATGACGGCTCCCATTGTGCACATTAAATACTGACTTATGTCCTGATGGAAATATGTGTTTGTTGAAAGTCTCCTTGATGCTTCAAAAGATTGTCAGACATTGTTTCAGTGCCAAATATGGACAAAGCAGACTTAATTCTGCACATCGGTCAACCTCACATGATTTACCCGTATTTACTTGTTTCAGGATGACTATGTCACTTGTGTTTTTGAGCCACAGATTGAGCCACCACCCCAGCATCCTCACCTGTGCTGGCAGCTTATCTTACACAATGAGCTGTGCACTAGACAAACCAGCACTGGTTGTGGATCCTACATCCTGTGACTCATGCGTACTCCTACTACTATGCAGGACACAATCTGCACATTCAAAATGGGATTATTTGTTTCCGGCATACACTAGAGATTGAGGTGCTAGATGGAGATTGGCTGTGAATGACATTCTCAAAAGATGTCCGTATACACATGCAGATTGGTATTTGTGTACAGCGGCACCAGTCCATACATGGGGACTGCATCCTACATTGTTGTTGGCCCATGCTTCTTTCAAAACCAATATTGCTTTTGACTAGAAATATTTCCATGACAACTGTGACACAACCACTTCTGTGTTGTTGTAGTTGGAGACTAAGAACGCAGTACTGAGTGGCTGTGGACATGTGTGTTGTCTGTGCTGATATCCTCTGTGCTTTATTGTACACAGATGCATCACAATGTCATACTTTTGTTAGTACATTGGAGTTGTATTGTTCTGCGATGTTTCTGTGTGTGTTGTGGTGGACTTATGCATTCACTTTGTGATACACACATATGTGTGTTTATTGCAATTCCTGGTCCTGCGTCAAATGTGTGAATCACCTAGTATTTAGTGTGCTAACTGTACCAACCTGATGATGACATTCCCTCATTATACATACACGACATGCTATTGACCCATGTTTGGCTTGTGATCACAATGATGCTCAGGGCCTCAGAAAGTAATTTGCACACAATCTGTGATCATCTCTTGAACCTGGCCTCTGTGCTTTCACCGGTAAAAGGTTTTTTAGTAAAATGAACACTGCTGCTGAAAAAGGGTGTAGTATGTAGGTCAGACTGTCCGGTTGTGACTTGCCTCCCTGCAAGGACCCTACATTCATCGCAAACTCCCTGCACATGCCATGACCTGAAAGTGATGTTTGTGTGGTCAAGATGACACTACCTCTGTCAAAGCATGTAAGGCAGTGCACCATGTTGGTTATGCTCCAATGGCTGTCCCCCAGCCTCTATTTACAAAAAAGCTGGTGATCCATGGAAATCATGGCCTAATGTTGCAGTGGCCTGGTGGGGACTGTGTAAGTGGGTAAGTCCATTGGTGTGGTATATGAAAGCCCACCAAACCATGGCCCACAGGTGACCCTGGTGCACCTGCCCATCGAAGAATGCGCAAATGCCATCATGGCAATTTCAAGAGTATGCTGAACACTTTCTGTTCAGCATACCCTGAATGTCAACACCCATGGGGGTCTTTGGGCTTCAGCCCCCCATCATGAGTGTTATCCCAGGCTAAGACAGCTTCCCCACACACAAATACAGTCCTTGATCTGCGGTAGCTGGTTTGTCTATCTTGCTTGCATATTAGTCCCCAGTATTTCACAGGTTTGTAAGAAATGATTTAATAGATGATGAGTCTTTGTTTGTTTGTTAAGGGTCCCTGCAGCACTTGCATCTCCACTCTACCCATTCCTCAACATTGCCAGTTACTTTTGCTGCACCAGTGTGTGAATGCCTTTCATTGAAAAAGACCTTGGTGATTGGTTATGTAGACATTCCTGAAGCATGTACTCCACATGCAGTGATTTAGGGACTGGGTTTGATCATAAGTTACATTGCTCATGTACACATTTCTAGAGTTAATTCCCCCCCGACCCCAGATATGCATCTACATGTATGGGCGCATTTCCCCCCAACCCCAGATACGCTTCTACACGTATGGAGTATTTTCCCCCAACCCCAGATATGCAACTACACGTATTGTGGTATTTCCCCAACCCCAGATATGCATCTACATGTATGGGGGTATTTCCCCCAACCCCAGATATGCATCTACACGTATGGGGGTATTTACCCCAACCCCAGATATGCATCTACACGTATGGGGGTATTTACCCCAACCCCAGATATGCATCCACACATATGGGGGTATTTCCCACAAACCCAGATATGCATCTACACATATGGGGGTATTTCCCACAACCCCAGATATTCATCTACACGTATGGGGATATTTCCCACAAACCCAGATATGCATCTACATGTATGGGGGTATTTCCCCCCAACCCCAGATATGCATCTACACGTATGGGGGTATATCCCACAAACCCAGATATGAATCTACACATATGGGGGTATTTCCCCAACCCCAAATATGCATCTACATATATGGGGGTATTTCCCACAAACCCGGATATGCATCTACACATATGGTGTATTTCCCCCAACAACAGATTTGCTTCTACATTGCTGTGGGTATTTGCCCAACCCACATATTGACTCTACATTGCTGTGGGTATTTTCCACACCCCATGTTGACTCTACATTGCAGTGGGTATTTGCCACCCCTATTGACTCTACATTGCTGTTGGTATTTGCTACCCCCCTATTCATTCAAAATTGCTGTGGATATTTGCCACCCCCTATTGACTCTACATTGCTGTTGGTATTTGCCACACCCCATGTTGACTCTACATTGCTGTGAGTATTTGCCACCCCCCTATTGACTCTACATTGCTGTAGGTATTTGCCACCCCCCTATTGACTCTACATTGCTGTTAATATTTGCCACACCCCTATTCCCTCTACATTGCTGTGGGTATTTGTCACCCCCCTATTGACTCTACATTGCTGTTGGTATTTGCCACCCCCCATTCACTCTACATTACTGTGGGTATTTGCCACCCCCTATTGACTCTTCATTGCAGTAGGTATTTGCCACCCCCTATTGACTCTACATTGCTGTTGGTATTTGCCACACCCCTATTCCCTCTACATTGCTGTGAGTATTTCCCTCCCAATCATCAATTTGACACTACAATGCAAGTACTGTTCTCCCCCACCCCATTTGGCTGTAGTTGCGCCCCTGCTTTCTGTGGAATTGTCTTTCACGGGGTCCTTATGTTATTCTGTATGTGTAGGTGTCGGACTTAGCTTCTGCGATGAACACGTCGGTTGAGGTTGTAGTAGTGCTCAAAGAGGTAGAGTATGGGGATGACATGCATGATCCGATTCATGCCTGCACCGTCTCATTCGCAGGAATTGTGTTGTGTCGCGAGTCAGGGCTGAAATACTCCCCTTCCGGCAGCTCTGACGTGTTGGTTGTAGCAACAGATTCGGCGCGTGGGAAGTATGCATCGTACTTCGGCGTTCGGAATCGGACTTGGAAATGCCTCCGGACAACTCCTTTCTGCATTTCCGGAGGCTTTTCGTTTGGACAATGAGGACGGAATAGGAGTGACCGGGACGTTTAGTAAGTAAAGGGTTTTGTGCATCGTACTGCGTTGTTTGGCTTAACCGGCTCCCAGTACGAGTCGGTTGTACTGTTCGCCTCCGGACGCATCTGCGAGGGCCTACCGCACGACATTGGAATAAGGCCCTATATGTCTTTGGAGGTTTTGCTCAGAACACAAATGAACTGAAAATGACAAAACATACTCATAATAACAAACATACTCATTCTTACTCAGATCAAACTTCTCACATCACATCAACACCGTATTACCTCTCTTCTCCGAAGTGATACTTTCAACTTTAACTCAGCCCCTACTTCAATAAATTCTAAGAAACTACAGAACAAAAGAAACAGGAAACTGAGTGACTCTTTGCACCAAAAGTTAAGATAATCTTCCTTATAACTACAAATACTAAAAACACAGGACCTTACTTATGATGGGGAAATCCTTCCCAGCAGTCCAATCCATGGCAGTCCTTCTTTTGAACCGTATGTAATTATCTACAAATCAACAAAACACAGTGATAACGGTCACTCAAAACTGACCGGGTAATTCATGCCTCTAAGCTTCTTTACTATAAAACATGCCATGCGCAACCTGCGGCCAAATGTATTAGTAGTCGATTGTTTACATCAGCGGCAATAGCCTGTGCTGCATATGTTTAACATATACCTCATCTTTCGTGGACTCCTAGCGGGGTATCTATACCCTGCACTGCGCTTCCGTGGATGCATGGTTTACCGGTATTTGACCTGGGTTTTGTTACAATCACTTCTGGGTCTGGCGTCTTACTTTTTCAAATATTGTGTTGGCTGCCCAAGTTGTTGTTTGTATTTTTTCGTAAGAGAGAAAAAATTATAGTTTTTGAAGGTGTCAGATTCAACTAGTGACAATAGAGTCCATCGCAACTCACTCTTTGAATTATTTTGATTTAACCAATGACTCACCAATGGAGCAGTGAGTACCTTCTTACGAATTCTAGATTTATGCTGAGTAATTCGGTGCCGTACTTCTTGATTCGTTTTGCCAATATATAACTTATTGCACGGGCACATTATACCGTAGACTAAGGGGCCGATTCCGATTCCGGCCGGAAATCTCTCCGACTGAGCCGGACCTGGAGAGAATTCCGACCGAATCGGACCCTAGCAGTCCGACCGGACGAGTACGATGCATTCGCATGCTATCGGACTCGATTCGGTCGGACTCCCATTGAAGTCAATGGGATCCGGTCGTACAACGCGTACGCGGGCTCCCATTGACTCAATGGGTGCGAAGCGAACAAGGGCGCCCCCTACAGCGGGTACGCGTCCATGCGCATCGCGGCGTACATGCACAGGTAGGGGGGACCCATGGGTCCCCCCTGTGTGCGACTCGCGCGCCTACGCGTACAGGGGGGTCCGACGCGGACCCCCAAAGTCCGGCTCCGACAGCTCTTTCGAGCCGGACGGCGCGAGTCGGTCGGACTGCTCGCAGCACGCATCGTACTTACCTGGCCGGGAAACGTCTCCATAGCGCGGTGCGAGTCGTGTCCGTGCGAGTCGGTCGGAGCGTGTTGAAGCCGCGTACGAGTCGGTCGGTGATTTCGCGGGAGCTTGCATCGTACTCGCTCAGCCGGACTCGCGTACGATTCGGTCAGGAAACAGGGCTCCGAATCGGATCCGGTAAATCCGATTCGGAGCACTACCGGCCGAGATCGGAATCGGCCCCTAAATGTTTTGTCTTGCAATTTGAAAATGTATTATGCTTACAACTGATGGTTTTATATGAAAATAGATCTCCTTTGATGGTTTGATTGCAGCAGGTACATGTACCACACCTATAATGTCCTAACATTGGTGGTAGGTTGAAATGGTCTCGTAAGGTACTTTTTACTGATGATGTTGGAAATGCTGCGCGCACTACTTGATTGCCAAAGCTTTTCTCTTTTTTAAGTGCAACCAGCGGCTTAGTAAAAGACTCATCCAAATTTAAAATCAAATACCAATTTTGATTGCTGACTTTCTTTAGCTGATTAGTCTTTGTGCAAAATGTTGGTACACAGACCAAGCGCTCTGACTTCAGACTGTTTCTTTTTTGTAAAAGTTCTTCTTGTGGTGTCCACAACGCTCTTTTCATAGAGTGTTTCAATAGTTTTTTGGGGTATCCTCGTTCTTTCAGTTTATTCAACAAATGTGTTGCATGAACCTGGTAATCTGTTTTGTGGGAGCAATTTCTTTGTATCCTTAAAAACTGACCAAACAGTAAGTTGTCTCGAAGGCTACGAGGATAATGACTAGAGTAATATAAGGCTTTGTTCCTATCTGTCGATTTTGTATGTAGCGTAGTCATCAACACTCCATCTGATGCGTATATTTCATCGTCCAAAATGTAATTTTACAGGTATTGTGATTATACTAAACTTGATATCTCGAATCCTGTTATCAAGCCAACGATGGAATTGATTAAGTGTATCGGCTTGTCCTGTCCATATAAAGAATATATCATTGATACATCTTACCCAACTTGTGATTTGATGTTGGAAAGGATTGTTGTTAAAATTTACTTTTCTCCAAATTTAGCAATATACAGCACTTCTAACTCCGGTGCAAATTGAAAACCCATAGCAGTTCCCTTGACTTGGAAATAAAAATCATCTCCAAATCTGAAATTGTCTTTTTTTTGGGGCAAAACTTACCAAACTCATCATGAATTTTGTGGGAACTCATTCTAGTTTGGGTCTGGTTTCTAGAAACATTTCAATGGCCACTAATCCATCCTCCTGTGGTATCTGTGTTTATAACGACACTACATCAAAGTCACCAATATCTGATTCAGCTCTGAGAAATTCATTGCTTCAATTTTGTTAATAAAATCCATAGTATCTCTTAGGTATGAAGGGACTTCATCCAAAAATGGTTTTAAAAAAATCCACATATTTTGATATAGGTTCCAAAACAGACCCGCATCCAGACACTATTGGACGGCCGGGAGGTTCTACCTCTCTCTTATGTGCTAAAGGCAACGTATATATCAATGGAACTCTTGGGTATTTCTTTATCAAAAAATCATATTCTTTTGCCCCAATAAAACCTTGATCAAATCCTTGTTTCAGGATTAACGATAATTCTCCTTGAATTTCTTGTGTTGGATCTCCTTGGACTTTTCTGTAGAACTCAGGGTTACTTATTTGTCTCAACACTTCTTTTTGATAATCAGAGGTGCCCCAAACCACAATGGCGCCCCCTTGATCCGCAGGTTTGATGATTATTGGAGAATCATTTTTTAGAGTTGTCTATGCCTCTTTTTGTATTTTCGAAATGTTATGTTTGACAAAGTTCTTTTTCTTTTCCATGTCACTAATAGCTGATAGCACAGTATGTTCAAATAGCACAATCTCTTTTGGAATTTGGTTTGATGGAAGATAAAAAGTTGATTTGTTTCTAAGTCCTGAAGTTTCAGTGGTAGATTGAAAGCCGTTGTGCAAAAAATTGCCTTAAGACGGATTTTCCGACAAAATTCTATCACCTCAGATTTCATTTTAACAAAATCTGTCCTTTTTATTGGTACAAAGGAAAGACCTTTTTCTAAGATGCTTTCTTCAGCTTTTGACAATAGACGATCTGATAGATTGAAAATGGGAGACAAAGCTACGTTTTGTAATACTGCCGTATTGTTGTTATTTCTCATGGTTGGTTCATATATCTGTTTCTTCCTTGTGGTCGTTGCTGCCCTCTCCCTAAAAAAGGGGCAGTTGTTGTTGATTTCTGCCATGTCAGTTGATATTGGAACTCCCTTCTCCAATATCAGATTCTCCAGTTGAAGAGGATGAAGTATCCGAAAAGGAAATAAATTTGCATTGTGACCTAGCTTGATAGTCTGGTAGAAATCTTTTAGAACCTGGTCGAGAATAAAAATCTGTTTGTAAATAGGGATAGGTTGCCTCCAAGGAAAAATTCTTTTTATCCTTTTCAAATTTCGAACCTTTTTGATTTATTGTGAAGTCCTTAAACTCGGCTATTTCTTTGCCAATCTTCGCCAACAGAGATTTATCATCTGTTATTGATTGATTATCTTTGATCTCTTGGTCTGGAGCAGAAATCTCTAATAAATGCTGTTGCGATAATTGTTGAGCTGTTTCAATTGTCACCACCATTAAATCTCTACTGCATTTCGTCCCAATACAGCTGTAACCTTTTTAGATCTCGCCTAGCGTTGCAGCGCATGCGCGGCTCGCTTTGCGAGGCATGCATTATACACTATAGCGTGAAAGCTGCGTGGAAGCTCTGCCCACTCTCCGCCCATCTTTTGGATTGGCTTAGATCCTAAATGCTGCCTTCTGATTAGTTTTAGGCTTGTTAGTCCCTCCTCCTGACAGCCATGTTGTGATTTGTATCATTCCCTGGCCATTGGCCCCTTTACTACAACACTATTTTCTTCCCTGTGTTCCCCCCCACCCCCTCCCACAGTCCATGACTTCTTGCCCCCCCCTCAACCCCTCCACTCCCGTTCGTGCCTTCTTGGATGCCTGCCCTCCCGTTTCCAATGCAATAGGTCTCGCGTAAATACGAGTCCTATTGCAATGCAAATGCTTGTTTGTCGTGGGATTGGCTGGGTGATCGCACTCTTTTTTTGTCTCGCGCGATGTTTGCTATGCTGTCCTCGAGGTCAGGAATGCGCTCAATTGCAGTGTGAATGAAAATGAAAGCTGCAGCGCAGTTCTCCTGAAGTAACGGAAGCAGCAAACGATTTCGATAGTGCTGCAGTGTTGCGGGGAAAGCAAGCTCGTTGACATGTCTATGCAACTAACTCCTTCGGAGAGTTATACTCGGAAAATCAGAGGGGCGGGGCGGGCAGCGCGTGCTGCTTGTTTTTGTAATGCAGAGTATGCATGACATGATGATGAGGGTGAATCGTCTACTGTAGTTGCTCGCGTTTGAACTATAGGTGGCAGTAACGAGCCTTGGGTTCCTGGCAGTAGCTGGCAGGATGAGAAAAGTTTGAACTTGTTGTGCTTCCCACGGACTCTCTCAGGTGCAAAGGTGCATTTGTAATAGCAGCGCAGGAAGTGACGTCAGCGACTGGTTAATGAACACACCCCAGTCACCTGGGAAGGGCAGGGCTGCAGGGAAGACAACAGAGGCGCAGCGAGCAGACAGGCGTCTGGCGGGGGAGGCAGCCCAGCGGCCGGGCACTGGAGCAGGGACCATGGCGGGAAAGGGCGCTTCCTCCTGGGAGATGGGGCTGCTCAAGACCTTCGACTGCGCCGAGTTCTCCAACTGGGAAAAGATCGGCTCGGGCGGGTTCGGGCAGGTGTATAAAGTTCAGCACTTCCATTGGAAGACCGACCTGGCGATCAAGTGTCTGCCCAGCATTCATGTGGACGAGAAGTAAGTATAGAGCCTCCACCATGGTGTATGGAAGGTGTTTTCGTGCGTCTTACCCAAGGCGCACTCTGTGTTTTTAAGAATGTTTGTATGTGTGTGTCAGCTGGAGAAGCGCACACCCCTGAGGTTAGGAAGCGGCTGTGTTGTTTGTTGTGTTCCTGGCAAGCCTCAGGGACGGCTGGAAACCCCCGTTGCTGTACACCTGAGCTGCCACTTCATGTGATTTTTTTTGTTGTTGTATTATTTATTAATATTCCCTTTATGTACTTTAATTTTTTCCATATCAACATTATTTATCTGCATTTAGGGCCCGATTCACAGAACTAACTTAAGACAAAATCCTAAACTTACTACCATTTTGGTATTCACAGAAGGCACTTACTCATTTTGGTATTCACAGAAAGCACTTACTCATTTTGGTATTGACAGAATACTTACTCATTTTGAGTAACTTACTCATTAGTTAGGCACTTACTCATTGATGAGTAAGTGCCTTCTGTGAATACCAAAATGAGTAAGTTACTCAAAATGAGTAAGTTACTCAAAATGAGTAAGTTACTCAAAATGAGTAAGTAAGTGCCTTCTGTGAACACCAAAATGAGTAAGTGCCTTCTGTGAATACAAAAATGGTAGTAAGTTTAGGATTTTGTCTTAAGTTAGTTCTGTGAATCGGGCCCACTGTCCTTAAATTGTTTTCTCTGCCCAAATAGTCAATCATGGAGTTTGATTTTTTTTTTTCTTCCCTGATCATTGCAATATGGGAAAAGTACCGCGTGGTTGCAAGGAATACGAGTTTGTAGTTCTTTAATATACGGTCACAGTCACATACACAGTGTACTTGCAATCCTCGTAGTCACTTTTCCTACATTTTCACACGGGATCTTTGTGTCTTATAAATGCTTTTAACCTTCTGGCTCTGTTATTTATATTAATCCAGTACACAGATGCCATATTCTGTGGCATAGGAGATTGTCGCATTTAGCCCTTGCTGTAAGTGCAACAAGGTTTTCTTTGCACTGTGTTGCTCTGAATCTGTTATGCGAATCGTGTAACTTGTTAGCAGTAGGCTTTGGAGGTGTGTATTTGTAACCCCGCTGTCTGCCCGCGCGCAGGCTAGTCGCGTGCTTTCCATCCATAATGTCTGAATGCATCTGCCGTAGTTCTGCATGCTGAGACATGCCATGGGCGTGACGCAAAATGATGCCCCTCCCCTGCAGAATGTGACAAAGCACCCCCACCCCCCAAGTCTCATACCTCATTATCTGTGTATTGGCGGGTATTGGATCAATAGGGGGCACCTAAAGGGTTGAGGATACCCCCCGTGGTGCAGAAGTTTGCGTCACGCCTTGTCATAGTTGTCATGCTACGTCATAATTTTTAACCTCGTGTGCTGTGTTTGCACAGCGAAAGAATTATATCAGATGTGCACGCTTGCAAAGGAATTTAATGCAGAAATCTTTCCGTGGGCTGCAGGTTCCAATCGTGACTCAGTCTTGGGTTCCTGAGATGGATAACATGTTATCATGAACTTGGCGACAGTAGAATCTGTCATTGTGACACTTGGATACCTCAGTGAGCCTAAACACAAAGGCAAATTAACAATTTGCATAGCCGTTACAGTTACTTTTTATAATTGTTCTTCTGGGATGGCTACTCGTTTGAGCTGCAGCAATAAAACTTTATTCAGGCCCTACATTGTGGCAGCATGGTTTCACAAACACAGTCCATCAGCCCCCCTTCTGCATGTACCCTATACAGATTTGTTATATATATATACATATATATATATATATATATATATATATATCACCAACAAAGGACTCGTCCTGACGGCATTTGCGGCGCTCTGTGACGGTGCGATCCGTGGAAAACGGCAGAGTCCAGCCGTGATATGTCACCAAGGATTCCCTTTTGAGGAAAGAACCACTCGCACTCACGGGTATTTTTGCACGCTCTTAGATTTTATTAAAGCGGCAACATTCTCCAACCAGTAAAGAACCCCTACGCGTTTCAGTCTGCCCTCAGACCTTGCACCCGTGAGCAAGGTCTGAGGGCAGACTGAAACGCGTAGAGTTCTTTACTGGTTGGAGAATGTTGCCGCTTTAATAAAATCTAGAGCGTGCAAAAATACCCGTGAGTGCAGTGGTTCTTTCTCAAAAGGGAATCCTTGGTGATATATATATATATATATATATATATATATATATATAAATATATATATACATATATATATATGAACAAGGGCTTTTGGAGCCCGAAAAGCGTCATCGTTCGTGAGGAGAAGGTCTTAATAAAACATCTTGCCTGACACTGTGGGGTCTGTTTCTCCTTCATCGCCGCCTGGAGGTTGCGGGAGTTCGAGACCTTTGGATATATATATATATATATATATACACAGACACACACACACACACACACACAGTGTTCCTTTGCTTTATGTCTAGGGTTGCGCTATAAAAGTACTGTGCTTGCTTCCGATGCTGCAGCTCTGCATTGGAGCAGTGACAGACATTCCTGCATGGGGTTGCTTTGTAGTTTCTGATCTGGGTTCTACGGTTTTTCGTTGCCTTGAGTTACTTGCCATTTGTATAGGACGTTTCTACCGCTGCTGTCTTTTTGCAGAGTTCACTGTTTGCAGGCCAGAGCCAGCATGGCTTTTCCAGTCGTTTGCAAGACAGCTCATGCATGGCTTATGCAACCAGGTAGCGGCAACTGTCTGACCCCAGCCCCTGTCTTACCAGTTGCAAGCTGGTGCCTGCATTCCTTGTCTGGCCACTTGCAAGTTGTTGCTGGCGAGGGCCTGCGTGCCTTTTAGTGTCCCTTGTGCACCAGGTTCCTCTACTCCAAGCCAATCCTTCGTGAAGAAAGGAGTGCACTGTCTCCCACTTTGAACTGTCCTACTATGATCTACACACTGACTGTGTGGACAAGAACTGAAGCCAAGAGCATCGGAGGAAGGGGGCAATCAGTGTTGGATAATAGGGAGAGCAAAATGAAATTCTTCAAATAGAGCAATAGCACCTCTTGGGAGGAAAGGCTCCCCTGTCAACGCTCTCCTTGCCGTCTCGTGTGTCTCCCCTTACGGTCAGCCCTGTCCTGTCTTTTTCCGTCCCACTGGAGGCCACCTGTGACCTTATTAAAAACAAGCTTTTGCAATGCAACATGTCTCGCATTTACGCGAGTTTGAGCAATTGGCATTGTAAATGACAATGCCTTTTATTTATGTTTTAGTTTTTGAAACATAAAGAAAACGCATTGTACCATTGAGCTTTACATTGCATACTACTGCCCGCAGATCCTTTGAGACGCAGGACCTATATTTTTCTGGCAACTGCCTCTATTTAACTTTCTTGATAGAAAACGACCAGCAGAGGTCAGTAAAATCAGAATCACTTTAGCATTCTCTAGATTCCAGTCCATAAAAATTGTCTTCCACGAGCACCCGTAGACAATAATATTTTTTTCAAATCTTGTCTTTTCAGTGATATAACCACCGAAGGCCCTGATTTTATATTAAAAACAGAGCTTCGGACTATACCATTTCCTGCTGGAAGGCAATATTTCTCTCCATGTGTTCCCATACCTGACGTGTCATGCAGTTTGGTGCTTACCTTCCCTCCATGTTAAAGAACAGTAGATGTTTCAGCACCCAGGCTAAAGTGCTGCATAGCTAAATACATATAAGGTCCCAAAGGCGAGACCGATTGCATTGCAAATGCTTGTTTATATACTGGATCCTCAGTGAAAATCACTGGGATATTCCGTATCTGTAATCCAAAGGGTATGGTGCCTGCTTTCAAATGTTCTAGTAGGAAATGTCCAAGTCAGTAGGCACCATTGCGCCATGATGGGTGCCACGTTACATGGCATGGCACCCTGTGTTGTTTTGTGCAGGAAAAGACACCTCCCTGCACAAAAACAATCCTTAGAGGCAAGGGCAACACAAATCCTTGCTAGAGTAGAGGTACCTGGTGTCAGCCTGGAGGGGAGGGTTTAGGAACCTAGGGGAGTGGACGTCACATGAATGATACTGCCAGGATTCTGTTCCAGTGTGAGCTAGGCAGGTGCTCACTTGGGCTGATTTAAGGCATGATTGTCAGCTCATGTCACTCACTCTTACAATGGTGGTATATCAGTGGTGTTGCTTATCTTATGTTCTTCTCTGTGGCTTTATGTAGCTCATGGTCCCATTCTCTCTGATGTGTAGTATGCAAAGGGGGACTGACTTGACTCATCAAAAGGGGGCGGAGAAGCAAAGATCATTCTTCGGAATGCATGAATAGTTCAAAATGTTAATTGAGGTTTAGGATTAGGAAACAAGGAATAGGGTATTTGATTTAAAAGTATAATACT
The DNA here is from genome assembly GCA_963921515.1 of Calotriton arnoldi. Lineage (NCBI taxonomy): Eukaryota > Metazoa > Chordata > Amphibia > Caudata > Salamandridae > Calotriton > Calotriton arnoldi. The sequence continues at coordinate 1,377,359 of CAWUFW010000932.1, forward strand.
GTGACTGTCAAAATGTTTTTTTGTACAGAGTACCACCAATCATTGTTTTTTTTTCTTCTTTCTTTCATAAGCACCCAAGGGCAAGTGTGCACATGGGCTTGCTGCCGCCATCACCAGTGCCGCGGCGGGTCTGACCGTGGCTATGACCACCACTACCAGCACCAGAGCCACTGCAGATAGTTCTGATACCCCCTGTAAGTCATGTTTATTATGTCTTACTTTCTATCACCACTACTAAAATTATGCCCATGTGTATACTTAATAGTTTTTTTTTAACTCCAATTGGATGTTGTTTGTTGTCCCTGCATTTCCTGTATTTTCTATATTTCCTGTTTCCGCCACTGACTTTCTCATGTCTGTAGCTTTCTTCTGCTCCCTTTTTTCATAAGCTTCCTCTCGCCCCTGTTTTACATGTCTTGTTGTGTAATACTAAGAGGAGAAATTTTTGGGGGAAACATAGAGAATCACAGCCAGGCCCAAGTACTCTAGTCACCAAATATCTTTGCAGGTTTCTTGATCAAATAGTCAAGGGGCAGAGATAGCGTGGTCATCATGGTCATGGACCCTCAGTGTTGTCTTATACTAGCAGTCTCCATGACAGAGCAGCTTGGCAGGAATGAGATACCACTGCCAATAGCATATGTGTCCTTTGCATCTCCTTCTGCCCCTCATCCTTGCATTGCCTTATGCCTTTCCCTTATTATCCATACATTAGGAGAAAAAAGATTTTGGTTAACTCAATGACTAAGTGGTTTTTAAAATGTTGTCAAGCCACCAACAATGTAACACAAACCTCCCAAAGTGATTACTTTCGATAGAAGAAGATACTGATAGATAGTTAACCTAACTGTAGTGAGGTATTGCTGTTGTACCTTGTGTGAAATAAATACTTAGGTGGCTAATCTGGTACCTAACATGAGTGCATTATGTTTTTCGCTAGGCACACAGACTACCAGCAGTGCCGTCCCAAGCATCAGCCAGCCAGGGACATCGGAGAAAGCCCAGCCAGTCGAGGGAGGGGAGAAGTCCCAGTGGTGGTTGGGTCAAGTGGTAAGTCACCATGCCTTCTTATTGTCAATACTGTATTTGTTAAGCAATATCCCACCTTATCACCTCCAGAGTCTAGTCGCCTCCCTCGGCATTTTGCCACCTAAATCTGCAGCGCGGTTTACTTTGGTGCTGCAGTGCAGGCAGTGAAATCATGTGCATCTGCTGTGACACAGCGGCACAATGGAAGTCTGAAATGCACAAATCAAAGACACAGTTTGTTTCCTAGTGCCCACTCAGTCACCTACTAGTAGGGGTGGGCTGTAAACTCCACTCTTCTGGTGGAGTTCGCAGAGTTTTTTCTCGTGCACGGCTCGCCAACATTAAGTTGGCGAACGCAAGCAAGAAAATCGAGTGCTAGACCACCTCCTGGTGAGATTTCTCAATGCGGGCATTCGCGGCAGGTCGCTACCGCTCACGTTTCGAAAGCTGGCGCTCCTGTTGTGAAAAGTGACGCTCGAGTAGAAAATCTACTCGAGTGGCAGAACGAAGCAGCACCCTCTGGTGAACCAGGTGGTTCTGTTTGTGTGTATTTTATTGCACAGGACAAGCTCCCAGAGCTAAAAATCAGAGCAAGGAGCGTGACATACCGAACTCCCCCACTCGCAGTACTCCATGGAACCTCATGGAGTTTTTAGGTAACTCTGCAGAATTTGTGGCATGAAGCACTGTGAGTTCCGCCCACCCCTGCCTACTAGTGCTTCACTTCATTATGTTGTCTTTCTGTCCTAGCCTATGTAACGTTTTTATCAGATAAGGGTAGGGAGATTTTTTAAACGTGAATATTTCAACTTAAATGTAATGTTGATTATTTTAATGGTATGCAAATTAATATTGTAAAATGTAGAATTAATTTTGTTACATTATTAATTTATATTAATAATATTTCATAATTATTTGGAATGTATTGACAACTTATATTAAATAAAACAATGTGTATTTTATTGTAAATATTAGAAAATAATTATTTGAATTCTAGAAATGTTGAAAACATTTTTTTTTTTAAATTAATAATGCAAACATTTTGTAAATCTTTATTGAACATATTTTGTATTTAATTGTTTCAATTTTAAATGTTTTTAAAAAAAAGTAAATATTTTTATGCATATTTTAATGTTGAGCATTATAATGTAATTGTTAATAAATTGTTGGCATAATTTTAAAATTTTATTTTTTACATTTATTGTTCAAAATATTTTAAATGAAGCATAATTAAAATAGGAAAATAGAATAAATATCTATTATTTGTGATATATAAATTAAAATGTATTTGTATATTTATTTGTTATAGGCATATTTATTTAAAATGCATTAAACAACCTTTTAATATTGGCATTTGTATTATTTCTATTATTGGAATAAGTTCTGTTGTTGGGAACATATATTTAAATAAATTAATTTGAATTTAATACAAATTATTTTTTATTTGCAATTTGAAAATTTGTTTCATATGTTATTTAATTCAAGGATTTTTTCTTTTGGAATATGCATTTTTTTGTTATGTTTCAAAGTTTAGGAATATTATTAAATAATAATAAAATATATTATTTATGAACAATGATTAACATATTCTTTTTTATATTAATGTTTAATTTTAAATATATAGGTTTGGGTTATTGAGTCTTCTAAGTATTTTTTATCTTATTTTATACATCTAGAACAGGTGTCTCTAACCAGTCAATCGCGAGCTACCAGCAGCTCGCAGACACCTTCATAGTTACTCACAGCCTTGTGTTCATTTTTAAATGAACACAGGGTCACATTTTACTTTCAAAGTTAAGGGAAGGCTATGTTTAATTTGCATTATTATCTTCAGGCTGCAGATAGCAGGGCCTGATAATGAGCAGTGCTGAAGACAGATTTGAGGCCCAGGGCACAGAGGTGAAGAACAGAAGCACTGAGGTATATAAATATTAAATCAAAGTCCTTGTCAATTCAGTATTAGAGCATGAGAACAAAATGAAGTTTCTGAATGCTTTTAAATGGGATAAAATTAAAATGAAGAGATTACTTAATGATTGTTAACTCGTCGTGCTATGAGATTAGTTTAATCTCGTTAAGGGCTTTATAATTGCTCATATATAGTTTTCCAATTTTGCAGGCAAGCTATCTGTTCATATAATTTACCGGTGAGCTGTGTCTGATGAGCTATAGACAGTATTCCATTGCATCTAACTAGAGCTTGGAATTCTCAATTGCAACATAAGATAGGGTGAGTACAGTCAAAGAACCAACCACCACTCCCCTGCTCTTCTTTTAGGAACAAAGGTGGCATTAATTGACATTGAGCCAGGTTTTAGTTTCACTGCAACCTTTTTCTTTGTCTTACTCTTTTTGGCACATCATAGGTATACAATGGAAGATACCAGCTTCACTTTTGAAAATAATCGTACAATCCCTGGTTGGCAAACCTAGGAGCCCTGGGACTAGTTTAGGGCTGTCACTTACTTGGACCACAAATTTGAGTCTAATACAGACACAGGCGAACTATAGGTATGTGATCCACAATGGGTGTAGGTGCAGCATGTGGACAGTACTTTATCATATTTTTCTACTATACACTTTCCTAAAAATGTCTCTCTCCTTCTATCCTGTGTTACCCCAGTTATGGTCTGAAGCACTATTATGTGTTTATTTTTTGGAACGTTTGGAATGTCTGCTGAACTGCGACTTTTGCTAAGTTGTCTTTGCATGTAGTCTTGGAATATGGCTAGTCACAAATAGGGACGGCTGGTCCTTTGCATGAAACTATATGATTTTTACTCATAAACCATTTTTATCATTATTTTTAAATAAATCACATGAGGACATGCATGACCATGATCGATATCTATGTTGTGTACAGACACAGCATACGTTTCACTACCTGTGGCTTCCAGAAGAAGACTTTTTGTTGAAACACGCGTAGAGAGAAAAAATACAACACTTAGGGGCCGATTCTGATGCGGGTTGGAAAAGCTTCCTGACCGAATCGGTTGGGAAATGGTGTCCGACCCACTCGGATCGGGAAAGTCCGACCGGCGGAGTAGGATGCATCCGGATGCTTCCAGATACGATTTGGTTGAACTCCCATTGACTTCAATGGGAACATTTGTTCCTAACCGCATCAGAATTGGGCCCTCGGTCGGGAAAACACGTTCCCGATCCGATTTGGAAGGAGCAAATGCCGTTAGGAGGCCTTCCTAACCGCATCAGAATCAGACCCTCGGTCGGGAAGCTTTTCCAACCCGCATCAGAATCGGCCCCATAGTATCCACTGTTTGGAAGAAATAATATATGAGAGTAAAATATTATATATATGAGCTATTGTTTGATATAATATGTCTGTAATTATTTTGTCTGATAAAGTAAAAGGAATGTCATTTCAGACTGTCTGTGTTTTACATAAGATCTTGATACTTACTATCACTTTCCCCACTAATAAAAAAAAACATTTTTGTTTTTATATTCAAAAACATTTCTTTCTTGCTTTTCTTGGATTAGTTGTATGCTGTGAGAGGATGAGAGAGTATGAGAGCTAGTATGACTGTAATTTCAATGAATTATAATCATTATGGTGGTTTTATAATGATATGCAAGTTATTTTTGTAATATATATGGAATATAATGCATGCTTTGAATAATAAATGTATCAAATGTTATAATAATTGCTCCTTCTGGTCATTGTACATTTTGTCCCTAGCGCCATTATGATCTCTGAGATATTTTATGAATGTATAGTTGCCTAAGATTTTTTGTGCATTTTTATTTGCCAGTGTTGCCAGTTATGGGAGCATGGGATCATGTATTCTGTACATTTTGGGGCCGATTACGATGTCGTCTTGTAAACGGGACCGACCGACCTCTGGTCGGCGGTCCCGCTCGCCTCATTAGGATGCAACCAAACACTGTTCGGTCACTTTCCGACATTTCCCCTATGGGAGCATGCATTACCATCGTAAACCGGCCGTAATACGTGCTCCCATAGGGAAATGGGAGGTGTTGTTCATCTCTTCACCCCGTGACAGGCATCTCAAGGTGCCTGTCATGGGGTGCAGGGATCAACAGAGGGGCATCATAGGTGCCCCTCTCAGCCCACAATCGGAAGTCACACACACTAGGGGGCCCATGCTTTCCGACATGGTTTCCATGTTGGACAGGCCGGCATGGAAATCATGCCGGAAACCATGCATCGTAATCCCAAGAGCGGAAAGGCATGCCCTTTGGGATTATGAGCCAGTTCCGACTGGCCGATGGGCACCTTGAGCCCATCAGAAGCCAGCCAGAATGACCGGCCAGTATCAATTCTGACAGGCTGATACATAATCAGCTGGTCGGAATTGAAACCAACAATAGGGGTCGGAAAGACTCCGACAAGGTTTTCCGACCTCCATTGTAATAGGCCTCAATGTGTCAAATGGTGTGTGTGTCATCTTCATAAAGATTGCCTATTATTCTGATTCCACAGGTGTTCCACCCTGTCCAGTTAACCATTTTCTGACCAATCTTGACACTCGCATTAAGCAATAGCATTACATCATGGTATGTACTGTCACCCACCCCCTGTAGCTTGTGGAATTCTCTCCAAGTCTTTCACATGGCTTGGGTCACCGGAGAGATAGTGGTGGGTTCTGTAGGCCTACCTCCATTTATCCCCAAATAAGTTGTTCATTTTTGTCCAACAGTAAATATACCAAGTGGGAGAGGTGATGAGCCAGGTGGTATAAGAGCATATCCAGCAGTCTCAGTCCTCCTGTCTGCATAGAGCTTCGATAGTTTGAGCCTCTGTTTCTGTTCTGCCCATATCAAGTTCTAATGCTGTTGGTTATCATTTGTAGTGTTCCTTCCAGTATCAGCATTGGTACTATGCCAAAAGCATAATTGAATCTAGGGGCAGTCACCATCTTCACTACCCATTTTCCACCGCAAAGCGACAGCTACAGGGAGGACCATCTGAGGAAGTCATTGTTAGCTCTCATTTGTAAGTTGTCCTCTACTATATTTTCTAGACCTTTGTTAACCGGTATACCAAGGTATTTCAAGTTGGAAGTCTTCTCGGTAAACCCTTAGGTATTGTTTCATTGCCTACACATGTTTTGAGTCATGGGTAGAGCTTCACTCTTTCTCCAGTTTATCCTGTAATCTGAGAATACAGAAAAAGTGTCAATCATGGAGATGAGTGGTGTCAGTGAGGTGTCTGGGCTACTGAGCATTAGGAGGATGTCATGTGCATATAGCATTATTTTGGTTTGCCCTGCTGCAGTTTCAATTCCCTTGATGCAGTTATTTTGCCTAATAGCCGCTGCTAGTGGTTCTAGGGCTAGCAAAAACAAGAGCAGGAACATTGGGCACTGCTGCTGCACTCCTCTTTGAATGGGAAAGGTCCGTAATGTATGCCCACCACAGTCAATTTGTGTGATTGGGTCTGAGTAAAGTCATTTGATCTTGGCTAAAAAGCTTGGGCCCAGTCACTTCCTTCCCAACGTATGAAACAGGTAGCCCCATTTGACCCAGTCAAAAGCCTTTTTTGGCACTAAAGCACAGCACTATTTTATCATCTAGATTCAATCTCACCTGCCAGAGCACATTGGCTAGTGTTCTCTTGTGGTTTCTGGAAAATCTTTCAGGTACAAATCCCACTTGTGATTCATGGTTAAGGTTTCTGATAACTCTTATGTCCTGTGTGGCTAATACCTTGGCCAGTATTTTCTTGTCCTTATTTATTAATGAAACTGGACAGTAGCTAGCGCATTGGGTGGGGTATTTGCCTGTTTTCAAAATAAGGCTAATTATTGCTTTGTTGTACTCTGTCTGCAGGTGTTATTTCTACTCTGCTTCTAGCTTCTATAAAAATCTTATAAAGCAAGAGGACCATTATCTGCTTGTTTAATTTTCAGTAGGATATCCATCATCCCCTGGTGCCTTATTGTAGGTCACGTCTGATATTGCATCTGCTCTATTTTTCTCTGTTATCTCCCTGACCAGCATTTGCCTGCGTTCAAGAGAGAGAGTTGGGAGATGTATTCCTTTCAGAAACTTCAACTCACATATTGGGTTCTCAGGTGCTTCTGTACTACATAATGTGCTTAGAAAATAGGCAAACGTCTCTGCCAATTCTGAGGGGTGAGTTACCAGAAGATCTCTCTGGTTCCAGATGGAGCTGAGATTCTAACAGCCGCATGGCCTTATCACCCTGTTCATAATGCTGTAATTTTAATCACAACAATGCTTTGTCCGCTCATGTGGTGAAATGACAGTTTAGAACGTTGCTGTTTCCACAGCATGGCCAACCTAAGCAGTGGCATCAGCAAAGTCCAATAATCAGTATGGACATCTATTAGTGGTTCAATGTCCAATAGATTGCCTTGCTACTAATACTGTGTCTCAGACGGCTGGTTTGTGGGATTCTCTCCAGTCACTCTCCACCCAATATTTAGTCAGTTTGCCTTGCCGCTGCCTCTCCATAGCTCCATAGCATCTGCAGTCTTGTGGCCACAGTGTGCTACTGTTAGTACAAGCATCCAGGTACCTGTTCAGCTTGATGTGTCCCTGTCTCTGTTCTCCAGTGAAGACAGAAAAAGTTCCAAATCCTCTAGTTCCTCCATCAACTGATCTATTCTGTTGATGGTGAGCAGAATCATTGAACGGTTCCAACAAGAAAAAGCAAGTGTTTAGTTTATGGAGTGTGGGTATCAGGGCCAGGAATTTGTTTTCCTTCATGCCATCATTTCCTGGGAGAAGTCCACAGTTATGTGAACTTTACTGTCCTTGTACATGAAATGACCATTGTGTTGTTTGACCACCACAAACGTTGTCGAGATTGATGGTATAGCTGAAGGCAGGCAATGACAAGGTGATGCTCTGTTCTAATCCCCACAGGAACAAATTTGGTGTGCGAGTTGGAACTCCGATGGGGGGATGGTGAACGTCAGACCATTGAGCTCTGGGATGAAATAGGCTTGAAACACAATCATGTAATTTGCTTAGAATATCACTGGGACACCCATGAATCTGACATTGTTCCTCTTGCTACGGTCTTCCACCTCAACTAACTTTTTACGCACTGTCCATAGTTCTTGGCTCAAATCTGGACCTCTTTCCAGCATGGTCATTCTAATCTCAAGGTCTGTCATTTTCCTCTCCCTTGTATCCAGGTGTGTTTGGAAAGCACCTAGGTCAGAGAGCAAAACATTTATTTTCGATGACTTTGTGGACCAAATTTATGGTCGTTTTAATGGAAGTGAGCTCTTCCACCAGGGTCTTGAATGTTATCTCAGCCATCTTATCTTAGCACTCGTTCCTGCTCTCAGTCAGTAATTCCACGACGAGTAGCCTTGCCTTTGGGCATCCATGTTGTGGGCGCTGGGGGGTGAATGACGAAAGAGGTGAAGTCTTTGTTTGAGGTACAATCTCTGGTGTAAGTATTTAGGAGGTTTTGAGACTTTAGTCTAGAAGGCCTATGTATGTGAGTCAAGGCATGGTATGTCACTTGGGTGACGCTTGGTGTCCCCGCCACAATGTCACTATCCTTTCCCATGGTAAGCCGCTGCTGACTGATCAGTTAGTCATCCCACCACTGTTGGCTGTGAGTGGTGTATTTTACAGGCAAAAAGACATCAACTGTTCACCTGGTCAACCTGTACTCTGGCACTATATGTGATTATAGTGTCCTCACCTGGTAACTTGCGGTCTCCTCTCTCTGCACTGGCTTTCATCTCAGTTCTGGAAGGGAAGTACGCTTTACTGGAGTTGATATGTGGCCTGTGTGGGTCTAGGGAGAATGTTTGCCCTCATTCACCAAGGGTGCGATGCTGTGTGATGTGATTTCTCCGTGTTTTGGTGAACTGGTCCTTTCACCCTGACCAGTTTTATGTCTGGAGCTCTGCACATTGTTTATGTGAGGCATAAGTGTTCCATTAGTTTGAGAGGCATACATAATCTTCCAACCCTTTCTTTGAGAAAGTGTTCGGTTTCAAATATCCAGTGAATCAGACCTCGAGATTGTGTTGCATATCATCCTGTTTATTTTTCGAGCCCCTGTGTTCTGCCAACATGCCCCTCCGCAGCTCCCATTCCCCTAACATGTGCCCCTGACCCAGCTCTGTCAGTCGCCACTTCCTGGTAGGCAGGAACAGCCTGTTTCTTGGCCCGGTCCTACCATTCGAGGCTCCAGGATTGGTGCTTAGTGATCTAACACTATCACGGAGAGGGGCAAGTCTGCATGCTGTGATGTGTCAGTGCTACTGTTGGCCTGGACTTTTCACAGCCCCTTTGACCTGTCTCCATGAAAGTCTGTGGTGTCTGGGCCCCACGTCAGGCGCTCTCCTTTTCTGTCTTGTAGGTAAATCACTTTCAGCTACCAGCCCAATGGGCCATCTAATATGACGTGATGTATTCTCTAATGGAGCCGGGGCAGTGGCCAGTGTCGGGCAGCATTCTGAACTGGGCACTGTTTCTGTGTCGGTGAAATGTCCACCCCCTAAACATCCACATTCTTTGGCATGAATATCTGCTCTGGGATGGTGGGAGTTGCAGATTTGTGCTGGGCTCAATAAGCTCTTTAGTAGGATTCAGCCATCTTCATCGCTGCCAGCAAGATTTACTGTTCTAACTACATTGCCATTAACTTTGATTGAAATAATATATAACTAAAGGGGCTGGGGAATAGATTCTGTTACAATTTACTAACTGCAATTATTAAAAAATTTGTGAAGATATATTTGTTTAACCTATTTATAAATGTAAACAACAGAAGGAGTCATTCCAAATAGATTCGAAATTACTGCATTGAACGAAACAAAGGAGTAACACTTAGGGGCCGATTCCGATCTCGGCCGGTAGGGCACCGAATCGGATTTGGCTTAACCGGATCCGATTCGGAGCCCTCTTTCCCGACCGATTCGTACGTGCGTCCGGCCGAGCGAGTACGATGCGAGCGCACGCGAAATCGCCGACTGACTTGTTCGCGGGTCCGAAGCGCTCCGACCGACTCGCACGGACACGACTCGCACCGCGCGATGGAGACGTTCCCCGGCCGGGCAAGTACGATGCGCGCCGCGAGCAGTCTGACCGACTCGCACCGTCCGGCTCGAAAGAGCAGTCGGAGCCGCACTTTGGGGGTCTGTGTCGGACCCCCCTGTATGCGTAGCCGCGCGAGTCGCACACAGGGGGGACCCATGGGTCCCCCCTACCTGTGCATGCATGCCGCGAGTCGCTTCGAGGCGTACACGCTGTAGGGGGCACCCTTGTTCACCTCGCACCCATTGGGTCAATGGGAGCCCGCGTACGCGTTGTACGTCTGGCTCCCATTGACTCAATGGGAGTCCGACCGACTCGAGTCCGATTGCATGCGTGCGCATCGTACTCGTTCGGTCGGACTGCCAGAGTCCGATTCGGTCGGAAATATCTCTGGGTCCGGCTCGGTCGGAGAGATTTCCGGCCTGAATCGGAATCGGCCCCTTAGTTTTTAAAAGAACCCTCACTCACCAACCTACTTGGTGACATGCTTCATCATAGGGTCCCCACCCAGGCGGCCGAATGCCTCTCGGGTATGCTACGATGCCTGATTACAGCGGAGCAGGTTTTGTAGTGCAGGGTGAGTGATCAGAGAAGAGGTGATTTAAAATTGCCTTTATTAGTCCCTAAAAACTTTATGCTGGAATAATAAGATAAGATTAAAATGAAGGAGGATGTCCTGTCTGGTTCAATTGGCCATTAACATCCATAGGTGTATTAAGTGACAAGGGCAGGTCTACATGTTTCAGCTTCCGCGTGCAAAATTGCAAGGCTTTCTTCGGGACCAATGGTGACACAAAGGTGTGCACTCGCTAAGGTGCACCCATCCCTGTGTCAAATTAACCACACACTTACGGTTAAGCTCTCAGCATTATCTGAAAGGAAACAAATTTTTATTATGGGACGTAGTCAATTCCTACCCCATGGATCCTATCGGGGGGCGTTGTCTATAATCACACTTACGCAAAGAACAAACGCCCGCTTCTGGAACCTGATGTGTTCCCGGCCCAGCATATACTTTAAGGGGACCGGGAGTGGTTCCACAATACCCTTTCTCTCTTTGTGTTTAAATATAACCTATTTATAAATCATATTCAATAATACCTTTTTTAATTAATTATATTTTCAAAATGTTTACATGGATTTTATTATTATAAAATGCCACATGTGTGAAATCCTAGGTTGTAAATTTGGTAAAAGCAAAAATATATTTTTAGTAAAATATAATTCCCACTTTAAAAAAATATTTTTAAATAATATATGTAGAATCACCCAAAAGATCTTCATTTACAAATGGTAATTACAACTAAAATGAATATCACTTATCACCCAAAAAATTTATACTAATCTTCATTAAATAAAGAACGCAACCAACGTCCTAAAAATATTCAAAAAACCCATTTATTTTCACTTTTTTAAATGTAAAAAAAGGAACCCCAATGTACTAATATTTTTGTTTCAAATTTACTTAATTTAGATAATATCATTTTGGTTTAACAAATAATTAAAAGTATCACTTTAATAATAATTAGCATGTAGTAAAATAAATAGTAACTAGCTCATTACAAATAGACAATTAAAACACTCCCCACCCAGTCTTAAACAGAGTCGGACTGGGACCTAACGTAGGGCCTGGGAACTAAAATAAAAGTAGCCCCCATTAGCAAACCAGAAAGCTAAAAGAGAGACCCACATTTGCAAATCAGGTTAGTTTTGAACTTGTAGAGACACGCTGTATATGTATTTTGCACTGTATGGGAAACTGCATTGCTTCTTGTAATCTATGGGAAAAGAACAGTCAAAACCAGCTCCACTGGCTCTAAAACTGGCCCACAAACTCCTAAAAAACAGCCCACACACTGATCTGTCAGATCAGCCCATTGGGCACTGTCTGATTGCCCTATGGATCAGTCCGACCGTGGTCCCTAAAGAATCTCAATATCCCAAAAGATTTTTAAATTTTAAAAACGATGACAATAAGTAACAATAAATGTATAAATACCAGTCATTAAACAGGCATTGGAAAAGCCAATATGTCCGATGTTGGCTGCCAACATTTTGGCAATTCTCATTTTGTTTGTCAAGGTTTTTGCAAAACTTTATAGTTTGAGAAGCTGCAGGGCCATGATCAATCTAAAAGAAAAAACATTGGCTAAAGGCAAAAATGTTGTTTTGGTCTCAAAAAAGCACATATTGTTAAACTACTCTCTGTCTCTGAAAGGAACTACTTTGTATGTGGAAATGCTTCTTATGAAAGGACAGCAAGCTGTAACTCATAGTGAAGTCAGTCAGTGTCTGTAGTGGGCTGACATATTGCCCCTTGATGCATGCTGGAGTGGGTGGAGCAAAAATGTGCATGGCAAAACCAAAGACTGATGGTTGAAGTGTGGGTGAAAACCCCTATAAGTATCCATGTTATACACATCATTTCAGTAAAATCAAAAGGTCTTGGCTAGTACAAACTTTAAAAAACCAACTGGTCTGGCATTAGCCTCCAGCCTCTTGCCTTTGAGAAAGAGAGAAAGGAAAAAAAAAGAAAAAGAGAAAGAAAGAAAAAAGGAAAGAGTGAAAGAAAGGAAAACAAGAAAGAATAAGAAAGAAAGAGATTAAGAAAGCAAGAAAAAAGAAAGAAAGAAAAAGGAAAGAAAAGGGGAAGAAAGAAAGAACTACCTCCACACTTTCGTAGCATGCTTAACTAACAGTTTGGTGGGCTGGCTTAGTAACTCAATAAATTATGTACCGTAAGAAATTGGGTCACTGGTTGAAGGGGGTGAAACCATGCTCATGCTGCAACCACAATTCTTGTCAGGGTTAAGTCACAAGCAAACCACACATTAACCTGTGCTCATCCCTATTGTAGCCATGTACAGAGCAGTTAGACTTAACTTAGAGGCAATGTGTAAAGTATCTATGCAACACTTCAAACAGTAATAAAGTGAAAACACAAGAAAAATCCCACCCAATATAGAAAAATAGAGTACATTTTAATAAATAAATTATGATCGAAAAAACAAAAATTCAATCAGTCGCATTGGAGATCTGCATGTTAAAAGAGTTAGGTAAAAATAGCACCAAAAAGAACAAAGTGACAATTGTCGTTATCTGGTCGTGCCAGACCGAGACAAAGTTGGAGTGCATTGGAGCGCGGCTGTGCTACAGGGACCCAGTCAGGCCCGCTGAACAAAGAGATGTAGAGTCCAGTGTTGAGGATGTGTCAGGCAGCAGAGATGATGCAAGGTCTGGGTGAGGAGATGTGTGGCACTGTGGCGATTTTGCGAAGCTGCAAAGTGCGATGCGATGTCCTTGCCTGGAGATGTGTCACACTGCAGTGGTTCCAATGGGTTGCATTGGACAAGGCGATGTCCTTGCATGGAGATGCACCGCACAGCAGGGGTTCTGATGGCCTGCGATGGGCAATGTGAAGTACTTGCGTCAGGAAAGTCCATGCAGCAGAGGCAATGTTTCAGTTCCAAGGGCGATGCTTTGAGCAGCTAAAGTGATGCACTGGTTCTGCAGGAGATGCATCGTGCCACAGAGGAGATGTCTCGGTTCTGCTAAATCCACAGATGGGCTGGTAGAGCACCTACAGGCCCACTTCCAAGGATCCAGGACTGGGGAGGCACCACTTGGGAGGACAGGACTCGCAGGTGGCTGAGTCCAGGTGCTGGGTTCAAAGTTGTTGGAAGCCTGTTCTGTCCCTGAGGCTTCTGATCAAGAGAACAAACAAGAAGCCCTTGAGTTTACTCTGGGGTCCTTGGTTTAGTGATGAAGGTCCAGCCCTTCTCACCCAAGCAACAGGGTAGCAGGGCAGCAGTCCAACACAGCAGGGCAGCAGTCCTTCCAGAAAGCAGTCCAGCAGAGTGGCAGTCTTTTCAGCAGCACAGCAATCCTTCTTCCAGGCAGTCCAGCATGACCAGATAACGCCCATTGGCGCTTATTGCTTCTAAGCACTAGAACTCATTTTATTCTTTATAAAATTCATATCTCAATTTCTACTTATTGGAATTTTGTTGTTTTGGTCTCGATTTATTCATAAAATGATTGTTTATGTTTCCAAACCTCTGTGGAGTCTTTTTGTGGTGTTATCATTGTGTTTTTTCATGGTGTTGCACAAATACTTTCCATATTGCCTCTTTAGGTACGTATGACTGCTCAGTGTAACCTATGAGAGGGTAAGCACAGGTTATCTTTTAGTGTGTATCTGATTTACCCTGACTAGAGTGGTGGTTCGTTCTTGGACAGGGTGCATAACTCTGCCAACAAGAGACGGCATTTCTAACAACTCCTTTGTGAGAGTGCTCAGGGAGAGCCTTTGTGATGTGCAAGTGTGGTAGGTGACAGCTCCTCCCCCTCGTCAACTCAGAGTGGCCCATCCTGCAACACCTATCTTCCCTTTTTCTTACTGTCTGTCAGCAATATACAAAGACCAAATGCCAGCCACACCTCGTCATGTAACCCAGGATCAAGCTGCAGGAACCAAATGGCTAGGACAAGAAAATTCCAACTTTCTAAAAGGGGCATTTTCAAAGTTGTAAATAAAAATCTGACTTTACCATTAAAGAGGGCTTTTAATTACAATTCTTTAGACACCAAATTCAATATTTCCACGTGTTCCCAATTGAAAGTTTTCACTTAATAAATGTGTTAAGGTAACCTAATGTTATCCTATAGGAGAGGTAGGCCTCACATTAGTCAAAAATGAATGTTCGAGTATTTCACTACCAGGACATGTAAAACTTAAAAGTACATGTCTAACTTTTTAAATACACGACATCCTGCACGATGAGCTCTGTAGGGACTTTCCTAGGGGTGACCTATATGTATTACAAAGGGAGGTATGTGAGTGGCAAAATGTTTATTTTACAATTCACATGCATGTACACCTGGTATTACAATGAAACAGGACAGGCGAATAATACATAACCAAGTATTATCCTCTGTACTAATAAGTCGGAGGGAGCTCAGCCTATTTCTCCACCGGGCCAATTATGATGTGCCTTCCTGCCAACGTAACTGTGGCGGGTAAACCTCCACACCTGAGTTGGCAGTGTTGAAGGTATATGTTTTCTTTTTCCCCCTCTGTTGCCGACATGAAACCCCATCGTCCCAGTCCTACCATTGCTGCTGCTACTCAACCACAAAGCTAATCATCCCCGTTGTTGCCAGAATCGAAGGTAAGCTTCTTTTTTACTTGTTTCCGTTTGTATTTTCTGTTTGCATTAGCTCTGGACTCGTGCATTTTGAAATCTCTCATACAACCAATATTTAACTAATGTGTAATGCATATGTGTGTAATATTGTCGTTTAAGAAATTTACAGAAACACACCTGTATAACGTTATTTTAATGTAAAGTTTGTGCAAAGTGCCTTCATGATAATGGACACTTACACAAAAATTTACAACAGTCCCAAAAAAAAAAAACTGGCCATACAGGTGTGTTTAAGTAATTTTCCTAAACAACAAAATCATAAAAATGTGCATTACACATTATTGGGATATTTTAAATGTAATATGTGAAAAAATCTGCCAGGCCCTTAACTCTCCTAAAGAACTTTTTAGAGTGGTAAAAAACCTGACCACTCCACAAGAAACCAACGGCCCCCGAAAGCCTCGATAGCAAGGTGCAATCAAATAGCTTCTTTCTTTCAGAAAAAAGTGGCTGATATCTATGATCTCTTTCAAAATACTCCTCAGCCGGCTCTAGTTGAGTCCCCCATGGTTAGTGTCCCAGCCTTCTCCCCTAGTCTTACACACTTTCCCGGCCTCAATGAGGAAGCCACTCTCAAACTGCTCAAATCCACCAAATCAGGCTCTCCTCTGGATTCTGCACCTCCACATGCTATTCTCAAGGTGACGGAGTTGGTCCTCCCCTCCCTAATGAATATCCTCAATAAATCACTTCAATCTGGGCTGGTTCCCCAGGCCTGGAAACATGCTATAATCAAACCCATCCTAAAAAAAAACCCGTCTGGACCCTGACACTTTGAGCAATTTGTGTCCCATCTTCCTTCTCCCTCTCCTGGGTAAACTTGTGGAAAAACATGTCAACCAATCTTTGGACAAATTCCTGGAAGAGAATGAACTCCTCCATCCCACGCAGATGGGCTTCAGTGCCCTCCATAGTACCGAAGCAGCACTTCTGGCTGTCACAGAGGAACTTAAATTCTTACTCGACGGCGGAGGGTCGGTCGCTATTATACTACTTGACCTCAGCGCGGCATTCGACACCGTTAATCACGCCCTGCTAAAAAACAGACTGAGGGAAATTGGTATCCAGGGCAAAGCCTGGGAGTGGCTATGCTCTTTTCTAGATGACCGGTCTATCCAAGTCATGGATCAGGACTGCCTCTCTGACTGCCTGCCCCTTAAGTCCGGAGTGCCACAGGGCTCATCCTTAAGCCCTACCCTATTTAATATTTATGTCCGGCAGCTTGCCAACATAATACAGGAATTTGACATCCTAGGCATTTTGTATACAGACGACACTCAGTTGATTGTCACGCTGTCCCAGGATTACCATCAGGGAGACTCTTTATTGGGCCCCTGCCTGGAAAAACTGGCCAACTGGATGTCAGATAGTTTTTTTAAATTGAACGGTGAGAAGACCGAATTTATGATCCTGGGCAACAGGGCCATCCCGAGACCCCAAAACATTTGGCCTCCTTGTATGGGTGAGCCTCCAGTTCCCAAACTGGCCGTAAATAATTTAGGTATGTGGCTCGATAGCACACTTTCAATGTGCGAACAGGCAAATAAATTGTCGGGCATCTGCTTTGAACTCCTGAGGACGCTCAGAAAAATGTTAGAACTGATTCCGGACCAACTCAGGAAAATCGTCGTGCAGTCCTTGATAGTCTCCCGTCTGGACTATGGGAACTCCCTATATCTGGGCTCTCCCAAGTATGTGATCAATAGGCGCCAGACGGTGCAGAATGCGGCGGCCAGGCTCCTGCTTAAACTCCATAGACAAGCGCCAGTTAGAGAATCCTTGAAACTACTCCACTGGCTTCCTATAGCGTCAAGAATAAAATTTAAAGTCCTCTGTATCGCTCACAGAGCTATAAATAATAAAGGCCCACCGAAACTTAGATCCTTGATCTTGTGCTATACCCCCTCGAGATCTTTAAGATCCTCCCATGCATACCTCCTCACCACCACCAGAATTAAAAAATCCAGATGGGGAGGTAGCTCTTTCTCCCACTTGGTCCAAAAACTGTAGAACGCTCTTCCGTTGGACCTCAGAGGGCAGAAAAATGAACTAACATTTAGGAAAAAGCTGAAGACCTTGCTATTTCCATTTAGCCACTAATGGGCCATTCTCTCACTACAGTTCTTATCGTCAGCGCGGGAAGCCTCTGGGTAGCCAGGTGCTATATAAATCACATAAATAAATAAATAAAATATAATGTAGAAATTGCACCAGACAAGGTGTAACAATTTGTTTAAATATCTGTTAAAATCAATGCTAAATACCAAATAATGTAACATTTCCCCTTGTCTAGTGCATTATCTGTATTTTAATAAATTTGCATTTGTCACATTTTCTTTAAGGTGTAATGCATATATGTTTATTTCAATCACTTGCAAAGTTAAGATGTATCAACACTTAAAAAGTGAAGGTTTATTTTGGTTTAAGTGTCCATTATCATGACGAATGCTTGCACCAAAATTACTCTGTCCATTACAATTTCTATCACTAATGTTTGCACTGTAGAAAAACTGTTGCCTAAAAAACCTTTTGTCTTTACTGTCATAAATAATAAGTAATAATATGCAACACACATTTAATCATTAACATTGTAAATAATCAATGATTTGTAAAAGAATAAAAATGGCATGACAAATGTTATACAAATTTAATATTTTTATTCATAAATGAGATACTTCTCTCAGAAACCAGAACTAGGGAAAGGGTAGGAGGGGTGGGAGAGGACTGGGTTTTAGAGGGAGAGGGAGCTGCAGTGCGCTTGTGGTTGTGGGTGTGCTGGTGGTTGTGGTGCTTGTGAGTGTGCTGGTGGTTGTGGGTGTGTTCGTGCTAGTGGTGCTTGTGGTTGTGCTGGTGCTTGTGGGACTGCTGGGGTTTGTGGGTGTGCTGGTGGTTGGGGGGGTGGTGGTGGTTGTGGTGAGTCTGGGTGTAGTGTCAATAGTGTCTGTATGTTGCATGTGTGTTTGCTTGTACTTCTTTGCATGTTTGTGTTTTTGTGTGTGTATGTGCTGCTTGTGTGTGTTGGAGTGGGTGCCTGCAAAGGAGTGAGTGTGCTTGAGATGGGGTGGGATTTTGGAATTAGGATGATGTAGCGACTTGAGTTGGGGCACAAGGTTGGGCTGGTTGGAAGGCTGTGGTCAGTGATGAGGCTAGTCCTGTAAATGATCTCTGCTGGCCAGACATAGAACTATGAATGCCTTCCAGGTATGCTACCATTTGTTGCATTTGGCAATTAAGGCCCTAGATGACATTCAGGAATGCAGTCTGGCCTACAAAGATGATGTGTAAGAGGTCAATAGCCTCCTCACTCAGCCCAGCCGGGGATACATGGGGCAGGGTGTGAGGTGCCTGTGGCGAAGGAGACCTTAGCCCTTTTAGGGGGAGCGGGTTTAGCCAACTGGTCGGGAGAAATAGGAAAGGTGGAGATGGGTCTCTGGGTGTCAGACAAGGATGCAGGTGGGACAGCTCCTGTAAGGTCCGCCACCAATAGGGACTTCTGACTTGTAGAGGCCTCCTAAGATGATGATGATGAGCTGGTGGCATTCCATTGCAGTACCCTCACCCTTCGTGCCACTGTGCCCATCTGTGTCTGTGGGCTCAGCACCCAAAACACAGTGACCAACTGCATCCCCAACTTCGTGGCCACTTTCCCTTTCGCCTGCTTCTTAATATGTTGAAAAGACATATACAATAACTTGGTTGTATCTGTGTAAATAGAACAGATCATGAAGTTTTTTCCCCATAGCATTCCACATTTATCAGAATTCAAGTTTTTCAAACTTTGGTTCATTTTTATCACTATCTCCTCCATGTAGGGAACATCTTCAGAAACCATTTGGTCACAGTTCTGTAATTTCCCCATAAAGCTCCTATATCATTTATGATCTTTCCCTTCACCTTTTTTTATTTTCTCCAGGAGCTTTTTAACACCTCTGAATGGTTCAGATTTGTTGTATTGAATAGTGAACTTATGTCACAAAAAATCTTACAAAGCAAAACCACCTTTCTTCTTTAGTCACAAATTGGTACAACATCACAGTAAATATTTAATACACTGATTCATATATCATTTTTAAAAAAGAAAACAAATCAGAATATGCAACAGATTAAACCTTGATGCATTTCTACAATTTCCTCGTGAGTCTTGAGTTGAGGCTGATTTAGGGCCCGATTCACAAAAGTAATCTGAGACAAAATCCTAACTTTACGACTTTCGGTATTCACGAAAGGCATTTAGGAGTAGTAAAGTTAGGATTTTGTCTTAAGTTTGTCTTAAGTTTTGGTCTTAAGACAAAATCCTAACTTAAGTTAAACTTATGTTAAACTTAAGTTAGGATTTTGTCTTAAGTTTGTCTTAAGTTTTGGTCTTAAGACAAAATCCTAACTTAACTTAAACTTAAGTTAAACTTAAGTTAGGATTTTGTCTTAAGACCAAAACTTAAGACAAACTTAAGACAAAATCCTAACTTAAGTTTAACTTAAATTTAACTCAAGTTAGGATTTTGTCTTAAAACCTTTTTTATTTTTTTATTTTTATGTAATTTTGTTCAGACATAGATAAACAAGACAGATCGGTATACAAACACTGCATGGTATATTGCAGAATAGACACGTTACTTGGGTGATTTGAGGCAATCATACTTTGTAAATGTCGATTACATTTCTTTTGTACATTCTGTATGTTAAGAGGCAACTCCACATATATCAACATAGTCCACATGATTGTGGTGATTAAGACATGACAACGATAACTGTGTACAAGACAAGATGAAAGGTTATAGGGCGTTATAGTCTAGGGGAGGTGGAATAATGGCCTCCAGGTCCGGCTCGTGCCGCAATGAGAGTGGCCATCCTATGTGGAGGGGTGGTTTGTGCAGAGAGGTAGATGACAGTGCAGTTATTGGGGTATGTTTGGCGGGGTTATGGCTGACCGTGGTCTGGGGTCGTCGGAGAGGGTTACGTCACTATCCCTGAGCCAGGTAGTGAAGGGCGCCCACATATCTTTCGGGCAGGATGCCGTTGGTATGAGGATCCAGAATGCTGCCAGCTGCTCTTGACAATAAGCTACATCGTGTATCCATTCAGCAACAAGGGGGTATCTAGGGGCTCCCCAATGTATAGCTATTCTGCGCTTTGTGAGCAGTAGCATCATAGCTGTAAGGCGGCGCTTCTCAGGCCGGATCTCGTCCACGCATCCTAGCAATGCTATCAATGGGGTGTGTGTCAGCGACAGTCCAGTGACTGCCTGTATGGTGGTATGTACTTCCTCCCAGAATCTAGATGTGCCCGGGCAGCTCCACGCAATGTGTAGAAAAGTGGCGGCTTCACGTCCGCATTTCCAGCAACGCAAGTCTGTGCGTAGCTTCATTTTGTATAGCTGTAGGGGGGTGCGATAATACATATGTAGAAATTTAAAATGTATAAGCCTCAGCTTGTAGTTCGGGGATAAATGTTTTAGTTGTGAGCTACAGAATTCCCATTGTTTGTCTGTAGGTAGATCTTCCAACTCATTTCTCCACTGCAACAGGGCCCTTGGGGCGACCCATGGTGTATTTTTTTGCGTGAGAGTTTATAGCCTGGTTATCAGTTTACGTGGTGACGGAGTGGTTAATAAGTGCTCTAGTGGCTTCATGATAGCTGGGGGAATTGGAAACGTAAGGTGTATTTTTTTGCAGGTGGCACAGAGTTGATAATAGAGCAGTGTATACAAAATTGGTGCTGGTGTGTTTCCTTGACCCGTTGGTGCCTCCAAAAAAGTGTCTTGTGGATATAGGTCCCCTAGTGTAGTGATGCCCATATCTCGGGCATGTGTTATTGAGCCCTTGTCATGTAAGAAGGGGAATTGGGGGTGAAACGCAAGTGGTGAGGAGGGTGCGTAGAGCAGTGGGGTTACAGTATGCCTCCTCAGACCCTCCCAAGCCCAAAGTAAGGTTTCAACTGTGTTGATTTCATTAGCTCTTCTACGATAGGATTGATAAACTTCCGCATGCAAGGGGGTTGGGTCTGCTACATATTTCTCAGTGGCTACATGCGGCTGAAACGGGATGGGATATACCCAAAAATGAAGATATTGTGCTTGCGCACATAACGCATATAGCTCGAAGTCAGGAGCTCCCATACCTCCTCTCAAGAGTGGACATGTCAACAATTCCCAGCACTCCCGGGTTTGACCACCGGCCCAAACCAGGGCAAGCATGGTGGACCTTAGAGATTTAAAAAAGGCCTGGGTTAAGCGTATTGGTATATTAACAAAGAGGAATAGAAATTTAGGGAGGACTATCATCTTGACTATGGCGATCCTGCCCGCCAATGACAGAGGCAGAGCAGCCCAGAGCTTTGACTTGCGCTCCAGCCAGTCCAATAGTTTGCCAAAATTCATGCGCCATATGTTTTGTATGTCTTTGCTTAGCCACACTCCCAAGTACTTAACAGTGCCTTCCGCCCATTTAAGTGGAAATTCCAATTCAGTATCAAGTGGGGCGTCTGTTAGAGGTAAAATAGAGGACTTTGACCAATTGATCTTTATGCCGGACATTCCTCCATAATGGAGGACTTCTCTTAGTAATGGGTTTAAGTTGTCGCCTGGTTTGCGGATGTATAATGTAATGTCGTCGGCATACATTGAGATTGTAAGGTTTCTATCTGTGAAAACTAGGCCTCGAGTGGAGTGATGTTAGCGAATTCTGGTGGCTAAGGGCTCCATCGCAACCGTGAAGAGCAGCGGTGAGAGGGGGCATCCCTGCCTAGTGCCGCGGGTAATAGGAAATGGTTCCAAAATTAAACCATTTGCCTTGAGCCGGGCTTAGGTTTGGTTTATAGCAAGCTAATCAATTTAATAAAGTTAAGGCTGAATCCCAGCCTGGGTAGTATGGTAAGCAAGAAGGGCCACTCCAAAGAGTCAAACGCTTTAGTTGCGTCGAGAAACACTGCGATGGCTGGCAGTTTAGGATCAATGTGATGGGCTGTTGCAAAGAATGTACGGAGATTGTGGGCTGTTGACCTGCCTGGGATAAATCCAGATTGGTCTGGCCTGGTGATGAGTGGCAATAGTGGCTGTAATCTATTGGCGATCAGTTTGGCTAGAATTTTTGCATCTACGTTAATTAACAAGAGGGGCATGTATGAGTCACACAGATTTATTTCTTTGTCTTGTTTTAAAAGGGAAATAATGATTGCCTCACGCATAGTTGGCGGCAGTGTGCCTGTTTCCAATGACTCTTGATATACATCTAGCAGTCGGGGGGCAAGCTCCTCCACATATGTCTTAGAGAATATGTTAGTCAGCCCATCCAGCCCGGGGGCCTTTTCGCCTGGTAGGCTTCTAATGACTTGTGTGATGTCCTCGACTGTAAAGGGTTCATCTAAATAGTCTCTATGGTCTGCGCTGAGCCAGAGCAGTTCGATTGAGTCCAGGTATTCGCCAAGTTCAGGGTTGGGCGTATTTTGTGTGGCTGTGTATAGTGAGGAATAGAATTTAGTTAGGTATTCATGTGTGGCCAGTTGCCCTCTGATGGGGGATGAGTTCTCATCTAGTAGTTCAGCTATGAAATGGGGGGATGCATGTTGTTTGAGTGCATTAGCAAGGGTCCTGCCTGGCCTGTCGCCCTCCCCATAGCTCCGTGCTCTTGCATTTTCCCCTAAGAATCTGGTCTCCCTTTCTGCCTCCTCTTCAAATTCTGATATTTTGCTCTGTATAGAAGCCAGGTGCCTGGGTTCACCAGATTGAAAGAACAGAAGCCTGATAGTCTTGATTTCCTGTTCCAGTGTTGTTAGAGTAGAATGGATAGATCTAAGTACACCAAATTGCTTAGAGATACAAGCCCCTCTTATCATCACATTGATGGCCTCCCATAACGTAGAGGGAGAGTCCACCGATCCCTCATTCGTGGAAAAATACTGTGTGATGTCAGTCCTAATTTCTTCTGTAAATGCTGCGTCTAAGAGGGAGTGTGGGGGGAGTTGCCAGCTGAACGCGCGTGGAGATGTGTGTGGAATACTCCAGCGCAGTGCAACCGGGGCATGGTCAGACAGCGTGCGCGGTAGATGTAGCACATCCACTGTCCAAGCCGCGACATCACATGTGACAAGCCAGTAGTCCAGTCAGGACCAGCCACTGTGGTATGAGGTGATGCAAGTGCCCTCCCTGGTGTTGGGGTGTCTACTACGCCAAATGTCAATAAGCCCGTGTTCAAGGATAATATTGTTTAGCTGCAGGGTCGCCCTGAGATGTGGATTGCGAGGGGTGCCGACCCTATCCCAATCATTGTTTAAAATTTTGTTGAAATCCCCACCTCATATGATCGTGTTTCCGCCCGTTGCCATTATCTTAGCCCATATAGTAAGAAAAAATTGTGGGTCGTCAACGTTTGGACCGTAAATGGCCACTAGGGAGACCTGTGTTGTCATGAGGGTGCCAGTTAGAATCACATAACGCCCGTCCGGGTCTATCTGCGCGTAGGTAGTTGTCCAGCCAAGACCTCGTCTAATCAGTATCGCTACACCTCTGGCATAGTTGGAGTATGGGGCCGAGTGTATCTCCCCCCAATATCTATGTTTCAGTTTAGGGTCGGTAGCCTGCTTCAGGTGGGTCTCTTGGAGGAAACATACATCTATGTGGTGTCTACTTAGAAAGGCATGTATCAGCCGTGCCTTTCTAAAATCATTTAGCCCTCTCACATTCCATGTGAGGAATTTAGCCTCAGACATGTTTTAGTGTGAAAATGTTATGGTGCTTTTCCTGCATAGTTTGAGCGTACTGTGGAACTTTAATAACGGAGTAAGTGGATGTCCGTATTGAGTACTGCATTGTGCATAGATTGGAGATTGCCTTTACTGTATCAAAACTGAAGTTGCTACATAACTTGTGCAGATGCAGTGCAGTTGATAACCTTGTGTATGTATATGCCATGTATATCCTGTCCCTACCTCCTCCCACAACAACCTCCCAATCAGGTCATGACTTACGACCACCCACCCACCCTCGAAATTCCCTTTTAACTAAACAGGAACATTAGCACATGGGAGATCTCCCTGTGGGGCCTGGGACGTCGGCTTGTACCTGCCATGTGGCAGGGTGGCCAGGCTTTGGTGTGTAGTACGGAATCAGCTAAGTAAGAGGCTAGCGCCTAATGAACATCACGAACAGTGCACCACATATTAGTGTGGACAATATACCTCACGGTATTGACATTTCTGATGCAAATGTATAAAAAGCGGTCATAACCAGATCTGAAATAAATGAGTAAACAGGACAGTTATAGGTACTGAAGTTCTTTTTTTGGGAGAACGATTCGTTGCGAGGAAAGGCAGCAGCTTTCTTTCAGTCATTATCGCTCAAATTCTGTTCAGTAGCGGATTTCTGCGAAGAGCGAGGAGGCGACTTCCTGGAGCATATCTGCTTAGTGAATTTTAGTGCTGACTTGGCGTCCGTGAAGAATTGAGTTTGTCCGTCGTGCGTGATCTTTAGCTTGGCCAGTGTTGGGATCTGCAGGAATCACGCGACGAGTTCTGCCGGGCATATGAATTTATTAATGTTCAAAAATTAGGGCAGAGCGAAAGTAAATGAAAACGACGATTCAGCGTCCTTGTTGGGGAATCCTTTTGCTTCTCCTTGCGGCTTTGACTTGTTCTCCACCGGTTCCCGGTTTTCAGTCAGCCCAGTCAGGAGGGACGGCACCCAAAAGAAAAAGAAGGAAACGAGCAAAAAAAGTCAGCGCGACGCGCAACTGCTGAAATGAGGGAGAGGGAGTGAGGGAAACAATACACCCGTTGGTATCAGTTAACAGGGTGAAGATAGGCAAGAGACCGCCACCGTAGGTACAGATGATCTACCCGCTCTGTCACTTCAAGGAGTTCCCGAGCGATTTTCCGACTCTAGACCCCGGGGCGTTACTCCCACCCGCCACCCACGTCCCAGGAACCGAGCACGTACCTCGGCAAGCCACGTTCCTCTGGGCTATTCACGAGGTCGTTGGCCTCCTGGCTCTCCTCCAAGGCGTTCACCGCCGAAGTCCCGGTGCAGGAAACCGCCTTCACTCCTCGTCCGTCCACGAAGATGGTGAGTGTCCTTTCTCGTCTCAGCCGGGGCGATTCCTTCGGTTCGAATCACGGCTCTCTGGTCTCCTTCTTCGGCGTGTTCTCCTTCCTCTGGCGTGTCGCACTCCCAGCTCCCGCATTGTTGCTCGTCCGGATCCTTATCAGCACATCTTATGTCACATAACGATCCCGGAAGCTGGAAAGAAAATAGAGGTGTGGGCCAGTGAGGCAGAGTTCCTTCGTTGTCCTTAGGTTCTGGGTCACCGGGGGCCAGATCCTGACAGCCGGGTATAACATGGCGTATGGGATGGAGGCGTGTTGTACAATGTGTTTCCCTGGCATGAACTCCCTTCGTGCAGCCTGAAAAGCGGGGGTGTGGTCTGGGAAAAATGAGAGTGTGTTACCCTGATGCGTTATACGGCTGTTGGTTCTGGCCTCTCGGAGAATTCCGCCCCTGTCTCTATAATTCAAGAGGCATGCAATTATCGGGCGTGGTGGGGCGCCCGGTGGAAGTCTAGGGCCCAGCGAGCGATGGGCGCGCTCTACAATTATAACCTGCGAGAGTGCTGGCCCGAACAGTACACGCAGCAGGCTTTCAATGAATGGCTCCATTTTCGGGATTGCGGTGGATTCAGGAAGGCCAGTAATTCTAAGGTTGTTGCGCCTAGAGCGCGCCTCCAAATTCTCATTTTTAGCCTGAATCACGGCCAGGACTTTCTCCATGTTAAGCAGTTGTGTTTTGGATTCAATATGAGAGTCTTGAGTGTCTGATATCCTGTTCTCCAGTGTGTCTAAGCGACTTTCGTGAACATCCACCCGTTTCTTTACAGTTTCCAGGCTAGTAGTGAGTGTGTCTATCTTGTTGTCGATTGTTTTTATACTGGAGCGCACATCTAATAGGATGGATCGTAAGTCTTCTTCCTGTTGTACCATTGTTTCTTTAGCGCCATGGGCAGTGTTTGGCTCTGACATTGCATCCATTGTGCGGGTTTGGCGCTTGTTTTCAAAGAGAAGCTTCGCCTGTTTAGGGTCTGTTTTACCCATGGATGTAAATGCCGTGGGACTATCCCAGTGCCACCCAGCTGAGGCACCACGCTACTTAGGAGTTACTTATCGGTCGTGCACTGCGCCCACCAGCGACACAGGCGAGAATAGACCCGATTATGTGCAGAACTGGGGTTGTTTTGTTTTATGCTGTGGCAGCATTTATTTTGAGACCTGCAAAGCGCTTGGCAGCTCACAAATGCGGGGGAAACCAGAAGCAATATCTGTGGGCATGGGGGGAGTGCCCGGCACCATCACACAAGCGAGCAAGAGAGGCCCGGCCGGCCCCCATGTCACCAATCCCGCACCTCCACTGTACAACAAGGGAGGGGTGGAAAGGAAAACGGAGGACCACCCCAGCGCCCCACAAGCCCGCGTACCAACCCCAGCCGGCCTCGCCCTACTGTGGCAGCATGGCCGGAGGTTACCGCAGCCTGGGCCCGAACACACCCGACTCCCCCTCCGGCCCGTCCCCAACAAGCGCAGTGTACCCAATGGGGTCCGGGCCTACATGGCGCGGCCGCGTCCAGACCCGAACTAGCCCCAACCTTGGCCCTCA
Source organism: Calotriton arnoldi (assembly GCA_963921515.1). Classification (NCBI taxonomy): domain Eukaryota; kingdom Metazoa; phylum Chordata; class Amphibia; order Caudata; family Salamandridae; genus Calotriton; species Calotriton arnoldi. The sequence continues at coordinate 1,404,245 of CAWUFW010000932.1, forward strand.
CCTACCACACAGCCATACGACTCCGCCTCGCAGCTGGGCCCTCGATCGGTGGTGTCAGCCTCCCTCACTTCCACCGGTTCACGATGGCAGCTCTCAGCAGGCGGCGCAGTCAGGACACGTCCTCCGGGCTCCGGCACACACACAGGCCTCGTGGGCTCTCGCGCCTTCATCCTCCGGCTGGCGTCTCTTTAGGATCGGTGGGCTGCGGGCACACAGGGCGTAGATCACGACCCCCACCGAACACTCGCCACTTCTAGCACATGAAATGCACTGCGTTTCGGCGTGTGCAGCGTCAAGGTTTTCCCAGCCTCCTCTGAGTTGCTACGGGGCGCTGTGGAAGATGGCGGTCATGTTCCGTAGGCGGGCCGGCCGTGTCGTCGAACTGCAAGTGCAGCTACTTCTGGGGCTGCACCCTAGTTGAGACTGCACCGGAGCGGCGCAGACGGTGTCCGCCGTGAGTAGCGTTGTTTTTCGCCGGCAGATTCCGATCCTGTACGGTGATTGTGCAGGATTTTGAAGCCTGGCCTGCAGAGCCCCTTCAGAAGGTGGCCATTCTGCTGCGCGATGTAGCCACGCCCCCTGACACTCTTCAAACCTTACCTTCTCTTCCTCTTATTTGGTCAGACATTCTAGCAGTCCAATTTATCATTAAGTCTCAGCACAAATATCACAACTCTCAGCCACTTAAAGGGCCAAAAACCATCCGCCTCTGGTGATCTATCTCAGCAGATGCCTTTAATTCAGCCCTTTTCCACAATTATTCATCACTCAGTAACTACCCAAATACAGCTGCAGTATCTTTTAACCCATGGATCACCACATCCTTGGATTCAATCACACCTCGTAAACATTTATAATAAATAAAAAAAATAAAGAACCAAGCCCTCAGAGCCTTGGTTCTCATCAGAAGTTAGGGCCCAGAAGCAAATATGTCATCGACAAGAAAGAAAATGGAGACTCCATTACGACTGACAATTACGCCTACAGCCAATCGCTAGCCACCTATAAAACATTGATCCTTGCTGAGAAAACTCGATGTTACACCAATGCCATTGAAGCGGATAAAGACTCAACCAAAGAACTATTCACAGCAGTAAATAAGCTTTTCCGCCCTTTCCTCAATATCATCACTGATGCCAGCTAAACCTTTTGCAATTCCCTTGCAACTTTTTTTCAGGCAAAGATCAAGGCTGTGTACCACAAGCTTTCTAGCAACCAATCTGTGAGACAGGCAGCACTTTCAAACATAGGGTTAGATCACCCACTGGCAGTACTTACTGCGGTTCGAGTAAATAATTCCGGGGTTTTACCCACTCTTTCTTCTTTCTCGTCCCTTTTGTTAACTGAAGTTATGAACCTATTGCAGCAAACCAAATCCGGTTCCCCCCTTGATCCCCGTCTTCCTAGAATTTTTCACCTGGTTCCTGAAATTATAGCGCCACACCTTTTAACCATCTTCAATATAATGAATAATTCGGGCAGTTTCCCCTCCAACTGGAAACTGGCATCAGTGCTTCCGTTACTGAAAAAACGAAAAATAGGCAACACTGATCCCAACTCCAAGCCTATATCAAGTCTTATCCAGCAAAAATTGTAGAAAAGGTTATGAATATGGAAATCAATTCTTTCATAGAGACTCATGGACAACTTGGCCCAACCCAGTTTGGCTTCGGAAGCCATCATAGAACCGAACTTGCCTTGATCACTGCTTCAGAGCAAGTCAGACAAACAGTAGATGCTGGAGGTAATACCGCTTTGGTGCTTTTAGATCTCTACATGGCATTCAATACGACTAATCAGTCTACACTTCTCAACCGACTTGCCTCGATTAGGATTCAGGGCCGAGCATTACTGGTGTTGAATCCTTCCTCAGTGAGAGAAAACAATTTGTGGCTCTGGAGGATTTCAAATCACCTTATTTTATTCTCCCATGTGGAGTCCCCCAGGGTTCCTCCCTGTGCCCTACACTTTTCAATGTATATGTGGCACCTTTGAAAAACTGATTAAATCATTTGGTTTCTCTGTGGTGTCATGCGCCAACAACACCCAAATAGTGATATCCGTGGCTAGTAAATCTACGGATACCGCCACACGTTTCCACAACTGTCTGCTTGAAGTTGAAAACTGGATGGACTCAAACTGCTTGAAAATTAACTCCAATAAAATGGAGGTCCTTCTTTTTGGAAGAAATACCTCATTTTGGGCACATTCATGGTGGCCACAAGCACTAGGTGCTCTCCCCACATCCATTAGCAAGGTAAAGAATTTGGGAGTTTCCTTTGAACATCTCTTCTCGTTCGAGGGCCACGTCAATACCATAACATCGGCCTCCTACTTCACGCTTAAACTTCTTAATAAGATTTTCCCATTCATCCCTCAATGATTTTAAAAAATGGTAACATCAGTGTTGGTCTTTTTAGGGTTAACTATTGCAACGCCCTTTTCATTAACATTAGAAGAAAATGTCTGTCCAAATTACAAATCATTCAGAAGGCGGTGACTCGTCTACTTCTTGGCATTCCCAAACAAGAATCGCCTGTACCTGTGCTAAAACATCTACACTGGTTACTGACCAGCAACCGCATTATTATTAAGGATTTCTGCATTGCCTTCAAAGCCCTCCATGGAATCAGCCCGGAGTTCCTCAGGTAGAGCTTCCGATGGTATGTTCCGACTAGATCACTTCAGTCCGCCTCAGCCAACAATTTGGTAGTACCTAAATATGAGAAGGCTAGTTGGGGCAGCAGAAGTTTCCTGGTAGGGACAAGCAATATCTGGAACACCCATCTTGTAGCACTGAAACACGAAACCAACCTACTGATGTTTAGGAAGGCACTCAAAACTTGGCTTTTTTAATCAATACATCTTAATGCATGTTTCAGTCTTTCTTTCTGAGTCAGCGCCTAGACACCCTAGGGTAATAGTTGCGCTTTTATAAATGTAATTTTCATTTAATTTCTCATATATATATATATATATATATATATATATATATATATATTAACTGAAAAAACCACAGGTTTCAGGGACGTTATAGTTAGTTAGACATTTCACTCGTACAAAACCAGAGAAATTCGGCCGTTATAGTTAGTTGAGCTAACTATAACTTGTGCCCCATAATGCACTGCTGCTGACATCACATATTACATCACTCATGACATGGTCAGTGACATTTCTGATGACATCACTGATGACATCTCAAATGACATCACTAATGACATCACTGATGACATCATCCAGTGACTGAGTATTTCTAAAAAGTTTAAGAATGTTATATATAGATACGCAAAGGTGTATTGAAGAATGAGTGGGTGTATGAGTTTCTGAATGGATGATTTAGTGGGTGCGTGACTGACTGTATAAGTGAGTAATTAAACGTATCTTAGTGAATGCATGGGTGAATGACTAATCTGTGGGAATGTCTGTATCAGTCTGTCAGTTGGTGTGTAAGTGGCTGCATGGGTTGATGAGTATCTACATCAGTGTCTAAATGAGCTAAAGATTGGTTGTCTGAGTACCTGTATGGGTGCCTGTGTGCCTGTGTGTGTGGGTGAGGAGCTGTGTGACTCCCTGCATGGATGTATGAGTGGGTGAATCCCTGGGTGTATGGGTCCATGAGTGCATCTGTGAGGGATGGTATGGTTGAGTGAGTGTGTGTATGGCTGTGTCGGTGAGTGTATGGATGTCTCAGTGGTACATGTGTGAGTAACTACATATGTGAAAGGCAGTTTATGTGAGTGTTGGAGTATATAAATGATTATATGTGAGATGAGTGATTGTGAGAGTGGCTGTATGGATGAGTGTGTGCTTGTGTCAGTGATTGTATAAGAGAGTAAGTATGTGTTAGTATCTGTATAAATAAGTGAGGTGGTGAGTGAGTTTTTGGGAGTGTGATTAGGTTTATCGTATTGCCCAGAAAGTACATTCAACGATGCCACAACTCGGATGGACATTTTTAAAAGTGTCCGCAAACTAAAACTCAAAAAATTCCATTTGCTACAGAAGAAACCAATTGAGCGGTCACTAGAAGATTTGTCATGCACCTCAAAATCACCTACCCTCAATCCAACGCCTTCAGATTTGTTAACATTGCAAGACTTGCAGGATCTAGCCAATGAGGGTGAGACAAGCGACAGTACACAAATTGAATCAAATACAATAGCAGGAACAAAGGTAGAGACAGAGCACCTCGAGCGATCACCATTCAAACCCAGATCAATTTTCAACCCAATTACTCCGAGAGATGCGATTGATATATTCCATGAGAATGTAACCAAAGGAATCAAACAGTTGAATCACAAAATGTACAGCACTGAAAAAAACAAACCAGGATGGAAACAAACAAACAATTCTCAACAACTCAAATACAATCAGTTGATATCAAAACTCAGTAATAATCCAGACATCATAATACGCAACTCAGACAAGGGTGGCAATTTGGTTATTTGGGACAAGAAATCCTATGTGGAGGAAGCGATGAGTCAACTTCTAGACAAAACATGCTACAAAAAAATTGACATTTTAATAGTCAAAGGTATATACAATGAGTACTATAGCAAGCTCCTGGCGTGGAAGAGTGCGGGACTATTATCAATGGAAGAGTACAAATTCCTGAAAAATGAAAACCCAACAGTACCGATAATTTATTTTATACCAAAAATCCATAAAAATCCAACTAAACCACCGGGCGACCTATAATATCTGCACGCAATAGCCTATTGGAGGCATCGTCCCAATATGTGGATTTTTATTTAAAAGAATTTGTCAAGCAGTTACCATCGTATATCAGAGACACTAGTGACTTTCTAAATAAGTTACAGGGATTTATATGGCAAGAGGATTACCTGTTAATTACACTAGATGTAAGTGCATTGTATACTAGCATAAATCATCAAGATGGCTTAAGGTCATTACATCATTATTTAAGTACTAGACCGAACCATGCAAGTGCACACAGCAGAATGTTAATGAACATGGTAGAATTCTGTCTTTACAACAATGTCTTTTTATTCCAAAACTTGCTTTATCAGCAACTGCGAGGAGTAGCGATGGGGGCCAGCTTCTCCCCAGTTACGCGTGTTTACACATGGGCTGGTGGGAGGAGCTGGTACTCAAAAACAATGTATCAAGGAATATAATGAAAATGTAAAACTATGGCTTCGCTTTATCGATGATCTCTTTATTGTATGGCAAGGGTCTCGATCTAGTGCAGAGGAGTTTGTAAATAAGATTAATATTAATGAGATCAATTTAAATTTCACAGCGAACATTAGTACCAAAGGGGTGAGCTTTTGGATGTGCAGGTCTATGTAAAAGACTGTATGTTGGAGACAAAGGCCTATAGAAAGGAAACAGCCGGAAATTCGATGCTTCATGCATCTAGTTCTCATCCTCACCATCTCATACAAAGTATACCATACGGTGAGATGCTGCGACTAAAAAGAATATGCAGCAATGAGGGAGAACTCAAAATAGCGCAACAGGAAAGCAAAGAGCGTTTTCTCCGAAGAGGCTACTCTGAGAAAGGTATCAATAGAGCGATTGAGAAAAGCAACACAAGAAACAGGAGTAATTTACTGACCAAATCGACAGAGGTAGGGCAAACCACAGTAGTTGGCACAACAAAGGGAGTAGATGAGCCAAGTGATTTTAGAATGATCATACAGTACAGTGGCCAAGAGAAAGCCATAAGGAAAATACTTAAAAGAAATTGGCCATTAGTATTAGATGATCCAACAATTGGACATCTATTACCCAAAAACCTATCTATTACATACAGTAGGGCACGGGCCATGCGTGATAGTCTGGTTAAGAATAATGTGGAAACACAGTCAGGCACCACGTGGCTCGCACAACGAAAGGGATTCTTCCGTTGTAAAACATGTAAGGCATGTCAACATGGGATAAATAAGACAACATTCAGTAGTCCTTTCAATAACAAAGAGAAAACAATCACTAAATCACTCACGTGCAAGACTGATTATGTGATCTATGTGCTGGAGTGTCCATGTGGCCTAAGATATGTAGGGAGTACTAGACTCCAGGGCCACAAACGGATACTCCAACACATTAGAGCTATCAAAAATAGAGATGTCACATACCCAGTCGCGCGACACTTTGAAGAACACCACGAATCTGACCCTTCTAAATTAAAATACTTTTTAATAGACTCTATTCCACCAACCAAAAGAGGTGGGGACAGGGAAAAACAGCTACGTAGGCTAGAAACAAGATATATTTTAGACCTCGATTCCAAGCAACCGGGGGGTCTAAACGCAACGGAGGATTTATACACCTGTCTATAAACATTTTAATAGAGTAGTGAACCATTAGTTGCCAGTAGGTATTAAAACCGGGACTCATAAGGGTAAACCTTCATCAGATAGAAAAATATGCTGCAAGCCCCTTTCGAACCAGAATTTTTTTTAAAGCATAGTTTTAGGGTATCATTAGTCACTAAATTTTAAATACAATAACTGTCATTTCACAATTTTAGGTAAAGGGATATACAATTTTAATATTTAAGCACTATGCACTTTAGATCAGTCAATAGGTTTACATAGCAAATGTTTACAGAACCAAATAGCGAATTTGCACATTATATATGGTATGAACACAATTAGAATTAGGGAAAAGGGAGGTTTAAAAGGAGAAATAAATACTCCATGAATCCCAACCATATTGTTGTTTTAGATATTTTAGGGCTTTTATAATGTTATATTGTGTTATTTAAATTTTAGTATAAGTATTTATACTTTTATTTCATTATGACTCAATCATTATAGAGTGCAATGTGGAAAACAAAATTAAATGATTCCATATGCCGTAATTAAGAACGCGACATGAAGATATTTAAATAGTAAGATTTAACTAATGAATCCTATGTGTGCAAATGAGTCTGTTCTTGTTGTCCATGACTGATAGTAATATATGCACTTGTCACTTTAAGAAAGCAATGGTAAAAAGACATAAAAAGATGGTAGCATTACTGTGGGCGCGTCATGTGATCAAGGCCCTCCGGGGCTGAAACGCGTTGTGGCCGGCAACTGCTGAAAGGAAACAATAAAGCACTATTTGCACAGAATTTGGTGTCCGTGCTTCTATCTCGGCGAGGAAAACAAGCCAGTGAGGAGTGGAGGAGATTGGCGCATATATATATATATATATATATATATTAACTGAAAAAACCACAGGTTTCAGGGACGTTATAGTTAGTTAGACATTTCACTCGTACAAAACCAGAGAAATTCGGCCGTTATAGTTAGTTGAGCTAACTATAACTTGTGCCCCCGCAATGCACTGCTGCTGACATCACATATTACATCACTCATGACATGGTCAGTGACATTTCTGATGACATCACTGATGACATCTCAAATGACATCACTAATGACATCACTGATGACATCATCCAGTGACTGAGTATTTCTAAAAAGTTTAAGAATGTTATATATAGATACGCAAAGGTGTATTGAAGAATGAGTGGGTGTATGAGTTTCTGAATGGATGATTTAGTGGGTGCGTGACTGACTGTATAAGTGAGTGATTAAACGTATCTTAGTGAATGCATGGGTGAATGACTAATCTGTGGGAATGTCTGTATCAGTCTGTCAGTTGGTGTGTAAGTGGCTGCATGGGTTGATGAGTATCTACATCAGTGTCTAAATGAGCTAAAGATTGGTTGTCTGAGTACCTGTATGGGTGCCTGTGTGCCTGTGTGTGTGGGTGAGGAGCTGTGTGACTCCCTGCATGGATGTATGAGTGGGTGAATCCCTGGGTGTATGGGTCCATGAGTGCATCTGTGAGGGATGGTATGGTTGAGTGAGTGTGTGTATGGCTGTGTCGTTGAGTGTATGGATGTCTCAGTGGTACATGTGTGAGTAACTACATATGTGAAAGGCAGTTTATGTGAGTGTTGGAGTATATAAATGATTATATGTGAGATGAGTGATTGTGAGAGTGGCTGTATGGATGAGTGTGTGCTTGTGTCAGTGATTGTATAAGAGAGTAAGTATGTGTTAGTATCTGTATAAATAAGTGAGGTGGTGAGTGAGTTTTTGGGAGTGTGATTGATTCTTTGCATGACTGACTAGCTGTGTGAATAACTCTACGAGTGAGTGGTGGTGTGGGAGTGTCTGTATGGGTGTATGAGTGCATATGATAGTGGCTGTATTGATGAGTGACTGCATGTATGAGTTACTGTATGGGTGAGTGGATGTGTGTGTAGACCTATGAATCAGTGAGTGGGTATGTAGTAATTGGTATTGGTGTGTCTATGGTTTTGAGAATGGCTGTCTGTAATTTAGAATGGGTGTATCAAAGGTTATATTAGGGTGTGAGGAGGTGCATCAGATTATTATGTTGATGATGTCATCAGTGATGTCATCAGTGATGTCATTTGAGATGTCATCAGTGATGTCACTGACCATGTCATGAGTGATGTAATATGTGATGTCATCAGCAGTGCATTGCGGGGGCATGAGTTATAGTTTGCTCAACTAACTATAACAGCCGAATTTCTCTGGTTTTGTACGAGTGAAATGTCCAACTAACTATAATGTCCCTGAAACCTGTGGTTTTTTCAGTGAATTTGTAAGGTTTTTTTAAATGCTAATTTCTAACTATGACGTCCCTGAAACCTATGGTTTTTTCAGTGAATTTCGAAGGTTTTTTCAATGTAAATTTCTAACTATAACGTTCCTCAAACCTGTGGTTTTTTCAGTGAATTTCAAGGGTTTTTTAAATGCTAATTTCTAACTATAATATCCCAAAAAAACTTTTTCTTATTTTATAAATTTCTATAAAAATAATTTGATGTTTTCTGTTTTCTAAAATATAAATGAACATTTTTTTGTATTTGTTTAAAAATTGGATTTGCGTACCGATCGTGTACCAGTTACGGTGGTTGCGCAAATCCAAGAATTTTGCTGCCATATTGGTTAAGTCGTGTACAATGCACATTTGGTATGCGAAGGGTGCGCGGTTCTCGGCCCCTGCGTAATGTCACGTACGTATTTCTGGTATATATATGTATATAACTTTAATATGTATATTATACCAAGAGATTAATTTACAAAATTGTAAATATCATATATTTGTAATTGTAATAAAGATATATTATTGTTAAATATAGTTTTAGGAAATCACGTCGGGTGCACGCCGGTGCGCTGGTTGCGCGCCGGGTGCGCGAATCCCATGTGACTTCAAAAGAAACAATTTCATTGGTTAAGAAGCTTTTGATTCTAGAACTTGAAGGACCCCACCTATTTTTTTCATTCCTTCAACTGCATCTCAGGAGACACACCTATTGTCTTTTGCTACTCTTCTTTGCCCTTTTTGGTGTTTTTTTTTGTTCCATCTAAAAATGGCAGCTGGCAATGAACCTCAGCAGTTTCCACCTGAAGAGGAAGAAGACTTGGAGAAACCCGTGAAGATCAGGTACAAAAGTATTGTTTGGGCATTTTTCTCGATACCACCTGGGGAGAAAAAAGTGAATGCCCGTAAAGTCACATGAACCATTTCCGAGAGGGTCCTCTCACGAGGATCAGAAAAGAAGTATTCTTGCGGCACGTCAAGTATGTTAAAGCATTTGCAAACAATGCATCCTCGGCGTCTTGCAAGAGATCAGCTGCAACGTGAGCAACAAAAGCAGGCAACTGAGGAGAGCACTGCTGGACCTAGCACCTCATCTGCTTCCACAACAACTGCTACACCAAACATCATCCCTGACCTTGACAGAGTGGAGCAGCGTTGTGTTAAATGTAAGAAGATCTTATGTTTTGGTGAGCAATCACTGGATGCCATCTTGGTTGCCATTAGGAAGTTACCACCAATGTAAATTTTTTTTTTTTTTTATGGATTGTCTTTCCAATTGCATCATTTTTTGAACGTTTTCACTGTTGGTTCTGTTTATGGTTTCATTTTCTTTTTTTTTTTAAAAACACCAACAAAATTAAAAAAAGAGTTAAAAAAACACAAATAAATATAAAACAAAAAAAGAAGAAAAAAATGGTTCTTTTCAGAACTGCCTATTTGGTTAAAAATAGACAAATTTGTAAGTGTTTTATGAATTGTGGTAAGTGGACTATATGGAGAAGTGTATGGGTAGTGCATGTGTGATTGCATGAGTGCATGTGTAGAGCCTGGGTGATTACAGAAGTGCATGTGTACTACCTGAGTGATTGCATGAGTGCAAGAGTAGTGTCTGGGTGGTTGCATGACTGTAGTGGCAGTGCCTAGGTGATTGGAAGAGTGTATAAGTAGTGCCTGGGTGATTTTTTAAGTACATGGGTACTGGCTAGATGATTGGAGGAGTGCATGGTTGCTGCCTTGGTGATTGCAGCAGTGCAAGAGTAGTGCCTAGGTTATTGGAGGAGTGCATAGCTAATGCCTGGGTGATTGTATGAGTGCAAGAGTAATGTCTGGGTAGTTGCATGAGTGTAGTGGTAGTTCCCGGGTAATTGCAGAAGTGTATATGTAGTGCCTGGGTTAATGCATGAGTGCACAGGTAGTACCTGGATGATTTTATAAGTGCATGGGTACTGCCTGAGTGATTGAAGGACTGTGAGGGTAATAGCTAGGTGATTGCATGAGTGCAGGGTAAATGTCTGGGTCAATGGAGGAATGCATAGCTAATGCCTAAGTGATTTTATGAGTGCAGGGGTAATGTGTAGATAATTAGAGGAGTGCATGGCTAATGCCTAAGTGATTGAATGAGTGCAGGGGTAATGTCTGCAGGATTAGAGGAGTGCATAGCTAATTCCTCAGTAATTCCATGAGTGTAGGGGTAATGTCTAGCCAATTCCATGAGTGTAGAGTTAGTTCCTGGGTGATTTTATAAGTACATGGGATTTTTCTGGGTAATTATATGAGTACAGGGGTAGTGCCTGAGTTATTGGAGGAGTGCAAGAGTAGTGCTTGGGTGATTGAAGGAGTACATGGATAGTGCATGGCTGATTGGAGGAGTGCATGGGTAATGCCTAGGTGCATCGAGGAGTGCATCAGTAGTGCCTGTGTGATTGCATGAGTGCATAGGTTGGGTCTGCATGTTTTTATAACTGTATGGGTATTGCCTGGGTAATTATATGAGTACAGTGGTAGTGCCTGGGTTATTGAAAGTGTTCAAGGGTAGTGACTGGGTGATTGAAGGAGTACATGGATAGTGCATGGCTGATTGGAGGAGTGCATGGGTAATGCCTAGGTGCATCAATGAGTGCATCAGTAGTACCTCTGTGATTGCATGAGTACATAGGTAGTGTCTGGATAATTTTATAAGTGCATGGGTACTGCCTGAGTGATTGAAGGACTGCATGGGTAATAACTAGGTGATTGCATGAGTGCAGGGGAAATGTTTGGGTCATTGGAGGAGTGGATAGGTAATGCCTAAGTGATTGCATGAGTGCAGGGGTAATGTGTAGGTAATTGGAGGAGTGCATGAGTAATGTCTGGCTGATTGCATGAGTGCAAGAGTAATGTTTGGGTCATTGCATGACTGTAGTGAAAGTGCCTGGGTGATTGGTAAAGTATATAAGTAGAGCCTGGGTGATTTTTTAAGTGCATGGGTACTGGCTGGATGATTGGAGGAGTGCATGGGTAATGCCTAGCTGCATCGAGGAGTGCGTTAGTAGTGCCTGTGTGATTCCAGGAGTGCATAGGTAGTGTCTGGATGTTTTTATGAGTGTACGGGTATTGCCTGGGTAATTATATGAGTACAGCGGTAGTGCCTGGGTTATTGGAGGACTGCAAGAGTAGTGATTGGATGATTGAAGGAGTACATGGATAGTGCATGGCTGATTGGAGGAGTGCATGGGTAAGGCCTAGGTGCATCGATGAGTGCATCAGTAGTACCTCTGTGATTGCATGAGTGCGTAGGTAGTGTCTGGATGATTTTATAAGTGCATGGGTACTGCCTGAGTGATTGAAGGACTGCATGGGTAATAGCTAGGTGATTGCATGAGTGCAGGGTAATGTATGGGTCATTGGAGGAGTGCATTTGTAATGCCTGAGTGATTGCATTAGTGCAGGGGTAATGTGTAGGTAATTGGAGGAGTACATGACTAATGTCTGGCTGATTGCATTAGTGCAAGAGTAATGTCTGGGTCATTGCATGACTGTAGTGGTAGTGCGTGGGTGATAGAAAAAGTGTACAAGTAGTGTCTGGGTGATTTTTTAAGTGCATGGGTAGTGGCTGAATGATTGAAGGAGTGCATGGATGCTGCCTGGGTGATTGCAGCAGTGCAAAAGTACAGACTCATTTATTTTATGACTGTATAGCTAGTGCCTGGTTGATTGCATGAGTGCAAGATTAATGTCTGGGTGGTTGCATGACTGTAGTGGTAGTGCCTGGGTGATTGGAGAAGTGCCTTGGTAGTGCCTGGGTAATTTTATAAGTGCAAGGGTTCCGGCTGAATGATTGGAGAAGTACAGGGGTAGTGCCTGGGTGATTGCAGAAGTGCATAGGTAGTGACTGGGTGATTTTATAAGTGCAAGGTTTCTGGCTGAGTGATTAGAGGAGTACAGGGATAGTTCCTGGGTGATTACAGGAGTGCATAGGTAGTGCCTGGGTGATTTTATAAGTGCATGTGTACTGCCTGAGTGATTGAAGGAGTGCATGTTTAATGACTAGGTGATTGCATGAGTGAAGGGGTAATGTCTGGGTAATTGGAGAAGTGCATGAGAAATGTCTGGGTAATTGCATGAGTGCAGGGGTAATGTCCACATGGTTGCATGAGTGTAGTGGTACTGCCTGGATGATTGGAGTAGTGCATAGGTAGCGTATGGGTGATTTTATAAGTGCATAGTACTGGCTGAGTAATTAGAGGACTGCATAGATACTGCCTGGGTGATTGAAAGAGTGCAAGGGTAGTGTCTGGGTGATTGCATGAGTGCAGGGGCAATGTCTGCGGGATTAGAGGAGCACATAGCTAATTCCTCAGTAATTCCATGAGTGTAGAGGTAGGTCCTGGGTGATTTTATAAGTACATGGGTTTTGTCTGGGTAATTATATGAGTACAGGGGTAGTGCCTGAGTTATTGGAGGAGTGCAAGAGTAGTGCTTGGGTGATTGAAGGAGTACATGGATAGTGCATGGCTGATTGGAGGAGTGCATGGGTAATGCCTAGGTGCATCAAGGAGTGCATCAGTAGCGCCTGTGTGATTGCATGAGTGCCTAGGTAGTGTCTGCATGTTTTTATAAGTGTATGGGTATTGGCTGGGTAATTATATGAGTACAGCGGTAGTGCCTGGGTTACTGACAGACTTCAATGGTAGTGACTGGGTGATTGAAGGAGTACATGGATAGTGCATGGCTGATTGGAGGAGTGCATGGGTAATGCCTAGGTGCATCAATGAGTGCATCAGTAGTACCTCTGTGATTGCATGAGTACATAGGTAGTGTCTGGATAATTTTATAAGTGCATGGGTACTGCCTGAGTGATTGAAGGACTGCAAGGGTAATAACTAGGTGATTGCATGAGTGCAGGGGAAATGTTTGGGTCATTGGAGGAGTGGATAGGTAATGCCTAAGTGATTGCATGAGTGCAGGGGTAATGTGTAGGTAATTGGAGGAGTGCATGAGTAATGTCTGGCTGATTGCATGAGTGCAAGAGTAATGTTTGGGTCATTGCATGACTGTAGTGAAAGTGCCTGGGTGATTGGTAAAGTATATAAGTAGAGCCTGGGTGATTTTTTAAGTGCATGGGTACTGGCTGGATGATTGGAGGAGTGCATGGGTAATGCCTAGCTGCATCGAGGAGTGCGTTAGTAGTGCCTGTGTGATTCCATGAGTGTCTGGATGTTTTTATGAGTGTACGGGTATTGCCTGGGTAATTATATGAGTACAGCGGTAGTGCCTGGGTTATTGGAGGACTGCAAGAGTAGTGATTGGATGATTGAAGGAGTACATGGATAGTGCATGGCTGATTGGAGGAGTGCATGGGTAAGGCCTAGGTGCATCGATGAGTGCATCAGTAGTACCTCTGTGATTGCATGAGTGCGTAGGTAGTGTCTGGATGATTTTATAAGTGCATGGGTACTGCCTGAGTGATTGAAGGACTGCATGGGTAATAGCTAGGTGATTGCATGAGTGCAGGGTAATGTATGGGTCATTGGAGGAGTGCATTTGTAATGCCTGAGTGATTGCATGAGTGCAGGGGTAATGTGTAGGTAATTGGAGGAGTACATGACTAATATCTGGCTGATTGCATCAGTGCAAGAGTAATGTCTGGGTCATTGCATGACTGTAGTGGTAGTGCGTGGGTGATAGAAAAAGTGTACAAGTAGTGTCGGAGTGATTTTTTAAGTGCATGGGTAGTGGCTGAATGATTGGAAGAGTGCATGGATGCTGCCTGGGTGATTGCAGCAGTGCAAAAGTACAGTCTCATTTATTTTATGACTGTATAGCTAGTGCCTGGTTGATTGCATGAGTGCAAGATTAATGTCTGGGTGGTTGCATGACTGTAGTGGTAGTGCCTGGGTGATTGGAGAAGTGACTTGGTAGTGCCTGCGTAATTTTATAAGTGCAAGGGTTCCAGCTGAATGATTGGAGAAGTACAGGGGTAGTGCCTGGGTGATTGCAGAAGTGCATAGGTAGTGACTGGGTGATTTTATAAGTGCAAGGTTTCTAGCTGAGTGATTAGAGGAGTACAGGGGTAGTTCCTGGGTGATTACAGGAGTGCATAGGTAGTGCCTGGGTGATTTTATAAGTGCATGTGTACTGCCTGAGTGATTGAAGGAGTGCATGTTTAATGACTAGGTGATTGCATGAGTGAAGGGGTAATGTCTGGGTAATTGGAGAAGTGCATGAGAAATGTCTGGGTAATTGCATGAGTGCAGGGGTAATGTCCACATGGTTGCATGAGTGTAGTGGTTCTGCCTGGATGATTGGAGTAGTGCATAGGTAGCGTATGGGTGATTTTATAAGTGCATAGTACTGGCTGAGTAATTAGAGGACTGCATAGATACTGCCTGGGTGATTGAAAGAGTGCAAGGGTAGTGTCTGGGTGATTGCATGAGTGCAGGGGCAATGTCTGCTGGATTAGAGGAGCACATAGCTAATTCCTCAGTAATTCCATGAGTGTAGAGGTAGTTCCTGGGTGATTTTATAAGTACATGGGTATTGCCTGGGTAATTATATGAGTACAGCGGTAGTGCCTGGGTTATTGAAAGACTTCAAGGGTAGTGACTGGGTGATTGAAGGAGTACATGGATAGCACATGGCTGATTGGAGGAGTGCATGGGTAATGCCTAGGTGCATCGAGGAGTGCATCAGTAGTACCTCTGTGATTGCATGAGTACGTAGGTAGTGTCTGTATAATTTTATAAGTGCATGGGTACTGCCTGAGTGATTGAAGGACTGCATGGGTAATAACTAGGTGATTGCATGAGTGCAGGGGAAATGTTTGGGTCATTGGAGAAGTGGATAGGTAATGCCTAAGTGATTGCATGAGTGCAGGGGTAATGTGTAGGTAATTGGAGGAGTGCATGAGTAATGTCAGGCTGATTGCATGAGTGCAAGAGTAATGTTTGGGTTGTTGCATGACTGTAGTGAAAGTGCCTGGGTGATTGATAAAGTGTATAAGTAGTGCCTGGGTGATTTTTTAAGTGCATGGGTACTGGCTGGATGATTGGAGCAGTGCATGGGTAATGCCTAGCTGCAACGAGGAGTGCATTAGTAGTGCCTGTGTGATTCCATGAGTGCATATGTAGTGTCTGGATGTTTTTATGAGTGTATGGCTATTGCCTGGATAATTATATGAGTACAGCGGTAGTGACTGGGTTATTGGAGGACTGCAAAGGTAGAGATTGGATGATTGAAGGAGTACATGGATAGTGCATGGCTGATTGGAGGAGTGCATGGGTAATGCCTAGGTGCATCAATGAGTGCATCAGTAGTACCTCTGTGATTGCATGAGTGCGTAGGTAGTGTCTGGATGATTTTATAAGTGCATGGGTACTGCCTGAGTGATTGAAGGACTGCATGGGTAATAGCTAGATGATTGCATGAGTGCAGGGTAATGTATGGGTCATTGGAGGAGTGCATTTGTAATGCCTGAGTGATTGCATGAGTGCAGGGGTAATGTGTAGGTAATTGGAGGAGTACATGACTAATGTCTGGCTGATTGCATCAGTGCAAGAGTAATGTCTGGGTCATTGCATGACTGTAGTGGTAGTGCGTGGGTGATAGAAAAAGTGTACAAGTAGTGTCTGGGTGATTTTTTAAGTGCATGGGTAGTGGCTGGATGATTGGAGGAGTGCATGGATGCTGCCTGGGTGATTGCAGCAGTGCAAAAGTACAGCCTCATTTATTTTATGACTGTATAGCTAGTGCCTGGTTGATTGCATGAGTGCAAGATTAATGTCTGGGTGGTTGCATGACTGTAGTGGTAGTGCCTGGGTGATTGGAGAAGTGCCTTGGTAGTGCCTGGGTAATTTTATAAGTGCAAGGGTTCCGGCTGAATGATTGGAGAAGTACAGGGGTAGTGCCTGGGTGATTGCAGAAGTGCATAGGTAGTGACTGGGTGATTTTATAAGTGCCAGGTTTTTGGCTGAGTGAGTAGAGGAGTACAGGGGCAGTTCCTGGGTGATTACAGGAGTGCATAGGTAGTGCCTGGGTGATTTTATAAGTGCATGTGTACTGCCTGAGTGATTGAAGGAGTGCATGTTTAATGACTACGTGATTGGATGAGTGAAGGGGTAATGTCTGGGTAATTGGAGAAGTGCATGAGCAATGTCTGGGTTATTGCATGAGTGCAGGGGTAATGTCCACATGGTTGCATGAGTGTAGCGGTACTGCCTGGATGATTGGAGTAGTGCATATGTAGTGTATGGGTGATTTTATAAGTGCATAGTACTGGCTGAGTAATTAGAGGACTGCATAGATACTGCCTGGGTGATTGAAAGAGTGCAAGGGTAGTGTCTGGGTGATTGCATGAGTGCAGGGGCAATGTCTGCGGGATTAGAGGAGCACATAGCTAATTCCTCAGTAATTCCATGAGTGTAGAGGTAGTTCCTGGGTGATTTTATAAGTACATGGGTTTTGTCTGGGTAATTATATGAGTACAGGGGTAGTGCCTGAGTTATTGAAGGAGTGCAAGAGTAGTGCTTGGGTGATTGACGGAGTACATGGATAGTGCATGGCTGATTGGAGGAGTGCATGGGTAATGCCTAGGTGCATCAAGGAGTGCATCAGTAGCGCCTGTGTGATTGCATGAGTGCATAGGTAGTGTCTGCATGTTTTTATAAGTGTATGGGTATTGGCTGGGTAATTATATGAGTACAGCGGTAGTGCCTGGGTAATTGACAGACTTCAAGGGTAGTGACTGAGTGATTGAAGGAGTACATGGATAGTGCATGGCTGATTAGAGGAGTGCATGGCTAATGCCTAGGTGCATTGATGAGTGCATCACTAGTACCTCTGTGTTTGCATGAGTGCATACATAGTGTCTGGATGATTTTATAAGTGCATGGGTACTGCCTGAGTGATTGAAGGACTGCATGGGTAATAACTAGGTGATTGCATGAGTGCAGGGGAAATGTTTGGGTCATTGGAGGAGTGGATAGGTAATGCCTAAGTGATTGCATGAGTGCAGGGGTAATGTGTAGGTAATTGGAGGAGTGCATGAGTAATGTCTGGCTGATTGCATGAGTGCAAGAGTAATGTTTGGGTCATTGCATGACTGTAGTGAAAGTGCCTGGGTGATTGGTAAAGTGTATAAGTAGTACTTGGGTGATTTTTTAAGTGCATGGGTACTGGCTGGATGATTGGAGGAGTGCATGGGTAATGCCTAGCTGCAATGAGGAGTGCATTAGTAGTGCCTGTGTCATTCCATGAGTGCATAGGTAGTGTCTGGATGTTTTTATGAGTGTATGGGTATTGCCTGGGTAATTATATGAGTACAGCGGTAGTGACTGGGTTATTGGAGGACTGCGAGGGTAGTGATTGGATGAATGAAGGAGTACATGGATAGTGCATGGCTGATTGGAGGAGTGCATGGGTAAGGCCTAGGTGCATCGATGAGTGCATCAGTAGTACTTCTGTGATTGCATGAGTGCGTAGGTAGTGTCTGGATGATTTTATAAGTGCATGGGTACTGCCTGAGTGATTGAAGGACTGCATGGGTAATAGCTAGGTGATTGCATGAGTGCAAGGTAATATATGGGTCATTGGAGGAGTGGATTTGTAATGCCTGAGTGATTGCATGAGTGCAGGGGTAATGTATAGGTAATTGGAGGAGTACATGACTAATGTCTGGCTGATTGCATCAGTGCAAGAGTAATGTCTGGGTCATTGCATGACTGTAGTGGTAGTGCGTGGGTGATAGAAAAAGTATACAAGTGGTGTCTGGGTGATTTTTTAAGTGCATGGGTAGTGGCTGGATGATTGGAGGAGTGCATGGATGCTGCCTGCGTGATTGCAGCAGTGCAAAAGTACAGCCTCATTTATTTTATGACTGTATAGCTAGTGCCTGGTTGATTGCATGAGTGGAAGATTAATGTCTGGGTGGTTGCATGACTGTAGTGGTAGTGCCTGGGTGATTGGAGAAGTGCCTTGGTAGTGCCTGGGTAATTTTATAAGTGCAAGGGTTCCGGCTGAATGATTGGAGAAGTACAGGGGTAGTGCCTGGATGATTTCAGAAGTACATAGGTAGTGACTGGGTGATTTTATAAGTGCAATGTTTCTGGCTGAGTGATTAGAGGAGTACAGGGGCAGTTCCTGGGTGATTACAGGAGTGCATAGGTAGTGCCTGGGTGATTGTATAAGTGCATGTGTACTGCCTGAGTGATTGAAGGAGTGCATGTTTAATGACAAGGTGATTGGATGAGTGAAGGGGTAATGTCTGGGTAATTGGAGAAGTGCATGAGCAATGTCTGGGTTATTGCATGAGTGCAGGGGTAATGTCCACATGGTTGCATGAGTGTAGCGGTACTGCCTGGATGATTGGAGTAGTGCATATGTAGTGTATGGGTGATTTTATAAGTGCATAGTACTGGCTGAGTAATTAGAGGACTGCATAGATACTGCCTGGGTGATTGAAAGAGTGCAAGGGTAGTGTCTGGGTGATTGCATGAGTGCAGGGGTAATGTCTGCGGGATTTGAGGAGCACATAGCTAATTCCTCAGTAATTCCATGAGTGTAGAGGTAGTTCCTGGGTGATTTTATAAGTACATGGGTTTTGTCTGGGTAATTATATGAGTACAGGGGTAGTGCCTGAGTTATTGGAGGAGTGCAAGAGTAGTGCTTGGGTGATTGAAGGAGTACATGGATAGTGCATGGCTGATTGGAGGAGTGCATGGGTAATGCCTAGGTGCATCAAGGAGTGCATCAGTAGCGCATGTGTGATTGCATGAGTGCATAGGTAGTGTCTGCATGTTTTTATAAGTGTATGGGTATTGCCTGGTTAATTATATGAGTACAGCGGTAGTGCCTGGGTTATTGACAGACTTCAAGGGTAGTGACTGAGTGATTGAAGGAGTACATGGATAGTGCATGGCTGATTAGAGGAGTGCATGGCTAATGCCTAGGTGCATTGATGAGTGCATCACTAGTACCTCTGTGTTTGCATGAGTGCATACATAGTGTCTGGATGATTTTATAAGTGCATGGGTACTGTCCGAGTGATTGAAGGACTGCATGGGTAATAGTTAGGTGATTGCATGAGTGCAGAGGTAATGTTTGGGTCATTGGAGGAGTGGATAGGTAATGTCTAAGTGATTGCATGAGTGCAGGGGTAATGTGTAGGTAATTGGAGGAGTGCATGAGTAATGTCTGGCTGATTGCATGAGTGCAAGAGTAATGTTTGGGTCATTACATGACGGTAGTGGAAGTGCCTGGGTGATTGGAAAAGTGTATAAGTAGTGCCTGGGTGATTTTTTAAGTGCATGGGTACTAGCTGGATGATTGGAGGAGTGCCTGGGTAATGCCTAGCTGCATTGAGGAATGCATTAGTAGTGCCTGTGTGATTCCATGAGTGCATAGGTAGTGTCTAGATGTTTTTATAAGTGTATGGGTATTGCCTTTGTAATTATATGAGTACAGCGGTAGTGCCTGGGTTATTGGAGGACTGCAAGGGTAGTGACTGGATGATTGAAGGAGTACATGGGTAATGCCTAGGTGTATCGATGAGTGCATCAGTAGTACCTCTGTGATTGCATGAGTGCATAGGTAGTGTCTGGATGATTTTATAAGAGCATGGGTACTGCCTGAGTGATTGAAGGACTGCATGGGTAATAACTAGGTGATTGCATGAGTGCAGGGTAATGTGTAGGTAATTGGAGGAGTGCATGACTAATGTCTGGCTGATTGCATCAGTGCAAGAGTAATGTCTGGGTCATTGCATGACTGTAGTGGTAGTGCTTGGGTGATAGAAAAAGTGTACAAGTAGTTTCTGGGTGATTTTTTAAGTGCATGGGTAGTAGCTGGATGATTGGAGGAGTGCATGGATGCTGCCTGGGTGATTGCAGCAGTGCAAAAGTACTACCTCATTTATTCTATGAGTGTATAGCTAGTGCCTGGTTGATTGCATGAGCGCAAGATTAATGTCTGGGTGGTTGCATGACTGTAGTGGTAGTGCCTGGGTGATTGGAGAAGTGCCTAGGTAGTGCCTGTGTAATTTTATAAGTGCAAGGGTTCTGGCTGAATGATTGGAGAAGTACAGGGGTAGTGCCTGGGTGATTGCAGAAGTGCATAGGTAGTGACTGGGTGATCATATAAGTGCAATGTTTTTGGCTGAGTGAGTAGAGGAGTACAGGGGCAGTTCCTGGGTGATTACAGGAGTGCATAGGTAGTGCCTGGGTGATTTTATAAGTGCATGTGTACTGCCTGAGTGATTGAAGTAGTGCATGTTTAATGACTAGGTGATTGCATGAGTGCATGTTTAATGACTTGGTGATTGGATGAGTGAAGGGGTAATGTCTGGGTAATTGGAGAAGTGCATGAGTAATGTCTGGGTGATTGCATGAGTGCAGGGGTAATGTCCACGTGGTTGCATGAGTGTAGTGGTACTGCCTGGATGATTGGAGTAGTGCATAGGTAGTGTCTGGGTGATTTTATAAGTGCATAGTACTGGCTGAGTAATTAGAGGACTTCATAGATACTGCCTGGGTGGTTGAAAGAGTGCAAGGGTAGTGTCTGGATGATTGCATGAGTGCAGGGGTAATGTCTAGGGGATTAGAGGAGTTTATAGGTAATACCTGGGTGATTGCAAGAGTATCCGGGTAATGTCTAGCTGATTGCATGAGTGTACAGGTAGTGCCTGGGTGATTGGAGGAGTACATAGGTAGTGTCTGGGTGATATTATAAATGTATGGGTACTGGCTAGGTGATTGGAGAAAGGCATGGATAGTGACTGGGTGATTGGAGGAGTGTGGGAATAGTGCCTAACTGTAGATGAGTGCATGGGTAGCCTTGGAAAAAATGGATGAGTTCAGTAAAAGCAACTGTAAACATTAGTTCACATTATCATGCTTATTACATTATTTTATCTTACCTTTTTTACTAAAGAAGATACAAAACTCAGTGGAAGTATTTTACAGTAGTTTTGTTGTAAACTGAATTTTAAATCTTTTCAAACTTTACCATTACCTTCTGTAAAGAAGAAGAAACAAACTGTTATTGCATATAATATTATACTTTTATGAACAGAACATAATTTTAGAATTACATAACATACTCAGTTTCCCTTTTTTGCTCTTCTCAGATTCTAATGAATTTCACCATACACAGTGATTTCAATGTAGATTATCATTCAACAGCGGGAGAAAAAAACAATCAATGAAATTGTATAAAAAACAAATCTGCATTGAAAATATTTACAATTGTAACTATCTGTTTACCGATCTACAGTTTCTAAATTACATTCTTCAACTACATTAAATCTTTTATTTCTCTCAAGTACATTTTGTAAAATATACACTCTTATTTACATTGCGTATAGTATAAAGATCAAATATGTAAACTAATTCTTTGAAACACAATTTTACAAATGCAATAAGAATTAGCACAAACAATAATCCAAACAGTAATTGTTCACATCTTTCCAAAAGGCCGAATAATGTTTCCAAATCCATTTGCATTAAAAATATCCAAAATAAACTCATTAATTCGTGTTCACATCTTCCCAATAGGCCGAATGATGTTTTCAAAACTTTGGCATCAAAAATATCAGATATAAATTTGGTGATTCGTAAGGTAACCTATATTTGAATTCCAAATGGGCATCATTGCAATGTGTCCATCCTTTATTGCATTTTAACTACACAGCATAGTGTCCAGTTGTTGTAGTAGGTTCATCATGGAAAATAATAGCTACTGCTTTAAAGGTTCTTCCTGAAATTGATACTTGACTTGCCACAAAACTTTTAATTTTGGTTTCCAATTTTCTTTCATTTGCTCTACAACGTTGTAGCATTAAAATGACATATTTTCCAAATCTTTCTATATATAATGTTGACAACATTTCTGATATACAATGAGAACACTTCATATCTTGATTAGCTGTTTTTACTAATTTGTTAAAAGATACTGTTAGACTTGGCATCTTTTGGAGTGTTTCCCCTGACCTTTTGCTTTCTGACCTCCTGGTTTTGACTCTGTTTTTTTTCTGGTGTAATGATTCTGCGCACTTTCCTCACTGCTGTCCAGTGGGAAAGTGCAAGTGCTCCTGTAGAAAATGTGTTATGGATTGGTGTCTCCATAATTGGCCTATTTGATTTATGTGTCAGTCCCTAGTAAAGTGCACTGCGAGTGCCAGGGCCTATAAATCAAATGCTGTTGGTGGGCTGCAGCACTGGATTGTGCCACCCACGCAAACAGCCCGTAAAGTGTAACTCTGGCCTGCCATTGCAGAGCCTGTGTGCAGCCTGGGGCTGCCATGTCGACTTGGCAAGTGCACACACTTGCCAGTCCCTAAACATTCCCTTTTCTACATGTTAGTCACCCCTAAGGTAGGCCCAAGGTACCCCTGTGAGCAGGGTGCATTGTATGTGAAAGGTAGGACATGCCCTGGTGTGTGTGGCATGTCCTGATAGTGAAATACAGCCTACTTCGTTTTTCACTATTGCAAGGCTACCTGTTCCCCATAGGCCAGAATGGGCAGTTTTGATTATTACATCCTATGATCATAACTGACCCAGGGAACATGGTAGAAATTCGAGTTTAGTGTGCCTGAACTCAGAATGATAAAATGCATCTTTTAGTGAAGTTGGTTTTAACATTCTGTGTTTGAAAATACCACTTTTAGAAAGTAGGTATTTTCTTGTCTAACCATCCAAGCCTGCCTCTGCTAGGTTGTGTATTCCTTGTCTGGAGTGTGAGTGACAGGGGCTGGGGGATTCCAGGAGACAGGGTGAGTCAGCACAGGGCTGAATAGCAAGATCTACATGTAGATGGGTGGGAGGAGATGCACCTGGGACCTGAATAGGGCTGTGCCTTCCCTCCACAATGCTGGCTCCACCTCCTGTGGTGTGTCTGATGTCCCTGGCCTACACTGCAAAAGGAAAGAAGGAGACTTGTCAACAAAGTGCTCCAGGACTGACCAGAACTGGTTTGGACTAGGCAAAGGCCTCTCTGCCTTCAGAGAACAAAGAGAAATTGAGGATAAAAGGGGGACCCAAACCCCAGAACTTTAGAACTCTTTTGGACCAAGAAGACTGCCAAGAAGAAGAGCTGGAGAAGCTGTGAGGAGGAACTACCACTTTGCTGTGTGCTTTGCTGTGTTGGCCTGCAGTGGCTGCTTCTGTCTTGGGCAGTGAAAGGACTGGACTGAACTTTCTGCAATCTACTTTGTGAGTTTCTCCAAGGGCTTGAGGTAGAGCTTGCCCCCTGTTCAAGAAGTCCCAGGAACAGCAAAGACTTCAAGCCCAACGCCGTCTACGACGCCGCTGCCGACTCCGTGTCCTGAAGGCACCGCAGAGGGCACTGCCACAACACCGCACCGCGACCCTGGTCTCACCGACGACGCCTGCTAACGCCGCCACCGAGCCGCTGCTCGCACCGCGACCTGTGGGCACCGCACTCCACACCGACTCGCTTCACGACGACGCCTTGGCATCCCCGACGACGACGACCCACGCCGGACTCTACGCCGCTGCTTGCACCATGGTTCGAGGGCACCGCTCGTACAGTTACATGATGCACCACCCTCATCCCGCACCGCAGCCTTGGCCTACCGACACCGGTGCCATTGACTCCAGTTCGTCAGCCGACGACAGCGCTTCAGCAACGACGACGCCACTGCTACACCGTGACCTGCCAGCCCCGTGACGAGCACCGCCTTCACCTCACACCGCGACCCTGGTCTCACCGACTACGCCATCTGACGCCGCCACCGAGCCGCTGTTCGCACCGCGACCTGAGGCCACTGCACGCCGCACCGCTGCACTTCGCACCGCAGCACCCGACGCCTGCAGACGTCAGCGCTCCTGACTTCAACAGAGAGGAGATCGATCTGCAACGCGTGTGACTTCGAGGGCCCCGACGACGCCTGCATCGACCTCCGGAACCGACGCCTGCGGACGCCGTGTTTTCGGAAGCTCACCGCGAGGTCATCGACGCCCTGCATTTCTGAAAGGTACTGTTTGCGGGTCTTCCCGACACCGTAGCTGACCCGCGACGCCGCGGTCAGCCAGAACTGTTTGGATTTGTTTGTTCACGACGCCGTGATAGCCCCGGACGGAGCTATCGACATCAAGGAACTGTTTTTAAGGATACTGTGTTAACTGAAGATTTTTAAAGTACTGTACTGTGGATTTTTATCGTATTGGTCTTGTTCAAAGTATATAAAAATATTGGATATTTTTCTAAACTGGTGTGGTGTCCGTTTGTAGTGCTTACATTGTATTACTGTTGGTTATGTGCAAATGCTTTACACACTGCCTCTAAGATAAGCCTGACTGCTTGTGCCAAGCTACCAAGGGGGTGAGCAGGGGTTATTTTAGGAGTGTAACTCCTTTATCCTGACTAGGAAGAAGGGTCCCTACTTGGACAAAGGTGCAAGCCCTTGCCAACTAGAGACCCTCATTTCTAACATTAGTTGTCAGCGGTGAGGATAGTGTTTGCACTTGACTTACAGTGATTGGTGTGCACTACTACCATATCGCAGACCATTACGTACCACATACAGGTTCTTTTTCCTTTTTGGCCTATTTTTGATCTTGCCAGTTTGAACTTGCTACTTCAACATGCCTGAATCTATAGTATCATCAAATGCATCAGTAGAAATTGCCTTTGAGGAGGATCGATTGGAAGCCTACAATGTCAAGGAGTTAAAATCGATTTGCAAAAACCTGAAAGTCCAGGTCAGAGGCCTCACCAGGAAGGAGGAGCTACAAAAGGCGCTGAGGGCCTGGGTAGCAGCCAGACATGCCAGTGGGCAATCTGGTGATCTCAATGGAGAGGTGGAGGAGCCTGTTCATAGGGTGGATTTGCTTTTGGGAGGGGGGAACCCTCCAGGCCAGGCAGCAGTAGCTTGTCCCCAGAGGAGCTGGAGGAAAGGCGGCAAGCAAAGAAGTTTGAATTAGAGAAACTCAGAATAGAAAGTGAGAAGGAAGACAAGAGAATAGCCATGGAGGAAAGGAAAATGATGTTAGATCATGAGATAATTATCAAGGAGCTGGAGCTAAAGAGTAGAACCAGCTCAGATGGTGGCAGCAACGCTTCAGCACACACAGACAGGATTGTACACATCCCCAAGAACGTAGGTAAAGAGTACAAAAAGGGTGATGACATACAAAGGTGGTTTCAAGGGTACGAGTCGTCTATTCATATGAATGGGGTCCCTGAAAGGAACTGGGGGGCAGGTTTGTGGCTCTCTTTCCAGAAGAAGCTAGGGATACCCTGATAGCTTTGGGTAAGGGGCAGGACCTCACCTATGCTGACATGAAAGACGCTCTCCTCACTAGGTATGGGCTCACTCCTGAGAAGTACAGGGATCAGTTTAGGTCCAGTAAAAAGTCTGAGGCCAACACTTGGTTGGAATGTGTGGATATGTTCTGTAGGTCGCTGGATGGTTGGTTGAAGGGCAGTAATGTAACAGATTTTCAGGGGCTCTATAATTTGATTGCATGAGAGCACTTGTCTAGTCTATGTTTTGCAGATCTGCGCCAGCACCTAGTTGATAGTAAGCTAACTGACCCAGGAAGCTTGCTATGGAGGCGGACCGCTGGGTGAGTACCAGGGTCCACAAGAAAGCGTTTGGGGGAGACTCTGCCAAAGGTGGGCAGGGTCCCCAGCAGAAAAGTGGGGGGACAAGGGTAAAGCACAGGAGTTCTCTAAAGGGCCCCAAATTAGTACCCAGGGTAAAGGTTCCCATCCCCCAGGTGATAAGAAGAAAGGGGTCCCTACAGGGAAGCCTGTTGAGACCGGCCCCCGCAAGTGTTATGCATGTGACCAGGTGGGTCACTTGAAGGGGGACCCCAAGTGCCCAAAGGGGACACAGCCACCCACCGGTGGACAGTCCAAAGTGTTGGCTAGTGTAGCGCTTGGGGAGGAGGGGTGCCCACAGGAGGGTGGGGATCCCGCAGAAATGACCCTCGTCTCACTAGGGGACAGTGAGATCGTCCCAGGAAACCAGGTGCCCCCTAACACAAAGAAATATAGCACCTGGGTGACCATCAATGGGAACAGGGTAGAGGCTCTCAGAGATACTGGAGCCAGTGTGACCTCAGTCCGGTGTCACCTGGTCTCTGAGAAGCAGGTAGTCCCAGGGGCATTCCACCAAGTAGTTGCTGTAGACAACTCTGAGCGCCAGTGTATGGTGGTGCAGGTTCCCTTTGAATGGGGGGGTCTCAGGTCCCTTGAGGGTGGTTGTGAGCCCTACCATGCCTGTAGATTGTCTGCTAGGTAATGACCTGGAGCAGTCCTTATGGAAGGATGTTGAGCTCAGGTCTCACTTGGAGATGCTTGGGTTGCCAGAGTGGGCCTGCGTGTCTACTCGGTCAATGGCAGCCAGAAAGGGTGATCAAGAGGACTTGGAGCCTGGAACAATGGCCCAAGTCCCTGCCAAGGGGAAGGGCAGGGGGCACGGGAAACCGGCCCCCGAAGTTCCCATGGACTGGGAGGAGGCGGACCTCAAGGGGGACGCCCCGGTGCATACAGGGGAGGAGGTAGCCGAACTGGGAGACATCTCTGAGCTGACCCATTGGCAGCAAGAAGGGGGTCCCACCAGGGAGGAGTTCTGCAGGGAGCAGAACGAGTGCCCTACTCTGGCGGCAGGCTGCAGACCAGGCAGCTGGTAATCAGTCCGGGTCATATCTGATCTACTGGGAGAATGGTCTCCTATACAGTGAGCCTAAGTTTGCTGAGCCTGGGTCAGCCCGTGTGCTGGTGGTACCCCAGCGCTTCAGGACCTTCCTACTGGGTCTGGCTCAATACGTGCCTTTGGCAGGACATTTGGGGCAGGACAAGACCTTTGACAGGCTTGTCACCCCTTCTTTTGGCCCCAAATGTGAAGGCCGTCAGATGCACACTGTAGGTCTTGCCAAACTTGCCAGGCAAGTGGTAAGAGTGGGAGGAAGGTCAAAGCTCCTCTCCAACCTTTTCCTGTTGTTGTAACACCCTTTGAAAGGGTAGGGATGGATATTGTGGGGCCACTGGATCCCAAGACAGCCATGGGCAACAGGTACATCCTGGTCTTGGTGGACCATGCCACCCGGTACCCGGAGGCAATCCCTCTCAGGACAACGACGGCACCAGTGGTGGGCCGGGCGTTCATGGGGATCTTTTCCCATGTGGGCTTCCCCAGAGAGGTGGTTTCTGACAGGGGGACCAATTTCATATCCAAGTATATGACATCCCTTTGGAAGGAGTGTGGTGTAACCTACAAGTTCACCACTCCTTACCACCTACAAGGAAACGGTCTGGTGGAGAGATTCAACCAGACCTTGAAAGGCATGATCAAGGGTCTAACAGAACCCATGAGGCGTAAGTGGGACGTCCTCTTGCCATGCCTACTCTTTGCATACAGGGAGGTGCCTCAGAAGTCTCTTGGGTACAGCCCCTTTGAGCTCCTGTATGGCCACCCTGTCAGAGGACCTCTGAGTTTGGTAAAGGAAGGCTGGGAGGCAGCTCCCAGGAAAACTCCCCAGGATGTGTTTAGTTACATTCTGGCCTTTAGAAACCAAACTGCCCGCTTCAGGAAACTCGCTCAGGTGAACCTAGAAGCAAGCCAGGAAGAAATGAAGAGGTGGTATGACCAGAATGCCACTCTGGTCGAATTTCAACCTGGGCAAAAGTGTGGGTCATGGCCCCAGTGGAACCTTGTGCCTTGCAGGACAAGTGGACTGGGCCATATGAGGTGGTGGAGCGCAAAAGTAACGTCACCTACCTGGTGGATTTGCAGACTCCAAGGAAACCTTTGAGGGTCCTTCACGTGAACTGCCTCAAGCCCCACTTCGAGAGGTCCGAAGTGAGTATGCTCTTGGCGACAGATGATAGGGTGGAAGAGGAGAGTGAGCCTCTCCCTGACCTCCTGTCTACCAAGGAGCCTGATGGGTCAGTGGAGGATGTGATCCTCTCCCCTACACTGACTCAAGAGCAGCAGGGGGACTGTCACCAGTTGTTGGGACAGTTCGCCCCACTGTTCTCTCTGACCCCCGGTGTTACTCACTGGTGTACCCATGACGTGGACACTGGTGACAGCCCTCCTGTGAAGCACAAAATGTACAGGTTGACTGACCGGGTCAGGGCCAGCATCAAGGAGGAGGTCTCTAAGATGTTGGCATTAGGGGTGATTGAGCCCTCCAACAGTCCTTGGGCCAACCCAGTAGTCTTGGTCCCAAAGGCTGCTGCACCCGGTACCACTCCAGAACTCCGGTTTTGTGTGGACTACCGTGGGCTCAATGCCGTCACCAGGACTGACGCACACCCCATCCCCAGAGCTGATGAGCTCCTTGATCGGTTGGGAGCTGCCCGGTTCCTCAGCACGTTTGATTTAACGTCTGGGTACTGGCAGATTGCCTTAACCGATGGGACCAAGGAGAGGTCAGCATTCTCAACCCCAGAAGGTCATTACCAATTTCGGGTGATGCCCTTTGGGTTGAAGAATGCCCCTGCCACCTTTCAGAGGTTGGTCAATCAGGTGTTGGCTGGACTGGAGGATTTCAGTGCCGCCTACCTGGATGACATTGCTGTGTTCAGTTAGCTGGGAAGAACATTTACAGCACCTTGATAAAGTGTTGAGGGCTCTGCAAGGTGCAGGCCTCACGATCAAGGCCAGTAAGTGCCAGATCGGGCAGGGTTCTGTGGTGTACTTGGGACACCAGGTAGGAAGCGGCCAGGTGGCGCCCCTGCAACCCAAGATTGACACCATTCTGGCTTGGGAGCCCCCCAAGACCCAGACAGAGGTGAGAGCCTTCTTAGGTCTCACCGGCTACTATAGGAGATTTGTTAAGGGCTATGGCACCATCGTGGCCCCCTTAACAGAGCTGACTTCGAAGAAGCAGCCCAGGAAGGTGATCTGGACTGAGTCCTGCCAGAAAGCTTTTGATGCCCTGAAGGCAGCCATGTGCACGGCGCCCGTGCTCAAGGCACCTGACTTCTCCAAAGAATTTGTCATGCAGACTGACGCTTCAGAGCATGGTGTGGGAGCGGTGCTCTCACAACTGAACGAAGAGGGCCTGGATCAGCCTGTAGTCTTCCTTAGCAGGAGACTACTCCCCAGGGAACAGAGGTGGAGTGCCATAGAAAGGGAAGCTTTTGCAGTGGTCTGGGCACTGAAGAAGCTGAGACCATACCTGCTTGGGACTCACTTCCGGGTTCAGACAGACCACAGGCCCCTCAGATGGTTGATGCAAATGAGGGGTGAGAATCCAAAACTGCTGAGGTGGTCCATCTCCCTACAGGGAATGGACTTTACGGTGGAACACCGCCCTGGCACAGAACACGCCAACGCAGATGGTCTGTCCAGGTTCTTCCGCCTTAGTGAAGAGAACTCCCAGGAGGTTGGGTAGTTCTCCCTACTTTCAGCTGGAGGGGACATGTGTTAGACTTGGCATCTTTTGGCGTGTTTCCCCTGACTTTTTGATTTCTGACCGCCTGGTTTTGACTCTGTTTTTTTTCTGGTGTAATGATTCTGCGCACTTTCCTCACTGCTGTCCAGTGGGAAAGTGCAAGTGCTCCTGTAGAAAATGTGTTATGGATTGGTGTTTCCATAATTGGCCTATTTGATTTATGTGTCAGTCCCTAGTAAAGTGCACTGTGAGTGCCAGGGCCTATAAATAAAATGCTGTTGGTGGGCTGCAGCACTGGATTGTGCCACCCACGCAAACAGCCCGTAAAGTGTAACTCTGGCCTGCCATTGCAGAGCCTGTGTGCAGCCTGGGGCTGCCATGTCGACTTGGCAAGTGCACACACTTGCCAGTCACTAAACATTCCCTTTTCTACATGTTAGTCACCCCTAAGGTAGGCCCAAGGTACCCCTGTGGGCAAGGTACATTGTATGTGAAAGGTAGGACATGCCCTGGTGTGTGTGGCATGTCCTGATAGTGAAATACAGCCTACTTCGTTTTTCACTATTGCAAGGCTACCTGTTCCCCATAGGCCAGAATGGGCATTTTTGATTATTACATCCTATGATCCTAACTGACCCAGGGAACATGGTAGAAATTCGAGTTTAGTATGCCTGAACTCAGAATGATAAAATGCATCTTTTAGTGAAGTTGGTTTTAACATTCTGGGGTCGATTCCGATTCGGGCCGGAAGCGCACCTAACAGTATTCGTCCGGAAAAACTACCAGCCGAATGCGTGTTTCCCGACCGACTCGAACACTCTACCGAACGAATAAGTACGATGCGCATAACAGCCCAGATTCCGACCCAGCCGTACTTACCCAATCCAGCTCCTTTTCTCCGCCCGAGCCGGATCCGTAAACGCCGAATCGAGTCGCACGGAACCAAAT
The DNA here is from genome assembly GCA_963921515.1 of Calotriton arnoldi. Taxonomy (NCBI): domain Eukaryota; kingdom Metazoa; phylum Chordata; class Amphibia; order Caudata; family Salamandridae; genus Calotriton; species Calotriton arnoldi. The sequence continues at coordinate 1,435,135 of CAWUFW010000932.1, forward strand.
ACACAGCACCTTCCGGCCGGACTAGTACGATGTGTCTTCCGTACGCGCCGAACCCGTCGCTACGTCCGGCACGTTTCAGCATCTGGGAGAGCCGCACATAAGCTCCCTTTCGCGTCACTAAACGATCCACGGCTATGAGACGAACAAGCCAGCTACGAGTACGAGTCGAAGGCACGCGAAACCCGAACGAGACGAACCAACCATGAATCCCATCGCGCAGGTCCTACCAATACTCTACATCTATTACCGGGACCGATTCGGACGCGTACGGCGCAGACGGTAAGTCAAACACCAACAATACAAACTAACAACACGTACCTAAAATATGTCACACACACATAGGGATGCACAAATGACGTACACTAGCAACTGCACAATCATAGGGGTGGAATGGGCATCACCAATGCCATACACACCCATAGGGGCCTGGATTCCTGCCACCACCACCACCCCTACTCAGGGGTGCTGGATGCCCATCACTACTACCACCCCTACTCAGGGGGGCTGGATGCCTATCACTACCACCCCCTACTCATGGGGGGCTGGATGCCTATCACTACTACCACCCCTACTCAGGGGGGCTGGATGCCTATCACTACCACCCCCTACTCAGGGGGGCTGGATGCCTATCACTACTACCACCCCTACTCAGGGGGGCTGGATGCCTATCACTACCACCCCCTACTCATGGGGGGCTGGATGCCTATCACTACCACCACCCCTACTCAGGGGTGCTGGATGCCCATCACTACTACCACCCCTACCCAGGGGGGTGGCTGGATGCCTATCACTACCACCCCCCCTACTCCTGGGGGGCTGGATGCCTATCACTACCACCACCCCTACTCAGGGGGGGCTGGATGCCTATCACCACTACCATCCCCACTCATAGGGGGCTGGATGCCTATCACTACTACCACCCCTACTCAGGGGGGGCTGGATGCCTATCACTACCACCCCCCCTACTCAGGGGGGGCTGGATGCCTATCACTACTACCACCCCTACTCAGGGGGGGCTGGATGCCTATCACTACCACCCCCCCTACTCATGGGGGGCTGGATGCCTATCACTACCACCAACCCTACTCAGGGGGGCTGGATGCCTATCACTACTACCACCCCTACTCAGGGGGGCTGGATGCCTATCACTACCACCCCCCCTACTCATGGGGGGCTGGATGCCTATCACTACCACCACCCCTACTCAGGGGTGCTGGATGCCCATCACTACTACCACCCCTACCCAGGGGGGGGCTGGATGCCTATCACTACCACCCCCCCTACTCATGGGGGGCTGGATGCCTATCACTACCACCACCCCTACCCAGGGGGGGGCTGGATGCCTATCACTACCAACCCCCCTACTCATGGGGGGCTGGATGCCTATCACTACCACCACCCCTACTCAGGGGGGGCTGGATGCCTATCACCACTACCATCCCCACTCATGGGGGGCTGGATGCCTATCACTACCACCACCCCTACTCATGGGGGGGCTGGATGCCTATCACTACCACCACCCCTACTCAGGGGGGGCTGGATGCCTATCACCACTACCATCCCCACTCATGGGGGCTGGATGCCTATCACTACTACCACCCCTACTCAGGGGGGCTAGATGCCTATCACTACCACCCCCCCTACTCATGGGGGGCTGGATGCCTATCACTACCACCACCCCTACTCAGGGGGGCTGGATGCCTATCACTACCACCACCCCTACTCATGGGGGGCTGGATGCCTATCACTACCACCACCCCTACTCAGGGGGGGCTGGATGCCTATCACCACTACCATCCCCACTCATGGGGGGCTGGATGCCTATCACTACCACCACCCCTACTCATGGGGGGCTGGATGCCTATCACTACCACCACCCCTACTCAGGGGGGGCTGGATGCCTATCACCACTACCATCCCCACTCATGGGGGGCTGGATGCCTATCACTACTACCACCCCTACTCAGGGGGAGGCTGGATGCCTATCACTACCACCACCCCTACTCAGGGGGGGCTGGATGCCTATCACCACTACCATCCCCACTCATGGGGGGCTGGATGCCTATCACTACTACCACCCCTACTCAGGGGGGCTGGATGCCTATCACTACCACCCCCTACTCATGGGGGGCTGGATGCCTATCACTACCACCACCCCTACTCATGGGGGCTGGATGCCTATCACTACCACCACCCCTACTCAGGGGTGCTGGATGCCTATCACTACTACCACCCCTACTCAGGGGGGGGGCTGGATGCCTATCACTACCACCCCCCCTACTCATGGGGGGCTGGATGCCTATCACTACCACCACCCCTACTCAGGGGGGGCTGGATGCCTATCACCACTACCATCCCCACTCATGGGGGGCTGGATGCCTATCACTACCACCACCCCTACTCATGGGGGGCTGGATGCCTATCACTACCACCACCCCTACTCAGGGGGGGCTGGATGCCTATCACCACTACCATCCCCACTCATGGGGGGCTGGATGCCTATCACTACTACCACCCCTACTCAGGGGGGGGCTGGATGCCTATCACTACCACCCCCCTACTCAGGGGGGGCTGGATGCCTATCACTATTACCACCCCTACTCAGGGGGGGCTGGATGCCTATCACTACCACCCCCCCTACTCATGGGGGGCTGGATGCCTATCACTACCACCACCCCTACTCAGGGGTGCTGGATGCCCATCACTACTACCACCCCTACTCAGGGGGGCTGTATGCCTATCACTACTACCACCCCTACTCAGGGGGGGCTGGATGCCTATCACTACCACCACCCCTACTCATGGGGGGCTGGATGCCTATCACTACCACCACCCCTACTCAGGGGTGCTGGATGCCCATCACTGCTACCACCCCTACTCAGGGGGGGGCTGGATGCCTATCACTACCACCCCCCCTACCACCACCCCTACTCATGGGGGGCTGGATGCCTATCATTACCACCCCCCCTACTCATGGGGGGCTGGATGCCTATCACTACCACCACCCCCACTCATGGGGGGCTGGATGCCTACCACTACCACCACCCCTACTCATAGGATGGGTAATGCATGACACAACCAGCATACTCCCACATAAGGAATAACAGAAAATTACATCCACCCAAACAACATGACAAGCGTGTGTAGTCCATGTCAAATGCCTACAACACTAAACATGACAATGAACATACAATGTGACCCACTAACACATGTGTCACACATAAAAGTGTGTGGCCTCCACAATACAAGCCGACCATGGCCACTGTGGCAATGGGGCCTAAAGCCCCATCACCACAGTCACCAAAAGGTAAGTGTGGGGTCCAAGGCTGATGGACCTTTTGGTCAGTGTGGCAATGGGGCCTAAAGCCCCATCACCACAGTCACCAAAAGGTAAGTGTGGGGTCCAAGGCTGATGGACACAGTCACCAAAAGGTAAGTGTGGGGTCCAAGGCTGATGGACCTTTTGGTCACTGTGGCAATGGGGCCTAAAGCCCCATCACCACAGTCACCAAAAGGTAAGTGTGGGGTCCAAGGCTGATGGACCTTTTGATCAGTGTGGCAATGGTGCCTAAAGCCCCATCACCACAGTCAACAAAAGGTAAGTGTGGGGTCCAAGGCTGATGGACCCTTTGATCAGTGTGGCAATGGTGCCTAAAGCCCCATCACCACGGTGATCATAAGATAAGTGTAGGCATGGTAAAAGCTGCCAAAGACAAACTGAATGGATGAATCCTGGTCACACAACAACCAAAACATCTGTGGCATAGTACTGCTTGTGTCCCATTGCAACATATATTGGGGGAGGCTAACAGTGCAGTGTCACAGAAACATCGCTTTTGTCCATGTGCATACAAACATCACACATGGGGGACCACATTACCAACAATCAGCCGATTCCACAATGACAGAAGTGACCATCATGATGCTGACCCACATATCTGCACCTATGGACACACAAATGTATATAATCTGTGGAGACTGTGGATGTCAGGTGAACAAATACCATACCATGGCAGCAATGGGACATACAAACCATGATCATTGTGCTGACTGATGACCCAGGAGTACCAGGGAGAGCAGGGGAAAATCACCAAACCACATACAGCCAATGGCACATTACAGAAATGCCAATGCAGTGATGCAAATGCACTGACACAAACAGGCAGACTCACACTTCCTATCAAAGACAACAGGTGATGGGGGTGTGTGCCAGTGTCCCCAGGCAACCACACAACACATGAGGAGGCCTGAATCCCAATTACACAGATGTGTATACAGTGCCACACACAAGTAACTCATGGATTGGATTCCCCTATGTGGTAAATCTGGCATTGTCAGATGAGAGGGAGCCCAAATTACACATGTCACACAAGCTTGTAGGAACAGCAACTAACACAGCAAGAGACCCACCCACCACAGCACTACTCCCAGGGACCCCACATTGTGCAGACACTAGCCTGCATGACAATTCCACTGTGATGACAAAGGTAGATGTTGATCACACTGTGAACCACAGCCATGTGTCCTCAGCTACAAACTACCATCACACCTACACAAGCTCCAATCAATCAGCAGGGCCTGCCAGCCAAGGCCAATATGGAGGTAGTGGTCTAGCCGTGCAACAACTCACATTTGCACACTCAACACCACACACCCTCATCTGCAACAATGTGCAGCAGTGAAGCTCACATGGACTGGTGACATTGCACATGCACCCATGACAATCCCAGGGGTGGTGGGGGGAACTAAGGTGCAGAAACCCATCACACATGCCCACTCAACATGACTCGTCTATGTATGACACACTGCACAGTACGCCGTACATGCGCATGATGTGAAATCCACCACAAACAATGGGATCCAGGCCATAGTCACACACCAACGAAGAAGCCAAGGTGAGACACAAAGAACACACGTACACAACTTCCGACATTGCAGCTCTGACCCTGAGGAGTGGCAGCAGTCACACACACAACGCGTCACAATCACTGAAAGCTAACACAAACTCCAAATCACATTGCTTGTGTAAACAACAAGTACCAAAGGGAATCCTGAATGTGTCCCATCTGCGTTTGCCCACATCCCCAGCCCTGACAACAAAGACAACCTGGGATGACAACCTCATGAACATCAGTTTGCCATGCAACCACATCACGGAGAAACCAGGTCCAAGATGCTGGATGAACACATACCAACTCTGCAACCATCAGAAACAGGAACATCCCTAGGGACACAGCCTGTGTAGGAAAAGGGAAGGGAACATGCACAGACATTTTCACGGGCACACGCAATGTCACCAGATTACACACATCCATGAGGGCACTCCACTCCTGTGGAAGCTCCAATGTGCCAAACCTTGTCTGTGCATGACTCAAACATATCAGCAGGACACTCCGTCAGTGAGTCAACAACTACAACACACAGAAGCCTCTGCTCACATCAGCCTGGGTACGGGAGTGTCACGTCAGTCATCTGCATACACCCAAAACATGTGGCAATCCAGTTGTACTGTATACACAGATGAGTCCTCCAAAATTGATGTGCAAAACTGCATGTCCAGTGGAGACGGGCACACAGTCAGGGTACTAGGAACATTGGACAGTGGTAAGCCCAACAGATGTGCAACAGTGTAGGACAAAGATGGTAATATACAAATGCTAAACGTACATCCCTGTGTCAAATGCTGAACATTACACCCTCAGACTGCAGCAAGGGATGCTATAGATCCAGACTAGATTAGGACACATATCCCATGGGCCACATGGAGCCCATCACAGCAAAACTTCATTTACCTGATCTGAACACAATTACAACAGCAAATGCATGATACTACACATCTACATCATGTACCACCAAAGATTAACCACAAGTAAACAAAAAGAGGATTTATTCAGCAAGTGTGCAACTCAAATCAAAAGTCCAAAATTAACAACAGCCAATGTCCAGTCCAAATACACAGTCCCAACAGGGTGATGTGTGACTACTAGTCACAACTTGCTTGCCTGCACAGGTACCAACAGGGGACATCCCCCTTGGAGGGGCATACGAGGGGCAGGCCAGGCACCGCAGGGACAGGATCAGGGGATGCCAGAAGGAGGCAGGGAAGGTGAGGTGGGTGCAGGAGTGTCACCGGCAACTGCAGTGGAGGTGTCTGACTCAGGGGGCCGCCACCACCGCAGGGCTCAAGTCCGATGGTGTTGGTGCTGCAACCACTGCAGTGGGCTGGGCAGATGGAGTGGGCTGGGTCCCCAATGCAGTGCCCGAGTCAGATGGGGTTGTTGTGGACTCCACCGCAGTGCATGACTCCAAGGGAGTGGAAGGGGGGCAGAAGAGCTGGGCAGGACAGAGGGGGGACACGGTCTCCACACCAGTGGCACATACAGGCAGAGCGTCTGGTTTGGGGGTGGAAGAGCAAGTGGCAGGGGGGGAGGGCCTGAGCACTTTGGGGATGCGGTATCGGTGTGTGGGGGAACCTGGGGCAGTGTGTGGTGGTGGAACCTGTGGAGTGGTGGCCTGGGGGATGGAGGTGAGAGACTGGGTGGGTGACTTGCAGGGCGGTGGCGGGGTCTTGCTCTTCCGGGTCCAGGGGGACTTGCGGGTGGGGGGCTCTCTCCTCTCTGTGTGTGGACTTCCTCTTCCCCCGGTATGCTGGATCAGCGGTATTGGAGGGGAAGAGGCCAAGGTCAGAGAGGAAGAGCTGCTGTGTATGTGGGGTTGCAGGTGAGGCAAGGGAAGGGGTCTTGGAGGGAGAGGATCTTGAGGATTGCGGAGTGACTGTGGTTGCCTGTGTGTGTGTCAGTTCCCCATCCCCTGTGTGTGTGGAATCAGACCCCTGAGGATGCTTGTGTGCACGTCTTGCCTTGGTTTTGGGTGGGTGTGTGCTGCTCGTGTCTGTGTGTTGGTGTGATTGTGCAGGTATGCATGTGCTTTGGACAGGTAGGGTGGTAGGAAGTGTGGATGGGGCAGAGGTGGGAGGGGTGAGGGACTGTTGGAGGAGGGACACTGCTGCCATCAGGGAGGAGTCCATGGACCTATTGCTCCTCTGTAGGGCAGACATACCCGTTGAGATGCCCTCCATGAACGACACCAGCTGTGTCAACAGTGTGGTGTGTGCATGGAGGACAGTCAGCATTGCTGTCTGCCCTACATGGAGCTGCCGAAGGAGGTACACAGACTCCTCACTCAGGGCAGCAGGGGACACAGGGGCAGGGGGGTGCGGTGGAGACACGCTCCCGAGCACGGGAGCCTCCACGGACCTCAGGAATGGGAGCCAATGGGAGGGCGGTGGTGGTGGTGGCGGGATCAGACAGAGTAGCTGGGGTGTGGTGGCTGCTGACACCCGCCTCCACAAGGGAGTCATCCTCCAAGCTGCTGTGGTCCTCAGCTGAGGTGGATGGTGCTGAGGACTCCTCGGTGTGGCTCCCCTCGCCCTCCGTGCCACTGGATCCCTCTGACCACTCGTCGGACGCTGAGCCAGTCTGGCTCCGCTGCTCCTCCTGGTCCATGGAGCTGTCCCCTCCTGTGGCTGTGGATGTATCTGCAAACAATTAGGGAAACAGACAAACATCAGTCACCTGCACTGACCGCACACACCACAGTAAGTACAGCACATCACAGAGCAAGCCCTGGCATCACTAGTAGAACATTGCCAAAAGTCATCACACAGATTAGGAGAAGCCAATTGTCAGTCTGATGGTCAGCCATGGAACAGACACCCCTCCTGCCCTTGCACCCATCTGTCTGGTGCCCGTCTGATGGTAAGACCCCAGTGTGGACACATGCACCACCTACACAGTAGTTGGACATTGCTGAGAACACGGTGAAGTATGTGAACATGCCCACCTCACATCACTTGCCACTGAGTCAGTGTAGGTGTCTGGATAAATGGACGGCCTGAGCCTAAAAAGAAATGCATGTGATGCATACCAGCACCAGACCCCATGAAGCACCCATGTCCGGATAGTCAATGCCACAATGGGGTGCCTGTTGCACATGTCACCACCCTGCAGGATCACCCTTAGGAAGTTTAATGCCATGACACAGGCATGCCTGCAAAGTCATACATCACTGTCTCAAGTCACATGGCCATGTTAGCCAGCAAACAACAGTCTGCACTGTGTCACTATCCTAGGACATGGGGAAGGCAAGTAATGTAACTGACAAGTGCACATGTTCATCCCCCACTAACCACATCCTCTGAACCAGTATTTGTACACTGCACACCATTTGGACAAATGGGAGACATGAAACACTACTCCCTGAACCAGAGCACCTCACAGTGTGCTGTGAATGATGAACAGCTGCCTGAAAGTCACAGTCTCATACACCTGTCTGCACAGTCAAGTGATCAAACACCTATGAGTCACAGAAGTCTTGTCTCACATGGTCCAATAGCAGATGGCATGCTGACCCCTAACCAAAGGACATCACAGGAGTCACGACAACGTAGTCACAGCACAACAACACAGAGGCAGACACCTGAGGCAACATTTCACTGAGCACAGCATGTCAGATGATACACGGGAGTGGGAGTACAGAGTGTATTGTATGCCCTGTAGTAGGCATGACTGTCCGGCTCCACCTGCAAGAGGGATGAGCCCTGGTCATTGGGCACGTGGCTAAGCATGTGTGACACACTTGACATACATACTCCTGAGGCCCAGACAATTTACCCACCCACAGAATGGGGGTGTGGCAAATACCCCAGGGACATGTGGTGAATTAGATGTGCAAGTGGATCACATATCAAAGTTACACCCAGACTACATAGCACGACTCAGGCATTGTGTGAGCAACTGACCCACCCATGAAGGCAAACACAATGTCACGGGAACAAAGTCTGTCACCACCTTGAGCAAAGCAAAATGCTAGGACCCTGTCCCCAAGTGACACAATTATCCTGAGCGTAAGGAGCACACTGGCGCATCAGATGGGTAGTGGCCAGGTTACAATAGAGGGACATGGGTACTGGACAACAAGACTGATGTACTGGGGAAGTTTAACCAGGCCAGAGGAGGGCACATAGCATGTTAGACAGAGTTCACAGTGCAGTCTTAGACTCACCCCCTCCTTGCTGCTGTCTGCCCTTCAGCTGCCCATCCAGCTCCGGGAACACCACCGGCAGGATCTGGAGCATGTGGGGGGTCAGGGTCCGGTGTCCGCCCCTCCTGCGATGAGGCGACAGCTTCAGCTGGACCCTTGCGATCCTCCGGGTCCAGCCACGAAGGTCCTGCCACCTCTTCTGGCAGTTGCGGATCCGGCGCTTGTAGACCCCCACGGATCGGACTGCCCGGACGATGTCCAGCCAGATGTTCTGCTTCCGATGGGCATCAACCTGTGAGGATGAGAAAGTGAAAAGGCCATTACTACACATGCAACATATCCCTGCATCACACAGTTGGAAATACATGTCTCAATCACAGGGGCAAATGATGTACACAGGCAGTGCAACGAGGGCTATGGACAGTTTGCCAGCAGTTACTACATGGTATCATTGCATGGGTAGTGAACCTTGTTTGAATGCACTGTTACTCCACTGTACCTGTTCAGTGCAAGTGACTACACACTTTGGGGGGTGCGAACTACTCAGTGGGCATGCTAGCCAGTGGTGTGCACACTGTAAATCCTGCTAGTCAGGCAACATGCACAATTAGTGAGGCAGTGGACAGCACACTCACCTGCTCCTCTGGTGTCCCATACAGCTTGCTGTACTGTGGAAGGAGGCTGTCCAGCAGGGCCTGGTTCTCCTCATGGGTGAAGGCTGGGGCTCTCTCCACAGTACGTGCCATTGCAGCAGCCAGAGGATGCAGAGACAGCAGCAGTGTAGTGGCAGATGTCGTTCAGGAGCATGTAGTGCAGGCAAGTGAGCTCTCAGGGGAACAGCCAGCATTATATGTGTGCTGCAGAAGCAGATACTGTCCCATGTGTCCAGTGTGATAGGTCCAAGTCGGTAGCATCTTCTGAATCTGGCCAATCCATGGAATAGCAGCTCCAATACACGCCCACAGCATCCTTCAAAAATTCAACTTCATGACACCCATGAATTTGCAACATTGTTGTGGCTGGCCAACTGAATTTACTGCATCAGACTCGTTGTAAATTGAAAAACCGCATCCGTTGCCATGCCAGGCCCCAGCCAATGTGTGCACACCGATCGGACCATTGCTGTACAACGCGTACCCACGATACAACACGTACCCGCTCACATGCAATGCAATGGTCCGAGCGGGCACACCGATCGGACCATTGCTGTACAACGCGTACCCGCTCACATTCAATGCAATGGTCCGAGCGGGCACAGCGATCGGACCATTGCTGTACAACGTGTACCCGCTCACATTCAATGCAATGGTCCAAGCGGGCACACCGATCGGACCATTGCTGTACAACACGTACCCACTCACATGCAATGCAATGGTCCGAGCGGGCACACCATTCGGACCATTGCTGTACAACGCGTACCCGCGATACAACGCGTACCCGCTCACATGCAATGCAATGGTCCGAGCGGGCACACCGATCGGACCTTTGCTGTACAATGCGTACCCGCTCACATTCAATGCAATGGTCCGAGCGGGCACACCGATCGGACCATTGCTGTACAACGCGTACCCGCTCACATTCAATGCAATGGTCCGGCGGGCACACCGATCGGACCATTGCTGTACAACGCGTACCCGCTCACATTCAATGCAATGGTCGGCGGGCACACCGGTCGGACCATTGCTGTACAACGCGTGCCCGCGATACAGCGTGTACCGCTCACATGCAATGCAATGGTCGGCGGGCACACCGATTGGACCATTGCTGTACAACGCGTACCCGCGATACAACGAGTACCTGCTCACATGCAATGCAATGGTCGGCGGGCACACCGATCGGACCATTGCTGTACAACGCGTACCAGCGATACAACGTGTACCCGCTCACATGCAATGCAATGATCCGGCGGGCACACCGATCGGACCATTGCTGTACAACGCGTACCCGCGATACAACGCGTACCCGCTCACATGCAATGCAATGGTCCGGCGGGCACACCGATCGTACCATTGCTGTACAACGCGTCCCTGTACAGGTCACACGCATGTGTCACCATGCTGGTCAATGGTGAACCTATGCCAGCCACATATACTTTCCAGGGACTCTGGGGCACACCTACTACACCACACCCAGTCCACACTGTATCTAAGGCATGTGTGGCAGCATGACCTTATCTGTGTATGGGTGTGTACATGTTGTTTTTGGGCTGGCACTTGGGGGCAGACACACCCAGGCTATGCACATGTTAATGGGGACAGGGTCCTTTGTGTGTCGTGCACATGACCACTGGGATGTGCAACTGTTCATTTTTGGAACATGTTGCATGGTCACATTTCCAGGTTGTGTACATGTATGACATGTCACATACCCCAAGGCTCATGTGGGAAAGCATGTACATCACAGGGTGGCCCATTGCCACAATAGTCATGTCCCTCCGCAGTCTGTGTGCATGTTGTGTTTCACATGTCTGACTCCATGTGCACAATGGGAGACAGTCTCCACATCCACGTTGTTTGTGCATGTACTTAGATGTTGTGTGTGTGTGTCACTGACGTCCATGTCTGTCCTGCAGAGGCTACAGGGGGCACTACCTGTGGGAGTCATGTTTGATTTTTCTGACGTGTACATGATACGCCATGTCATGCCAGTGTCCATGTGGCAAGACAGGCTCCCTGGGAATCTACCTGTCAATGAGTTGAGATGCCTGTGGCACATCTGTCCAGACGTCACTGTGGTATGTGTGTGGAATGTGAGGGCAGTAAATGGGTACTGTGACACAGCCAAATGGTTTCACATAGCACACCCTGGGACCTGTTGTCCACACATGTTGAACAGAGATGTTACATGATGTCCATGTGGGTGCCATATGTGTCCATACAGAACGAGACACACATCAAGTACTAGTGTTTGCTGATGATGTAGCATGTGAACTACAGTATGGGGAATGGCACATATGTGGGGTGACTGACAATCTTGACTTCTTCACCTCTGCACTGCAGGGCTCCTGCTGTCCATCGACCATTCCCAGACCTGGCAACGATGGTGGAACATGACAGCATCCGACGGTACCGCTTCACCAGGCAGCTGATTGAGGATTTGGCAGTGCGGTTGGACCCACATTTGCAGCCTGGCCGGCCGTATCCGACAGCGCTGACCCCCAAGGTGAAGGTGATGGCAGCCCTACACTTCTTTGCCACCGGTACCTTTCAACACACTGTGGCATCTACTGGTGGTATGTCACAGACTATGTTCAGCCGTGTGCTACGTGATGTTTTGGTGGCGATGTTTAGATGCCTTAACCAGTTCATCTATTTCCCACAACGTCACCGACTCACTGACGTCAAGAGTGACTTCTATGCCCTGGGGAGGATGCCACATGCCATTGGCTCCATTGATGGGACACATGTGGCTTTGGTACCACCACAGGCACCTGAGCAGGCATACAGGAACAGGAAACATTACCATTCTGTCAATGCTCTGGTGGTATGTCTTGCAAACATGACCATCACACATGTTTGTGCCCGTTTCCCCGGTTCTGCACACGATGCCTACATGATGAGGAGTAGTCGCATCCCGAGGATGATGTCACAGATGCCGAACCAGCGTGCTTGGCTTGTCGGTGTGTACTGACTTTGTACCATTGTGTGTGTTGTGCTATGTTGCTTTCCGCACACTTTTCAATGTTGGCTAATGTGCAATTGTCTGTCTGTAGGTGACTCGGGATACCCCAACATGCCGTGGTTGCTGACACCCCTCAGGAACCCTGTGACACCAGCCCAGATGCGCTACAATGAGGCACATGGTCGGACCAGGAGGGTGATTGAGTGGACCTTTGGTCTCCTGAAGAGCCGCTTCCGCTGCCTGGACAAGACAGGAGGCGCCCTCCCATATGCCCCAGCAAAGGTGTGCAAGATTATCATTGTCTGCTGCATGCTCCACAACCTGGCAGTGCGGAAGGAGTTGCCTCTCATCCTGGATGACGATGACCAACATCCGCCACCTGTGGAGGATCCAGGCCTGGGCCACGATGCCAGGGATGATGATGATGATGGTGATGGTGATGTCCGCACACAGCTCATCACCAACTTCTTCAGCTGAATGTGAGTATCCAGAGTGTTGTACTATCAATGAATTTGATTTGCATGATATGTGTGTGTGGTGCTCTGGTGCTGTTTGAGTGTGGCCATGTGCAACTTGACTGGATGCATGCGGAGATGTGTCCTTGCAGGTGGTCTGTACTTGCCAACAGTGTAGACATACTAACTTGCTTTTGTGTATTTAACTTGTGACAGGTATTAGACATGAGTATTGCCATTCTGTGCTGTTCTTCTGTGCTTTTGAGTGTGTGTCATGTCTGTCCTTCACAGGGTGCTGCTGGAGTTGTTAGAACAACTTGGATCCCCCGAATCAATGATTCAACTTCCAAGGTGGCAGCAGTTGTTCCCCTACAGGTGATGTGCCACACACCCCTGGACTTTCTATCTTCTGCATTGTTTGACTTTGTGGCCACAGCCAGGTGGGATTAGCTTGCATTTGTAGTGGAAACAACATGTAGCAAATGTGTAATAAACCTGTTCTACATTTTGGGGTGTGCGTTGTCCGTAGTCACACATCTGAGTGATATTTGCTTACTGCACCTGTGTTGTAGTTGACACAGACTGTGAATATGTGTGGTGTCTGTGCATTGCACTGTATTTCCAGGCAACATCAGTGTAGGGGATGAGTCATATGGCCCTGGTGTGTATGTGTTGTGTGGCCCTAGTGGTGTGTCTCCCTCATATGTGTCACGTCGCCATGACTGCCATGACGGTGTTGGACTTGCTGTAGCAGTCAGCATGCACAGTGTCATATTTCTGATCCCCATCTCCATGACAGAGACCACGTTGGAATCACAACAGAGGCAGATATGGTTTTCTGGTGAGTTTATTTACAAAAGGTGTGGGGATGGTGCACAGGATGGTGGGTGCTGTACATAGAAATTGGCATCCAAAGTTCCCATGTGAATTGGAAGTCCTGGTAGATGAAATGTCCAGGGTATAGTCCACAGTCATCTGATGAATTTGTACAACTAGAGCTTCCCATGTCATGTGGGCGAGTTGGGTTGCCATCGACAGGGCGTGCAGTTTGCACACAGAGGAAAAGTTCCAGAACAGGTGTTGGCTTCCTGGGGGATGTAGCTGGCCATCGGCCTCTCAGTTTGGCCTCCTCGGACGGCCCCTCTTCTTGGAGGGGACCCTCAGGTGCAGGCTGCCGCGGTGCAGGGTACTCTCTGCCAGAGTCCTCCTCCCTCCCTGTGGCTGTTGCGGATGTAGTGGCAACAGATGTTGTGGGCGCACAGGGAGGTGAGGCCATGTTGGTGCTGATCTGGCGGAGGCATGTCAGTATGTCCCTATGCACCGCTTTGAGTTCTTGCAATGTGTCCCGCTTGGACTCCATGCGAGACATGTGTCTCGACACGGGACATGAGGGAGTCCAAGCGGGCTTGATGGGCAGCCTGCTGCTGTTGTATGTCCTTGAGGATCCCCACTACCTGGGTGACCTCTCCGGTGCTGGTCTGGTACGCATCTGCAATGCGTGCCAGTTGTGGGTCATCACGCAGTCCTGACCCCTCTGCAAATAGCGACCTGTGTCTACCACCCCTCCCACCACCCCTGGCAACACGTGCAGGGCCTGCGGTGCCACGCACAGGTGACCGTGTGCCCACTTGGGTGTTGTTATTGGGCTCGATGGCAGCGGCTCCAGTTTGGTCCTGGGTCCCTGCGCTGTTGTCACCTGTGGTCCTTGGTGTGTCCGTGTTGGCAGGGGTAGCCTGTGTGTTGGCAGTTGTTGGAGGGGTGGGTGCAGGGGGTGCAGATGTTGGTCCTGCTGGTGCTGCATGATGACTGGCACCGGAGGGTCCAGCTTGTTGTTCGCCATCTGAGGAGTGCAGAGGCTGATCCACACCAGTGAGCTCTGTGTCCCCCGGAGCCTGGGACAGGGACTCCTCCTCGTCTGCTGCTGAGTCCCCATCTTCACCTATTTTGGGGAGAGACACAGATTGTATGGTATGTTTCTACAGGCATCAATTGTTAAAACACCGGACAGTTGTGACTGTACCTCTGGATGCGGCCCTGGACATTGCATTCTACTCAGTTATGACAGTCAGAGAGTGATATTGGTGTAGCACATTGTCCTGCCAACCTGTGGCATGTCAATGTGAATGTTGAGGTGTGTGCCTGACCAGCATTGGTGGTATTTGGTTGCCATCCGGGCCGACTTCTCCCCCAGCCCAAATATCCCACCATGGAACATGCTTCCATTGCAGGGAGTGCAAGTTGTCTTTCAGGATGTCAGTCAGTGGTGTCCTGCTGTTGGTTGTTGCACAGTTGCCTGCAGGGCCTTGTGCTCCCCCCCAGCAGTACCCAGTGTCAGCCATCTTGTGAGTCTTTTTCCACTCCCTGTGATGTGAGCATGGTTCAGGGTGGTGTTGATGGGCCAATTGTGAGGCTGAGCAATATCTGTGACTACCACTCCCATCATGCTATTGCCTCCACCCCCCTTCCCAGCATGCCCATCCTTCCTTCCTTATGAGTGGACTTCAGTGTGTGTGAGTTTGAGAGCAATGGCAAGATGGCTGACAATGTGGTCGTGTTGTTTGTTGGTGCACAGTTGCCTGCAGGGCCTTGTGTTCCCCCAGCAGTGCCCTGTGTCAGCCATATTGTGAGTCCTTTTCCACTCCCTGTGATGTGAGCATGGTTCAGGGTGGTGTTGATGGAGCCAATTGTGAGGCTGAGCAATATCTGTGACTACCACTCCCATCATGCTATTGCCTCCACCCCCTTCCCAGCATGCCCATCCTTCCTTCCTTTTGACTCTGCTTCCCTGTGGGGTGGGGTGCCTGTGCTGACAGGTTGGCTGAGAGTGTTCTCCTTGCGGTTGTTTGGCTACCAGTCCCAAGAGTGTCCCTGTGCTTCACACAGTATGAGCCCGGCTGGTTGGTCTTTGTGGGATCTTGAGTTAGAATGTGAGGCATTGCATTCTCCCAGGTGGGTTCTGTGGAGTTAGTGTTGGGGTGTGTGTGAGGGGAGGTGCTTGTAACTATGGTCAGTGCTGTGAGTCCTCCTTCCCACCCAGCCAGATATCCCACCATGGAACATGCTTCCATTGCAGGGAGTGCAAGTTGTCTTTCAGGATGTCAGTCAGTGGTGTCCTGCTGTTGGTTGTTGCACAGTTGCCTGCAGGGCCTTTTGCTCCCCAGCAGTACCCAGTGTCAGCCATCTTGTGAGTCCTTTTCCACTCCCTGTGATGTAAGCATGGTTCAGGGTGGTGTTGATGGGCCAATTGTGAGGCTGAGCAATATCTATGACTCCAACTCCCATGATGCTATTGGCTACACTGACTTTACCAGCATACACAGAATTCCTTCCTTTCAGTGATCTTCCCTGTGAGGTGGTGTTCTAGTGATGTCAATATATCTGGGAGTGTTTGTTGGTTCTATTTGTGCCACTGCCTTGCTGTATTTGTTGTTAGGTTTGTAGATGTCATGACACAGTTAGATGTCACTATGAGATGGCAGGTATTGTGTTTGTCTGACTGGCATTCACATCTTGGGATGAGTATGTTTTGTTTGCTGTGTATTTGGTAAGGGTGCATGGTTTGCCTATCCCTTTGAGGGTGCTGTGTGTGTATTGTCACACCATATTGTGTATATAAGTTGTGTACTCACCAGGCTCTGGGATGTCTGTTAGTCCATATACGCTCACTGGTGGTAGGATGGCCCGCACCTTCTCCTCCCAGGGCCTGAGGTATATTGGTTTTGCAGGAGGGCCACTGCCGGTGTGCTGGCTGATGATGTAGTCCTTTTTGAGTAGGTCCCGGACCCTCCTGCGCACATCATACCACCTGTTCAGGATGTCTTCCTTTGTGCGCAAACATGGTGATTGTGCATTCACCCTGTCGACAATCCTCGCCCACATCTTGGTTTTCTGCGACATGGGGGTCTGTTGTACCAATGTACCAAACAACTGTGGCCCTACCCTGAGTATCTCGTCTACCAGGACTTCCAATTCACAATCTAGGAACTTGTGGTTCTTCTTTGGGGGCATGGTGATGGGTGGTGGTGGTGATTGATGTGTGTGTGTGTGTGTGTGCAAGTGGGGGTGTGTGAGTGTAGGTTTAGCTGGGTGTGTGTGAGGGTGCTATTTGTAAAGTGTGGTAATGGTGTGTGGCTTGTGTGATGTATGAGCTGTGAGTGTGTCTGTGGTTGCTGTGTGATGGTGTTGTTTGCTGGCAGGTCTGTGGAATTTGCAAAGGCTCATGGTAGGGATTTGTGGCCTTTATGTAGGTGGGGTTGGGGGTGTGTCCTTGTTCCATTTTTTCCCCCACCCCCAGTTTTTATTGGCTTTGTGGTAGCTTGTTTGGCCATTTTTTTTGACTTTTTTCCCTTGGTGCTTTGGGTGCATGTAGGAGTCGTTCTTGTGTCCGAGTCGGACGCTGCTGTTGTCTGGTGCGATGTTGTCCGACTCGTTCCCGCTGTGTTTCAGGTTGGTTTCATGTGCGGCGTTCGAGTCGGTCACGGAGTATTGGGTTGATTCGGCTGGGTTTTGTGTGCGTGTGGTCGTACGGCTTGTGCTCCGTGCGAGTCGGTCGTGTTTCGCATAGCATCGTACTACGCAGGTCGGAGTTCGCGGGTACGTTTCGTTCGGTCGCTATCCGGATGCGTGTCGGTCGGTTAGTTTCGAGTGTTTTTCCGGCCGGATGGCTTGTTTCCGCCGGCTCGGTCGTTCGTTTTGTATTCCGTCCGAGTCGGTCGGGTTTCACATGCATTTCATCGTACTACCCGGGTCGGACAGCGCCAGTTCGTGTCGGTCGGAATAAATTCCCGCACCGAGTCGGTCGGTACGTTTTCCGGCCCGAATCGGAATCGGCCCCTCTGTGTTTGAAAATACCACTTTTAGAAAGTAGGTATTTTCTTGTCTAACCATCCAAGCCTGCTTCTGCTAGGTTGTGTATTCCTTGTCTGGAGTGTGAGTGACAGGGGCTGGGGGATTCCAGGAGACAGGGTGAGTCAGCACAGGGCTGAATAGCAAGATCTACATGTAGATGGGTGGGAGGAGATGCACCTGAGACCTGAATAGGGCTGTGCCTTCCCTCCACAATGCTGGCTCCACCTCCTGTGGTGTGTCTGATGTCCCTGGCCTACACTGCAAAAGGAAAGAAGGAGATTTGTCAACAAAGTGCTCCAGGACTGACCAGAACTGGTTTGGACTAGGCAAAGGCCTCTCTGCCTTCAGAGAACAAATAGAAATTGAGGATAAAAAGGGGGACCCAAACCCCAGAACTTTAGAACTCTTTTGGACCAAGAAGACTGCCAAGAAGAAGAACTGGAGAAGCTGTGAGGAGGAACTACCACTTTGCTGTGTGCTTTGCTGTGCTGGCCTGCAGTGGCTGCTTCTGTCTTTGGCAGTGAAAGGACTGGACTGAACTTTCTGCAATTTACTTTGTGAGTTTCTCCAAGGGCTTGAGGTAGAGCTTGCCCCCTATTCAAGAAGTCTCAGGAACAGCAAAGACTTCAAGCCCGACGCCGTCTACGACGCCGCTGCCGACTCCGTGTCCTTAAGGTACCGCAGAGGGCACCGCCGCAATGCCACACCGCGACCCTGGTCTCAGCGACGATGCCTGCTGATGCCGCCACCGAGCCGCTACTTGCACCGCGACCTGTGGGCACCGCACTTCACGACGATGCCTTGTCATCCCCGAAGACGCCGCTCCACGCCGGACTCGACGCCGCTGCTTGCACCGTGGTTCGAGGGCACCGCCTGTACAGTTACACAACGCACCACCCTCATCCCGCACCGCAGCCTTGGCCTACCGACTCCGGTGCCATCGACTCCAGTTCGTCAGCCGACGACAGCGCTTCAGCAACGACGACGCCACTGCTGCACCGTGACCTGCCAGCACCGTGGCGAGCACCACCTTCACCTCACACCGCAACCCTGGTCTCACCGGCGATGCCATCTGACGCCGCCACCGAGCCGCTGCTCGCACCACGACCTGAGGGCACCGCACGCCGCACCGCTGCACTTCGCACTGCAGCACCCGACGCCTGCCGACGCCAGCACTCCTGACTTCAACAGAGAGGAGATCGATCTGCAACGCGTGTGACTTTAAGGGCCCCGACGACGCCTACATCGACCTCCGGAACCGACGCCTGCAGACGCCGTGTTTTCGGAAGCTCACCGCGAGGTCATCGACGCCCTGCATTTCTGAAAGGTACTGTTTGCAGGTCTTCCCGACACCATAGCTGACCCGCGATGCCGCGGTCAGCCAGAACTGTTTGGATTTGTTTGTTCACGACGCCGTGATAGCCCCGGACGGAGCTATCGACATCAAGGAACTGTTTTTAAGGATACTGTGATAGCTGAAGATTTTTAAAGTACTGTACTGTGGATTTTTATCGTATTGGTCTTGTTTAAAGTATATAAAAATATTGGATACTTTTCTAAACTGGTGTGGTGTCCGTTTGTAGTGCTTACACTGTATTACTGTTGGTTATGTGCAAATGCTTTACACACTGCCTCTAAGATAAGCCTGACTGCTCATGCCAAGCTACCAAGGGGGTGAGCAGGGGTTATTTTAGGAGTGTAACTCCCTTATCCTGACTAGGAAGAAGGGTCCCTACTTGGACAAAGGTGCAAGCCCTTGCCAACTAGAGACCCCCATTTCTAACAGATACTGATTTTGAATCTGGTATCGTCAAGTATATGAATCGTTCAGTGTCTATTTCAGTGTTAGAAGAAAATGAACACTCTTCACATTTATGATCCCATCTGTAACTTAGTCCAAATACATTTTTATTCCTTCATCTTCCAATACTGCAAGTATAAACATAAGAAATTCTTGTGCATCTTGTTGAATATTGAATGTAAATTGTGAAGAACTAGTACATATATCCAAAAGATGTCGAATGCCAGAAGCAGTATGGATTTTAGTTCTATCAGTTACCAACTTTTCAAAAATATAACGTAATAAAGAGTATAATCTTTTTTCTCGATTTTCCATACTTTCATGATGGAGATCTTCTAGATAAAAGACAACATTTACAATTACATTAGCATAGCAGTTGATACCTGAACTATTTTCTAACTGGTATCCTACAATATCATTTCATTTTCTTTGCATCTTTATGATTCTCTTTAATTGTTTTCTTTTTTGAATCTCAGTAGAATGTTTGTCATATTTCCGTTTTGGACACTCTATACGTTTCTCATATACAGGATATTCACCTAATCTAGGAGCATAAAGTCTTCTTAATCGATTGTACTCTCTTACACAATTTGCATCAGCACTAACTTTTTCTCATCAAAATCAATCAAATACAAACCAGATAATGTTCTTACTCGAGACAATGCAACGTATGCCATGCCTTCTTTAAACACTGTACTTCCAATATTTACCAAAGCACTGTCTACACTTAAACCTTGAGATTTATGAATGGTTACTGCATATGCTAAAGAAAGAAGAAACTGTTTTCTACAAACATACAAGTCTTTTACAAGCAAAAAACGAACAGCCCAACGTCCAATCTGTTTTACCTCTTCAATCTGATCAAATTTAATCTTCAAAAATTCAATTCCATCTCTGTTCTGATAATAAACAAAATCAACAACTTTTCCCATTGCTCCATTTACTAAACCTTTTTCTACATCCAAATTACACTGTAAAATTACCAGACAGTTTACACATACATATAAAGTGTTTTCTAAACCAGCAGTCTTAGATACAGAATTCTCCAAAGAATCCAATTTTGACTGAAATTCCTCTGAGAGAAGAATAGTAACTCCTCCGTGTTCCATTTTATCAATGGCTTCTATTTTCACTATTGGTTGTTTTTCCAGTTTCAAAAGTGCTTGATTGAATGTAGAACACTCTTACAGTGTTGGCAATAGGCAAACTATAGACTTCTTTTCTCCAATTTTTTTGTACATTATTTCAGGTGCAATGATTTCATTTGGAAACAAGTTCGTTAGTAGCCGACTTTGTAAAGCTTCTTTACCATGCTTTGTCAAAACACCAATTCTTATATCTTGAAGAATGTTTCCATAATGTTCATCACTTGCTTGTCGCATATTCTTAATAAGTTCTTTATATTCAAAATGAGACCAAGGGGCCGATTCCGATCTCGGCCGGTAGTGCTCCGAATCGGATTCACCGGATCCGATTCGGAGCCCTGTTTCTCGACCGAATCGTACGCGGGTCCGGCCGAGTGAGTACGATGCAAGCTCCCGCGAAATCGCCGACCGACTCGTACGCGGCTTCAACACGCTCCGACCGACTCGCACGGACATGACTCGCACCGCGCTATGGAGACGTTTCCCGGCCGGGTAAGTACGATGCGTGCCGCAAGCAGTTTGACCGACTCGCGCCGTCCGGCTCGAAAGAGCTGTCGGAGCCGGACTTTGGGGGTCCGCGTCGGACCCCCTGTACGCGTAGGCGCGCGAGTCGCACACAGGGGGGACCCATGGGTCCCCCCTACCTGTGCATGTACGCCGTGATGCGCATGGACGCGTACCCACTGTAGGGGGCGCCCTTGTTCGCCTCGCACCCATTGAGTCAATGGGAGCCCGCGTACGCGTCGTACGACCGGCTCCCATTGACTTCAATGGGAGTCCGACCGAATCGAGTCCGATAGCATGCGAATGCATCGTACTCGTCCGGTCGGACTGCTAGAGTCCGATTCGGTCGGAATTCTCTCCGGGTCCGGCTCGGTCGGAGAGATTTCCGGCCGGAATCGGAATCGGCCCCCAAATGTTCACATTTCCAATACTTCCCAAAGATTTCCTAGTGTCTTCATGGACAAGTGTTTTTAAAATGGTTGTCCTTTCACAGGAGTAAGTTGCAGTAGATCGCCGAATGCAATTACATGTTTTCCTCCAAATAAAACATCATAATCTGTTTTTAAAATCTGTTGCATTCCTAAATGTACAAAGGCAAGCATTAAGTTTGAGACCATGCTCACCTCATCAATGATTAGAAGTTTTATTTTATTCAGTACTCTTGAGACTTCATAACAAGCTTCTCCAGATAGTTTGTGATATTCCAACTTATTTTCATGTTCAACTGGTAGCATGAGTAATCGATGTAATGTAATCCCTTTAATGTTGTGTGCTTCTAACCCAGTTGGAGCGGTTACAACTAGGCCTGGGCGGTGAAATTCGCTCCGTTCGCAGAGCTTGCGGAGTTTTCTGCACTCCGCACTCCATGCAGCTCACGGAGTGTAGAAAACTCCGCTTCGAGATGTGCAGCAGAGTTTTTTCCCCACTCGCGATCGCGAACGATAAGTTCGCGATCGCGAACGGTAAGTTCGCGAGCGCGAGCTGCCGCTCGGGTAGAATTTCTACCCGAGCGGCAGGAATACCAGCACAAACTGCAGTTCGCACTGCACTCCGCCACTCGCAGAACTTCGCAGAGTTTTTTTGTAACTTCGCAGAGTTCCGCGTAGCAAAACTCTGCGAACTACGTCCAGGCCTAGTTACAACACAAGATAAATGTGATTCTGTGGTTTTGTGTAAATAACTGGTCACAACATTAATTAAGAACTTTTTCCTGTTCCAGCTTGCCCACTGATGTACATTCGAATAGGATTCAATGATGTGCATTGGCATTCTTTTTCATGCAGTAAACCGTACTGTATCTGCTGGATCACTGACAAAATATCGAAGGTCAAAAAATCGACCTACAAAAATATCGCAACAAAAATATCCATGTCAATAATATCGAAATCCTATCTACAACATGGTAAGTACAAAAATATCGAAAAAACAATATCGATGTCAAAAATATCGGGGCATATTAGCAAGAAGAGGCGATAATCATCGCTAACCCTGCTTAGCGTGATATTTTTTATCGCCGGCTATCGCTGGAATATATCGCCACGCTAACGCTGTATTAGCAACGATTAGCGCTATGGCGATGAATATTCCAGCGATAAGCGAAAATGGGCCATCATCGCTGAAAAACCAGCGATGTTGCATGGAGAAGGAGAACACCTTGCTGATACGACCCTGTGGTCGTATCAGCATAATCCACCCCCCATGTTAGGTATGGCTAACACCTGCTAATTGCAGGTGTTAAATAAATAGGCGATGACCCGGTTAGCGCGACTTTTCACGTCGCTAACTGGGGCCATGGCCACCTTGCTAATAGGCGATAGGCCTGTTAGCGAGTGTTTCCCAGGTTTGTTCGTCGGGAACGCCCACTTTGCATGTCATTAGCGATAAATATCGCTGACATGCAAAGCGATACAAACGGGCGCTAATGCCCGCAAACTGTCGCTAACTGCTGTTAGAGACAGTTTGCTGATAGGGCGATATAAATATCGCCGCTTTAGCGGCAAAAAGTGCCGCTAAAGCGGCGATAGTGCCCTTGCTAATATGCCCCATCGTTATCAAAAATATCTTTTTTTTTTGTTAAAAATAATATGTAAAATAAACTAAATAATACTTATAATTAAAATAAACATAGTTAAAAATATTTTATAATTTTTAAAATTAATAAGTAACATATATAATTAAAAAAAACATTAATTAAACATATACATATAATATATAATATATATACTTACTTAATAATCAGTTTGAATAATTATTTTAATAAATTATAAATTATTTAAAAATATTATAAATTACAAATACATCTATACACATAAAACAATAACATAAATAAAAATTAAATAATTATGTATAACAAATTAAAAAAATTAAATTTACTTTTAATATTTTTAAAATTAATTATATACTATATTAACTAAAATAATACAAAAAATATTAAATAGCGTAGGGAATAAAACTACTATTACAACCCCCAAAAAAACAACAGTAAGAAAAATGTTGGATAGCGTAGGGGTAAAAATTACTATTCCCACTCTAGAGAGTGCAACAGTAGGGAAAGTGTTGGATAGCGTGGGGTAAAAATTACTATTCCAACTCCAGAGAGTGCAACAGTAGGGAAAGTGTTGGATAGCGTAGGGGTAGAAATTACTATTCCCACTCCATGGAGTGCAACAGTAGGAAAGCGTTGGCTAGCGTGAGGGTAAAAATTACTATTCCCACTCCAGTGAGTGCAACAGTAGGGAAAGTGTTGGATAGCGTAAGGGTAAAAATTACTATTCCCACTCCAGAGACTGCAACAGTAAGGAAAGTGTTGGATAGCGTAGGGGTAAAAATTACTATTCCCACTACAGAGAGTGCAACAGTAGGGAAAGTGTTGGATAGCGTAGGGGTAAAAATTACTATTCCAACTCTAGAGAGTGCAACAGTAGGGGAAGTGTTGGATAGCGTAGAAGTTACAAATAACATACTTATAAATAAATTAATTTTTTTAAATAAGTAATGAATTATTAAATAACTCTAAACTATTTACCAATACCAATAAATAATTATTAAAAACATAATTACCAATAGAAAATTTATTAACAATAAATTAATAATAAATGCCAATAAATAATAATTAATAAATATTAATTACTAAATAATAAATATTGAACAATAAACTATTTTTAATAACAAAAAACATATACATTATTAAAACTTAATTACCAATTAACTAATATTAAACAATTAAATGCTTTTTTATACCAATAATAATAATAATTAAACATTAATTATCAATTAATAAATAATTCTTAATATATTAATTAAATTTATCAATAAATAATATTTAATTACCAATTAATGATAAAACAACAATACATTAATTTTTAGAACCAAAAAATTGTAATTTAAAAAAATTACCTATTAATAATTAATATCCAATAAATTAATTATCAATACCCAAAAATAAATTTAATAATTACTTAATTAGATTTCAATTACTTCCAAAAGTATTCCCCTATAAACGCACAACACACTCCAATGATAAAATAATACACTTAACATAATGATCAATTAATCAATTAATAAAAATTAATAACTAATTAATAATAATTAATTACCAATTAATAATAATTGATTACCAATTATCAATTAATTTACAATATAATTATCAATACCAATTAATAAAAATAAATTATAAGTTAATTACATTTAAATTACATGATGATCAATTAATCAATTAATAAAAATTAATCACCAATTAATAAAAATTAATTACCAATTATTAATTAATTAACAATTATATAATTATCAATAACAATTAATTAAAATAAATTATAACTTAATTACAATTAAATTACTTCCCACCCTATTCCCCTATAAACCCACAACCCGCTACAGAACTTAAACGCAAAAAATAATTAAAATTAATTTATAATTCCTAAAAATTAATAATTAATTTAGTATAATTAAATTACTTCCCACCCTATTCCCCTATAAACCCACAACCCGCTACAGTACAAAAAAAAAATTAACTTACATTTTTTTTATTAACATATAAAAATTGTATACATATATTTTTAAACAAGTAGAACACTTAACAAAAACACATATAACACATACATATTAAAAACATAACAAAATACATAACAATAATACAAATATCGATATTAGTAACATCGATATTAAAAAATTCGATATTACATACCTTAGGGTCGATATTCTGTCCATCGATATTCTTCACATCGATATTCTGTCCCTTCGATATTTTAACTTCGATATTATTGTATATCGATATATTATTTTCGATATTTTGACTGCTCACCGTATCTGTTGTGTCACTTGCTGATTTATTTCTTTTTGTTCAATATTTAGTTTTTCTTCTAAGTTTCCCAACTCAATAATATCCTGTTGTGCTTGTTGCATTGCTGTTTCTACTTCATTCATGGCTATTGCTGCTTCATTTTCAAAAATTGGTTGTCCTAGTGGATCTTGACTTAGTGGAACAGAACTTTGACTATCTTGAGAACTGTCTCTAGCTAGTTCAGCTGCAATAGTAGTTTCTTGTTCAATCTCTTCATTCAACATTTGTAGATAAGTTGGGAAAATTGTGCATTGAATGCTATCTTTACGTGCATTAAAAGAATCTTCATAGCACTCAAAATCTCCAAGTAATTCCATTTCACTACGCCAAGGCTTGAAGAGTTGCAGAAGTACTAAATACAAAAATTCCCTTTTATCTGGAGTTTCTCAACTGGGTTTCATGTGGTTAATAAGATTTCCTTTGGCATGTTTTACCAAACATCCATCACATCCAATTACTGCATATTTTTCTTCAGTTATGTTTTCTGTAACATTTCTCTTAAAGATGTAATGTTGCAGTACTTCATAGAGACATATGTTTTCCAGATGTGGACTCCTTTTGGGATAGTACGTATCCAACATATTAGTTTTAACAATATCTGTACTTTCTGGTTCATTCAATGCTAAGTATTCAATTTCTTTTAGAGATTTCAAAACTCTATTTCGTGTAGCGGCAAGACCGAGACTTACCCAAATGATTCCTCTTGACTTTAAATATAAACTTGCAGAGGTCAACCGATCCGAACATTCGTATGATCCAATTTCTCGATGAGAAAGCATCTTCAAACTAAAGCTGTACAATTTGTTACTAAGACTTCTCTTGTGAAATTTCTTCCCACATTTCCTTCAACTCTGTCTTTTCAGATTTAGTTATATATGACGTAACGTAGTGAGCAACAGCAATTGAATTATCTGCAACATACTGGATATCCATGTTTGCATTCCACATTGTCAAAATCACTGGATTGTAGTCATTAATATACTTTGAATCTTCAGTTCTTTTTATGTTGTATGTATTCTTCAGAGATTTTCGACTTATAGTATGTCTTACTGCTGACATAAAACTATTGACTCTTCCTTTTGAAATTACTGGACGTGGGAATCCAAAACGACATTTTGTATAAAATTTTCCCTTTGACTTGTATTTTCGTCGACAATATTTTCCACATCGATGACTTTGAAACGATAAAACTTGCTGTCTTAACCTCTGTTCTCCTCCATTTTTTGGAATGGCACAGGTAACATAGTCTTCAATAAAAGACAATACAGTTTCATCAGAATCGGTTCCCAATTTAGGCGCATCCTTGATCCATAATAACATGTGTATATGAGGAACACCTCTGGCTTGGTACTCCTTTCTCCAAAAGAAATCAGTAACTTCTCCAAGATGTAGATTATTTTTATTGGAGATTGAAACCTATGATTAAAATACCTGCACACATTCACAGGATCCAAAGAACAGTTCTCCAGTTGTCTTCAATTCAATATTCTAGACATTTGAATTTGCTTGTCGTAGAAATTCAAGTAAATCGTCCCACGCGTATTCAGCACAGCTAAGCGTAACAAACCATGTAGGAGTACCTAAGTTTCTTAACATACATTTAAGTTCTCCGTGACGACGATACCAATACTCATTAGTTCCACGTTGACACGCCATCAAATTAATTAACTGAGATTCCAAATAATCCGCTCTTTGTTGAACTTTGTCCATACATTCCTTTGCAGAAATATGTGTACGATAAAGTCCTGTTTTTAATATGTGATTCACTGCATATGATAGTCACTTTCAAATAGAAGATGAAATATATATGGAATACACTGTCAAAATCTTGGATCTTATAAGTACAATCTTGTCGAACGGTATTCTGAAGCTGGAATCTATACTGCTCGTTCATCATATTGGCCACCTTCTCCAGTGGGGAACAGCTGTAGAAAACAAAGAGCTTCTAAACTTTTTTCCCATACACTCATGAGAGTTCCCTTTGCTTTCTTGATTTGAAATAATTTAATAGTGTTTCCAATCACTTCTTTTGAATGTAGAGGATGTATACTGTAATGTTCGTAAATTTCTTCACTCCCCGAGTTGTCCACCTTTTCTATTTGGCCAGTTGAAATTTCTGTATCTTCTTCTAAACATATTTCCTGTTCTTCCACATTTACAGTTTTATAATAAATATTGTTCTGTACAAGATATAAGGTAGCCTTTTGAAATTTGGTGACATCTACTAACTCTTGCCATATTTTCTGATTCTTTGTTGGTACACCATTAACTAGAATAACTACAGGCTCACTTTCCTCTCTCTCTATACCAACAGTTTCAATATTTTTCTTAAAATCTAAAGGTAAGTAGACAACTCTTCCTTTCAGACCTCTTTGTAAATCTGTTGGAGGAAGCTTACCTGTTTTAGGCTCCATACGAACAATAGCCTGAAACGGGTGCACAGATTGAATAAGAATGGACTCATATGTATTTAAATATGCCAGTTCTGGAGGAATAGATACCAACTCTAAGTTGTTATGTACTGCTCTAGCTGGTATTGTGTTCTCCTCTAATTTATTGTAACAATATTTACAAATACGTTGATCAGTACCCAACTCAAAACGACCTTCCACCAACAAATAAGCACCAAATTGCTCCCACTTATCATCATTTTCCGTTTCACTTTTTAAATATACATCAACATTCCTAGTTTGACTTCCATAGTGAGTACGTCGACAACAAATACAAACATGGTTTTTCACATGAAAGTATCTTAAACTTTGTAATTTCTCCTGCAAACCTTTCAGCACTAATATCTTCTACTTGTTCTTCAACACCTACACTTATCAAGCTCTCACTTTCTCTACACTCCTCTTGTGAACCAAAAAACAAAACTGTATATCATCACAAACTTTTTTTACATCTGATACTGAACCATGCAAAAGAGATGCGTTCATTTCACTTAAAGATAATGCAGGACTTTTTACGTAGTACAGTCTCCTTACTAACTTCCGCATTTCTGAGTGATGTACTGCTAACATTCTTAAATGATGAAAAATACTTCGACACACTTTTCTAGAAAGACAAGCCAGAGAATGACCCTGCAACTTAGTATATTTTCTCACTTTACAAGGATCTAGTCCTTGCAACATCTTAATCTTCTGTTTAACACTTTTTTTGGCATATTCTCGTAATAAAACTCGTAATATATCAATAGATGCCTGTTGAATTCTACAAATACTACTACAATCCTACTTATACACTGGAGCTTTTGTACGTCTCCCTTGAACTTCTTCAGCTATTACTTCTTCAACATCTCTAGGAACCATATTTTCCTTTTCAATTGCACAACCATTTTTGATTTCATAACAACGACCATTGGTATCAACTGCATGAACTAAATTATTTTGTTGAAAATAGCTTTCTTCATTAAAGAAAAGCTTCCATTCACCAGAAAAAGTTTTGCAAAAGTTACTTCTATTAACCAGTCTTTTTCTTTTGCTTTTCTCCTTCATAAACTGCATTGTTTTATTCAATGTTTTCATTCTCTTCAATACCGATATAAATAATTTTCGTTTCAATTCAAAAGCAGTATCTACTACACTTTAAATCTGTTGCTTTTTCTGATACGCTGCTGATCTTTTTATACTTTTTCCAATCTTTTATTAAATTTTGAATTACTCTATTACAAAACATGCGTACACGTATGTCCTTAAATTGTTTCTGTCTTTTTTCACATGTGCTCCTTTTCCATTGTGTTTCTTTATATGCTTCTCCTTTCTTCTAAAAATTTCTTTCCTCCCTTGGTTCGTATTTTGATCGTTCAATCTCTCCACAACTTTTTTAATAAATTGTTTAGTTCTCTTACCAGAAGCCACTTTATCCTCAGCATCCTTTTGGTGTTTTTCTACTGCACTTGTTTTAGTTTTCATTAAGTACTTCTGTTTCCTTTGTTCTCTTCTCTTTTCATGTTTTCTTGCCATCTTTTATTTCTAATCCAAATAAAATATCTTCCTAAAAAAACAAATAATAGTTTAATTATTTTGTACATTAATTAAAATTTCAAAATTAATAACATTTCAATTTTGAAAATAACAACTAAGCGCAAAATTACAATTAAATTTCTATTGCATTTATAACTCATAAGAAGGAATAAAAGTGCAGAAAGAAGCAACAGAGTTGCAGAAAAAGGCAAAACAAGTGCACAAAGATCCTAAGAGATACAGAAAAAGACAACAGAGGTCCACAAAGAGACAAGAGAGGTGCACAGACAGGGAACACGAATACAAAAAGAGGCAACAGGGGTATAGAAAGAAGCAAGAGAGGAGCAGAAAGAAGCAAGAGAAGTGCAGAAAGAAGCAACAGAGATACAGAAAGAGGCAACATGCTTGCAGAAAGAGGCAAGAGAAGTCCACAAACAAGCAAGAGAAATAAAGAAACAGGCAAGAGAAGTCCAGAAAAAGGCAAGAGAAGAGCATAAAGAAACAAAAGAAGTGCAAAAAGAAGCAACAGATGCACAGAAAAAGGTGCAGAAAGAGGCAAGAGAAATGCAGAAAGAGGGAACAGGGATGTAGAAAGAGGGTAGAGAGGTGCAGAAACAGGAAAGAGGGCTGCAGAAACAACCAAGATAGGTGCAAAAGAGACAAGAGGGGTGCAGAAAGAAGCAAGTGAGGTGCAAAAATAAGTAAGAGAAGTGCAGAATGCAACAAACATGCACAATGGGGCAACAGTGGTGCAGAAAGAGGCAACAGGGGTGCAGAAAGAACCAGGAGAGGTGCAGAAAAAAGTAAGAGAAATACAAAAGAAAGCAACAAAGGTGCAGAAAGAGGCAAGAAAAGTACAGAAAGATGCAAGAGAGTTGCAGAAACAGGCAAAAGAAGTGCAGTTAGAGAGAACAGGGGTGCAGAAAGAAGCAAGAGAGGTGCAGAAAAAGTGAAAATGATACAGAAAGAGGCAAGAGAAGTGCAGAAAGAGGGAAGAGAGTTACAGAAACAGGCAACTGAGGTAAGACAGAAGCAGGGTGCAAAAAGAGGCAAAAGAAGTACTGAAAGAGCGAGGAAGGGTGCAAAAAGAGGCAAGAGGGGTACAGAAAGAAGCAAGAGAGGTGCAGAAAGAAGCACTTTTGGGCTGCCGCTTCACTATTCAACAACTACTCAGAGTGTTGGGCCTACCAAATACAAAGCAGTAAGTTTTTCAATATGCCTTTTCCGACTGCCATCATATGTAAAACAAACATACAGATACATGTGTACCAGAGTTTTACACCTCTACCATCTCTTCAACATAACACATGAGCCAATACATGAGCATGCAGACACATACCTCAGTCATAAGACTAAAAAGTCCCTAAAACTTGACAGACTACACTTCTCATTTTAAAGAGACACGTAAAATTCTGCAGCATACTTCAAGTGTACATCTCAATAGACCAATACAAGGTAACCAAATCACTAATCCCTCGGCCAACATATTTTAAACCTTACTTTTGGGCTGCAGCTTCACTATTCACCAACTACTCAGAGTGTTGGGCCTAAGCAAATACAAAGCAGCAACCTTTTCTATCTATCTCTTAAAAGACTCACAATATTCCAGAGAGTATGCATGCATGTGTGAGTACCTTTTAAAAGTGTCATCATACCTCTACCATCTATTTAGTCATAACACATGAGAGAATACATATGCACACAAACACATACCTCAGTCATAAGACTAAAAGTCCCTTAAACTTGAGAGATTGCACTTCCCATTTTAAAGAGCCACCTAAAATCATGCGGCATATTTGAAGTATACATCTCCACAGACCAATACAAGCTAAGCTAATCACTAATCCCTCTGCCAAGATGTCTTAAACCTCACGTTTGGGCTGCAGCTTCACTATTCAGCAACTACTCAGAGTGTTGGGTCTAACCAAATACAAAGCAGCAACTTTTTCAATATGTCTGTTAAAACTCTCACCATATTCCAGAGAACATGCATGCATGTGTCTGTACCTTTTAAAAGTGGCATCATATATCAAAGAAACATACAAATAGATGGGTAGTGGGTAGTGCCTGAGAGAATGGATGACTAGATGGGTAGCACCTGAGTGAATAGTTAAGTGCAAGAGTACTGCCTAGGTGATTGCATGAGAGCAGCAGTACTGAATGAGTGATTAGATCAGTGCCGGGGAAATACCTTAGACAAACCATGAGTGCAAGGCTAACACATGGTTAAAGACAAGAGTGTATGAGTAGTGCTTGAAAGAGCAAAAAAAGTTCATTGGTACTGCATGAGTGATTCTATGACTGCAGTGCTAGTAACTGGATGATTGTATGACTGTATGGGAAGCACCTGAGAGACAATGAGTGTAAGGGTAATGCTTGGGCCCTTCTATGAGTGCACCAGTAGCATCAGAGTGAGTAGATAAGAGCATGGGTAGTGCCTTACTGAATCTTTGAGTGGGATAGTAGTGCCTGGGTGATTGCACAAATCTATGGTTAATGTCTGAGGGATTACATGGCATGCATGTGTCTGTGCCTTTCCCTAGTGGCCTCATATATAAAAGAAAGAAACAAATAGATGTATACCAAAGTTTTATATCTCTACCATCTCTTTGACATAACACATCAGAGAATACATATGCACACAGACACATACCTCACTCATAAGACTAAAAAGTCCCTCAAAACTTGAGAGACTGCACTTCCCATTTTAAAGAGACACCTAAAATTATGCGGTGTACTTGAAGTGTACATATTCATCGACCAATACAAGCTAACCAAATCACTAATCCCTCTGCCAACATGTCTTAAACCTTACTTTTGGGCTGTAGCTTCACTATTTAGCTACTACTCAGAGTGTTGGGCCTAGCCAAATACAAAGCAGCAACTTTTTCAATGTATCTGTTAAAAGACTCACAATATTCCAGAGAGCATGCATGCATGTGTCTGTACCTTATAAAAGTGGCATCACATATGAAAGAAACATACAAACAGATGGGTAGTGCGTAGTGCCTGAGAGAATGGATGACCAGATGGGTACCACATGAGCAAATAGTTCAGTGCAACAGTACTGCCTGGGTGATTGCATGAGAACAGCAGTACTGAATGGGTGATTAGATCAGTGCAGGGGAAATACCTTAGACAAACCAGGAGTGCAAACCTCTACAAGGAGTGCAAACCTAACACATGGTTAAACACAAGAGTGTATCAGTAATGCTTGAAAGTATAAAAAAAGCATAGGTACTGGCTGGGTGATTCTATGACTGCAGTAGTAGTAACTGGATGATTCTATGAGTGTATGGCAAGTACCTGAGAGAAAATATGAGTGTAAGGGTAATGCTTGGACTATTCTATGAGTGCATAAGTAGTACCTGACTGAGTTGATGAGAGCATGGATAGTGCCTGACTGAATCTTTGAGTGGGATAGTAGTGCCTTGGTAATTGCTCAAATCTATAGTTAATGTCTGAGGGATTACATGGCATGCATGTGTCTGTGCCTTTTCCTAGTGGCATCATATATAAAAGAAACATACAGATACTTGTATACCAGACTTTTATACCTCTACCATCTGTCTAGCCATAACACGTGAGAGAATACATGTGCACGCAGACACATACCTCAGTCATAAGACTAAAAAGTCCCTTAAACTTGGCAAACTGCACTTCCCATTTTAAAGAGACACCTAAAATTATGCAGCATACTTGAAGTGTACATCTCCACAGACCAATGCAAGCTAACCTAATCACTAATCCTTCTACCAACAAGTCTTAAACCTCACTTTTGGGCTGCAGCTTCACTATTCAGCAGCTACTCAGAGAGTTAATGAAGGATACCTTTGCACAGTTGATGTTACTTTTACCTCAAACTGTCTTTGTATTCTCTAATATATGTCAAAGACAGAAATGGAAGTGGTCAAATCAATTCTGTCCACAGTTTGAGAAAGCTAGGAAGAATGTCAATAAAGCTGTTTCTGCAAACCTCAGAGATCATAGAATGGGGTCCAGCTACAACAAAAATCTACATTTTTATATGAACGACTACTACAGACGTGATGGAGTGCACTTCACAGATCAAGGAAACAGAGTCTTCCTCAACAACCTAAAGCTGTGCATCCGCACTTACATGTAGTTACAACAAACTCATTATGAAAACAAGGGCTCTTTTTAGAGCCACCCTATAACCCAACAGTTAATCTTACTTTTTAAAAAACATACATATTCTTTTTTAATTTTGCTTGGAGTTGCGAACCCATCGCGCTTACACTGGGGGGCCGCGCTGAGAGCCGCGATGGAGTCGCGACTCCGAGCACGTGAGAAAAAATAAATGCCCCCCATTCTTAATACTCAAATTCTGCCTCGGGGACCCCATCCCCCGAAGCGCAGCCATTTTATATTTTTTATTTAAAAAAATAATTACCCCCCCAAGGGCTTTTATTTTGCCCCGGGGCATGCCCTCACGTTGGGGACCGCGGGGGAGCCCCAATGCCCCCGCGGTCCCAGCTGGCTCCCCGCCACCTGCAGGAGCCGGCATTGCTTTTGGAGAAGGGGAGCTGCTGACACGCAGCTCCCCTTGTCCAAAAGCAATATGCTTCGCTTCATGGAAGCAAGAGAAGGTTTTCTGCTCTCGCTTTCATGAAGCGAAGCAGAGTTTGCAATGACAGGGCGGGAGCCATGCCCCCACCCTGTCATTGCAAACTGCAATGTCCTGGGGGTGGGCATCCCCGGGACATTGCTGGAGCCGGCCCTGGGGGGTGGCGGTCCCCAGGGCCATGGAGGGCTCCAGGATGGGGGCCCCCCTCCCAACAGGCACATTGTCCCGGGGAGGAGGTGGTCCCTAGGCCGGGGGTCCGCAACGGATCCCCATATTTCCCAAGAGTGCCCCTAGGAGGTGGCAGTCCCCGGGGCTGCGGGGGCCCCTGCTAATTATTTAGACATTGCCCCCGGGACCTGGCCCACCCGGGGGCTTAAAGAAACAAAGCGCGGGAGCTTGCGCTTTGGTTTTTTTTTGGGGCCGGATTCGCGCACCCAGCGCAATTTCGACTGAAAATGGGACCCCCTGAGCAGATCTAGGGGGTCAGAGTGTTTTTCTACCCTGCCCCCTTTTCTTGTTATTTATCATTTTTTTTACTGTTTTCTTGTGACTCGGTTACCGAGTCACAAGATGGCTGCCAACACTTCCTGGTTTGGAGTGTTGGCAATAAACAAAAACTATTCCCAGACTCACCCCTGATTAGCACAACATCAGCTAGGGAGGAGTGGGAAAAACTGAGCAATACAAAAAAACGACAAGTGAGGGTCGCCCTACATGGGGCGTTAATGACAGAATACCTTCGAGCAGGCGCAGCCCCAGCTAGTCTTATAGTTAGGATTCAACCAAAAATATTTTTGGAAGACAGACAGTTCCGGGTGGATTGGAGTTACATCGCAAATAAATGCACCTGGGACTGGCTCATTTTAATTATCAACACAGCTAAAAGACTTAGCGCGGAGCTTTTAAAAGAGATTTTGGAGCTCGAAGAAACGATTAAACGGGACACTACTCTCATTGACACCAAGGAACAGTTGCTACGCATTCAAGGGGACCTTGCAGACTATAAAAACTATATGGTCATCCAGAAAATCAAAGGGCTCAAACGTAACCAAGACCGGTATTCCCACGAGTGGGCATTTCCCTACGTGGAAGATAAATATTACCAATCAGGCAACGAGCAAGCACCACAGCCTTACTACCAAAGGGGTGGACGTCAGCAGACCAGGGGAACTCCTCAAAACTGGACTTTCGATAACACCAGCAGTGAGGAGGAAGAGACAATTGTGCAACCCTCAAATCAGAATAGGGTGAGATTTAACCCTCTGACTAGGTCTAACGAAGATCTAGGAGCCTTGTTGAGGTCTTTTTTAGGACAGAACCAGAGAGGCAACAGAGGAGGAGGACAGAGGGGCAGAGATCGGGCACGCCAGAACCAAGACCAGTCATGGCAAACCTACTCGCCCCAAATAACCCGCAGTCTGGGCAGGACCCCCCTGTGAGCAATATAGTGGTGAATTTATCTGACCATACATTAACAAGCAGTGAGTTGCGGGTTTTAAATAAAGGATTAGGATATGTACCTACTCCTTGACACAATTTTTTAAATTTAGGATGGAATTTCATGAGGTGATGAGGAAAATCAAGCTCAAAATTTTTTTGCAAATAGGAGCAGTGACTCTCCCTCATTATCTTCAATAAATTTACATCATCCCTCCCAGTTCTGGTCCCCAAGTTCAGCAGTGGGACCATAGGTGTTAGTATTTGAGCAACGAGTGCTCCATGACATCACTGTATTAGAGCAATCTGAGAATAAACATACATTTAACAACATGAGTCGTGATGACTGGCAGGCAATTAAGTCTCTACAGGACAATGAGGCTATTACTATAAAATCCGCCGCCAAGGGCGGGGCGGTGGTTATAATGAATACCAGTTATTATGAAGCTGAGGTCTTAAGATTACTTGGGGCTCGTGATAACTATCAACCGCTGCCTAGAGACCCGGTGAATGAACTCCAAGACCTCATTAAGACACTTGTGGGAAAGGCGAAGGAGAAAAAGTGGATTACTGTTAAAGAGGCTGAGTTTTTAGTGAATCCTAAACCGAGGACACCGGCATTTTACATACTGCCAAAAATCCACAAGGTCCAACGACCACCCCCAGGACGCCCGATAGTTTCGGGAATACAATCTGTCCTTGAACCACTGTCTCAATTTGCAGATTTTTTTCTGAGGGAGTCAGTGTTGACACAACCTTCTTATGTCCAAGATATGACGGATATTTTAAATACTCTCAATGAAGTGGAGTTTGATCCTGCAAGTAATATCTTGGTGACTATAGATATCGAGTCACTGTATACCAGTATACCCCAAGATGCCACGCTGGTGGCAGCAGCGCGTGCTCTTGGGACTCAAGACTGGTTTTATGATACACCCCAGTCGTTTGTGCTTCAATGCATAGAGTTGGCTTTGACAAGGAACTATTTCAGCTTTAAAAACCAGCTGTTTTTGCAAGTGTCCGGATCATCTATGGGTGCAACTTTGTTAGAGGCAAGAAAAATTTGGTAAATGAAGATGTATCTTGATTTTTGTATTTATATTCATTTTTTAATTGATGGCCTTAGGCGCGTAATACGGGAAACAACACCATTCAAAGATGGCGCTCATTCTGGGGCAGTAATACGAGGTCATTTTACGTTTTACTTCTGAGGCACGCTGTTTAAAGTGCAGACCGGCGCGGGTAGACACACGCCGGAACGAGACAAAGCTTGAGACATGGACAGGCGCGGTAAGAGTATGCGTGCTGGTATGACATGCGGCGAATGAGCCGTAAGACATGATGTCCTCAGGGAGTAGAACATTGAGGGGCTATGCATGGTGTCTTTTTGTTAGACTGTGAGTACGGCACTAAGTAAAAAGTCCATCTTGGACGGGTTGGCAGAATAGTACGACTTTTTATGTGCTTTGACCCAGTAAAGGTTGGGGGGAGCACAGGGACATGATATATGGCAATAAAGTGAATGGGTGTCCCCCGTATAAATGGAGTAAAACATACGCTGTATATTTTTGTAGGTACATTATCGGTAAACGAAGGGTGCTGTTGGGGGACTTACAGTTGAAGGAATCACCCCTTGACACGGTGGGAAGCTGGTATGACTGCCCCTGGCTACCACCTGGTAAATATATACCGACATTCACGCTACATAAATCATTTTCTGACTTTAAGAACTTAGGGGCCCATTAGGATGGCGGGCGGAAGCACCACCGCCGTGCTGGCGGATGCAAAAAGCACCAGTTACCGTCCGCCCGCCACAGCACACACGCCCGCCCAATTAGGATGCGAAAAGACAGCCAAACACCGCCCGTACGCCAGCGACGCCGTCCGCCATCAAAGTGCGCCCGTTCACGGAGCGGCGCGGCTCAATGGAGACACAACGCCCGACGAAATCACGTACCACCCGGCGTACAAATTACGATGCCAGAACCAAACAGTTCCTCCGGCTAAGAGACACCGCACGTGAAAGCAAGGCGGAAAACCGAACTCACAGTACGGATATCAAGAGGCGGACCCCCGAGCATGAATCCAGCACTGCAGGCCCTCCCCATGCTCTACCTGATGCAGCACCCAGGAGTCAACGCACCGCGGCGACGCAGGTAGGCAGACACACAACAGGGGCACGCAAACAGCGCACACAGTGCAAGGGCGGGAAAACTGTATATGGCCCCCACCCCGACACCCCTGCATGGACACGACACATCCACCACTGCACCCACACATGCGCACAACGCAGAGGCCAACGGCAGCGCAATGCATGCGCCGCACACAAACAACACAGGGTCACAACCAAACACCACACACACCAGCACCACCCAGAACGCACATGTCACGTGACAGCCCTGCCACAGTCATGTCCCCAACCGGCAATTCACTGTTGCCAACCTGACGTCACACAACTGACCCGAACATGTCAGTGACGTCACGCCAAATTAGGACACACCCCTGTGTGCAAAACACGGCGAAGCACACAGCGGAGGCAACATCACCCATCAGAATATGGACCCCATCGGGAAAAGGTACGCCAGTACCACACAGAAACACCGGTGCCACCCTGCACCCAATAACAAGACATGCAATACGTAACATCAAAGATACCGGGGACAGACAACAGGTGGGACCAATTATAACACAAGGCCCAACGTACAGCGGAAAAGCAGCCTGCTGCCCACACACGGGAGAGGAGACAGCACCGAATGACCTTCCATTCCCACTGTGAAACCACATCCCGACTAAACAAGCCGGAGAAAACAGTCATTGCACCAAACAAAGCCCAACACAGGCATGCAGAGGGAAGCGGCCACAGGGCAGATAGTGCATAACACCAAAGAACATTCACAACGGAAAGAAGAAATGATAACACTCCCCCATGTGGTTCACATGCAAGTTATCTGGAAGGAGTCAGACACCACTGACCTTGACCATTCAGAGAAGCATGTGGGATGAGGGCCTGTGTCCTCCGCACAAGCCAACATAACACAAGTCCTGCCTCCCTACGACCATTACAGAATTCCCAGCAACATCTGAGGTTGCACTCTGCAGACTGCACAGACAGCCGGAGCACGCCACCACAGCGCCCTGCAGCAAAATGGCACTTGCACCACACCTACCCAACTACGCCGGACAGATCAAGCTGTACAAACATAACCTGATACAGATATTGGGATGTGACAATCTGGCCTTGCTGAACGTAAGTTACCGACTAACTTACCGCATCGCATTGTTCAGCTGCGTCATCCCCGTCTTCTACTGTCGGAGGTGTCCCTTCTACTATCCTGTGGAGTTATGTCTCTCCAACCCGGCATGTCCAAGGGCGGACCTGCTACAACTATTCCACCCCTGGACGCCCACGACAGGGCCTGTTCAGCCTATGGGGGCATGGCGTATGTGGCGACTATCGGACCCACACTGCAATGGGACCACTGTGCCTCCACACGACGGATAATGGATTACAGTTACATCGAATGCCATCCAACATGTCCCATCATGCTCCTACAAGGGACAACTCACGACCAACACCTTGACAGCCACCATCCGCTACATTGGCTGGCAACCATGTCCACCACCAATGCCATGGAAGCCCTGCTGGAAGGTATTGCATTCCTGACAACCTGTCAATTCGTCGGGCCCCGTCGCCAGACCCCCAATTGAGCAATGATGTCCCACACCATACCCATGCTTGGCTTACGCATGGACTAGGCAGTTACCAGTACAACTACTACACCATGCAACCTGCAACTGACACCACAACAACAACTACACTGCCATGACATCTGATACTATTTGGGAAATGCACCCTGTACCTCATCACATCCAGTAACTCTGCATGAACAGGGGAGGCAGAGGCATGGGATTTGTGTATGGCAACCACATGGACAGAACTGCACGTACAACCATGCCATGATATGGATCCTGCGCCCATGAACATATGCACCGGTCAGTGGACAGCAATCGTCCTGCTGTAGTATGTGAGAGCTGTCACCACACCTCCCACTGAACGTCCGTGCCAGGACCTTTGCATGGACACCAAGTGCATCCACCAACAACATGAGCCCAGTGACTGTGACATGGCCAGTACCCACCACATCGCAACAACAAGTGGGACGCCTTTGCATGCACGTAAGCCCATGCCCTGATGTCACCTCCACGCACGTGTGTATGAGTAACCATAGCAGCAAACCTGTAACATGGAACTGAGATGCACTGTGCCCATGATGACAAGCGGACTGGTAGGCTAAATGTATACTGTCTGTGTCAGTCAGCAGCACCACAGTAATCAGCAAATGTACATTAGCACACCAACGGCTAAGCAGTTGTAACTCTGAAGCCCACATCCCACAGACAACAACTAATCACTGTACCCCTACACCCTATGCTATGTGTAATCATGCTGAGTATATCCTCCACATGCACTTCGCTGCCAGTAGTGTTCACTATACTGCATCACAGAGAACATTAGTCCCAATACATGGCTTGAAGCAACAATGTGTCTCTGCTGATTCATTTCACAAGTACGAATGAGAGAGGATGAGAGTGTGTGAAGTTCACGGCAGTCGTGAGATGACCATGTAGTCCACTGTCATTGGATGTCAACGCAAATGAGTAGCACAACTGTGGAAGACACACATGTGTCATGTGAAGCGGGAGTTACGCATGGCTCAGGTGGGTTGGTGTGACGGGTAGGTGCGCACATGCAATGTTGAAACACGCTGTGTTGGTAGGACTCAGGACCAGTACATTGGCGCACTCCTGGGAATCTGTAAAGACCACCTGTCTGGTGACGAATGTGAACTCGTGTGTGCACAACAGGCGGGCACACGAACAATGCCGCATCAAGTGTAGACGTCAGCCCACCCTCCGTGGACATGCCGGATACTGCTGCGCGTCCGCCAGGCCCTTGCCAAGGCACTCACATCCCCTGTCGACCTGGTGTATCCCCAACATTGTCCACTTGCACAGGCAATCCAGGGCACGGGATGGCAGTTGAGCATGGTGGGTGAGAGGTCATGGCGCGCTCATCCTTGTCACATCACGCAGGCAACACATCCACAATGTGTAGTATGGCACAAGTCAAATGGAAGTAGTGGGGGACGCACACATCACAAGCAGCAGTGACGTCAAGGAAGGTGGCTCGCACCATCCCACCCATTGACAATACACCCACACACGTTACATGCCATTGCAACAGAGAAGCCAGCGCGTGCACAAGCAGCTCCAAGCTCGCTCCAGAGAGGCCAAAGAGTGAATGTGTGGGGCCATGAGCTCCAGTTGGACGCGGACTGGCCCGCTAGGGCAGCTACAGCCTCTGTGTGTTGCAGGTGGTGTATCCGGACTGCGGAGCCTGTCATGCATTGTCAATGTTGCCCGGGTCTCGAGTCGGGGCACCACGCATGTGGACGGCGTCACGCCACTAATTATACCGTGAGACAGACCACATGTACAAATGGACCCACACATACACTCCTTGGCCTCTCTGGGGCGAGCTTGGAGCTGCTTGTGCATGCGCTAGCTTCTCATGTGCAAATGCATATTGGTGTGAGCGAGGGGAGGCCATGAGGACAGTGTAAAAGATAACTGTTTGACTTCCAGTTAGTTTAAGGAATGCCCCTGATGTGGTCAGAAAAAGACATGTCTTGTGTGTATTGCAACTAGTAGATAAGCCGATGACCTACCCATGTCTTGCATGTAGCCCCGCACCTAGCCCCGCACACCCGACACAGCGTAATGAGTACCAGCACCACATACTTCCCATTCGAAGCACTGACTGGGGGTGACAACCATTGGACAGTCTTGTGTAGTCCACCCACGCGTACATGTGGGCCCTCCATGAACCATGTCACCTGCGGCAAAGTGATGTCATGGGCAATGACGGAAGTGAGCAGAGCTGTCTGCCCCACGCACAGACGGTGCATCAGCTCAACAGACCCAGCACTGAGTGCAGCAGGGGTCACATGTGCAGGGGCAGTTGTGCCTGGTGTGAATGCACATGCACATAGACAGCACATCGAGCAATGTGTAGCCTGCCCACATCTACTGTCCATTGTCAGGCTGACCTAGAAACAGATCACAAGGCAACACATCTGTGTGGGTGTACCCACTGTGACCAACACTGCGCAACCATCAGCGTACTCGCCCTGTGCATGGCCCACCCCGCAACAAAGGTCACATTCAGTGCCACTATCCCTCACACACATCCCTATCACGAGTCATGGTGTGTCCAATCGACAGTGCAGAGTAAGCGCTCATCCGGGGGGTCCTGAACAGGAGACACATGTAACCCACTAGGCAGTCTGTGTCGGCACCTACTGGCATTGTGCAGTCAATGTGCAGACCTGGCCTGCTGGGACTGAGAAGGGCAGCATGGCCCCAGCCTGACTTCCACACGACCGACAGGTGCACTGAGACCTGCATTGCCAATTGTCTGTGTCACTGGATGTCTGACATGAAGTTGCCATGTACCACCACTCGGGTGGGACAGACAGGTCAAAGCGCCCGAGAGCTCACATACCCATGCCACCTGCGGCCAGCATGGTGTGCAGTGCATGTCTGTACTCCACAGGCTCTGACTCATAGTGCTGAGGAGCAACGACATGTGTGTCCCCCACATGCACACCCACACCCACTGCAGTTGTCTCTCACACACAACTTTCGCAAGGAATAGCCATGTGCAGTGTGCGTGGAGCACGGAATCCAGGTTCTCCGGCTCCTCGCTAGTGAGTGGACCTGGACATGTCCTCAGCGTCATCCACGTGTAGGTGTAGTGGTGGCAGCAGCAGCTGTCGTCGAGGGGTGCCAGGCTGCAGTGCCAGGTAGCTGTGGTCATGCCTGTCCCACTCACACACACATATTACCCCCTGGGGCCGTTTCAGTGGGTACAAGCTGCTGCGATTCGTGTACCATGTCTGGCAGCTGCAATTGCAGACGTTGGCCTGCTCCCAGCTGGCCATGGATGCCTACCTCCACAGTGGAACACGCAGGGTGCAACCGCGAGGGTCATTGGAGTTGGCCGTAAGGGCCTGGGCCATGCCGGGTACAGTCCGCTGATGCCATGTGCACCACACAGTATGATGTGCGCAATGCATCTGCAGGTGTGGCCATGATTTGCGTGTGGGTGCAGGTCCACAATGGACAGGGCCACAACATGCCGTGTGCATAGGCAGGGACGGCCAGTGCTCAGCCTCCACATGTATGTAGGAACATCATCATGTACACATTGGCATGGGAGCATGGGATATGCATATGCACACACATGCCATCTTTCACTATGTACATCTGCCACTTGGCACGTGCAATGTTACGTGTCACTTGTGATGTGTAGTTGCAAGCACACAGCCGTGTCGGCATGGGGCTGTCAATGTGTACACCTGTCAATGTTTCTGGAGGTGTGATCCGTACAGTGCTGTACTTAGGGTGCAGTAGGGACATCAATGACTGTCTCATATCCCCTCGTGCCACCGGTCCCACTTGTTTTGGCCGCTCAGCCTGTGTCCATAGCGTTGCTGGTGTGTGCCCTACACACCCAGCCTCGGAAGCAGTGTGATGCACAGCAGCTAGTCATGTTGCCGTGGTGTTGCAGCTTACCGAATATGCAGTCTGTTGCCTTCAGCATGCCTTACAAGTTGTTAATGCCTAACTCCCCATGTGCATGCTCATAGCAATGGTGTGTGTCACTGCCCATTGCTATTGGTAGGGGACCTGTGTAAGTGTATTGTGGCTGTGCTGTCCCTACTTGTCAGCCGTTCTGTCATTCAATTGCCTGCTCAGTCATTTATGTTCTGTGTATGTGAATATGCCATGTGGCGTGTTGCTTTGACATGTGTACATTTCCATCTTTCCTAGGCGGAGACCAAACATTCATCGCCCCTACCAATTGCTGTCAGACATGGTGGATGTTGAGGTCATCCGCAAATATCGTCTGGACCGACCCACCCTGCATCGTCTATGTGTCTTGTTGGTACCCCACCTCCGTCCTCGCAGGGTGTATCCAACAGCATTCACCCCCACGGCTAAGGTGATGGCTGCACTGCATTTCTTCGCCACTGGGTCATTCCAGCACACAGTGGGCAGTGGAGGTGGGATGTCCCAACCCATGTTCAGCATGGTGCTCAGGGATGTACTGTCAGCCATGATGCTGTACAGGAACAGATACATCCGCTTCCCCAGGGCTCGTGAATTGGCGGCAGTGAAGGGTGCATTCTATGCTCTTGGACGAATCCCCACGTCGTTGGTGCAATAGACTGCACCCATGTTGGCCTTGTTGCACCACAGGCCACCGAGCACCTCTACCACAACCGGAAGCACACGCACTCCCTGAATGTGCAAGTGGTGTGCCTTGCGGACATGGTGATCACACACGTGTGTGCGAAATTCCCAGGATCGGCCCATGACGCGCACATCATGCGCAACAGCATCCTACCACGTCTGATGACCAATCTGCAACCGGACCGTGGCTGGATTGT
Organism: Calotriton arnoldi; assembly: GCA_963921515.1. Lineage (NCBI taxonomy): Eukaryota > Metazoa > Chordata > Amphibia > Caudata > Salamandridae > Calotriton > Calotriton arnoldi. Next base: position 1,479,393 of record CAWUFW010000932.1, read on the forward strand.
TGGTGAGTATGTGGAGTAGTGTAGCTGGAATTGCAACGGTTCTCTGTGTCCCTCACACCCAGGTGACTCTGCTTACCCGAATGGACCCTGGCTGCTCAGCCCATTACGACGTCCTGGGAGCCCAGCAGATGTACGCTACAATGAGGCACATGGGAGGACCAGACGTGTGGTTGAGCGGACCTTTGGCCTCCTCAAGTCCAGGTTCAGATGCCTGGACCGCACCGGGGCGCACTGGCATACTCCCCACAGAAGGTGTGCCAGATAATTGTGGCTTGCTGCATGCTGCACAATCTGGCGATCCGCAAGCAGATCCCCTAATTGTGGATGACGGAGATCAACCAGGGCCCCAGCCTGCAGACCTGGACAGCTCCAGTGAAGAGGACAGTGGAGAGGATGAAGCTGTGAATGTGCGTCAGCAGCTCATCGCCCGCTACTTCACTTGACGGTGAGTGACCATGTATGACGGCTGATGTAGCTGTAGTTGTGCAGGTGTATGTGTGCTCTGTTACGGGGGCCTTTTGTTCACTGAGTGCTGTGTGTCAATGGTCCATGTCCAGGTTGGTATGCCACTGACAGTGGCTGTAGCATTGTGCCCTGTTGCTCTGTGAGATGTGTGTGCATTGCTTGTAGTTGGTGACAAGTACTGTGTGATGAGTGTGTGACACACTCATTGAATGTACTCTTGTTCTGTTTTTCACCCCTAGGTCCCTGCAGCCTCTCCTGTCCCATCGACATGCCACACAGCAGATGCATTTCTGCTCATGGTGGCGATTGCACATCGTGGAATAAACCCAGGACACATTAAGCTGATTGTGAACAAGGTGTATTTATTAACAGCGGTGACATGTGATTGTGTGCAAGGTGATGACAAATGTGGTGCATGCTGTGACAAAGAGTTGACGGTCATGGCTGCGTGATGGTCAAGGTGTACCCATGGAGTTCTATGTCCACAGTCCAACAGACACATGCCATTCACATGGCAGTGTGGGGTAGGATCGTATTCCATGTCAATGCAGTACGTGGTCAAGGTGGCTGGCTGACTCACTGGCGTTTGGTGCGGGCGAAGTCCTCTCTGGACACCTGTTTCCTCTTCGGACGGCCCCTTCCACGTTTGGTAGGGGGTGTTGATGTTCCGCTGGTGGTGGCTGAGGAGTGCTCACTCGCTGTGGACGCAGGGGAACGCGAGGCTGCACGAGCCTGCACCACAGCAGGTGGTGGCGGAGGTGGTGTTGCTGGCCTTGCTTGTGCCCTCCCCCACCACCAGCTGGCCCATGAGGGCCGCGATTTGGGCCATATGGGCGTCCATGGACCTCAACACCGCAAGGACCTCCCGCGTGTCGCTTGCCGACCTGGCCCATTCGCCTTGGGCCTCTTCATAGGCCCCAAGGACTCTGTCGATTGGCGGCAGGGCTTGGCTCCCAGGCACAGTTGGCGTTGGCCTGACCCTGCTCCTCCTACCAGTACTGCTGCCACCGACCTGCCCACTAGCCACATTGCTCACCACGGTCCTCACTCTGGCTTCCAGGGTGGAGCCCGACGGCCGTGCCGACCCTTGCACAGGTGCTGTGGCAAGGGATGGCGTGGTGGTGGTGGTTGCGGCGGTGGTGGTGGTTGCGGCGGTGGTGGTGGCCACAACGGCCGTGGCAGCAGGGGTCTGTGACTGGTCAGCAGCCCTGGGTGATGGGTTGGTAGGCAGGAGGGGCCCTGGGGAGCGGTTGTGCCCTGCCACTCCAGATGGGCCTGCTGGGTGGTCCGTGTCCGGAGAGGTGTCCAGCTCCTCTACATCCGTGAGTCCGGGTCGGGGGCTTGCAGACTGGCTGTGCTGGCTGCTGTCACCCTCTCCAGCATCCAGCAGTTCGGCACCTGTGGGGAGGATGAGATGGGTCATTGTGTTGCACCTAGCAAAGTATGTATTGGTTGTCTGACATTCACAGTTCGTGCACTGTCGTGCACAGGTTTCCCAGTGGCGTGTGTGGATGTACGATGTGTGTATGCGTGGGCTAGGCAATGGGTCTGTGTGATGTGGACATGTGGCATGGGACGGATTAGCAATGCCGATGGGTGTGTGTTGCTATGCTCCTACAGTTTGTGGCTCGTGTGTATGCGTGCTCCAGGGCCATCGGCGATGTTGGGTTGAACAATGGTTTAGGGGAGGGATGGTACGCTTAGGTACGCTGATGCCAGAAGGGGGTACAGCCCCTAAACGCTCTTGGGTTGAGATATGCTTTTGGGGTACATGCTGTGGGTGATGGGTGCAGAACGTGACATGTGTTCTGGCAACGTGACAGTGCATGGACAAAGGTGTGTGTCTGTCTCACATGGCTGGAATATCTGCTGACTGTTATCATTCATGGTCATCACATTGGTAGCAATGTTGTGAGTTCATGCTTGTTGTGTGCCACACGTCGTATTGAAGATGGGCCAATTCCTTTGTGTGCGCGCTGCCCTGGTACATGTGCATCAGTGCTGTGCTCTTGGGGTGTTGACTATGTTATGTGTGTCGTTATTCGCAGTGTGACGTGCGCTTCGGTCACTGCAGGCACTTGATTTGTCATGGGCAGGTATCTTTGCATGTCTACTGGATGTGGGCCAGCTGTTCGGATGTCATACCTATCATGACATTGTGGCTGTGAGATGAGATGGATGATATGTTGAATGTGCATTGTGTGCCTGTGTGTTTCATGGGTCCGGTTGTCTTTGTGTGCAATATTGTGGTTCCAAACTGTTACTTCTAGTACGGTCTGTCTTACGTGGGCGTTGTTGTACGATGTGTGGGTGACAGGCAGTGAGGACTACATGGACAGGACTTCGATGGTGTTGCTGATGTGTGTGATGGGTGGCACAGTACCTGCTGTGTGGGTCTGTGCTCCAGTGGGACTTGTACATGCAGACGTGGCTCCTTAGGTGTTGCTGTATCTGTGATAGGTCATGTGGGGTTTGACTCTGTCGAACATGTCCGTGTGCACATTGGTCTCATGATTGTGACTGGGAGCAGTGCTGCGTGTTCCTCTGCTACGTGTCATGTCCCATGTGTCAGTCGTAGTACAGTCCTCATGCCTACAGACGCCCGCCCTGTACAGTTTCCCACCTACAGGTTGTTTCTGAGTGCGCAATGCAATGGATGCCACATGGTACTGGGAGGGAGGGGTGCTTCACCTTGCTGGTCTGTGGTAGTGGGGGCCTGGTGGGTGTTTAACTTCAGCTGTCCCCCTCCGACTCACTGTCTTTGTGTTCCGGCTACTTACCTGTTCATTGTCGGTCAGTGCAGCTATGGCGGACACATGGATGTGGGGTGTGCTCCACCTTGCTGGTCTGTGGTAGTGGGGGCCTGTTGGGTGTTTAACTTCAGCTGTCCCCCCTCCGACTCACTGTCTTTGTGTTCCAGCTACTTACCTGTTCATTGTCGGTCAGTGCAGCTATGGCAGACACATGGATGTGGGGTGTGCTCCACCTTGCTGGTCTGTGGTAGTGGGGGCCTGGTGGGTGTTTAACTTCAGCTGTCCCCCCTCCGACTCACTGTCTTTGTGTTCCGGCTACTTACCTGTTCATTGTCGGTCAGTGCAGCTATGGCGGACACATGGATGTGGGTGTGGGGAGTGCTCATTCTGGTGCATCTGGAGTACAAGGGGACCTGGTGGTAGTTGCGGTGCTGGCTGACTGTACACATGCCCCCATGGTTTTGTTAGTTGGTAGCTTTGGGCTGAGTGTGTATGAGTGTCTGCTGCATGTGTGGGTGATGTCTTGTGTATTGTGTGCTGGACATGGGGGTGTTTGTCCCTAGGAGCTATGGCATGGTGGTGGTGCATGTGAGTAAATAGCGGTGTGCTGGTATAAGTTTGTTTGTACTTACCAGCCTCCACTCCCCCTGGTAATCCGGTGAGGATATCCGGATGTATGATCACTCGCACCTTCTCCTCCCACGCCTTGAAGGTCTTGAATAGCGCGGGATTCCCTCCGCCAGTCCTGGCAGCCAGCTCTCGATTTTTGCTCTCCTTCTTCTTGACCACGCTTTTGAGGTCGTTCCACCTTTTGTTAATTTCTCCTCTGTTGCGTGGAACGTTCCCGACTGCATTGACCTGGTCTACGCGATCCTGCTCCACAACCGGTTTCTGGGGGATAGTGGTGTCTGTTGGACCTGGTTGCCATAGATTTGTGGGTGCACCTTGACGATCTCGTCGACCATGACCGTCAGCTCGGTGGAAGTGAACTTGGGCATTCTGTGTGATGCCATGGTGTGTGTTTTGGTGTTTGTGGTGCTGGTGCGGTGTGTGGTGTGTGATGTGCAGGGGGTTTGTGGGTCAGGTGTTTGGTGGTGGTGGTGATGGGTGTGATAGGTGCGTGTCTGTGGTGTGCTGCTGTCCTTTCTGTCTCGCTGTGTTGTGTGCTTTCGTCCTCAGTTTGTAATGTTGCAGGGGGTTGTGGTCTGTGGAGGGGCTGGTTTTGTACTTACCTATGTGGGTGTGTCATGGTGGTCTGTTGTTTTCAGGTGTGTTGTGGCTGGTGTTCTGGGATTTGTAGTTGATTTGTATGTCCAGGGGTGGGGGTGTTTCAGGGATGTGTACTGTGTTTGGGTTTTTGTGTGTGGGTTGCTGTGTGGACTTGTTAGCCATGTTGTGTGTGTTTGTTTTCGTCAGCGGATGGTTTCTGTGCATGGAGGTGGCCGCCAGGGCTTCCGCCGTGTCCATTTTCGTCACTGTTGTTTGCGCTGGCGGGCGGTGTATTTGTGGATTTCCCGCGCTCATGTCGGTACGATCCTAATTTGACGGGCAGTGTCTCGGTCGTCAGGGCGGGCGGTTTTGGCTTTTCGTGCGTCTTTCCGTCCGTGGCGGGCAGATGGACTTGGACTCGGACATGGGCGGGCGGTTTTTTCTGTTTATTTGCCGCCTCCGGCGGTTTTCGGTTCGCGGCATCGTAATTGCTCGGTCGGTATTCAGAGGGTGTAGGCGGGCGGATTTTCACCACTGTGATTGATGGCGGATTTTTATCCGCCCGACATCGTAATGGACACCTTAGTGGAGATCATGGAGGATGTCCTAACTGGTCTGGGAGTTTTAATGTGTTTTTTTGTTTACGTTTATCAGTCACTCTGCATATGAAAGTTGGAGTCCAGTGAGGTGATTTTCGACCTCAAGCCCTGATGAAATTGCCACAATAGACGATAGGCAATGAAACATGTCGGCCCATCTTGAAGTGGTCTGCAACATGCAGGTTGTTTTTAAATTTTGAGTAGGCTCACGATTTTTGAATAAAATTGGAGTACTGTACATGTGAGTCCTAACTCAATTTTATTTTTGAGAAATATTTCATTCTCATTCACATTATGGGGTCTTTTCTACATACACTTACTGTTGTTTTCACCTCGTCTCTTCTTTAGACTGGACACTCCTTCTTTTTCCTTTCTTTGGTGAGAAGGTCACCGATGATGAGAAACGTGGGCATACTGGTGAGAACCTACCAGCAGCTCCCCTGGTGAAGCGCACATGAGGGACCTTCTCACCTTCACACAATTTTTTGTGGCTATTATACACCTTTCAGTATGGGGTATGTTTATGTGGAGTTGACTGATAGATGCGTACCCTTTTAAAAAAAATATATATAATTGGTTGGGCACTGTGGACTGGATCAGATTGGTGAAATTGGTGTAACCAGCAGTTGGGTGGAGGCAGAATCCCCCACGACCAGTCCTACAAATTAAGTTGGATGTTGCCCTATGCTTGATCAGGTTTTTTTTTGTTTATTGTCACTTGTGAGTGGAGGGCGACCTGATTGAATTTTTGTCCCTTTAGAGCTCCTTATTGTGGTTGATTGGAGTGCCAACAGGCAGCCAATAACAATGAAGCTCGTGCTCGGGAGGGTTCACGAATCCTCCTCAGTGCTCAGATATCGATATTTTTTATTTTTAAATTTCTCAGTAACTACTGAACGGATTTACACCATTTAAAGCAAAGAGTGTACTTTGGAACAACAGCTACCTCTCTGCCAAATTGTGTGTAATTCCGTTCAGCAGTTCGGGCTGTAGCCGCGACAAAAGTTCCTATGGAAAATAACATGGGGAAAACGCGTTTTGGGCCCCCCCCTTTTTTGCTTGGCAATCACCCCGAAACTTTCAAGACAGGAGCTGACCGGAGTGCTCCATTAGTTTTGAAAATTTCACGAAGATTCGTCAAACGGCACCAAAGATATTGGCAAATCAAAAACGCTTTTCCTATGGAAACTAGGTCCTAACTATAACTACCTACTGTCGACCGCCAGTAGATAATATATATATATATATATATATATATAGCATTACACAACAAATAAAATATAGGGCATCAAACACACAACACATACTCATGTTCTGGTGTTGTCTGATTAGAATGTGTTTAAAAATACACACCAGCATAGCATTGTTCTATAGAATTAAAAAACAGACTGAAACATCACTTCAGTTACTACATTTCACTCTAAAACTAAAAGGGACATTCTAGCCTGTGCTTTTTTATAAAAAACAAGTTAGCTCAGAATAACATATTAGTTTTAAACATGTACCTGTTCCTCTGCTGAACCATATAGCTGGCTGTACAAGGAAAAAGCCTCTGTAGCCAGCAACTCCAGCTCCTCTGTTGGGAAGGCGTGGGCCCTGCCACCTGCTTTTCTGGGCATTGTGGCTCCTAGAGTCTGAAACAGCAGCAAAAGTTGAGGAGTTGATGTTGGCTGCAGTGTTAGCAGACAAGTTTTTTTTGCAATGCTGTGTACACATACATGATGTATGTGATCATCCATTAGCTTTCACACATGTTACCCTATGGCTGGGTCCTTCGTGGAGTTTCACACCCACTAGGCAGTCAACTTCCACCGCAGAGACTAATTCCAAATGTCCTGATGGCGAAGTCAGGTGCCCAGCATTTTAAATGTTGAAAAAGTGTGTTTGTGAATGTTATGTGTGTCACCACCACTCAAACAGCGGCTAGTTTATTAAAAAAGTGTGGTAAAAGCTGGGGTGGGAGGTGTAGATGTGGGCCGAGTGACTCACTGGAGCTGTCTGCCCAGGCAGACCAGATGGACAAGGCTGCTCCTCGTCAATCGGATATGTCCTCATCAAAGACTTGATCCTGGTGTGGAGTGCAGGTATCCGCAGCGGTAGATAGTTGTCCAGTACTCTGGCTGTTGGACCTATTATGAATTAATGACAAATACACATTTTTGTAGTCTGGATTATAGATCAAAATATTTTGAAGCTACAATATGAAGCAACCTAAAAGTTAAGAAAAAAAGCTAAAGATTATGACGATTGTACCTTTCAGTTGTATGATAATAGTTTGCACAAACAGTTTAAGTGACACACAAAACTACTTCAAAACAGCAGGTGAAAAGATGGCCTGAAATGCAAAAAGATGATTAGAAAGTTTACTTTAAATATACCAAATGTTTCCCACAACACAGTAGAGAGGCGAAATGTGAAATAAACCATTCCAAGGCCTAGCAACTAATATTTTAAAATTTACACAATTTAGAAGGATATAGCATTTGTCATCCTATGAACGTTGCAGAGTACATTTTCACAGAAATAACCACTTATGTTCAGCATACCAAATTACATACTTTAAAATTTGTGAAACAAATAACCAGCCACAGCCACTGCAGGTGAGAGCGCTGGGGCGGTGGGGCCAGCTGGGGGGGATTTCGAGAGACGACCACAAGGGAAAATTAAATAAATAATTAATTTTCCCTCATGGTCGTCTCTCGAAATCCCCTCCAGCTTGCCCACCGCTCTTATCTGCAGCGGCTGCAAATTCAGCAAACAACAGGGATAGGACAACATACAATATTCAACCCAAAAACATGTCAAAACATAGCATGAAATAGAGATTGATAAATTCCTCACACTGTGACATATGTGAAAATGTGTTAGGAAAGACAGTAAGAACCAGATAACATTGCAATTTTATTTTGACAAAACAAAAACAAGGCATCATGGTAGTTGTAGTCATTTCAAATAAACATTAACAACAAAACAAAACATACCTAGTGAAATTATGCTGTACAAAAAGAACAGACGTTTACAATGTTAAAACATATGTGCAATATGTTATTTGGTGTAAAAACACTTGCAAGCAACATTACATCATCTGAAGTGTCATGGAGATTGAAACCAGTAATCTTATCAATAAGAAAATACTTTCAAAGAAACAAACAAGACCACAAGAGAATTGATAAAAATACACATATGTTTGAATGTTTCCAAAAGGTCCAAAACACATTTTCAACATGTTAATGTAACGCAAAAACAAGATTTAGGTAGACACATTCAAAAGTGTAACTTACTAGTCTCCACTCGACCAGGGATTTCTGCCAATCCTTCAGGATGTACGATCTGCAAGACCTTCTACTCTCAGGGAAAAAGTTGTAAAGGGAGGATGAGAGAACCACCACCAGTCCTCTGGGCCTCCAGGTGATTCTTGGAGGCCAGGGAACGCACTCTTCCCCGAAGGTTGTTCCACCTCTTCCTAATTTCCTCCTGCGTGTGCAGGTTGTTTGCTACAGCATTCACTCTGTACACTATTCTGGCCAACATTTGCCTTTCCTGAAATATGGTTGTTTTTTGTACTTGGGCTCCAAACAATTGTGTCTCTACTCTAATTATTTCATCCACCATGACTGACAATTCTCCCTCTGTAAAACAGGAATTTCTCCTCCCTGCCATTGTCAATAAGCAAAACTTATGACCCACAAAAATATGAATGAATGAAGAAATAAGGGACAATAAAAACAGAGAAAGCTACAAAATAACCCTGACTTAACTGGCAAACGTTCAGCTTGAAAATGTTGTTATGCAGTGGAATGGCGGTCTGAAATGGAGTGTGTCTTATAGTGTGGTATGCAGGTGAAGACAATTAGCCAACACACATAGGGTGTGTGATGCTAGCATCCATCCAAAAGCCACAGGAATAGTCCAATGTTGAACGCGTCCCGCGATAGTATCACTCCGTCGGCAATCTGCCACTAGAACAGCACCAGCACAACTGTGAAATCTAAATAGGCTTGATGCAATCGCACCACCGTGATGGCAACGGATTGATGTTAGCCAGCAGAGAAGTCTGCCTCATCGACAGTGCTGAACCGTTTATGCGACGGATAACACTCTTTTGCTGCGGACGGCGGTTCAGCCAGCACACTTCTAAATAAGCTGGGTGCGAGTCCGTCAGCTTGGAAGAGTACTTGTAAACTCTGTCACGGAGGTATGGCAGGAGTCCCGTCAAGATCTAAATCAGGCAAAAAGTCCAGACCTTTAAACACTTATGCAAGTAACTTTTCTCCATTTCCAGCACTGGAAACTCTGGTTGCACCTTTCCTTCCATCTTTCGAGGCACTTTTGCAGTTTGAAGACACATGAAGTTGGAGATGAGGGATATGATGAAAGCAGTTGGTTTGACACTGTAGCTTAAAAGCTTCCCAGAGGCATTATTTGCAGTGTTTTATGTAAATGACTGCCATTGGTAATGCTCATCACAGAGTCTATAGCAGCAAGTGGATAATTCTCCTCATGCCTCGGACTTTACAGAGCTTCATAGTGTGTAACTTTCGTAATAAATATTTAGGTCCTGATTCACAAAGGTAAGTTTACACGTTTTTGTAAGTTTACTCTTTCAGTATTCATATACTCCTAGTTAATAATAAGTTTACAACTGCAGACACTCCAACGTTGGGGCAGAGAACCTGCACATAAAAACCTAGGTTTGTCTAATTATGTGTGGGGCTCGCCGTCCCAACGGAGTTGCCACAGTCATAAAGTAACTATTAAATTGCACTTTTGTGAATGCCGCAAAAAGAGTAAACACTAACATGCTAAGTTTACCTTTGTGAATCAGGCCTAGCATGTGCGCTAATATGCTGAGTGACAGTTTCTCAACATAAAGAACTCCTTCCACCCGCAACATATTAGTGTTATTTTGCTATTTACAACTTGATGTGTTTCTGATTTTCTGATAACTGGCCTCCTCCACCTGAAAGAGGATTGCCATTTTCCACCCATATGACATCAGTTGCAATTTTGGTTTAGATTGCTTAGATATGGTAAGAAATAAGCCCTAAGTAAAAAGCAGGTTATTCTAATGTTTCCATTCCTTTGTATAGCGGTTTAAAATGCATGAAATGACTACATCATGAGTGATCAATAGGTGTTTACTAGTGAAGTTTTCACTGTGGTCTTGACTTTGCAGCGCTCTGTCACAAGTATGTTATTTGGTCTTTCATCCTCACACTCACAAAGACAAGAGCTGTGTAAATCTGAATCTTAAAAATGTAATTATGGCAACAATTACTTGGATCACCCTGAATAAATAGGAGATTTATTTCACTATTGTCCGCCGCTATACTACGTTATGGAGAACTCTGTTGACAGGGTAGTTGTGAGGCACTTTTTTGAAAAAGTGTACACAACTGTTCAATTGTGTATGAATGCTATGTAGTGACAGGTAGTGTTGTTAACTAGCTAAAAGAGGCAGTGAAGACGGGGAGGCCTCGTCACTTTTCATAGATTTTGGAAGCAATATAAATCCAAAGTAATATTTCTAATCACATGGAGAGTTTGGTGAATTTGCCAAATCCTATCAGCTTAACAGTCAAGTAACTGAAATCGTTGTGACTGCAGATATTGAACCTTGCGTCATCGTGTAATTAGTTTGTAAATTTTACCCCGCCATTTTTTATTTATGTGTTATTGAAATATTCTTAAATGTATGCTTTTATGATTTTATTACAAAAATCGAATAAAGCTTGTTCTGATCTGATTAGTCAAGTTAGTGTCAATAGAAAATATTTAGTTTTGCACCAGGAAGAGCAACGGACACCTTGAGCATTGGAGGGCCTGTTGAAGGGCTTAAAATGAGGTTAAATGTGGTAATCTTGGTGCCTGTGTGGATGAAATGAAATGAAATGGAGATTTGTAGAGCGCGAAACAATCACCCAAGGGTGTCAAGGCGCTAGCTCATCAGAGACAGAACTTAAACTAGGAGGTTCGCAGATATGTTAAAGATTAAACAGCCATGTCTTTAGTGATTTCCTAAAAGCTAACAGATGTGTTTCCTGTTTCAATCTTATTGGGAGAGAATTCCATAACTTAGCTGTGCCAAACAGAAAGCTTCTACCCCCCAGGAGCATTTTTTACCCTGGGAATAATCAGATCGTGGGCAGAGGATGAGCGGAGACAACGGACTGGAATGTAAGGTAACAGGTTCCTCTTAAAAAAACTTGGTCCTATATCCCAGGATATGTCCCTCCTCCTCATTTAATGCTTGTGAGTTGTAAGCAGGGCCCGTGAAAAGAAAGGTGCAAGCACGGATATCTAGAATGACATTGAAGTCAGCACGGTGACTAATGGTAACAACCATTGGGTATATTCACAAGGAAATTGCACAGCGCGGTGCTCTGGCAAGTTTTGCCCAGCTGCGTCATTTCAAAAGCACAGGGATGCAAAGTATTCACAAGAATACGGCACACCCCTGTGTTTTCCCTTGCATTGGTGCTAAAAATATCTGCCCAACGCCAATACAGACACCCTTGCACCATAGTGCAAGGGTGCCTACATTGCAAGAAATCACCCCTGCAACGCAGGCACCCTTGCACCATGGTGCAAGGGTGTCTGTGTTTAAGGGAATGATTGTTTATGTGTAGGAAGGGACACCTTCCTGCACATAAACAGTCTTTAAAAGCGATTTGCTCTTTCTATGTGTGCTGCAGAATGGAGCACACATAGAAATAGCTAAAACGAGGAGAAATAAAAGAATTTCTCCTTGTTGCGCCAATCTAGCGCCTGCTTTTGCATGGCATTAGTTTTTGGTGCTGCCTCAGATTTGCAGATCCTTGTAAATCCGGGGCAGCGTCAACAAGCAATGGGTGTTACGGTGGGACGCACACAGCAACACCCATTGCATGCCCCTTTTATGCATAAAACTGTGTGAAAGGGTACTATATTTACAAAGCGGCGTTAAGCCATGCAAAGTGGCTTAACGCCGCTTTGTAAATATGGTGCAGGGCATTGCGCCACCAGAACATCAAAAAAGTGATGTTATGATGGTGCTGCATCCCCTTGTAAATATGCTCCCATATGTACTGAGTAAATGTACAAACAATGATTGGAAAAATGTGGGAAATTATGAATGAACCAGTCAGGCTAACAGATCCGAAGACGGATGAGCACCAACTGAAAACTTGATTCCAACATGCCAAATTTGTTAGAAATAAGCTTCCCACAGACTGTTCTCTCCAGGTTGAAAAGAACCCTACGAGCACACATCCCTCACTTGCCTAAAAGAGGCAGGCTACAACAATCCTTGCTGCCTACCTAAGCAGGAGAGTCACGCGTGAATGTGGCCAGGGCATACCAAACCAAGCACTCACAGCTAATGTCCCTTTCTCTGGAGGCTATCGTGCTGCATTTGGTTACACAACTTGCAGACTGGTGCTTCTCACCAGAGTGTTTTTCTAGATGCTTCTTTGCACCAAGCACCAGAAGTGATGGGGCAGATTTACTGCATTTTTGCACAATGCAGCACAGCAGCCAAAGTTGCTGTTCTGAGATGAAAAGCCAAAAACAGTACCATATCTAGATATGGTGCTGCTTTTCTGTCCCCCTAGTGCTGGCACACTTTTGGATGCCATACGCCAAAAGAGATATCCTTGCACCATAGTGCAATAGTGGGTGTGTTATGTTGATCATAGGTTTTGTACTAGTAGGGGATCTACTTTGTATGTGTGCTGTACTGGTCATCACAAATGCAAAGTTTGAAAAGTTTTGAAACAAGAAGATCTTTCTTAAATCTTACACCTGCCTCGAGAAGGCATACTTTTATTGGCTCCAAAAGGCCAATGCACGACCTCCTTGATGCAAAATAGCATAAGATAGCGCCTAGTGTTTTTATGCATTACTTTGAGCAACTTTCCAGTTCATACCAGGACTACTGTTGAAAAGTGAATATCAATACAACAGTTTGTACTGTTTTGTGTCATTTTTTTATGCAAACCTGCCACAAAATGTTGATAAATTTCCCCGACGTTTGCAGACATATTAGAAAATATGTTTACAGTTGGGCAGTTCTCTCCACACTGCTTACACAGCATATGATAAACCTTTGGAGTACTCTGTGCTGGATAGTAGCAAAGGACTCCTTTATCTGTAAATGTTACTGATTTCACAATGCAGAAGCAATGTTAAGGAGTGAAATGCCGCTAATCAACAAGGCTGCCTTTCCCATTTGCCATTGGTAAACTGGTCAAACATGACAAATACATTTTCAGGAAAGGCAATGGCTGACCCATTACCACATTATAAGCATGCTGTCCTGTGGCTGAACTAAAAGTGAATGATACTCCAGCACACCAATTGCTTAGGAAGGCTGACCCAAAGCCTCTTTCAGCATGGAGGATATGATGTATTAATTTTCAAGCTTACAGTAGGTTGGCGAGACAGCAAAAGCTGTCTCCAGGGGCTAGAACTAAAAATGTATGATTTGTTGACATGTGCCTAGAGTTTTGATGTAGGTATTTGACATCAAATGAAGAATGATGGACAAAAGAATGAGTAAGTGGAAGCAGCGGCAAGAAGAGCAGCCTTTTGTCACCAATGTGAATGTAGTTACTTCCAGCAACCTGGTCTCAACCATACATGCGCTCACTCATCTAACACATTTATTCACCCATGCACTCACGCTTTCATCCATTCATGTATGCTCATCTATTTATCAAGTCATCTGTCCATGTATTCAATGATGCATTCATTCAGTTACTCACTCACCCATTTATCAGTGCACAGAATTACAGCCATTCATCTATTCATGGATCCAGTCACTTATTGATTGATTCATCCATGTGCTCACTCATCCAACCCTTCATTAGCACTTTGTCATTCCTGTTTTCATCGTTTTAATAGAATCCACACAACCAACCGTACAAAGTGGCCAATCAATGAAGAAGGTAGATACCGACCATTGATATATACTGAATTGCTCACCAAAAATGCAATCACTCATGTAAAAGTAAGTCAATTTATCTCAGCGGATTCATTACTCTTTTGACCATGCAAGAAAACAAATAATGCTTATAGGTGTTTCTCTTTCTTACTATGCCATAGTGGACTCAAGGGGGGGAGAGCAATACGTGGCTATGGTGCTGCTTCAAATCGTTATACAAAATCTGTATATTTAAAGCATTCCTGCTTAAAACTTATCATAAAAATCAAGCAGGGGAGAAACGCATGACACTTCTTATATGGGCTTAGAGAACATGATGAACTAATTATACATCCAAGAAATATTGAAAAAAGGCCAAAAACTCAACACTGCATTTCCTGTTTGCAACAGCACTGCTGCTATTTCATCTGGTCTGAGAAAAGAAAAACATTCCCACTTCCTGTTAGTAGAAGAAAGGATGCCACCACTGGCGCAGTTGTATTTCCACCTGCTGTCGCATGTGGACAGTCAGAGAAAAGCACCATCTTTCTCTGAATACAAATAATTAGATACAGCATACCCACATTTAATTATTAATGGGCAGATTTCCTAATACTTGGTACTGTGCAGTGAACAAACATATATCGCTTTTTCATAGAGAAGGTGTTTATTGTTTTGCTAATAATTTTTGTGTCATTGGATGAATTTTCATGAAACTTTCCCAAAAAAACCAAATTCACTTCAGCTCCTTCCTGGAAAGTTTCGGGGATGATCGGGGCTGAGAAAAAGAGGGGGTCATAAATCACAATGCATTTTCCATACCGCAAATTACTGTAATTACCGTAATTACACCAAATTTGGCAGGAAGATCTTGGTACCCAGATTGTGCTTTTTGTGATTTGGTGTAAACGAATTCAGTAGTTTTTGAGAAATTCAGAGGAAAACATATTTGTATATCTGTATGGTTGGCTCCACGAGTGTCTCTTGAGAGTGTCAAAGGAGTGCCAATTTAAAAAATAGAGCATTCTGATTGTCCCAGGGAGCTTTTTTCACTTTAGCCATCTCACTTTGAGGGGAGTCAGACTCACGTGGGAGCGAATGCTCTGATTCACTGCCAGCAAAATGGGAAAATTGAAACTTGTAGCTAATACAGGACTCGTGGACTTAGTCTCCTGTCCTGGACTTTAGAAAAAATAATAAGGGGGCTGGGTAGAGCTACCATGCCCCTCTAGCCCCTTTAAAAAAAAATATTCTGTTTGAAAATAGACTTCAACTCAAAGCCATTGTTGTTTTGACCAAATGTAAAAAACCTGTATGACACTTGTTAGATTTGGGGGTCTCTAGTTGGCAGAGGTATGTACCCTTGTCCAAATAGGGACCCTTGAGTCTAGTCAGGGAAAGTAGGTACACTCCCGAAATAACCCCTGCTCACCCTCTTGGTAGCTTGGCACGAGCAGACAGGCTTAGTTCAGAGGCAGTGTGTAAAGCATTTGTGAACACATACAGTAATCAAGTGACAACACTACAAATGGACACCACACAGGTTATATATTTATAAAAATAGGTATACTTTATATAGATTTATCACAAGACCATAAACGACAAAAATAATCCACAATACTGTTAAGAATACTTAGTTCTGATCAAAAAGGCTTAATTCAAGGTTCTGTGCGAGTCGGTAGCCTCCTCCGGCTACGGCGATGTCGAGAACAAACAGAGTCTAACAAATCCAGCTGACCGCGTCGAGACGGGCCAACACAGCGTAGACAGACTCGGTCACAGTACCTTTTACTTGAAGCGGCAGGCACGGGCGTGCGAGCCGGATGGCTGTTCGTCGCGGTCGCGATGCAAAAATGGAAGCGTTGCAGGACGCGTTGTCCCTCGATGCGGTGCAGGCAGCGGCTCGTTGACGTCGTCGAGACGGAGTCGGTGAGACCAGGGCCGTGCGTTGCAGGGCGAGACGGTGCTTCGATGCGGTGCTGGCAGGTTGCGGTGCGGCGACGGAGCCGGATTCAGGAGCTGGCGTCGATCAGTCCGGACAGCGGTGCGAGTCGGGCGGTGCGTCGCAAAGCGTGCGAGCGGTGCCCAACTCCGGTGCGGTCACAGGACTCGAACTCAGCAGCAGTGACCGTGTCGGTCGGACCAGTTCGATTCGGCGTAGCGAGCGTTGCAGGACGCGTTGTCCCTCGATGCGGTGCAGGCAGCGGCTCGTTGACGGAGTCGGTGAGACCAGGGCCGTGCGTTGCAGGGCGAGACGGTGCTTCGATGCGGTGCTTGCAGTACACCGAGTCGGTCGTGAGAGTCGGTCACAGCTCCCTACCTCTGTAGCCACTGAAACAGAGTTTCCAGCAGCAATTCACAAAGGGGGTGAAGTCCAATGGTCCTGGGACTTCGGTCAGGGGGCAAGCTCTCTTCCAAGCCCTTGGAGATCCTTCACAAGTTGATGAAAGTCACAGCAAAGCAAAAGTTCCTTTCTCCTCTCTTTGGCAGTCAGGCAAACCACTGCAGGCCAATCCCCCAAGCAGCACTTCAGGCTTAGGGATAGTCTCTCCTCAGTTTCTTCTTGGTTCCGCTCCTCAGCAAAGGTTTCTTCTTGTTCCCAAAAGTGATCTGATTTTCCTGGGGTCTGGGTGCCCCTCTTATACCCTGATTCTCTTTGTTCTCTGGAGGCAGAGAGGCCTCTGCCTAGTCCAAAACCAGTTCTGGTCAGTTCTGGAGTACTTTGTTTTTCTGACTCCTTCTTTCCTTTCAGAATGTGGGGCAGAGTGCTCAGCCGCCCGGCAGGAGGTGGAGCCAGCATTGTGGAAGGCAGGCACAGCCCTATTCAGACCCAGGTGCAGCTCCTCCCTCCACTCTGGATGCAGATCTTTCTATTCAGCCCTGCGCTGACTCACCCTGTTTCCTGTAGCCACCCCCAGCCCCTGTCACTCAATCTCCAGACAAGGAATACACAACCTAGCAGAGGCAGGCTTGGATAGTTAGGCAAGAAAATACCCACTTTCTAAAAGTGGTATTTTCGAACACAGAATGTTAAAACCAACTTCACTAAAAGATGTATTTTATCATCCTGAGTTCAGGCATACTAAATTCGTTTTTCTACCATGTTCCCTGGGTCAGTTCTGACTATAAGGTGTAATAGTCAGTCTGCCCATTCTGGCCTATGGGGAGCAGGTAGCCTTGCAATAGTGAAGAACGAAAATGGCTGTAATTCACTATTAGGACATGCCACACACACCAGGGCATGTCCTACCTTATACTTACAATGCACCCTGCCCTAGGGCCTACTTTAGGGGTGACCAACATGCAGTAAAGGGAAGGTTTAGGGACTGGTAAGTGGGTGTACTCACCAAGTCGACATGGCAGCCCGAGGCTGCACACAGGCTCTGCGATGGCAGGCCTGAGACACATTTTACCGGCCGCTTCTGTGGGTGGCACAACCAGTGCTGCAAGCCCACCAGCGGCATTGGATTTACAAGCCCTGGGCACACTGAGTGCACTGTACTAGGGACTGACAAGTAAACCAATCATCCAATCATGGAGTCACTAATACATATATCAATTAACGATAGGGAGCACTTGCACTTTGGCACTGATTAGCAGCGGCAAAGTGCCCATGAGCATCTAGTCCAGCAAAAACATATCGGCAACAGTGGAGGCATTACGAAAAAATGGAAGGGAGACCCACGCCAAGGATGCCAGGTCTAACACGTGTCCCCTCCAGCTGAAATGTGGGGAGAACTATCCTACCCCTAGGGAGTTCTCATCGCTAAGGCGGAAAAATCTGGACAGTCCATCAGCATTGGCGTGTTCTGTACCAGGGCGGTGTTCCACCATAAAGTCCATCCCCTGTAGGGAAATGGACCACCTCAACAGCTTTGGATTCTCACCCCTCATCTGCATCAACCATCTGAGGGGCCTGTGGTCTGTCTGAACCCGGAAGTGAGTCCCAAACAGGTATGGTCTCAGCTTCTTCAGTGCCCAGACCACAGCAAATGCCTCACGCTCGATAGCACTCCATCTCTGTTCCCGGGAAGTAACCTCCTACTGATGAAGGCTACAGGTTGGTCTAGGCCCTCCTCATTGATCTGTGATAGAACAGCCCCTACACCATGCTCTGAAGCGTCGGTTTGAACAATGAACTCATTGGAGAAGTTGGGTGCCTGGAGCACAGGTGCCGTGCACATGGCAGTCTTCAAGGTGTCAAAAGCTTTTTGACAGGCGTCAGTCCAAATCACTTTCCTGGGCTGCTTCTTGGAAGTCAGCTCGGTCAAGGGGGCAACAATGCTGCCATACCCCTTGACGAATCTCCGGTAATACCCGGTGAGTCCTAGGAAGGCTCTCACCTCTGTCTGGGTCTTGGGGGCTCCCAAGCCAGAATGGTATCAATTTTCGGTTGGAGGGGCGCCACCTGGCCGCTCCCAACCTGGTGTCCCAAGTACACCACAGAACCCTGCCCAATCTGGCACTTACTCGCCTTGATTGTGAGGCCTGCCCTCCGCAGCGCCATCAACACTTCCCAGAGGTGGCGCAGATGCTCTTCCCAACGGGCACTGAACACTGCGATGTCATCCAGGTAGGCGGCACTGAAATCCTCCAGTCCAACCAACACCTGGTTGACCAACCTCTGAAAGGTGGCAGGGGCATTCTTCATCCCAAAGGGCATCACCCGGAACTGGTAGTGCCCATCTGGTGTGGAGAATGCTGACCTCTCTTTTGCCCCATCAGTCAAGGCGATCTGCCAGTATCCAGACGTTAAGTCAAACGTGCTGAGGTACCGCGCAGCCCCTAACCGATCTATGAGCTCATCAGCTCTGGGGATGGGGTGGGCGTCAGTCCTGGTGACGGAATTGAGTCTCCTGTAGTCCACACAGAACCGGAGTTCTGGTGTGGCACCAGGCGCGGCAGCTTTTGGAACCAAGACCACGGGGCTGGCCCAAGGGCTGTTAGAGGACTCAATCACCCCTAGCGCAAACATCTTGGAGACCTCCTCCTTGATGCAGGCTCTGACCCTGTCAGTCACCCTGTAAGCCTTGTGCTTCACAGGAAGACTGTCCCCAGTGTCCACATCATGGACGCACCAATGAGTGACACTGGGAACCAGGGAGAACAGGTCAGGGAACTGTCCCAACAAGTGGCGACAGTCACCCTGCTGCTCAGGTGTCAGGGAGGTAGAGAGGTTTACTCCCTCCACTGATCCATCTTGCTCTCGGGCTGACAGGAGGTCAGGAAGAGGCTCGGTCTCCTCCTCCATTCCATCATCTGTCGCTAAGAGCATGCCCACTTGGGACCTCTCCAAGTGGGGCTTCAGGCGGTTCACATGCAGGACCCGCAAGGGGTTCCTGGGAGACTGCAAGTCCACCAGATAGGTAACTGGACTCTTGCGCTCCACCACCGTAAAAGGGCCGGTCCACCTGTCCTGGAGCGCACAGGGCTCCACAGGGGCCATGACCCACACTTTCTGACCAGGCTGAAGCTCTACCAGAGTGGCATTCTGGTCGTACCACCGCTTCATCTCCTCCTGGCTGGCTTCCAGATTTGCCTCAGCAAGTTCTCTGAAACGCCTAGTCTGGTTCCGGAAGGCCAGCATGTAACTGTATACATCCTGGGGAGGTTTCCTGGGAGATTGCTCCCAGCCTTCCTTGACCAAACTCAGAGGTCCTCGCACCGGGTGTCCATAGAGGAGCTCAAAGGGACTGAACCCTAGAGACTTCTGTGGCACCTCCCGGTATGCAAACAACAGGCATGGTAAGAGGACGTCCCATTTACGCCTCATGGGTTCTTCCAGACCCATAATCATGCCCTTGAGGGTCCGGTTGAATCTCTCAACCAGCCCATTTCCTTGAGGGTGGTAAGGAGTGGTGAACTTGTAAGTTACACCGCACTCCTGCCACAGGGACTTCATGTACTTGGACACGAAGTTGGTACCTCTGTCAGACACCACCTCTTGAGGGAATCCCACACGTGAGAAAATTCCCATCAGTGCCCGTCCCACCACGGGGGCCGTCACTGTCCTCAGAGGGATGGCTTCAGGGTACCGGGTGGCATGGTCCACCAAGACCAGGATAAACCTGTTGCCCATGGCTGTCTTGGGGTCCAGTGGCCCCACAATGTCAATACCCACCCGTTCAAAGGGGGTGCTGACCACAGGGAATGGCTGGAGAGGAGCCTTGTGCTTCCTCCCACTCTTTCCACTTGCCTGGCAAGTCTGGCATGTTCTGCAGTGAGTGGCGGCACTCCTGCGCATCTGGGGCCAATAGAAATGGGTAACAAGCCTGTCAAAGGTCTTGTCCTGCCCCAGATGTCCCGCTAACGGTACATCATGAGCCAACCCCAGTAGGAAGGCTCTGAAGCGCTGGGGTACCACCAGCACACGGGCTGACCCAGGCTCAGCAACCTTAGGCTCTGAATACAGGAGACCATTCTCCCAGTAAACCCAATGTGATCCAGACTGATCACCTGTTGCCTGGTCTGTGGCCTGTTGCCTCAGACCCACGAGAGAAGGGCATCTGTTCTGCTCCTTGCAGAACTCTTCCCTGGAGGGTCCTCCTTCTTGCTGCCAATGGGTCAGCTCAGGTAGGTCCCCCAGTTCAGCTACCTGTTCCCCTGTAGGCTCCAGGGCATCCCCCTCAGGGTCTGCCTCCTCCTGGACCGTGGGAACCTCGGGGGCCGGTTTCCCGCGCCCCCTGCCTCCTCTCTCTCCGGCAGGCACCTGGGCCTCCCTCTCAGGCTCCAGGTCCTCTTGAACACCTTTAGCTGCCATTGACCGGGTGGTCACACATGCCCAATCAGGCAAGCCCAACATTTCTAAATGCGCACTCCGCTCCACCTTAGCCCAAGGTGAGCTCTCCAAATCGTTCCCTAACAAACAGTCAACAGGCATGGCTGGCCTCACAGCTACTTGAAGAGTACCCGAGACCCCCCCACTCAAAGGGAACCTGAGCCACCTTGCAGTGACTCTCTGTGTTGTCAGCGGCAACAACCGGATAGAATGCATCAGGGATAACCTGCTCTTTAGACACCAGGTGACACTTGACAGCTGTCACACTGGCTCCTGTGTCTCTCAGAGCCTCCACCCTATGGCCATTGATGGTCACCCACTGCCTGTATTTCTTAGTGTTCTCAGGCAGCGGGGTCCTAGGGACCATCTCAGAGTCTCCTAATGAGACAAGGGAAAACACTGTGGGATCCCCCCACCTTGGGCACCCAACTCCTCCCCCAGGGCTACACTAGCCAACTGCCGGGGGACTGCACTGGTGGGTGCTGGTTTTCCATGCAAAGGGCAACGAGGATCGTTTGCCTTGTGGCCAGGGGCGCCACACTTGTAACATACCAGTGGTCCCTGGTGAACAGGGGGGCCTGTCAGGGCCACTGGCTTCTTCTCAGGGGGAGGCTGGGAACCTTTCCCTTGGTTCCCTTGGGGTCTACTTTGGGGCCCTTTATGGAACTCCTTCTGTTTACCCTTGTCCCCCCACTCTTCTGCTGGGGACCCTGCCCACCCTTGGCGGAGTCTCCCACGTGACCCTTGTGGACCCGGGTACTCACCCAGCGGTCCGCCTCCTCAGCAAGCTGCCTAGGGTTAGTCAGCTTACTATCAATCAGGTGCTGGCGTAGCTCAGGAAAACAATTACCGGACAAGTGCTCCCAGGCAATTAAATCAAAGAGCGCCTGAAAATCAGTCGCTTTGCTACCCTTTACCCAACCATCCAAGGCTCTGCAAAAGAAGGTCACATATTCAACCCAGGTACTGCTTTCAATCTTACTACAGTTCCTGAACCTTTGCCTATAAAGCTCAGGGGTCAAACCATACCTAGTCATTAAGGCATCCTTCATGTGGCTGTACGAATTATAGACTTCAGAGGGCAAATCCAACAAGGTATCCCGCCCTTCACTAAGGAACCGTCCCCACAACCCCGCTCCCCAATCCTTCTCAGGGACCCGGTGGGAAGACATGGCTACCTCATAGGCTTTGAACCACTGCCCTATGTCGTCATTTTTAAAAACTCCTTCACCACATCTTTGGGAATATACACCCTAGCTTCAACAGGCACAGGCGGTACACTGCCACCAGAGGGAGTAATCTCTAAGCTCTTGGCCTTCAATTCCAACTCCCTCAAAACTTTCTCATGTTCAAACTGCATTTTCTTTTCCTCTAGGGCTAATTTCCTTGTTTGCATTTCGAATTCTAACTGCTTATTCAGCTTGAGTTTGGTCAGCTCCATTTCGTGCATCCTACTCTCTTTCCTGTCCTCCAACTCCTCTGGAGACAGTCCTCGGGCAGAAACACTGCTACCTACTGGGGAAGGTGGTCTTCTAGCCCCTAGACCCAATAGCCCCTCCAGCTGCCCTTCTGCATTCTCAGCCCCCTCCACAGGGGCACTCCTTGATTCGACCCAGGCCCTCAGCGCCTTTTGGAGGTCCTCCTTCCTGGAGATCCCGGTCATGGACACTTTAAACTTTTTGCAGAATTGCTTGAGCTGCTTAAGGGTGTAGCATTCTAGCCTCTCTTCTTCCCAATCACATTCAACAGAGGCTACTGATGCTGGTTTCTCCATAGTGACTGAACTTGGCATTTGCAAAAATAGGAAATCCCAGAAAAAATGCTATTAAAGTATGTGGTTGCGTTTTGGTCTGCACTCACTAAGTAGTGTTCACCAATCACTGTACATGAGTCACAAATGCAAGTCCAGAATCCTCACCGCTGACCACCAATGTTAGATTTGGGGGTCTCTAGTTGGCAGAGGTATGTACCCTTGTCCAAATAGGGACCCTTGAGTCTAGTCAGGGAAAGTAGGTACACTCCCGAAATAACCCCTGCTCACCCTCTTGGTAGCTTGGCACGAGCAGACAGGCTTAGTTCAGAGGCAGTGTGTAAAGCATTTGTGAACACATACAGTAATCAAGTGACAACACTACAAATGGACACCACACAGGTTATATATTTATAAAAATAGGTATACTTTATATAGATTTATCACAAGACCATAAACGACAAAAATAATCCACAATACTGTTAAGAATACTTAGTTCTGATCAAAAAGGCTTAATTCAAGGTTCTGTGCGAGTCGGTAGCCTCCTCCGGCTACGGCGATGTCGAGAACAAACAGAGTCTAACAAATCCAGCTGACCGCGTCGAGACGGGCCAACACAGCGTAGACAGACTCGGTCACAGTACCTTTTACTTGAAGCGGCAGGCACGGGCGTGCGAGCCGGATGGCTGTTCGTCGCGGTCGCGATGCAAAAATGGAAGCGTTGCAGGACGCGTTGTCCCTCGATGCGGTGCAGGCAGCGGCTCGTTGACGTCGTCGAGACGGAGTCGGTGAGACCAGGGCCGTGCGTTGCAGGGCGAGACGGTGCTTCGATGCGGTGCTGGCAGGTTGCGGTGCGGCGACGGAGCCGGATTCAGGAGCTGGCGTCGATCAGTCCGGACAGCGGTGCGAGTCGGGCGGTGCGTCGCAAAGCGTGCGAGCGGTGCCCAACTCCGGTGCGGTCACAGGACTCGAACTCAGCAGCAGTGACCGTGTCGGTCGGACCAGTTCGATTCGGCGTAGCGAAGCGTTGCAGGACGCGTTGTCCCTCGATGCGGTGCAGGCAGCGGCTCGTTGACGGAGTCGGTGAGACCAGGGCCGTGCGTTGCAGGGCGAGACGGTGCTTCGATGCGGTGCTTGCAGGACACCGAGTCGGTCGTGAGAGTCGGTCACAGCTCCCTACCTCTGTAGCCACTGAAACAGAGTTTCCAGCAGCAATTCACAAAGGGGGTGAAGTCCAATGGTCCTGGGACTTCGGTCAGGGGGCAAGCTCTCTTCCAAGCCCTTGGAGATCCTTCACAAGTTGATGAAAGTCACAGCAAAGCAAAAGTTCCTTTCTCCTCTCTTTGGCAGTCAGGCAAACCACTGCAGGCCAATCCCCCAAGCAGCACTTCAGGCTTAGGGATAGTCTCTCCTCAGTTTCTTCTTGGTTCCGCTCCTCAGCAAAGGTTTCTTCTTGTTCCCAAAAGTGATCTGATTTTCCTGGGGTCTGGGTGCCCCTCTTATACCCTGATTCTCTTTGTTCTCTGGAGGCAGAGAGGCCTCTGCCTAGTCCAAAACCAGTTCTGGTCAGTTCTGGAGTACTTTGTTTTTCTGACTCCTTCTTTCCTTTCAGAATGTGGGGCAGAGTGCTCAGCCGCCCGGCAGGAGGTGGAGCCAGCATTGTGGAAGGCAGGCACAGCCCTATTCAGACCCAGGTGCAGCTCCTCCCTCCACTCTGGATGCAGATCTTTCTATTCAGCCCTGCGCTGACTCACCCTGTTTCCTGTAGCCACCCCCAGCCCCTGTCACTCAATCTCCAGACAAGGAATACACAACCTAGCAGAGGCAGGCTTGGATAGTTAGGCAAGAAAATACCCACTTTCTAAAAGTGGTATTTTCGAACACAGAATGTTAAAACCAACTTCACTAAAAGATGTATTTTATCATCCTGAGTTCAGGCATACTAAATTCGTTTTTCTACCATGTTCCCTGGGTCAGTTCTGACTATAAGGTGTAATAGTCAGTCTGCCCATTCTGGCCTATGGGGAGCAGGTAGCCTTGCAATAGTGAAGAACGAAAATGGCTGTAATTCACTATTAGGACATGCCACACACACCAGGGCATGTCCTACCTTATACTTACAATGCACCCTGCCCTAGGGCCTACTTTAGGGGTGACCAACATGCAGTAAAGGGAAGGTTTAGGGACTGGTAAGTGGGTGTACTCACCAAGTCGACATGGCAGCCCGAGGCTGCACACAGGCTCTGCGATGGCAGGCCTGAGACACATTTTACCGGCCGCTTCTGTGGGTGGCACAACCAGTGCTGCAAGCCCACCAGCGGCATTGGATTTACAAGCCCTGGGCACACTGAGTGCACTGTACTAGGGACTGACAAGTAAACCAATCATCCAATCATGGAGTCACTAATACATATATCAATTAACGATAGGGAGCACTTGCACTTTGGCACTGATTAGCAGCGGCAAAGTGCCCATGAGCATCTAGTCCAGCAAAAACATATCGGCAACAGTGGAGGCATTACGAAAAAATGGAAGGGAGACCCACGCCAAGGATGCCAGGTCTAACAACACTAAACTGAAAACTGAAAACTAAAAACAAAAATAAAAACTAGAATGTGCAACCAGAGATATACATTCACTGCCAGTAGCCTGGACACTCTAGCAGATCCCCAGTACTGCCTCTGCTTTCATAAATGTTTTTGGGTGCTTATGCAGGTATTACCTGTGGATGTATTTGTTCTGTATCAACCACACTAGTAGAAGTATCCTTTACTTGCTAGCTCCTCTAGGAAATTGGCATGCAACAACTGCTTGATCACATCCAGCCAGAACAATAACTATTTGGTGTGGGTCTGCCCATGGTCATACTGTACATGGAGACATATTTTCATGGTTATATTGCAGAGAATAATGATGACCAAACTGTGACAGTTTCCTTGTCTACAGTAGCTCTGCTTGTCTCTTAGGTTAATGCTGATGTAGACACGAGTAGTTGTTTGGGCTCTATTGAACATTTTAGCTGGACCTGTGCCTTTCTGTAAATACTCTCTGGAGATATCTAGCATTGTCTTTTCGTGTTAGATGAGTGTCATATGTGGTTGGACTATCATGAAGTAGTAATATGCAATGAAACATATATTAGCATAACCCACCACCTCAGTATTGAGTCTGCAGAATCCTTTGTGGTGGTTCTATACGATTTTAAACATATTGGGCTCCTGTATGGTGATGAGCATGCAATTAATGCTCTCTAAGCAACAGGAACCGACTGATGTCAGAGAACTACCTTTGTGTTTATCTCATCTTTTATTGTTATATATGCAATCAGCTGTCATTTGCCACTAAGGGGCCTATTCACAAACTATATTTTGTAGTATGTTTAGTAGTACTAGCATAGTACAAAAGAATATTCTCAAACCTACATGTGGAGGTCAACGCCTCTCCTCTCTTTTCTATGTAGAGATATCTGCACCAGCTATAAGGATCTCCACACAAGTAAGTATACATTTTAGTAGTAAATGTGGGGGGGACAGGAAGGGGTGGCTAAAAATGGGCAATGCGTACAACTGAAGGGGCAGAGTTAGGGAGGAGTGAGGAGGAATTTAAAGGAGGGCTAAGGAGGGGTTTAGAAAGGGACATGCAACAACCCACAAAAAGGTACGGCCATTGGTATTCACAGATTTCACTTCTATAGTAAATACAGCAAAAAAGAGTCATACGTGTACTCCAGCTCAGAGATGGGGTATGTCCAGCACCACACATTCCCTACCACTGCTACTGCAACACCCTCCTCTAGAAAATAATGGAGAAAGGGACTTAAAATAAAAGACAATATAAACTAATGTTAAAAAAAACTTTTTTGAAATTTTAATAATAAAAATACTTTTATTTATATAGTTAAAACACATATACAAATAAAACAATTATTATTTTATTATGAAATATATTAATAACTTTACAAAATGTAAAAATCAATGCATTTCATTTCAAATTTCTTTATTCAGTTATTTCCATAACCATAAAAGAGTACATCAAACATACAGATAAAATACAATTTAAAAAACCATAACTCATCACTATTAAAACAAGAAAAGAAACAATTCATGATGATTTTACAAAAGAGAAGTCAATCGGCAAAGTGCTCATGTGCCAAAGTACTTACAGGTCAAATTAGTAAAAGCTTAATAAAAATCCATGTTAGGTGAGCAACTTACAACAATATCACTCCTGTTCGGCTTCTCAAAAAATGACCATAAATCAATAGACATCATATAAGCTCATTACCACACAATTTAAAATCCAAAATAGAAAAATGCATTATACATAAAAGAAAGGAAATTATAAACCATCTGGCATATTTCTTCTGTTTTCAAAAGCTGTAAATAAAACAGGGCTGGTCTACATTTCCTTATATTCAGAGTCTTTAAAAGCGGGAGAATGAAAGTTCTCCGTGGCCCGGAATATAGCTGGCAAAAAAATAAGAAAAGCACCATATTTTGTTTAGACCCTGAATGACATGGACATAATTGAAGCTCAGCATCACAATACGTCTTACGGGGATAGGCAACCAAAAAGTGAGAAATGTCGAACCAGAATCTGACCAAATAAAATCTTGCCGAGTGGCTTAGGGGGAACAGTAAAAAAGGTTCTATGTTTTCAGTGCAGACCAGCGGCAAGTACTCCTGCACTTTCTCTTGCCCAGCTCTATGCGCTCATTATCCAGTTTTAGCATAGATAGAAATCCCTTTTCAGCTGATATTTTGAAATATTTTCAGTTGTTTCCGGAGTACTAAAACATTCCCCTCTTCCCACTCGTTCTAACAATTTCTGAATTTGGCGCAGCCAAGGAATCTCCTGCATGCGTTCTAGGCTGAGACAATCTAGTATTATTGTGCCATTAAGCGTGGGCTCTTCTTTGACTCACAGCGAGTGCCACAACATTATCTGGGGAATTTGTACACAATGCGATTAAAGGAATTGGACCTAGATCCGTATGACATAAAATAATTGGCAGGCTGCTGAGAACTGCCATAAGACATCTACGGAAATTATTTTCTGCTGTCTGTAGGCACGTTGAATTGCAAAAGCCCCAAACTCCCACCCCATACAGGATAACAGCACAGCAGCGGGCCTTATAGTTGGTAATTATGGAGTCTATCTGCTTATGGCCCAACTTTTTTGCAAACCTGAATAGTGCCTCCACATTTCGATCAAAGGAGCTCTTCCTGGCGTTCACAAGATGACACCATGTTCCTCTCTGATCAAAAGGTGTACCTAAATATTAAAAGGTTGGCACATAAAGTAATTTATCGCTATTATTAAAACAGGTTTTTAATGGGCAAGGAGTCCGCCCAGCAAACATAACATAGGATAAGGCCGTATTAGTCTTTAATCCAAGATTGCACATAAAATCATTAAAACTACTTAAAAGTAATTGCAAAACCAAACCAGTCCTGGACATCAAAACACAATAATCAGCATAAAGTAATGCTGGCAAATTTCTAGAGCCCACCCTTCGATACATCAGCCTGCCCTCAACCAAGGTGGTTCTCTACATAATTAATATATAGGCAGAATAAAAACGGGGCTAGCAGACACCCTTGTCTACTCCACAATTCATTTCTATAGGGGGGGAGAGCTCCCCATCTGCTCCGTATCTAACTCTGCCATTTACATCTTGCATTTGTGCTAGAAAGTGAACCAATGGTGGGTCTAAACCCATAGCAACCATTTTTGACCACAGTTTCCCTCTGTCTACTCAATCAAATTCGGATGTTAAGTCCATGAATCCCAGGTAGAGCGATCCATTCTTGGCTAACGTGTATTTACTTATGAGCAGGTGTAGATTGAGACACTGATCGACTGTTCCTGTTCCCAGTCCTCTTCTAAAGCCATATTGGATATCAGATAGCTTCCCTCTCTCAGTTACCCTGGTTTCTAATCGATCCAGTAAAACCCAAGTGCAGTCAATCAGCGAGATTGGGCGGTAACACTTAGAATCCGCCCTATCCCCTTTCTTGAAGATGGGTGCTATTGTCACATTGGCCCAGGATTTAGGCGGGTCTACATGAGCTATCTAGCTCAAGATGTTGGTTAAAACTGGAGCCCAAAGATCGATGTTAGCCAGGAAGAGATCTGCTGGATTACCGCCCGGTCCCGCTGCTTTATTGGCAACTGTTTAACTTAGGGCTTTTCTAACTTCCTCATAAGTTGGTGGTGGCAAACACCCCACAATTGCACCTGGGCAATAGCCCATAGACACCGAGGATGCGGTAGACACCCCTCGCTTCTATATACTGTAGAAAAATTCTCAACCCATTTCTCGGGGAAATAACAACACCAATACAGCTATTATAACTCTCCTGAAAGAAGGGGGCATTTACAATCTTCCAGAAAAGTCTTGAATCCTTCTAAACACTGGCTTCGTGGAGTGTCTCCCTGGGCTCCTCTCTAATGGTCAGTTTGCGACTAGTACATGCTTGTTTATATAAAAGTCGACAGCTTCGGACTAACATATTGTCCCAAGCCTTTTGTTTCAGGGCCATTATAAGATTACTGTGTGTCCGCGTGCAATTATTGTCAAACCATTTGGAGACACTTCGTGATGTTGAACTATCGCCCCCCTGCAGTGCTACATTAATTGACCCAATTATGTCAGCAAAGGCCACAAGCATACGATTTGGTTTAATAGTACTCTTCAGGCACTCCTCTATTTGGGCCCTATTATTGGACATTATTTGTTCGAAGATGGCATCAGGGTTTATAGTTGACCATTTGCATAATATGCCCTTATTGTTATGAAATGATATGGGATGTAATTTTGATATTTCGCTGGATTTCTTATCATCAATTACAAGAAGAAGCGATAATGGAAAATGGTCACTTAAACATTCTTCTAAGATAGAAAAACAAACTAACTGAGGTTTAAAATAGTCAGAAATAGCGATAAAATCAATAAGGCTACCTTGGCCCCGGCCCATGTATGTAATTTGGTTTGGTATGTACTCCGCAGAAAAATCTATTCTTAAAAAAAGAATATTTTGACAGTATAGTATTGAAAGTATCGCCACCTGGTTTGTGTTCAAAATGGCAACTTTGTTCCAAACCCTCGGCCCCCAGGCTGCAAACAGATGTCTGAGATAAAGGACACAATCTACAATTTTAAAATCTCCTCCCCAGAATATAATATAGTCGGTCTTGATGTTTCTAACATGTTCACTTAAGGAGTTCTCAGGCTTCTCCACTATTTCAGTGTTTGTGTACACAAAATTATTGTGGTAAAAATTAACAATAACCAATGTAACATTTGGCTTGAGTGCGATGTTGATAAATTGAAAGTGGGTATAACAGAGAGCTCTCTTAGATACCTTTTTTCCAAGGGTGGTTGCTAATAGTGTCAGTAGGCCCCCTCTATGGTGACCACCCAGAGCCTGTCAGGCCGGGGTGTGGAAAAAGACATAGCTTTCTATGTAAGCGGCTTCCCTGACCCAAGTTTCTTGCAAGCAAAGGACAGCGTAGCCCTTTACTAACTGAAGCCAGTCATCATTCCACACTTTACTAGAAAGACCAGCCACATTCCATGACGGACAACCAAAGACTGTCGGATCATTTTTGATGACCGCCCTGTGCCTACTTGTGCTATTATCAATGTTACCAACGGAAGCCAGGGGTATGTTCTGTGTGACTGTATTCTCGGAACTCACTAACCCTGGACAAGGATTGTTATCTAAAACCACATTGGCAATAATTCCTGATTTATGCACACATTCATAATTTAAACACTCGCTATTTTCAGAACAACCAGTGTGACCCCAGTCCATCTTTAGAGCTGCTGCATTTCCCATCATTGCTGTCCTATGTGGGGATGACTTTCCTGTGACCATTATAGTGTTTATCATGTGTTTACGCACACTTATGTTGTCATCTGGCGCTACTGTTCTAGATGCCACTGGTTGTGAGGACATTGTTTTGTGTGCATGTAGTCAGTCAATTTGCTCCAGGGAGAGAACCGATTAAAAGTGGGCACAGAAAAAGATTGCATAATACTGTACTCAATAGGGTGGGAACTTGGGTGAAATTGCACAACCGGCTTATAAAAATAACCTAGAGGAACTGCTGTGATGTTCCCCCTCGATGGGCTGAACCAGGAGAGTTTTTCCAGAAGGAAGCTAACCAGACGCGTGCTTCTAAAATTGATGACGACACAGTCGCCAATGTCAACCTTTCCTTGTGAACCCACTCAAGACTCTCTGGACATTATTTATGTTTCCAAATAGAGCATCATAATTAAGCCAGTTTGTTGTTCTTGAGAGCCAATAAATGACTTTGTTTTTTAGATGTAAAGTGTCTTCTTCCTTTTTTGAACGTAGGGGAGGAATGTTTTTCAACACTATAACCAGTGGTGTAGCTTATGGTATTAGATGGAGAATTCTATTAGTACATATACTCGTTATTGGCAGCCTGGCACTGGAAGAGATGGGTTTCTCTGATGTATTAGGCCATGAGTCAAATTGTGCTTCCCCTTGCATGTAATCTGAGCTCTATATGTTGTTTGGGCCCCTGGGCAAGAAGGGTAGGGAGGCAGCCAGGTGGCCCGGGGTTAGGGTGTTATTTTGATTGCTAGCTAATTGCTGATGTATTAACTGACCTTGGCCTTTGGCCCTAATAGTAGAGTGGTTTTGCCTAGCCATTGGAGGGGCCAAATCTGATGATGTGATATCACTGCTCCCCATATTAGATGTACTTGCTGTATGATTCATGCTTGATGCAAGCAAAGTCTTTAATGAGGAGTCAATGCTATTGAGAATAGCTATGAGCGGATTCAGAGAATTTTTCTGAGTGTTTTCTAGGAGGCTTATAAACTGAGCATGTGTTCTAGGATCACCTGTATCTAATTTCAGTGGTTCCTTTGCTAGGGTCTCCCCCTTTGCTGAGATCTTCCAATGCTTTCCTTGCCAACAGTAAGGTTCTTTGTACTTCAGATGGATTTTGGCTATAGGTATGTTTACTGGAACTCTTGCCTTTCTTTGGTGGAGGCGAGCACAGAGTGTCTGACTGGGGGCCTATTACTTCATTAGAGTCAATCTCTAAAGTGCCCTGGCAGAAACATGGATTTTTTGCCACCACTGTTGAATTATTGCCCTCTGTGGGGGTAAATGGACTGTAACATTAGCATTGGCATTAGGTGCTGCCGCTTGAGGGCTCATCAACAAAGCCTTTTTTGTGGCCCCAACCTTTCTTCCACACATTCAATCTCACTGTTGATTGCCCCCATTGCCGTGGTCAGGAAGCTGGTGTTTGAGGCAGTCAATGGGCGCTCCTTTGCGGCGGGCATAACAGACTTCCTCTTGCCCATTGTTCTTACCTTGTACTTCCAGCAGTGTCAAGAAAAGTAGATAGACAAGAAAAACAGATGAGCCACAGTACAAGGCCAAGGGGGGTGGCCCGACCCGGCCTCTTTCGGTTGCTGACGGGCGCAGACAGGCCCGCTCTTGGCCCGGTCTACGCCCAGGCATGCGCCCGGGTGCATCCTACGAAGCGTGAGCCCCAAGCAGAAAAATACGTGCCTCCAGGCGCGGGCTGCATGCTGTTAGCGGTGGCTGCCGTGAGCGATTCTGGGGCCTGTGGTCCTGTCCTACCAGCACCAAGCACCAACAAGACGGGCAATTTAAAAAAAATAATTACATGAACTCTTTTTAACAATGTTCATAACTTTTATTAATGTGCACTACATAATAAATTAACATAAAATTCATACTTTAGGTGGGAATGTGTTTCATTT
Organism: Calotriton arnoldi; assembly: GCA_963921515.1. Taxonomy (NCBI): domain Eukaryota; kingdom Metazoa; phylum Chordata; class Amphibia; order Caudata; family Salamandridae; genus Calotriton; species Calotriton arnoldi. The sequence continues at coordinate 1,511,630 of CAWUFW010000932.1, forward strand.
GAATCTAAGATTTTTTTTTAATTTTAATTTTAATTTAAGTTAATAATATATAATCAAAATGATTAAAAAGTAAGTTAATAATGCTATAGCATTTTTAATTTTGCCCTACATTTAAAATAAATATTTCTAATTAAGTCACAATTAACTGTTTTTCCATTTACCCAGTTTTTTTTGAGCTGGGAACACAGCATTGTGGGATTTGTAGTTTTGTGTTTACCTTTTTGATTCTGTGCTTGTCCAGTGCAAACACAGACAACCATAATTGGCTGATGGGATGCTGCATGGCATTCAGCCACTTGGCAGTTGATTGACTCCTTATGCCAACGAGATCAGTGGGTGTCTCTGCTTATTTATATTTTATATTTTATTTAATATGGATCTTTATCCAGCAGTAAGCACCCTGACAGCTTTACAGGGCTGTATTTACTCCAATAGAGGTGAAGTTGCAAAATAAGACTCAACTTATAATGCCTTGCATTGCATGCTGGGATTTGCAGTCTGGAGTTGTGTGACTACAACTACAAGCGCAAAGTGCATTGTTTGTCTCTGCAAAGCATATTTGAAGCTCTGCTCATTTGTTTGTTCAGTGCTGCAGATGTCCATCCATCTCTGGGCACTGTCTCTAATCCAAATAAGGGGTACACATGTTACCATGGTGACCACATAATTCATCTGAGCCAAATAATCAGAGCAATCTTTGTTACCATAAAGACTCCAATGCCTGGTATATGTTTACTCTGGATTGCGAATGCTAATCTGCATTATGGAGTGTATGAATAGCTCAAAACAGTTTGTAGAATTATTCTCTTTTCAGAAAGTCAGCATTCATGCTCTTTGGTGAGGCGGATGGATGCAGTCATGCACTTTTAATTATATGCCAAACACATATGATTGACTGACTGCATGGATGATCAGTGAGAATGTAGATTCTCCAAGTTTGTGTAGAGAGAATCTGAATTTCATGCTCCAACGTATCACTTCCTAGTTCCTTGTGCCCAAAACTCCCTGAGTAACTCCTGAGCCTGCTCCGAAAGTGCTCTGAACCGCAGTCCTCTCCTGAAATCTTCCAAACAAGAAGGCTCAAAGCTCCTTCCAAAACCAAAGGATGAAAAACTCCTTCTGCCCCTAGAAGAATGTCTTCTGACTCTGGTACCAGGAATGGCTCCTCTAGCGCCATTTCCAACAGGCCTGGAAACCATGCCTGTCCTGCCCAAAAGGGCGTCACAAGAACCAGCTGACATCTCTGTCTCCTCACCATCAACAACACCCTCTGTATCATCGCAAATGGGGGAAATGCATACCCCCAAATCTTCCTCCAATCCTGCTGAAACGCATCCACCTCTTCTGCTAACGGATCCGGCCTCCAACTGTAATAACGTTCCAACTGGAATGTCAGCCTTGACGCAAACAAATCCACCACCAGTGGACCCCAAACTAGAAATATCCTCTGAAAGTATTGAACATTCAGCTTCCAATCGCTGAAGTCTCTCAGATACCTTGAATTCCAGTCTGCCACTACATTCTCCTGACCAGGAAAATATTCCGCTTGCAACCCTATCTTCTGCTCTAGACAAAAACTCCAAATTCTCTTTGGTAACTGAGTCAGATTCCTCGACCTGCTTCCACCTAAGCGGTTTATGTAACAAACTGCCGAAACATTGTCCATTTTCAAGAAAACATTGAAATTCCTTAACTTCTTTCCAAAACTCCGCAAAGCATACAGACCTGCTCTCATCTCCAAACCATTTATGTGTTCCGACTTCCGACCTCTCTTCCAAGGAACATTTACACCTGTTTCCTGATCCTCCAAACATGCCCCCCATCCAAAGAGGCTCGCGTCAGTCTCTAATATAAAATCTGGACATATTCCAAATATTGCCCGGTCATTCCAGGCCTTCAGGTTTTCCAACCACCAAATCAGCTCCTCCCGAGCTTCTACTGAAAGTAAAAGGCGATCGCCATACCAGAAACCTTTCCTCAGTGCTTCTGCTTTTAATCTCTGCAAAGCCCTGTAATGAAGCGGCCCGGGAAAAACCACCTGAATAGAAGAGGAAAACAAGCCAATCACGCTTGCCAAACCCCTCAGAGTGACCAGCTTTTTCTTCAACATTCCTTTCACTTCTGACCTTATCTTTACCACTTTCTTCTCTGGTAAGCTCAGTGTCTTCTCTACCATGTTCACCACAAATCCCAAGAACTCTAAACATTGACTGGGCTTCAAAACCGACTTCTCCCTGTTGATCAAGATCCATAGTCAAAAGCTGCTGCTTCTCCACCTCCTCTTGACTCTGAGACATTATCAAAAAATCGTATCATACGTATTCCTCTCTCCCTGAGAAACTTGGCCACTGGCCTCAACATCTTTGTAAAGCACCATTGTGCCGACGCCAGTCCAAATGGGAGGCATGAAAACGGATACAGCTCTCCCAACCACCTGAACTGAAGACATTTGTGACACTCTTCCGCTATAGGAATAGCAAAATAAGCGTCCTTCAGATCTAATTTCACTAACCAATTGTTCTCCTGCAGAATATCCCTCAAAAAGATGGATACCCTCCATCTTGAAGTGTCTGTAAACAACATACTGATTCAACCCTCTCAAATATATCACGGGTCTACAACCCTTGTCATTCTTCTTCACCAAAAATATAGTACTCACAAATCCCTCTGTTACTTTCTCTATTGCTCCCTTCTGCAACATCTCCATCACTTCTCTTCCTACCACCACCTGCAGTTCTTGTTGAAAAACCAACTGACCTGGTTCTTTCAACTGCTTTGGCTCTTCTTCAAACTCCAAAACATAACCTTTTACTATGAGAATAACCCATCTGTCCTTGGTTAACTTCTCCCAATTTCTTACCAACCATTTCAACCTTCCCCTACCTCGCTTGGGGTAGAACCAAAAACAGTCTTCGTACTCACCTTGCAATCTTTGAGCGAACTGAGCTCATCCCCTTGCCCGGCGCATCCTGCCTGCTCTTCCTCTCTGGTGGGTAAAACCCTGTTACGGACTGAAATCCCCTGAACGCTGCACGTCCCTGGGACTGATATTGAGCCCTTGTGTATGACCAGCCAGGAAAACTGGCCCTTGCCCCGGCCCAATATTAAACACCCCTTCCAAAGACCCTTCGTAAGGATGACTGGGCCTTGTCCAGACTGGTGAAAGTTGAAGCATACTTTCCAACCCCGTTCACCAGTCCTTCACCGAACAAGTACCCTTTAGGGTCCTCTGAAGGCTCCTTTTTCAAAAAGTCCCCTAACCTTGGACTTATCCGGAATTAAAATTGCTCTTTGTCTTTCCGCCGAGAAAGCTGCATTCGCGTTCCCAAGGAAACAAATCGCCCTCTGCAACCAACCTCTCAATAGCTCATTGTCTATCTGGACACTTTTCATTCTGGCCTCTTTCGCCATGTCCAAAATTCTTGCCAATGGCCCCAACACATCTAGCAAACGATCTTGGCACTGCTTAAGTGCCCTCTCCAACCCCTTCCTGGGGTCACGCCCCATTTTAAATAGAAAACTGATCAAGTCTGGATCCAGATATGGCATCATGCAGGATTTACCATCCACCACAAGACGAGAGCAATCTGCTCTCATAACAGCTCTGGCCTCCTTATCCATAGCTTCAAAAAGTCAGCAACATGAGGCAACGGCCACCAGTCAGCGCTTCTGGGCTGCCTAATCATTTCAGGACTGAACATGTCCTCTCCTTGAGGATCGTTAACTATCCCTTTCTCTTTCCTTTCATTCTCAACTTTGTCTTTATCCATTTCCCATCCATCACCAAAATAATCATCCAAAATAAACTCATCTTCCTCATCCTCAAATTCCTGCTCCAAGACGCCCTCCTGTGATTTCTCACCAGCTTTTGTGCCGCTGAGGGCACCCTCTTTTGTGCCGTGTTGGACACCTTCATCATTTGTGGCGCAAGGCTCACCCTTATTTCCTGCCATAAATCTTACTCCTACTTCAATATTCTTTGTCTTCCTAAGTCTCTTACCATAGCCTTTCACGTCACTTCCCTCTTCTTCTTCCATAGACCAATACTCATCCTCTGAACACTCCACTGCTCTTCTTTTCCTTCTTATAATGCTCTGCAAAACTTCCTTCACAGAACTCTTCACCTCTTCCTGCACTAGTTTCCTCAGATTGGCATCCCCCAAACCTGAGGACTCTGCTCCCTCATTTACTTCCATATTAACCCTATTTCTCAACAACCAAAACTTAAAATCACCTCAATCTATTTTTTTATATATATCTTACTTTATTCTCTCAAATGAATCTTACTTTTTCCTTCTTTTATTCTTTTTATTATATTTTTTATATATTTTTTATTCAACCTCTATCTCTCCTACCTATTCTAAAATAACTCCTACCTCAGATCTACCCAAAAACTACAGCCTCCGTTTTAAGTGATCACCTCAAAACACTACCGAGTTGAGCGTGCCGCCTCCCTCGCTGCCGGCTGACTGAATCAGCTGTACGGCAGTTGGGATGCAAACGCTCGTTTTTACCTTACACTGATGGCCAAGCACAAGTTTCAGGCGACCAGTTTTGCACAACTTCACTTTCTCAAAATGGCCACCCTGCATCGTCATGCACATAAGCATGACGACACCTCTCAGCCTACGGGCCCCCTCAAGGTACAAACAGTTCCTGAGGCGCCCGTTGGCTACAACGCGCTCGGAAAGTGCGCGGCTCACGCTGCAAGCAAGGGACCCTTCAACATACGCCGTGCTCACCCTCGCTTGCGGCCCAACGGTATTTCACTTTTACCTGCTTAAACTGTTATTTACCTAAAAGAAACCTAGTTCACACTCCAACACCAGCCTAAGCCTACAAAACTGTCTAACTACATAATACCCATAAATTGGGTAATCCACAACTAATCTCACATAACGCTTAAAAATGATCGTGAAACATCATTCAAGCAAACATTTCTTATTAACAGCTGTCGTTTTAAACATTTCCTTAATAAATACTATACCTAAATTACATTTAAAATATATCATTTGCAAAACGATACTTATCTGTCAAGGAGCAGCAGATAAAAGAGGAAGATGGCTGCTGTGACAGAGTTTATATATGTTATTGGGACATTCTAAGTTCTGGAATTTTTGTGTTGGTGATGTAATACTTTGAAGTGCTGCAAGGAACTGGCAATAAAAGTAATATGCATAATGCTAGCCTGCGGTCTTGTCATGAAATTCAATGTATCGACCATGGATGGAAACATCAAGGCACTGTAAGTAATAGGCCAGATCTACTGGCTTTGCCAGTGCTTCACGTTACAGAATACCAGTGTTAACTGCTTGGAAACCAAAAAACATAAGTAAAAAACGTTGTCATTTACCATGCAAACAGCTCTATCTTTCACCAATGCGAGGCTGATTGCCTTGCAAATGCTTGTTCTTGTTTTCCTCTTCTGTTTCTGTCTTGTACTCTATCGTCAAGGTCCATCCTTTGCTGCTCCATCATCAACATGACGCCAAACGACACCGTTGTCACCGAAATCTAAGGTAAGGTATTTCTACTATTATCCTATGTATCATGTGCCTGTGTATGATGTGTGAGTGGCATGCAATATGTTACACAAAGGAACATAACACATTGCCTCCGTATGGTTTACATGCAAACAGACACATATGTGTATAGACGTATAAATAAGTTGTAATTTCCAGTCCCCACACCCCTATGAACCTCACTCAATCAGGACTCCGCTGCCAGGACATCACCAGCACAACGGGAACATCTAAATTGGCTCATCGCAATCCCAAATGACTAACAGCAGTGGAGTACTGGTAGCCAGCACAGTAGACCGCCACCACGATGGTCTCCTGTCTATAGCCGCAACATCTAAATTCGGCGGGCGGACCGCCATCAGCTTGACGGAGTACTTGGGATTGCCTCCGTGGTGGGACAGTGGTAATACCACCAAGATCTAACTCAGACCCCAATTCTATTATGTATTATGAATGTTCTAAACAGCTCAGCTTATTTTTATTTGAAAATATATATCAGGTTGCTTCGAATAAGTGCATAGCTGTTCATAGTTCAGAAGAATACTTTGGGGCCTCTCAGTGTAATGGTAAAATAGGCACTGCTTGACAGCCAAGCACCTAATATCCTGTTAGAATCCCAGGGACCGCTAGACAGAATCGGTGTCCAGGCAGCCCCTTAGCCAAAACCCAGCACAATCTCCCCTGCCACACCCTCCCCATCCTTTCCAAAGAGCAGCATGGTGAAAACCACATCTCCAACCCATACAGCACTGCTATAGCTGTCCTACCAGAACCAACTGTTGATAAAATGAGGACACAGCACTGCAACCTGCATCTCTCTGTTTCCTGCTTCACAAGCAGGAAATTGAAAGGATTTTTTCCCATAAGTAGACATAGGGAATCGGACAGGCATCGGGTAATATTTGTAGGTAAAATGTGTCCCATTTTTTCCCACTGAAACATACATAGCAAAAAGTTCAATTATTCCTTTTTAAATCTGATGCACACTAAAGAAGAGACTAATCTGTATTGAATACCTTTGGGAATGGTGGGTCGCGAAATAAGAAACGATTAGGGGCATATCATCAAGGGCTGGCGATATAATTATCGCCGCTTTAGCGTCCGTTTTTGGGCGAAAAGCGGCGATAATTATATCGCATTATTTCCAAGGACACGCTATCGCGTGTTTCCTTGATTCAGCTCCCGTTTTGTTTACGCCTCGCTTTGCATCTCTAATGAGATGCAAAGTAGGCGTACCTTGCGAAAACTAATGGAAAATGATCGCTAACTGTCCTTCTCCGTATTTGCAATAAGGCCCAGGACACCCATAGCGACATTAAAAACAGCGCTAACCGCTGTTATCGCCGGTATTGTACGTCTGCTTTTTTCATGACTACCCTATCTTTGACATGGGAGGTGGATTCAGTGGCTGAATCCACATCTCCCTATCATCAAGATTTCCCCTATCGCTGCAGGAATATCGCTGGATTTCCAGCGATATTCCCTCATAACGCCGCTTTTGCTGGATTATTTATCGCCCTGGAGAAACGCGTTGTTGATAACGCGTTATAAGGGCGATAAATTCCTGCGATAGGCGGCAATAAATATAAAAGCGCTAAGCGCGCTTTGCGATATTTATCGCTGTCTGTTGCTGATATGCCCCGTAGTTCTCCACATAAAGACAAAGATAAAATTCGAAATCAATATAAAGGTTTTCACAGCCACTGTCATTGTAGCAAACAAAGTAACATTCTGAGCCAAGAAAACTTGGACACGTTTGTTGTTAGACGTTTTCGCAATTTTTCATATAAATCAAACCAGGACAACGCTTTTGAACCACCTGGTTAACTTCCGCAGGATCGTAGACAGAGGAGTCTTTGCTTGTTTCTATCAATAATGTGCAAACAAGAAAAAGTCAAGCCATGTAGTTGTTCGAGCATTACAAATGAGTTCAAATGAGACAACAGAAAGGATTAATAAGTTCATTAATAAAACACACTCTGGGTGCAAACTCAAGAAAAGCAGCATTGTTAGGACATTTGTTTTCAAGGCTGCAGCTGAAGGAAATCTCAACAGGTGGGAGAAACCTTTTCTAAAACAAAGTGCATGTACAGTGTACATATACGGTGTGTATCGTGTCGTGAAATTAATTCTGGGTTTGGCATCTCCAGAGAACTCCCACTGTTGTAAATATGCACGTGTGAAAATAAACGGATGCGGACTTAATCACACATCTTATTTGCTATCACAAGAATGCAAGCCAACATCCCTAGGAATGCTTTCTGAAAAGACGTGGTTACCCTTAACAGAAAAAAACATACATTTATTAAATGGAAGAGCTCCATTCTGGTTTCAACCTTCAATTTTCTTGACTCAGAGTCCTAAAATAATATGCATTACCAAAGCTGCTACGTCTGGCGTTGGCAGCCAACTGTTTGATTTTGTCAATGCTTATTTTGTTTAGTTATGGTTTTTGAAAAAGGTTAATAGTGATAGTGCTGCCAGACCCTCGCCAATATAAAAAACTGGCTGAAAGAATAATATTTTTTAGGTCTCAAAAATCATAAGTTGCCAAGTAGCCCCTGGCAGCGAACGGAGCTACTTTATGTACAGATGTGCTACTTGTGAAAGCCCATAAGTCTGGCATAGGCTGACATTCTTTTGGCATTGTCAATGTTTGTTTTGTTTTGTCATGGTTTTTACAAAAAATACTGTTGGAGAAGCTGTCAGGCCCTCATCAATCTAAAAAAATACATTGGCAAAAAGCACAATTTTATTTTTAGGGTTCAAAAGACGAACATTGATATAATCGACCCTGGCACTAAAGGGAGCTACTTTTAGAGTGAATGCGCGCCCTGCGAAAGGGCATATTGCAGCCTCTCAAAGAAGTAGAGTTAGCCAATAGCTTAAATGGACCAACCTATTACCTTTTTGTTATAGTGTTTGTAAAAAATGTGAATTGCACAACAGACCAATTAATGAAGAGAGCTGGCTGAAAGCCACTATAATTAAGCATATTACATGTATAATTTCAGTAAAATAAAAAAGGTCTTGGCTATCACCAGACATAAAAGGTTATTCTAAATGTCCTCATGTAAAATTTTCTGTAGCAACAAATCATTACAGTGGCTGGTTTTGGATGAACCTTAGATCTATGGCAAATGTATCAGTCACAAATAAAAATTGTTTACTGGCATTGCAATGGTGATGACATACTCCCCGCTGGACTAGTACCTGCTTAGGAGGATAACAGTCTAGATTTATTATGCTTTTGAATGAGTGCTTGCAGAAAGTGACACAGAGCTAAAACTTTCCAGGCAAAATATATTTGATGCAAGCACAACACTAAATGTTTTTGAATTGCATAGCACTAAAACTCTAATATTGAATGCAAAGTGTGCATAACTAAATGGGAACGGTCTAAAGACCTACTGAATTTCACTCAAAGCCAGATCTACTGAAGTAACATGCCGAGCAGTTGTGTTAGATCCTAACATCAAATGAAACCAGGTGTACCAAATGTACAAGCAGAATTTTAAATGATATTCCCACGGGTAGTGGGTTAAGTATGCAAAATTACATATATTCGGTGGCTTACCTTTGGACTATTGTCATCAAGGAGAAGTTTGTACCGAAGGGTGTACCTCGAGTACACATAATGCAAAAACCCAAATTCTCACCTTTATGCCTCTGTACAATGATTAACATTGCTCTAAAAGGCATTGTTTGAGCAAGTACAGCTCATTATATTATTAATGTGTAACTCTTTGTAAATATGGTGCTTCATGGTATTTAGTATCATTTGTGCAATACGGCACTGCAGATTTTCAGTCAGAGATGCAATGCATGACTTGTATTAAGTCTTGTCCACCATGTTTGGAGCCTAATTGGGTGGTATAACTAAGGAATCACATGCTTAATATATGTGACACTGTTGTAAATAATTGAATTTAATTTAACATTATTTTCTGTGGGGTTTATTTTAATTCCCTACCTCAATTATTTCCTATAGGGCAGTGTTGCAATACCAGAGTATGGCTGTGCATGGTTCTGGACTTACTACAGTTTTTTTAGTAGCAAGTAACACATGGAATTTTTGGATAAGCAAAAAGTAGTAAACTTACTCACACGTGTAAATTACTCAAAAGATTGTTATCTTTGTGAACCAACCCTTTGTTAATAGCCAACTACAGTATAGTTACTTAAAAGTGCACCTTTGTGAATCAGTCCCATCATTGTCCATATAGAGTGTTACAGTAATTGTGGTTGGCCATGTCTGGTGCTGCAGTTACTACTTTTTTAGGTCTCGCCTAGCGAACGCAGCGCATGCGCTGCTTCGCCTTGGCGAGACTATTGTTGTGGGTTTGGTGCGCGAAGGGAGACAAAACAAGTGCGCGCCCGGACAGCCGATGTGCACGCGCATGGCGTCTGCATCAGCTTGGGCCTGGACAGCACATGGGCACGCACAAGGCGTGTCTTTCAGCTTGCGTCTGGAGATGCAACTATACAAGGCAGACACATACATTTCAGCGCTTCACTGCGATGCAACTATACAAGGCAGACACATAAATTTCAGCGCTTCAGCATATCAAGAACTTTGTGCCGCATGGTATTTACTTTGCTTTTTTTCGCTTTTGTTGCCTCAACACACAACAGTATTGTTCTTGCCTCGCCGTGCTTTTTATCTGCCCCGCACTCTATCCTGCCACTTATCCTCAGGTTTTTAACTCGCCGTGCCTGTTCCTCTGCCCAACACTGTCCTGCCACTTATCCTCATGTTTTTAACTTTAGGTGCCTATTCCTCTGCCCCGCACTCTGTCCTAACACTAATCCTCATGTTCTTCAGTTGTGCTCTGTCTTCCCACCTATACTCATATTCTTGCTTCGCCCTGCCTTTCACTCTGCCCCGCACTCTGTCCTGCCAGAGCAGAGCTGCTTTAGAGCCATAGAACCAGGTCAGCAGAGCTGCTCTAGAGCCAGAGAACCAGGTCAGCAGAGCTGCTGTAGAGCCAGAGAAACCTGGTCAGCAGAGCTGCTTTAGAGGGAGAGAACCAGGTCAACAGAGCTGCTTTAGAGCCAGAGAACCAGGTCAGCAGAGCTGCTTTAGAGCCAGAGAACCAGGTCAGCAGAGCTGCTCTAGAGGCCAAGAACCAGGTCCTCAGAGCTACTGTAGAGCCAGAGAAACCAGGTCAGCAGAGCTGCGTTAGAGGGAGAGAACCAGGCCAGCAGAGCTGCTTTAGAGCCAGAGAACCAGGTCAGCAGAGCTGCTCTAGAGCCAGAGAACCAGGTCAGCAGAGCTGCTTTAGAGCCATAGAACCAGGTCAGCAGAGCTGCTTTAGAGCCAGAGAACCAGGTCAGCAGAGGTGTTGTAGAGCCAGAGAACCAGGTCAGCAGAGCTGCTCTAGAGCCTAAGAACCAGGTCAGCAGAGCTGCTCTAGAGGCAGAGAACCAGGTCAGCAGAGCTGCTCTAGAGGCAGAGAAACCAGGTCAGCAGAGCTGCTTTAGAGGGAGAGAACCAGGTCTTCAGAGCTGCTTTAGAGCCAGAGAACCAGGTCAGCAGAGCTGCTTCAGAGCCAGAGAACCAGGTCAGCAGAGCTGCTCTAGAGCCAGAGAACCAGGTGAGCAGAGCTGCTTAAGAGCCAGAGAACCAGGTCAGCAGAGGCGTTGTAGAGCCAGAGAACCAGGTCAGCAGAGCTGCTCTAGAGCCTAAGAACCAGGTCAGCAGAGCTGCTTTAGAGCCAGAGAACAAGGTCAGCAGAGCTGCTCTAGAGCCTAAGAACTAGGCCAGCAGAGCTGCTCTAGAGGCAGAGAACCAGGTCAGCAGAGCTGCTGCAGAGCCAGAGAAACCAGGTCAGCAGAGCTGCTGTAGAGCCAGAGAAACCAGGTCAGCAGAGCTGCTTTAGAGCCAGAGAACCAGGTCAGCAGAGCTGCTTTAGAGCCAGAGAACCAGGTCAGCAGAGCTGCTCCAGAGCCAGAGAACCAGGTCAGCAGAGCTGCTTTAGAGCCATACAACCAGGTCAGTAGAGCTGCTTTAGAGCCAGAGAACCAGGTCAGCAGAGCCGTTGTAGAGCCAGAGAACCAGGTCAGCAGAGCTGCTCTAGAGCCAGAGAACCAGGTCAGCAGAGCAGCTTCAAAGCCAGAGAATCAGGTCAGCAGAGCTGCTCTAGAGCCTAAGAACCAGGTCAGCAGAGCTGCTCCAGAGCCAGAGAACCAGGTCAGCAGAGCTGCTGTAGAGCCAGAGAAACCAGGTCAGCAGAGCTGCTTTAGAGGGAGAGAACCAGGTCAGCAGAGCTGTTTTAGAGCCAGAGAACCAGGTCAGCAGAGCTGCTTTAGAACCAGAGAACCAGGTCAACAGAGCTGCTCTAGAGCCAGAGAACAAGGTCAGCAGAGCTGCTTTAGAGCCACAGAACCAGGTCAGCAGAGCTGCTGTAGAGCCGTAGAACCAGGTCAGCAGAGCTGCTGTAGAGCCAGAGAACCAGGTCAGCAGAGCCGTTGTAGAGCCAGAGAATCAGGTCAGCAGAGCTGCTCTAGAGCCAGAGAACTAGGTCAGCAGAGCTGCTGTAGAGCCAGAGAACCAGGTTAGCAGAGTTGTTGTAGAGCCAGAGAAACCAGGTCAGCAGAGCTGCTTTAGAGGGAGAGAACCAGGTCAGCAGTGCTGCTTTAGAGCCAGAGAACCAGGTCAGCAGAGCTGCTTTAGAGCCAGAGAACCAGGTCAGCAGAGCTGCTCTACAGCGTAAGAACCAGGTCAGCAGAGCTGCTCTAGAGGCAGAGAACCAGGTCAGCAGAGCTGCTGTAGAGCCAGAGAAACCAGTTCAGCAGAGCTGCTTTAGAGGGAGAGAACCAGGCCAGCAGCGCTGCTTTAGAGCCAGAGAACCAGGTCAGCAGAGCTGCTTTAGAGCCTAAGAACCAGGTCAGTAGAGCTGCTTTAGAGCCAGAGAACCAGGTCAGCAGAGCTGCTCTAGAGCCAGAGAACCAGGTCAGCAGAGCTGATTTAGAGCCAGAGAACCAGGTCAGCAGAGCTGCTCTAGAGGCAGAGAACCAGGTCCTCAGAGCTACTGTAGAGCCAGAGAAACCAGGTCAGCAGAGCTGCGTTAGAGGGAGAGAACCAGGTCAGCAGAGCTGCTCTAGAGCCAGAGAACCAGGTCAGCAGAGCTGCTTTAGAGCCATAGAACCAGGTCAGTAGAGCTGCGTTAGAGCCAGAGAACCAGGTCAGCAGAGCCGTTGTAGAGCCAGAGAACCAGGTCAGCAGAGCTGCTCTAGAGCCAGAGAACCAGGTCAGCAGAGCTGCTTCAAAGCCAGAGAACCAGGTCAGCAGATCTGCTCTAGAGCCTAAGAACCAAGTCAGCAGAGCTGCTCTAGAGCCAGAGAACCAGGTCAGCAGAGCTGCTCTAGAGCCAGAGAACCAGGTGAGCAGAGCTGCTGTAGAGCCAGAGAAACCAGGTCAGCAGAGCTGCTTTAGAGGGAGAGAACCAGGTCAGCAGAGCTGCTTTAGAGCCAGAGAACCAGGTCAGCTGCGCTGCTTTAGAGCCAGAGAACCATGTCAGCAGAGCTGCTGTAGAGCCAGAGAACCAGGTCAGCAGAGCTGCTTTAGAGCCATAGAACCAGGTCAGCAGAGCTGCTGTAGAGTCATAGAACCAGGTCAGCAGAGCTGCTGTAGAGCCAGAGAACCAGGTCAGCAGAGCTGCTTTAGAGCCATAGAACCAGGTCAGCAGAGCTGCTGTAGAGTCATAGAACCAGGTCAGCAGAGCTGCTGTAGAGCCAGAGAAACCAGGTCAGCAGAGCTGCGTTAGAGGGAGAGAACCAGGTCAGCAGAGCTGCTCTAGAGCCAGAGAACCAGGTCAGCAGAGCTGCTTTAGAGCCATAGAACCAGGTCAGTAGAGCTGCGTTAGAGCCAGAGAACCAGGTCAGCAGAGCCGTTGTAGAGCCAGAGAACCAGGTCAGCAGAGCTGCTCTAGAGCCAGAGAACCAGGTCAGCAGAGCTGCTTCAAAGCCAGAGAACCAGGTCAGCAGAGCTGCTCTAGAGCCTAAGAACCAAGTCAGCAGAGCTGCTCTAGAGCCAGAGAACCAGGTCAGCAGAGCTGCTCTAGAGCCAGAGAACCAGGTGAGCAGAGCTGCTGTAGAGCCAGAGAAACCAGGTCAGCAGAGCTGCTTTAGAGGGAGAGAACCAGGTCAGCAGAGCTGCTTTAGAGCCAGAGAACCAGGTCAGCTGCGCTGCTTTAGAGCCAGAGAACCATGTCAGCAGAGCTGCTGTAGAGCCAGAGAACCAGGTCAGCAGAGCTGCTTTAGAGCCATAGAACCAGGTCAGCAGAGCTGCTGTAGAGTCATAGAACCAGGTCAGCAGAGCTGCTGTAGAGCCAGAGAACCAGGTCAGCAGAGCCGTTGTAGAGCCAGAGAATCAGGTCAGCAGAGCTGCTTTAGAGGGAGAGAACCAGGTCAGCAGCGCTGCTTTAGAGCCAGACAACCAGGTCAGCAGAGCTGCTTTAGAGCCAGGGAACCAGGTCAGCAGAGCTGCTCTAGAGCCTAAGAACCAGGTCAGCAGAGCTGCTCTAGAGGCAGAGAACGAGGTCAGCAGAGCTGCTGTAGAGCCAGAGAAACCAGGTCAGCAGAGCTGCTTTAGAGGCAGAGAACCAGGCCAGCAGCGCTGCTTTAGAGCCAGAGAACCAGGTCAGCAGAGCTGCTTTAGAGCCTAAGAACCAGGTCAGTAGAGCTGCTTTAGAGCCAGAGAACCAGGTCAGCAGAGCTGCTTTAAAGACAGAGAACCAGGTCAGCAGAGCTGCTTTAGAGCCAGAGAACCAGGTCAGCAGAGCTGCTCTAGAGGCAGAGAACCAGGTCCTCAGAGCTACTGTAGAGCCAGAGAAACCAGGTCAGAAGAGCTGCGTTAGAGGGAGAGAACCAGGTCAGCAGAGCTGCTCTAGAGCCAGAGAACCAGGTCAGCAGAGCTGCTTTAGAGCCATAGAACCAGGTCAGTAGAGCTGCGTTAGAGCCAAAGAACCAGGTCAGCAGAGCCGTTGTAGAGCCAGAGAACCAGGTCAGCAGAGCTGCTCTAGAGCCAGAGAACCAGGTCAGCAGAGCTGCTTCAAAGCCAGAGAACCACGTCAGCAGAGCTTCTCTAGAGCCTAAGAACCAGGTCAGCAGAGCTGCTTCAAAGCCAGAGAACCAGGTCAGCAGAGCTGCTCTAGAGCCTAAGAACCAGGTCAGCAGAGTTGCTCTAGAGCCAGAGAACCAGGTCAGCAGAGCTGCTGTAGAGCCAGAGAAACCAGGTCAGCAGAGCTGCTTTAGAGGGAGAGAACCAGGTCAGCAGAGCTGCTCTAGAGCCAGAGAACCAGGTCAGCAGAGATGCTTTAGAGCCATAGAACCAGGTCAGCAGAGCTGCTTTAGAGCCATAGAACCAGGTCAGCAGAGCTGCTGTAGAGCCAGAGAACCAGGTCAGCAGAGTCGTTGTAGAGCCAGAGAATCAGGTCAGCAGAGCTGCTCTAGAGCCAGAGAACTAGGTCAGCAGAGCTGCTGTAGAGCCAGAGAACCTGGTTATCAGAGCTGCTGTAGAGCCAGAGAAACCAGGTCAGCAGAGCTGCTTTTGAGGGAGAGAACCAGGTCAGCAGCGCTGCTTTAGAGCCAGAGAACCAGGTCAGCAGAGCTGCTTTAGAGCCAGAGAACCAGGTCAGCAGAGCTGCTCTAGAGCCTAAGAACCAGGTCAGCAGAGCTGCTCTAGAGGCAGAGAACCAGGTCAGCAGAGCTGCTGTAGAGCCAGAGAAACCAGGTCATCAGAGCTGCTGTAGTGCCAGAGAAACCAGGGCAGCAGAGCTGCTGTAGAGCCAGAGAAACCAGGTCAGCAGAGCTGCTTTAGAGCCAGAGAACCAGGTCAGCAGAGCTGCTTTAGAACCAGAGAACCAGGTCAGCAGAGCTGCTCTAGAGCCAGAGAACCAGGTCAGCAGAGCTGCTTTAGAGCCATAGAACCAGGTCAGTAGAGCTGCTTTAGAGCCAGAAAACCAGGTCAGCAGAGCCGTTGTAGAGCCAGAGAACCAGGTCAGCAGAGCTGCTTTAGAGCCAGAGAACCAGGTCAGCAGAGCTGCTTCAAAGCCAGAGAACCAGGTCAGCAGAGCTGCTCTAGAGCCAGAGAACCAGGTCAGCAGAGCTGCTGTAGAGCCAGAGAAACCAGGTCAGCAGAGCTGCTTTAGAGGGAGAGAACCAGGTCAGCAGAGATGCTTTAGAGCCAGAGAACCAGGTCAGCAGAGCTTCTTTAGAGCCAGAGAACCAAGTCAGCAGAGCTGCTCTAGAGCCCGAGAACCAGGTCAGCAGAGCAGTTGTAGAGCTAGAGAATCAGGTCAGCAGAGCTGCTCTAGAGCCAGAGAACTAGGTCAGCAGAGCTGCTGTAGAGCCAGAGAACCAGGTTAGCAGAGCTGCTGTAGAGCCAGAGAAACCAGGTCAGCAGAGCTGCTTTAGAGGGAGAGAACCAGGTCAGCAGCGCTGCTTTAGAGCCAGAGAACCAGGTCAGCAGAGCTGCTTTAGCGCCAGAGAACCAGGTCAGCAGAGCTGCTCTAGAGCCTAAGAACCAGGTCAGCAGAGCTGCTCAAGAGGCAGAGAACTAGGTCAGCAGAGCTGCTGTGGAGCCAGAGAAACCAGGTCAGCAGAGCTGCTTTAGAGGGAGAGAACCAGGCTAGCAGAGCTGCTCTAGAGGCAGAGAACCAGGTCATCAGAGCTGCTGTAGAGCCAGAGAAACCAGGTCAGCAGAGCTGCTCTAGAGCCAGAGAACCAGGTCAGCAGAGCTGCTCCAGAGCCAGAGAACCAGGTCAGCAGAGCTGCTTTAGAGCCATAGAACCAGGTCAGATGAGCTGCTTTAGAGCCAGAGAACCAGGTCAGCAGAGCCGTTGTAGAGCTAGAGAACCAGGTCAGCAGAGCTGCTTTAGAGCCAGAGAACCAGGTCAGCAGAGCTGCTTCAAAGCCAGAGAACCAGGTCAGCAGAGCTGCTCTAGAGCCTAAGAACCAGGTCAGCAGAGCTGCTCTAGAGCCAGGGAACCAGGTCAGCAGAGCTGCTGTAGAGCCAGAGAAGCCAGGTCAGCAGAGCTGCTTTAGAGGGAGAGAACCAGGTCAGCAGAGCTGCTTTAGAGCCAGAGAACTAGGTCAGCAAAGTTGCTTTAGAGCCAGAGAACCAGGTCAGCAGAGCTGCTCTAGAGCCCGAGAACCAGGTCAGCAGAGCTGCTTTAGAGCCATAGAACCAGGTCAGTAGAGCTGCTTTCTAGCCAGAGAATCAGGTCAGCAGAGCTGCTTTAGAGCCAGAGAACCAGGTCAGCAGAGCTGCTCTAGAGTCAGAGAACCAGGTCCTCAGAGCTACTGTAGAGCCAGAGAAACCAGGTCAGCAGCGCTGCATTAGAGGGAGAGAACCAGGTCAGCAGAGCTGCTCTAGAGCCAGAGAACCAGGTAAGCTGAGCTGCTTTAGAGCCATAGAACCAGGTTAGTAGAGCTGCGTTAGAGCCAGAGAACCAGGTCAGCAGAGCCGTTGTAGAGCCAGAGAACCAGGTCAGCAGAGCTGCTCTAGAGCCAGAGAACTAGGTCAGCAGAGCTGCTGTAGAGCCAGAGAACCAGGTTAGCAGAGCCGCTCTAGAGCCACAGAACCAGGTCAGCAGAGCTGCTTTAGAGCCAGAGAACCAGGTCAACAGAGCCGCTGTAGAGCCAGAGAACCAGTCAGCAGAGCTGCTTTAGAGCCAGAGAACCAGGTCAGCAGAGCCGTTGTAGAGCCAGAGAACCAGGTCAGCAAAGCTGCTTTAGAGCCAGAGAAACAGGACATTGGGGCTTATTTACAAGCCCCTTGCGCCGCCGCTGCGTCACTTTTTCCCACACAAAAGTGAAGCACCGGCAGTGCAAGGGACTTGTAAATAAGCCCCATTGTGCCCATTCGAACGCAATAAAACAGTTACGTAACCTTCACACCACGGAAAAGGTGAAATAAAGCACCAGTTTCTAGAGTTATTGCTCTTTCCACAGTTACTGGTAACTCAAGTCTCCTGCCTGAGGTCTACTACATTTATTGTAATTTAAAACTTCAGGTATCAAAATGCAAAGTTGTGTGAGCTATTAGCCTTACACTGGCTGAACAACTGCCTCCTACCATAGGAGTTATGAGTGTCTACAAATTTAAGATTGTATTTTGGGAAGTAGATGATGCACCTCATGCCTGCAACATAAAACAAGCATTTGCAATGCAATAGAGCTGGCATTACTAAAAGTTTGAGCTATTGGTGTTGCAAATGATAATGTTTGTTAGTTTTTGTATTTTTTTGTTAAAAATATTCCAGCAGTAGCATAAGTAATTAAATAAAATCCACGCAGACCACCAGTACCACCACCACTAACACCACCAGTACCACCACCACCAGTACCAATACCACCACCACTACCACCACCGCTATAACCATCACTACAATTATTACTATTACTACTCTGTGGTGATAGTAATAATAATAGTGGTAGTTATGGTACTGGTGGAAAATTACTATTATAAATTACAATACCTGTTAATTTTTCAAAGAGCATTGCCATTTACAATACCAATAGCTCTAAAACCCGCAGTTTCGAGACCTATTGCATTGTAAATGGTTTTTTTTTTTAGTAATAGCTTACACTGTGATTTTGTAAATATGAAAAAAGTAATAAAGTACTCAAAAGTGTAAATTACTCATAGAGTAAGTTACCTTCGTGAATGAGACCCTGTTTTTGATTGTTTCAGGTCAGGCACACTGCATCCATATATCTAACCTACAGCCTATGTATTCAAATTGCACCATTGATTTGTAAACGAATTTGAAATGAATATACCATCTGGTGATAAGTGACTTGCTATGTATTTTCTGCAGCATATTGTCATTCAGTTTTTTATATTGGCGAGGGTCTGGCAGCTCTATCACTATTAACCTTTTTCAAAAACCATAACTAAACAAAATAAGCATTAACAAAATCAAACAGTCCTCAGAGGAAGCACAGCAAACCACTTCCTGAATCCAACAACTCTTCCCTGACAGCCTCGCTCTGTCCCACCTGCCTACGGAGCAGTGATCCTTCCTGATCCTTTCCAACCTTACTTCAAGGGCTGTAACAGAAGCTGCCAGAAGCCACCCTCCTTTCTGGAGATAAGCTCAACAGAATTCAATCCTTGCCACACCATGCCAAAACTGCTGTTTGATGTGGTACTGAAAATATAAGTAGTAAAGGGTAAAATATTTGTTTCCCTTGGCCAAAAAAAGATAGTGAAGGATAAATGAAGAATGTGTGCACATCAGGAACACATGCTTTTTTGGTACCTTTGAAGACAGAAAGTACTGGCTCATCTGTTTTGTGAAGCAAGTATTTGTACACAAGAAAAAAGTACAACCAAACACGAAATGTGTGGTTTGTATTTAAAATTCCAAAAACTAAAAATGTTAATTGTTTGTGGAAATCTAGTAACAATGCACAGGTGTCTAAGAAAGTAAGTAAGAGGAGCAATTGAAAGAGTGAGATAAAGTGTTTTCAGCCTGCAATAGAAGTCAATGCTGAAATGTTTAAGATTAGTAGCAAGAACTATGGGCAAGGAAGCGAGCTTTCGCGCTGTCCTTCTGAGATACAAAGGTGTAAATTATCAATGAGGAAGCAAATTACCTCCTGCCAACTTGTTTGACCAGGGTGGAACCACCTTGGACCCCTCCCCTCTGAGATATAGATAGAAGAGTTCATAAGGCAAGGTAAAAGTCTCCTGGGCATAAGGACCAGAAAGGATTCCCAAAGGAGTTTATATAGATAATGTAATAAATGGTCTGTAATACTAAGAAGGCAGTTCTCTGTGTGTATTCAACTAGGAAAGGCTCTAATAACATGGCAGGAAAGTCTGATTAAGGCAATCTTTAAGGAAGATCCTTAGAGGAATACAACTAACTACTACTCAATTGTGCTCTTGGATGCATAGGGGAAACAGATAAGAGGTCGGGCAAAGCCAATAGTCTACTCCCTAAGATTAGTTCCAAAGTAAATAATATCTTGGTACTGGGTATGATCTTGAAAGAGTAGAAAAAGCATTACAGTAAAACAATGTAGGCTGCCTTCATTAATTTCTCTTTCACCTTTGATTCCATTGACAGAATTTTTATGTTTAAAGCTTTTTCAACTAGGTATACCTCATTGGTTATTAGCAATAGTGATTGATCAGCACACATCTACTTGGGTCTGTATTTAGAAGTGATGCCACAATCACTACTTGAAGATACTGTGAGTTGTAAATGATCTAATACAAAGATGCACACTGTCTCCTTTACTATTTTCTATTTTACTATTAGGGGTGCCAACTTTCATCTTAACACCCTCAAGAAAATCAAACCTTTCCTTCCGACCGAAGACATACAGCCTGCAGTACAATCCCTGGTGATCTCTCGTCTTGAATATGGTCTGGTGACCCTTGCGGGGCTGCCTAAAGCGAGATTGGCTCATCTCAGAGCCACTCTCAACGCATCGGCCAGGCTCATCACAGGCTCCAAAAAACACAATCACATTACACCTGACCTTGTGCAGCTTAACTGGCTGTCTATTGAAGCGAGGATTCGTTTTAAAATAGCTTGCCTCACGCATAAAGCCGTGCATCACAACACTTCGGCCTATCTGGCGAACAAGCTTGTTCTTTCTGGCTCAGGTCAGAACTTAAGAAGAACGCCCACACTTCTCTTGAAACTGCCCAAATTCAAGAAGAAAAGCACGTACAAACATGCTTCCTCCGGCCTTGCGCCTAGAATTTGGAACGCTCTTCCTACTGAGATTAGAGCCAATTCTTCCGCTGCCTACTTCAAGAAACAGGCCAAATTGTTTTTCCAGAGTGATCACTAACTGCATCATCGTGTTCTTTTTTACATGTCCCCATATTGACAGACTTGACATTTATCCCAACATATCGATCTCCATTTATTTTATATTTGGTTGTTAATTGTTAATTTACCCTAGGGCCCTCACCCTACAGTTTTGTCACCTATTTTATTATGTTGTAAAAATGTTGTCGAGCTCACTTTTGTTTGTTTGCTGAATATTACAGGAAATATTTTACACCCTAGGAGAATTTGTTCTAGTGTGGCCCCCTACCATGTCCCTGATCTTGATTGTGTACTCCTTGTTGTTTCACTGTGTTGACCTCTATTGTACGGAGTTTATTCATGCTTTTGCCTTTTGTACAGCGCTCTGATACCCGCAAGGGTCATGTTTGCGCTTTATAAAACTTTCTAAATAAATAAAATGCAACTATGGCCAATTTACCAGACTGCTGTAATGGCCTCTTGCCAGATTATCTAGGGGCAAATTTAGAGACACAAATTAGGCATTTTTATCTATAGCTAAAGCAAGGTGGTCTCTCACTGAGAAAGGATATACCAGGTCTGTGGATTGGGCAGAAAATGAATGGAAGACTAAGTCCTCACTGTATAGAGGGTGTACAGGGTCTTTTCAAAATCCTCTTTGTTTACTAGACTCATGTATAAAATTTATAAGATCTTTGTTTTTATTGGGCAGCAGAGAAACAGCTCATGATGGTTTCTCTTTTCTCAGCCCCAATGGTTTACCCTCTAATTGTAGGTGAGCTTTTATCACCTGTTGCACGTTTGTAACAAATCACAATCCATCACTTCACTCGGATGTCATCTTTATTTATTTGTGTTGCTGCGCGCAACTGTCTTTTTGTTCCTACTTCAGACAGTGACAGTCGTACTGCAGGGCTCCACCAGCGTTCACTTGTGCAATAGGTTCCTTTCTATGGTACCTGTGTTCTTTCTCATCTGTCATCATAAGTGAGCTTGTGTTGCCTTTAAACATTTAGACCTCCTAATGTATTGGAACCTTTTCAGCCTTCCACCGTCATCTCAATCACGGTAAGACTCAAATTTGTGGCACCTTCTTGTTTTGTTCTCAGACTCTATTCAACCTCTCTCTTTGTACCTCTTCTTATTACATCTCAGAGGGACCACCTGGCCTTCCACAATGTAAGTTGACTTAGTGAAGGAGTCCACCGTATACCATTCTGTGAGCTGAACATGATGTTTGTCTCACAGTTCCAGTTCCTTTTTCAGTTCTTTTTGGTCAGTTTGATTGGTTTTGACCTGATGCTCACCGTTTAATTAACTACAGGTTTAAAATGCTGTTGACCACACCTCATTTGATCCAGAGGCAAATATTTATATTTGATTACTGTTCTATTGGGCTTCCCACTATTTTTCTATTGGTGTAATATATATTTTTGTCAATTTCACACACATTTGCACTGTCTGAATAGTGCTGTGTATTTCACCAAATGCACTAAGCACATTTGATATTTTTCTGATGATTAGTCTATATTTAAAATAAGAATAAACCCTCTGAACTGTTTCTAATGAGTGCTTGATGCTTTGAATGAATGAATCACTGGTGAACTCAAATTCTTGAATAAATCTGAAGGTGTCATTGCTCTTTGTTTACTCTATGTCCAAGTTTCCCAGGGTCAATATGATTGCCCTTGTTCATTTCATATGTCTATTCAAGTAGCACATCTTCTATGACACCTCTCTGCTAACAAACATAGGGTATACTGATATTTCTCAAGTCACAGCTAGCAAGTTTTTGTTTTAGATTATAAAATCAATATTGCTTTCCTGTTTGTAATATCATAAGTTTAAATGTGAATAATGTTTTTTCTGCATTCTAGTAATTTATGTTTAAAACATCCATTGTGTTCCACTTGCACCCAAAATAGGTTTAGTTGTTCACTGTATATAGTTTAGGTTTGGATTTATGAAAGTCACTTGCTCCATTCATATGCCAAGGGCTGTTAAAAAATGTGAATTCTGCAACCCAGAGTTTCTTAACCCATAGTCTAGAGACCCCTCGGGGACCAGAAAGACTACTCAGGGGTCCGTGACTGCTTACAAAATTAAATAATATTAACAGGTTAATAAAGTGTATACAAATAAAGAAGGAAAATGTAAAACTGAAAATGGTAAACCTTTCTGCAAATGTGAAGGAATTTGAAATTGCTGGCTACAAATTGAGGTAGTATCCTCAGATTGATTCATGGGAATCAGTGCAAGTGCATGAAACAGAATATAGTATGGACAACGAACAACCTCGATTAAATTTAGAAAAGCTTCAACCCTTCCATTAGAATTAAAATTTATGATTTCCTTTATATATTTGTTCGTGATTTCAATGAAATATTTCATAATTTGTATATTTGTTTGATGAATGTTTGTTTCTGAATTATTTTTGTATTGTTTTGCAGTTCAGATCATCAAGTCCCCAGGATCCAGTAATGATTAAGTGGGGGTCCACAGAAGTCAAAAGGTTAAGAACCATTGTTGTAACCCGTGAGGAGGACTTGCTGTCTTATGTTAGTTGAGCATCATATTTCGGTAATACATTTTAGCTTCAGTGCGATATCACTTTTAAATAATATTTACTGTTTGTATTAGTGCATATTTAAAAAGAAATCAAGTCTTGAAAAAAATATTTGAACTAGGTATTGCATTGCCTGACCAGGGATGATCAAGACTCTTGTCTTTCTCACTTGCATTATAGGAATATATTTTGAACATGCAATACATGAATCAGAATGTAAACACTGCTTTATGTAAATGTTTCAAGTGAAGCAGGTTCAATAAAAATGTAAAAATTTCTACTCAAGACAGTTTTCTTTGGGACTTAGATACAGAAAAGAAGAATACTTTGAACCAAACAATTAAAAAGAAGTAATTTTTATATGCTGAATGCATGTTTTCCTAAATGTGCTATCCAGTCATCGGTGTGTGACACATGACCCATGCCCTGTGCAGATTCTGCAGTGCAATTGTTTTCTTTATCCCTACCGATGCTGAGTCTCTGAATTGTACCCTCTTTTTATGGTTGTGAATGATGCATAGGTAGCCAGGGTTTATCCATAGTCTTTAATTGATTAACATGTTTCTTTTCTAATTTACACATTTTACAAGCACACTCATATCTTTAGGTTTAGGGAAATTGAAAAACAACTCTGGATTGTCCTTTTTTAGTTAACATGGAATTGCTTTTCCATGTGAAGTCTTGGCTTTACTGGCACTTGGAAAATGAGGGTGTTTAATATTATGTATCCACTTTCTGCATGATATGACTCCTTCACTCAGTAGTAAGCATAGAAGAGCAGATAAGAGAGGAAAAAGCACTAAGCTGTCCGTAAATACCCACAGTGGTACCAGACTGTGGTTGTTTACTTACATTGCATTTGTGTACTCATCCCCTGATGCTTTCCAAGGAATGCTATGCGTTACTAACGCAAAACAAATCTACATATGCGGTGTGGAATCTTCAAAGGTATTCTTTGCGTGCCTCTACTTCCTTTCTGTTCTCTTTTTCTAAACCTTTGGTCCCTCACTTCCCATATTCTACTCAGTTCTACTTCTCTATTCTGAGGGTTTTTAAGATATAGTGCACTTGAGTGGGAGTACTGAGTAGCTGCTGTGGAGCCTATTTAAAAACTTCATTTTGTAGTATGTTTAGTAGTACTGCAAACATACTACAACATGTTATTCACAAATTTACATGCAGAGTGTCTGACTCTGCCTCTCCAATCTTTTTCTTTATGAAGATCTCTGGATGACTGCAGAGCCTCTGAACACATAAGTAGATGTTTTAGTAGTAAATGCGGGAGGGACAGAGGAGTGTGTCTGTAAAATGCAAAAATTCTTACTACTAAAGCAGAGTGGTTAAGCGGAGTAAGGAGTGGTTAAGGTATGGTTGAAGACCCACCCTTAAAAAAGTAAGTCCTTTCCTATTCACAAACTGCACTTCTAACAGCCAAAAAGTAACCATAACAGTAGTAAATGTACTCCAGTTGAGACCTGGATTAAGTCCAGCACCACACATAATGGTAACCTGCTACTGCAACACCTTCCCATATAAATCAGGGAGCCAACAAATCCTGGCCATGAACAAAATCTACCTGTAATGTCCCAAAAGAAGGCCCCCCCAGACTATCTGGGACTGCACCCAGCCCCTCCTTAACCCAGCCTCCAGCTGCACCTCATGCCTATGAATCACCTCCTCTTCCCAGTGCCTGCAGAGAAGAACTTGACTGAAGGGACCCTTCTGCCTCTGACAACCCACAACATCTTGTGTAGTCCAACCCTGTTCCCATGAACATAGGTTCTTGGATGCTCTAAAGGAGGGTCTAAGGTCAATCGATGAGGTTCAGCGAGTGATCACTCTTTGGCACTTTGTTGATGAGGTCTGGGTACTCCGAGAGATGGTCACTGGGCAGTTCTGAACTTTATGTTGCATTATGACCTCCATGATAGCTGGTCATGTGTCTCATCTGCCTCCCCAACCAAACCCATGTCCTGTTGTCCAGTCTCCAAGTTTGTCTGTGATCCTGTTTGCCCTGCTATCCCTCTGTTTCATTTTTGCAGTGGGGGTGCCTGGTCCTGCCATGGTAAGCCATTTGATGTCCGCATCTGTAGGGGATTGGAATGCTGTTGTGAAGATCTAGGTGAGGATGGTCAGGAACCTTTGCCCCTAAACCAGAATCATGTATCGGACACACCCTCTGACTTGTTGGTATGACTTTATTATAATGTGGGGCAGTGAATGCTTGTTTTTGGACTCTTGGTGGATTATTGACTTTACATTTTCCTCTTTTTTATAGACTTGCTCCCTTGACTTTTGCTGACGTGTTTATAATTTTTATCCAACCACTTCTGAGTTAGTGTTTCACCTCAGATTACAGACTACATCTTTGTTCATTTTGTCCCCTTCCCAAAGACAGGGCACATCGTGGGGTTTTGCCACGGTGGCCCTGCTGCAGCCAGTCCCTGAGCCCAACCCACCACGGGAGCCCCACCCCCTTACCTTATTTTTTTTGTAGCACAGTGGATCCACCATGAATCTTCAGAGTGCTTCACTGAGCATCAAGGTGTTGACAACAAGTCAATCAGAATGAGTATTGGATTCACATTGGTTAATAATGGGCAACCAATCGCAGCACAGGAGGATCCGCAGATTCTCTGTGGTGGACCCGCGAGGGATCAGGGGTGTGAAATATACATGAATTTTGAATCTTAATTGCTCAAAAACTACAGAACAGATTTAATCCAAATCAATAAAGGAGCACTTTCTGTGCTAATAACTAGCTTTCTGGCAAATTTGGTATAATTCTGTTCAGCCATTTTTGCCATATCACTGTTCAATCCCACTCTTTTTTTCAGCCCCTGTTTGTTGGATCACTCTGAAACTTTCCAGGAAGAGGCTGAGGTGAATGAAACTTTTTCTGGAAAGTTTTGTCATATGGTACTAAAGTTATCAGTGAAACAAAAAATGCTTTTCATTTAATCTCAAACAAAAATCTATTGTGTTTTCCAAATGTTTGTGGATAATGCATTGTATGTTAGCCAAAGGAAATATTTAGTTAGTTAGAAGATTCTTTTTTTATCTGAATTCACATTTTAAATGCATTACACTTTGATGATCAACAAAGAACAGAACATGAATAAAACTCTCCTTGGTAGTAAATGCAAAATCAGAAATTCAACACAGATGAAAGTTTGACACTGGTTTGTGCTCCAAAGAGTGTATAGTTTTAAATAGTGAGAAATGCTTGCAATAAATATGTGAGGGACAGTAATAGATACAATGAAGAGTTATTTTTAAGGTTTTCTTCTTCTATTCCCCCTATGCAATACTGGTGGAGAGTATGATCGAGACTGTAATTGTATTGGGGCGGGTGAGTTGGTGATGGTTGAGTTGGTGGTGTTGGAGGTTGAGCTGTTGCAGATGGTGCAGTCGGAGCCATTTCAGGTATCAGTGGCACTGGTGGAGGTAGCAAGGGTGTAGGTTTGACAGGTGTTGTGCTCCTCATACGCCGAGGTCCCTCTCCTGCATACACTGACATGAAGATTAGCATTAGCATGTTTTGCTAATTGACTTCATCATCTTCATGGCTAAAGCATGGTGCCTTGCACCGTCTTCCTTAAAAATGGTAGATGTTCTTGGTGCATCTTTGCCATGGATTCATAACATTTTGCTGCATTATCCAAGGCATAAGCCTGCCTGTCAATCAACTTAGGGAGTCCTTTAAGGGCGTCAGCTATCTCATGGAGAATAGCCTCTATAGCATGACTATCTTCCTACATATTTGATTGTTGATAAAACAGATCTTCCCAGTGAGCAGCATTAGCCCATGCTACCTGCCCTAGTGTGGCCATATGACTTAATCAGAGGGTTGTCCAGCACAGAGAAGAGTGGCATCTGGGAAGTTATGGGTGGAGAATCATGAATGGGGTATACCTGTTCCTCACCAGGGTGTTGTCTCGCTCAGATAATTGAGGGAAGATCTGAGATGAATCTTCATGAGAGGAGTGTGTAGAGAGGTACCTGTGAGAGGAGGCCGTGTGGAGGTGACTTTTGCATATGCTGAACTAGGATCTGGTGCTGCTTAGATAATGGCTGGTGGCTGTCAATCCTCAGAAGGAATTTAGGAGGAACACTGCTACAAGTCTGTGAAATTGCCTTCTTGAAGATGTTCTGTGTGAGGGCAACAATGTCCTCTTTTTCATCCAGGTCGTTCTTTCTCCTTGACCAGCTACTGCTCCTCCTCTTCCTTTTCTTGTTGAGAAGTGCTGGCCACCGACATTGTAGCCTAGTATAGAGGAGGATTGGGTTCTTTCCTCGGACAGCCTGGCATCCTCTGTTTGTAGATGGGTCAGCATGCTCATCCGGTGCAATGTCACTGTGCATGGAAAAAGAGCATAGCAACAGATGAGGTACATCAAATCCAGTTTTGTATCTACATTTCAACACAGTACCAAACTTTGTTCTGTAAATAAATAATAAACTTAGTATCATGTGAGCATACATCAACATATTAATTTAAAGGTTGACCTGTGGATGAAATTATTATATCGCAACAATCTGACCTCATCATCTCGAGCCACAAGATCGTTTTGGAGATCCCCCATGAGGTCAGCTGCTGAGCCTGGGTCTTTGCAGTTGCTGTTTCCAAATGATCTCCAAGTCGATCTATAGAGATAGGATTTAGGATCAATGATTATTGAAAATCTATAGAAGTCACCATGACCGCAAATGCAGAGACATAAGAGACACATACAGGAGAATATACAGCACCAGAAAATATACTTTTAACATTTGATTAACTTACAAACTAGAGGAAAATAAGTTAGTAGAAGTCCTAATGATGAGATGCAAATGTTAAGATCATAGGTTCCCAGGCTTACCTGAGGGATGAATGGTAGCAGCACCTGGATTTCCCCTGATGCCATTGTTATGGATGTTCTTTAGGTGAACGCCAAGGCTGCTTTAAGATGGAAGCTGACAGAAAGAGATCTGCACATTGTGAAGTAAGTGGGTGCAAATAATATAAGAAGCTAGGTATATGGTTTCAATTCTCATTCTGAAAGCCACAAAGATTGGTATTGTGCAAGTTAAAACAAGGCCTAACAGGTATCTTATAGTGCCTCCCTTACATTTCAAAATTTAAGGACATTTTAAAGCAATCTATAATATCAGAGATTATAGGTCGAGGTACCTCCCCAAGTGTCTCCTATTCATTGTGATGTGGAGGTCTCCTCCCCTAGTGCGGAAGATCTGCCCCAAGTTTGGAGGTCCAGACACACATCAAATATGGTAGTAAGTTACTTATGGTAACTATACATTTGTAATTTACAAATATGACATCATTCCCTAAATTGAGGGAGTGGAGACTCTTTTGAGTAACTTTACATTCAGAAAAGGTGAATAACCAAAAGTAGTAAAGTCACTCAAAAGTGTAACTGTGAAGTTGCACGTGTAACTTATTCACAAGTGTGACTTGCCTTTGTAAATAGGCCCTTATGCAATCTAATTGTATGTTTAAAATACTGATACCCCCATTTGCAGAAGGGTCGCAATTATGAATCTGGCATTTACCATACCCAGTACTAACAGGGTGTGATAAATTCGATCAAACAAGTTAAATTTCTACCGTGAAAACCTGAAAAGTTAACAGGTAAAAAATGCCCAGGAAACTTCAGCACAAGTAATTTTTGTGCGGAAAACACCCAAATGTGCACGTTATTTTTCATTTGTATGGGGAAAACGTGTAATAGGTATTTATCTACGCTGATAACGTATGCCCACCAGGCCAATTCTCCACACTCTTGATTGATATTTCTGTAATCAACTCACAGTAGTTCATGCAGAGTTTGAAACTTTTTCTATGCGTAATTTTGAGTTACACTTGAAAAAATCTTCGTGGAACAGGGCCAAAATGTTTAAAACATTTGATTCGATTGAAAAACTGTGGTGCACAATTTGTATGTTGCTTGTTTACATTTTTGTTCGAAATCATACATCCCAATACATATTTCATAGAAATAGCCTATTGGACACAGCGGAACACGGTTGATGCCGCTAGGCATACACATAACTCAATGACTGATACAATTTCTCCTAGACTCTGCAAAAAGCAGAAGCTATTTTGATTTGCGGTCGTGTCTTGTTAGAAATAACAATGTAATCCAGATTGTATTCACGTCAAACTGAAGATCAGTTACTAACATACCATGTCAACCACAACATTCTACAAAACACACCCATTGTCCACCATTTGGCAGTCTATGCGAAAAAAATGCAGAAACAAGCGTTAATGAGGTCAAGCAAAAACATACAGCAACGAAAAAACATGACCAGAAATCACAACAAACAGTGTATGTACGAATGAGACTGGCCTTATGGGACAAGTGCTGCTGCAAAGCTAAGTGGGACCGGTGTTGGTTTAGCTTTAGTTTTAACAAATCAGTTTTCCAACATAAGCATTCTACGGCCATCCATCAAAAACAGAGAGGAAGATGTTCTGAAAACAGCCTGGTTTAAACAACATTTATGTTCTGATAATTCTAAATGTAATCCTCTTAAATAATATTAACACTGCCCAGCTTTTAGACTAGGTAGCATTTATTTGAGAAATATCGTAATTTACGAGTTTAGAGTTTTATTATTTTAGGTTACAAACCCCTTTTATAGTGTCACAAAATGCTAGTAGGACCATAGAACAATACCTACCGAACAGTGGCATTTCATGGGCCCTAGTGCAAGCTAAGAAAATGGGGGGTCTGGCTGCTACATGAGTAGCAAAATACAGCAAGGACTAGGGTTCAGTGGGCTAATCAAGGGGCATATTAGCAAGGGCTCTATCGTCGCTTTAGCGGCACTTTTTGCCGCTAAAGCGGCGATATTTATATCGCTCTATCAGCAAACTGTCTCTAACAGCAGTTAGCGACAGTTTGCGGGCATTAGCGCCCGTTTTTACCGCTTTGCATGTCAGCGATATTTATCGCTAATGACATGCAAAGTGGGCGTTCCCGACGAACAAACCTGGGAAACACTCGCTAACAGGCCTATCGCCTATTAGCAAGGTGGCCATGGCCCCAGTTAGCGACGTGAAAAGTCGCGCTAACCGGGTCATCGCTATTTATTTAACACCTGCAATTAGCAGGTGTTAGCCATACCTAACATGGGGGTGGATTATGCTGATACGACCACAGGGTCGTATCAGCAAGGTGTTCTCCCTTCTCCATGCAACATTGCTGGTTTTTCAGCGATGTTGGCCCATTTCTCGCTATCGCTGGAATATTCATCGCCATAGCGCTAATCGTTGCTAATACAGCGTTAGCGTGGCGATATATTCCAGCGATAGCCGGCGATAAAAAAAATCACGCTAAGCAGGGTTAGCGATGATTATCGCCTCTTCTTGCTAATATGCCCCCCAGTCACTATGCCCAGTGCCACTGCACATTAGGCACAATTGACAGGTACGCCCTTGCTACTAAACAATATAACGAACAGAAAGAAAACACAGATAACTCTTAATACAGAAGGAGAAAAAAAAGCAAAAATATCCAAATTATTTGGAACCGTATATATAGAAAATTGACTATATTCAGATGGTATTAAGAAGAAGATGCAAATTGAATGTTATGGTTTTCATGCACCAGTGGCATATTTAGTCTCCTCTAACTCAATTCCAGAATAGCCCCCATTCTGTAAAATGAAGATGGCAAAGGGAGCAGTAATGAAGATCATGTCTGAAAATCTCATTGAGATTTAGATTTCCTCCTACTGTACCCAGTTAGCAAAGATACAGGAATGTGAACTGAAAAAACATTTGTAAAGATGCCTTTAAAGAAGCCTTCTATAGAGTGCATGTGGCACTGTGTTTTTCCAACTTTGGAAAATGATCTCTATCGTCTGATGGCCTTAATAGATATTAATGATTCCTTTTGGGAGACAACGAGTAGTCTAGCTAAGAGCATATAGGGGCATATTATCAAGAACGGCGTTAAAATTATCGCCGCTTTAGCGGCAGAAAACTGCAGCTAAAGCGGCGATAATAGGCTTGATAATATGCCCTTGAGAATTCCAATAGAAGCCCATGTTGACACCAGAACATGGGCTTCTATTGGAATTCTCAAGGGCATATCATCAAGCCCATTATCGCCGCTTTAGTGGCAGTTTTCTGCCGCTAAAGCGGCGATAATTTTAACGCCGTTTCTTGATAATATGCCCCATAGTGTTAAGAGATAGCTCGGCAGCCAGAATAAGATCATCTTCCTAGTGGAACAATTGTGCTAATTTTTTAACTCTAAAAATTAGAACATCTAATGAGAGTATCCGTAAGTGAAACAAAAGAGAAGGGATTAAAGTTGAAGGAGTGAGAGAGAGAGTAACTTTATTTTGGTTACATAAATATAAGCATAAAAGTACATTTATAGATACAATTGTTACATGTTCACAGAATAAAACCATAGTAAAATCACATTGCCAAAATAAGTTTGTATAAACAAACAAGATACAATCAATAAAAAGATAAACGTAATCTAAGCGCACAGTTCAGGGCATTTCTTCAGGGAAAGTACAATTGAATCCACAATTTACAAGACCATGAGGTGCCTATCTAAAGTGGTATGTGACATAACCAATCAGTGCAAATAATCCAAAAAGGATTCACATGGGTATCACAACAGTGCTTAAAAACATTTTAGAAAGAACAGCAAGAAACGTTTGTCAAGAATAATATTTCAAGTATCACTATCAAGTTGAATGCCTTTGCCTATAAATAATTAATGTACAACTCATGCTTATCCTCACTCATGAGTAAAATAACAAATGAAAAGAGCATGTTAATTATAGAAGCTCTTAAACAGGATGAAACATTGTAAAATGCACTACAAGTTAGTAGCCCAATACAGAAACTTCACAATATCGGCCTCACGCTCAACACAAGTGGAGTTAGTCAATTGGTTAACAACTTATGATTACTTCTTTGCCTTAAATACCATGTGTGTCTGTTCTGAGAATGCGCTGTGTCATGGCACAATTGTTAACGCCCCAGTGGTGACACAACAGGATAATCCACTTTGTGCGAGGTAGAGTATATTTTGGGCAAAAGAATAAAAAATGAGTCTCAGGATCCTTCACTAATGGGCAGAAGGGGCAGTCCTTTAGAGTCACCCTTACCCCCCCCTTGCATTTCGCAATCAAAGTATTAAGTGGGAGGGAACCAATTCTAAAACGAAAGTATAATGTTTTAGCTTTATGGAGGATGATCCTGTACATATAAGATTCATATTTTGGTGAGCAAAAAGCTATCTATTAGGCCATCTGGACGTGGTTCACGCCAGGCTTCAGTTAAAATGTGTTCCCAGGTGTGGCAGACCTAGATGGCCGAGCGGACATAACCGTTTTGGCTCCGCTACATGTTTCAGCAAAGTTAGGGATCTAGCTACCATGATGCCCTACTGCCGGCCTCACCTGCCGCGATTGTGTGAGGAGACACCTCTGCTGTGGCTTGGGGTGCTTGAGCAGCCCGCAGCCATCTAATGGACGCAGATCCAGTTGACAAGCCTGTGAGCATTAGGACGGTGCGCCCGTGATCTGACCGGTGATCTGGTGCCTGCTACCCCCGGCAGGCCAGAGGGCTTCCGGGTGGCACAGTCAAGGCACTAGTGGGGCCTGCATCCCTGCGCGAACAGGAGAAACACCAGTTAGTGTTGTGACGTGGGGCTCCTCAATCTCCTCAAGAGATTGCAGCATTGAGAGCTAAACTGTTCCAACGCGTCATTGAGGAGATTGGCTCCGACCTGATTAGGGATGTGAATTGAACTGTGAACTGCAAATAATTCGTTTGCAGACAATATCCTAGGCCAGAGTGGAAGAAGAATAAAAATAGGGATTTCTATCTAGAAGAAGAAGAAAGAGGGCTAGGAAGCTCTTACAAGCTGTGTAAATACTGTAAAATAAACACTGTTAAAAAGAACTTTCCAAGATTTTGAGAAGAAGTTGCTCGAGAACATTGCCATACGTGAATAGAGGTGTAGAAAATACTTCATTTTGTGTTGATCTTCTTTCGAACTGTGATCCGAGTTATTCTAAAATAAAGTCTGGAAATTTGAATCATAGGCACAAATGTATTGTAGGTGCACTCATTGTAGGAGTAATTGTAGTAATAGCTATAATCATTACAGAGTCAATTTTATGCGCACACAAAAGCAAGGGACAGGGGGTAGGGGTACACAGGAAATCGGCACCTATCACTGCTGTCTCAAAGGAGGATATACTAGGATCTGAGAAAAGCTTAATAGAGCAAACTAGTTGCTTTCTTCATTTAGACCTATCCAAAGGGGATTATACATTGAATGCCTATGCTAAGTTGCTGTATGAGTATGTTGACACAATGGAAGTGAGAGATTGTTACTTGTGCATGCAATTACCTGCTTTGGTTGAGGAGTGAATACAATATCATTACTTACCCTTGACTTATGGTATTAGTTGTAGTTTACTCCTTAGTATGTTTTATGGAAAAGGCCAATATGAGTACTACTTTTCAAATTATGACGTGGTGCTTTCAGAAATACCTGTATACAAACACCTGAAAAAATATGATTACTACAAGAGAATAGAAAGAATGGAAAATTACTTTTCACCAACAGTGACACTAGATACTGCTTACGTGCATAGATATAACTTAACTTGCATACTAACAGATATAGAAAAGAAGTTTATAGAACAGGTAGAAGATAGACGTAGGGGATTAGTTAGGAAAGTTGACAATAAGGACAAGGATTCAGATTGGACAAAGGAGGAGTTAGCTCACAAGGCTAAGGGACGTTCTGGTCCTATAGCTTTAGATTGCCAACAAGGCAAGCTTTGCATATGTCAAGCTGAGAGTCGTTACAATACACTATTTGTGGGACAGAGTGTGTGTGATCATATCGTCTTAGGTAATGGTTCTTGGAAGATGTTTTTGCAAGAGTCAGTTCGAATGGTACCAGGAGTGTATTTTGTGTGTGGAAAGAATGCATATGTTCGGCTACCAAGCAAATTGTATTGTATTTGGTATTTGTCAGTGGTGTTTCCCAAAATATATCATGTGCATGACTTAGAGAGATCTGAATGGAAGTCGAACAGCAGGGAAAAGCATGTACTGACTGCTGGAGAGGTTGTAGGAGATATATTTGGAGCGATGATACCTAGTTTGGGGGTGGTGCTGAATGACATCAAGATTAGAAGGCTGTCTACTACAGTGGATAAGTTATCTGTTAACACAGCTCAGTCTTTATTACTCATAGATGGGAGATGGTCTTGATAAGGGCGATGGTGATGCAGATCCGACTTGCTTTAGATGTGTTATTGGCAAAAGAAGGCAGAGTCTGTCGAATGCTGAAGGTCCAACAGTGTTGTACTTATATCCGTGATAGAAGTAAAGATCTGAGGGAATATATCAGTAACATCACTGATAAACATCATGAAATACAGGATTTGGCAGCAGGAGGAGTTTGGGATAAGATTGGAAAAGGATTTGGTGCACTTGGAAGTTGGTTTGCAAATCTAGGAAGTGGAATATTTGGCTACATCTTGAAACCGATAATGATTGCTATAATCTGTATTGTTATCTTGATAGGGATGATAAGGGCATATAAGTGGCGCAAAGCGAGGCAAGTGGAGAGTGCCTTAAGGGAAAGAGAAAGAAGAATGGAAAGACTGCAGGACAGTTACTATGAGAATTTGAAGCAAATGGATGAGTTCAGACAGAAAAGATTAGCTATGACATCTGTTTAGAT
The DNA here is from genome assembly GCA_963921515.1 of Calotriton arnoldi. NCBI lineage: Eukaryota > Metazoa > Chordata > Amphibia > Caudata > Salamandridae > Calotriton > Calotriton arnoldi. The sequence continues at coordinate 1,546,242 of CAWUFW010000932.1, forward strand.
CGGTCTACTCAGCAGCAATGTTTTGAAGGGTTTTATGATGACTCAACATCATCAGAGGGAGGAACTGATGGAGCGGAAATCTCATTTCATATGTAGGGGTGCATCATATTAATGTGTAGAGCGCACCCTCATATAATTTGAAACTGTTTGAACGTGAAGTGTTAGAACTGTGAAATATATTAATATAACTATGTGATGTATTTAAGGTCATTGACAAGTATTATGGAGAAATAACGTAGAAAAGGGAGGCAACTTGCAGTAAAAGTTAACTTGAAGATCTCATGTTGTGAAACTGACAAATATTCATGTACTAAATGTGCTTATTAACTGTGACATTTCATATGTAGGTAAATGCAGTAGTTGGAAATGTATTAATGTTTACGTGAATTTGCAAAAGCTTAATTGATGCATTCTTATGTTAGCTGAAATTCTCGCTTTAGAATTAATAGTTTGAATTTCATGTGTGCTGTGGAATCTGTTCTCTCTCATGTTCTGTATTGCAGGTGAAGAAGTGCTCTTTTAGGCAGAATAATGTCTTTGTATTATTAACTAGGCAAGGAGAGAAGAAGTTACAATCGTGTGACTTGGGTCGATAAAGGAGGGACGTTACGATTCACACAGGAGAAAGCTTGGGAGCCAAGAACAAATTGTCGTAAGAAAGGTACATGGACGACACCGTGGAAAAGTACATGCAGGACTGTACCCAGAGTTGATGGCATTACCAAAGTGCATGATGGGATCTACCTGTGGACAACTGATTGTGGAACTAGCGCAAGAGCCCCACTTCTTTCTTGCCTTCAGAGAGAGAGCATCCTAGAATGAGCTCTTTCATTGAGATGGTGACTTTATGCTACTTGACCCATTGAGGTTGGAGAGGCTTCTTAGGAAGACTCCAGGCACTGACACATTTCTTCCTTCCTCTTGTAAATGCTTATGTAGGGATGTCATCTTAGCCTTAGAGTAGGGATAGATTTGAATGATTTTCACTCGTCAACCCCCGAAGCAGGGAAATTTGGACTCATGCTCCCTGATTTTCTGTATCCTACTTCTTGAATTAATAGTTTTGTTCATGCTGGCAATGTCTACATTGGATGCGTAGGTTTGGCTTCATGCTAATTCCTTTGTATTTCTATGTCCTTGTGTTGATGTGTCTTTATGTTCAGTTATTTTTGGGTTTGTAACATACAAACTAAACTTACGCAGTTGTCCGTGGGTTATTATGTATCAAAGAGAATTATTGGCTAATTGACTGTCTGTTAATGACTTCTCCTCTTTACACTCTCATGCTGCAAAAAAGAATATCGAAGTGCATCTCTAAAAAAAGTTATAGATCTAATGGGCCCGGCCCTTTCAATATAATTACATATTCTTTTCACTTTTCCCAATATTTACTGAAAAATGTCCTGTGTGAACAGGGCTTATTTTGTTGTTTGCCACAGACGTTATCTTTGCAAACTATTAATCACTGTTTCCAAGTCTCTCTGCCGCCACCCTTAGTGCCCCATGGACCCATTCTTTGTCATTGATTTTATTATGCCCAGAATATGTCTCCACACAGATGCAATTGGGCACTAGAAACCCTTTTTATACCCAGATACTATTGCTGATTGTTTATATTTTTTTCCAAAATGTGGTATTTTGTTTGGTTTAATAAGGAATGTGTGCCCTGAGGGTACACGCGTGTACTGCTGTGTGCTGTATGTTGTAAGTGCTAACAGATTTGAGATTGTCGGCCTGATTCACATAGGTAAACTTACACTTTTGCGTACGTTTACCATGTTTGCTATTCACAAAGATTTACAAGCAGTATCTTTAGGAGTGCAGACTCTCTGCACATAAAAGTTTGGGCTGTCCTATCTTTTGATGTGCGGAGACGTAATAGCAAACAATTATACACATCCTCAAAAGTGTAAGTTTACTTTTGTGAATCAGGCCCTTAGTTTCTATTTATTACAAGGTTATCTCTTACCTCTGTCTTTGTCACAGATCTGAGTGGGTGTGGTGGGAGTAAGCCAGATCCAATGGATACAAACATTTTCAATACTCTAGTAATAGCAACTTTTCAAAGGGTTTATGTCTACTGCTTGCTACAATTCTACATTGTTTTATTGTGGTCATGTTTTGTATTCATTACAATGGCCTGATGGTCTGATGGTCTTCCTTCTATATTCCTGCATGCAGGTGGATGAGATACTTTTCAGAACCCAGTCCTTTCAATCATCATGAATTTCCTGATGCCAGACAACAGTTCTACTCAAGAAGAAATGATGATGGCACCCAATAACTGGTTTCTGCTAAGAAAGGGACCAGTGAGAAGTCAGACACCTCCAAAAATGCCACTAGCACTGCACAGTTTGAAATTAGAGTGTCCTTGTTCTTAGTACTTTGGCAGAAGTGTGCAACACTGTGTATGGTGTGCACCCTCTTCTGGGCAGCAAGAACTGGGAGCACTCCTAAATCCAATGTAATACCACCCAAATCAATGGTCCATTAAAGGGAAACACTCCTTCTCCTCAGTCTAGAAAGCCCTGTTTCCACAATGTAAGTATTCTCTATTCAGACACTAGAAATACTTGATGGCCCTATTTACTCATCTTCTTAATTCAAAACTAAGACCAACAACAAACCTTAGCTTACCCCCTATAAAACCTCATGAGTCTAGCTCTATAACTAATTCTGTGGTTGATGAGTAGAAAGCTCGCATACTTGGTTTAAGATTTCCTAAACCATTAATACACTCCGGAACACATTGCAGTGTGTACAGTTTGCAAGGCTGAAGCGAGTCATAGGAAACTGGGTGGACATCTTGGCACGGAGGCCCCAGTGACCTATGTGAAAAGCAAATATTAAGTCAAATAGGCACAGCACCAAAAAAAGTGACTCCTCGTTCAGCACCCACAACTGGAGTGGCTAAAAGAGATGATGTAAAAGATGCTGGTCCATGAGGAGGCCCACAACCAGCTTTCAGAACACTCAGCACTGTCACACCTAGCCTTCATGCATCTTCATTAACCTCTAGCAACCACAACTAAAGAGTTATTATAGTCAGACCTTTTGGTCCAGGCTCTGCAATGTGATTGAGGTCAATTCTGGTGGCACCACATAAATACTCTGTAAGGGCTTTGTTTATCACTGAATAGCTGCATCACCAAAACCTTCTAATACCACATTTATAAAATATGGAAGCTGAGCAGTACATTGCCATTTGTTCTCCAACAGTGAAACCTTGGCTAATTTCAAGCGGCTTGGCAACAGGGCAAATATAACCTTATAATATTGAAAGACAGTCATCAACATGCACCAACTGTAATGTTCTTCATGGAGAAAGCACACATTGCTACCAACCTGCTGCCAAGGTTTACAAAGCGCTTGAACTGAGGATTGACAGGATTGGATTCATTGTCACTGACAATGGAAGTAATGATCCAGCGCGATATTAGCAAACAGCATTCATACACTAGATACTCACTTGGGCCCATACATTCACACTACGCTAATACTTACGCTGGGGTTATCAGTTGTACTCTTTATCAAAATCCCTGCTACCAATTACCTTCCGAATGAAGAGTAATGATTTACCAATGAATCCTTTGCTAATTGGGAAGTTTAAAATGGGTGACATTCATTATAGTACATAATCCTGAAATAACCACTGAGTCAGGAAGTTTTAAAATGTTTATCTAAGGTTTTAGCAGAGTAAATTACAAAACCACATGGTACTTAATCGCATATCACAGATGAAGCATAGAATAATAATTATTGATTAATGACGGTCCCTCAGAAAGGAGAAGATAGAGACAGCAGCACAACTAAAGGTTGCATTTATATTTACCTAAGTGCGAGAACCAAACCCCTTGGCCAAGGAGTTGGAAAGAATAGGACCCAGGAAGGATGAAGAGCAAAGACCTCCTTCAGGATCAGGACAGGACCGGTGACCTCTCTACAACAGGCGCGGCCCGTGGTAGGAGTGCCGGTCGGGCGGTGACGTGGGGCGGGGGAGGGGCAGGGTGGGGGGGTAGTAAACTAAGGATTAAGGCCGAATACAGGTAAGTGAACATTTAAATAAATAAAACGAATTTCGTTGTGAGCGCTGCATTGCCAAATGCGATGCAGTGCGCGCAACGAAATTCGTTTTATTTATTTGAATGTTCACTTACCTGTATTCGGCCTTAATCCGTAGTTTACTACCCCCCACCCTGCCCCTCCCCCTCCCCACGTCACCGCCCGACCTGCACTCCTACCACGGGCCGCGCCTGCTCTACAACGACGCCTGCGTCGTTCCCCTCTCTGATACTCGACTTCTCCTCGATTCTCCCGTGCCTTCCTTCTAATGGACTCCGCCGCCCCCTCCTTAGGACCTCTCTGGACAGGGATTCAGTCTGCAATCGATCAGCTTGGCGGTTTGGAGCTCTTCTGCCTGACAGCATGAACGCCTGTTCCGACTAATTAACTAATGCTATATTCTATTATACCCTTCTACACCCATGTACCTCCCCTTAATGTTGCTAAAATATGGGACCACTACTTCTGATTGGACAGGGACAGGGGGTTGATCCACACACCATATTGATTTGGTTCGTATTCTGAAGCCCATTGTCTTTAAACTACCGCCCATCCAATTTTATTCATTTGCTTTATTTCCCACCCGTCTCACGACAAATGTTATATATTCTTCATATACAAAGTTTCAATTTTCAACAGGAAAGGCAAGAGCACAGCAGCTTCGGCCATCAGGTCATGGCCTTGGATGACGTCCAGGTTGACTTCATTTTTATTCTTTGGCAGCCAATCAGGACACATGCGCAGAATCATTGTCTCTCGAGTTTCAGATCACCAACCCCAGGCCCAAGTTTACGAACTAATAAAAGTCAAAGAAGAAAATATTAAAATCACAAATAATATGTTTCACTGTATACCCACTCTTTCTACTGTATCCCCATTTACTTATAAATCTATCCCGCATTAGTAGCGTTAAGAAAACGGCAAATTAATAATAACACAAGAGCAAGCTGAAGCATGTGAAAACATCAAGCAGCCATTTTAAAGCACACTGCGCAGAAGCAGAAATTTCCCACCAAGCAAAGAAAGACGTCACACCATGTGATATGGATGAGACATGCGCAGTAAGGTTCCCGCGCTTTAGCGGCCATTTTAGATTACGGACAAGCGTTACTTATTAGTTAGAACACATAGGCAAGCTTCCTTGCTATTCATGTAGTGTATGCAAAGTTAATATACAAAATACAAGATTAATAAATTAATACTGTGAGGAGATTGCATCCGAGCAAGTCTCATTTGTGAGTCCTTGCTCCATCAATCCCCTCTCTGATGGCGTTTAAGAGCCATCAAAATACTACCCTCAATCAGATGCCAACTTCTTAGCAAATAGTTTCATTCTCATTTTTACATTTTCTATTTTTAACATCCCTTTTTTAATTTCTTGTATAATTCACTTCTCCATTCTTCAAGTTCTATTTCGTCAATCATTCTCTTCTTCCCTTTTCCTGTCACATTATATGTTCCATTCTTCCTACAACATTTGCACCTTATTGTTATTGACAGTACTATTATTGCTAACCCTGCTAGGGGTACTAATATTTGACCTATAAGTCCTTTTCCTACATTAGCAAACCAGGTACCAATTGACGAGATACTATTTGTCAATCTGTCCCATACACTATCAACTTCCAGTGGTTTAAGTTCCTTCTCAAGTTTAGTTATATTCTGTATATAGGTTCCAATTTCTGCACTTTTATCAGGAATGTAAGTGCAACAATGTTTCGTCTTCAATAATTTACAGACTCCGCCCTCTTTTGCCAATATAATATCAAGAGCAAGTCGAATTTGCATAACCATAGATCTAATCGCAACCATCTCCGCATTAATCATTAGAAATCCTCCAGCAGTATCCGTTGATAAACGATCAACCACTGTAGACAATTTACATATTTTCCTTGAGTTCAGAATTATTCCCACCGAAGGTATCAATGCACCAAATATATCACCTACAATTTCAGAAAAACTAGCTCTTTTACTACGTGTTAATTCGCCATTGTTTTCATTGCTCCCAGTGTTTCTTTTTACGCTGTATATTTTTGGAAATACTATTCCAAAATAACAACTTCCATACCACCGTGCAGGAGGCCTAAAGTAAGCCTTATTCCCGCATACATAATAGATTCCAGGAAAAACTGAATCTGTTCCTCCTTTGATTCCCCAACCTCCAAGAATTAAGAAATTGTGTTCACATTCACTGGTACCGATGAAAACATTGTTATAATCAGTCCTTAACCTATGTAGACAAATTTTCCCCGTCTTTACAAAATCCAGAGCCATAGCAGCTTGAGCCTTGCCAGGTGTGTAACTCCCTTGTTTCTCAGCCCAAGGTGGCAAATGAGCCTTATGCTCAGAAGCTTTCCTTTGAAAATCTTGTCTTCTATTTTCTACTAAATCCAAGAATATCTTTTCTTCTTCGTGTAAGGAACATGTTAGATTGTGTCTATGTGCATGTGTTATATCTATCGATTTCATTGTTAAGAAAAATTCTCCCATAAACTGTGCGTCTTGACTACTAAGCACTGGGTTCATACTCTTTCGAATCGGAACCTCTGAAAATATCACATCTATGTTTGAATAATAATACTGAAGTCTCCTGTTCTATAAAATAAACTTGATAAAACACTACATGATATGCCATATGTCAATGGTAAGTGATGATATGTTAATCCTTCTGCTACTGATTCGGGTAACTTCATACAGACATAACAATTACTAACTTCCATGGTATCTACATATTGAAATAATAACTTTGTGAAAACATTTAAACTAGTGTCGTTATCAGTTATTTCATGATGAAATTCTGGTTCCTTTTCTGCCATTAGTTCTACTCTTTTTTCCCTTCATGTGTGCTGTCCTTCCTTTAGTTTCGTTATTAATCTTTTTATCCATTATCATAAGTTAAGGAACTGCTACGATCAGGACTAACCAAACTATAAGCACCATTACTAGACTACATATGCATATTGCACAGCATCTTCTACAACATCTCTGTTTTGGTCTCCCAGCAACTCTATCATCAGGCTTTTCGACAAGGAAGATTGCTCTTCTTATCTATTTTTCGCTTTTCTTTATGTGACTCTTTTTCGTAGTCAATGTGGTCTTGTTTCTTTCTCGTACGTCAGTTCTGCACTCGTTCCTTCGTCACCACTTTCACTTGACTCTGAACTTTCGTAATCTTCAAGAATAATGTAAGTCCATCAGGACCCTTGAATTTGTTATTCACAAGTTTCAGTCTCTTGCTTCTTCTTTTCTTAGTTCTGTTTTCTTGTTCGGTTTGACTTGTTACTTCATTTACTTGATCTGGATCTTCACTTCTGGTTGTTATGTGGTATTTTACTCTTTTAATTGTCTTGTGGTTTGTTGCCTGCCTTGTTATGTTGGCCTAGGCCTAGCTGCCATGCTGCTTTTCTTTGCGCACGTTACACTGAGCCAGGGCTCCCTCGCCCTTTGCTCTTGCCAAGTTCTTTTGCGCTGTCTGCACTTTCTGTCTTTCACCTTTTCTCTTGTTCGATTTGGGCTCAGACTGCACAACATGTACAAGGTCGCATAACAATGTATTTCGGTTCTTCCTGATATGGCCAGTCTCGCGCACCCAGACATAACATTAGGCGCAAATGCCATGGAACTTTGTGTGCCTTTAATACTGCAGTTTTACTGGCGCTTAACACACTTGGAGGAATCCTTTCCAGTGAGAAGAGCTGTGATTGTCTGCTGATGTAGTTCTGCATCTAGAGACCGAGGTATGAGGGTTCGCTAGTCAAAGCCCAGAGGTCTTCTATTTTTATAATAAACTATCTTACTGCAAGGGGAGGGTGGTAATGTTATTTAAACATTTATCCACTGAGTTATGAGATGCTTTCCCCGTTTGTATTCTATGGAATTGTAACCATGCTGCTTATATTATTCATATGCATTATGCTATTAGTACTGACACGTGTACTGTACCTTAGAGCACGTAAGTTGAAATAAACATTTTAATCTACCCAGTGTCTCTTCATACGCACCTTGTGGACAAGTATGAGTGAGTGACGAAAGAGTGTTCTTGTTTCTGGCGAGTCCTGAGATAGGGATACCGTGTTCTGGGTTGTCCAATAATTGGTGCTTTGGTACTAATGGGATGCTAAGCTAGTTGGGTTGGGGTTTTGGGTGCTACGGTATATGGTAGGCGAACCACTGTATTCCGGGGTCCTATTATCCTGTGCATAGCTCTGTGTATGTGCAGAAACCCTATGACATGGCGCGGCCAACGTGGGGCTGCTTATCTGCGAGGCGCTTGAGTAGTACTTGTGCTTGTCCACAAAACCCTCACGTACGCTTCCGGAGGCGTGGGTGACGGTGATACCTCCTATATTGAACGTTTTATAGGTTCTTTCAAGCTTGAAGTTATTAAAAAAGGTTAAATAGCAGACCCATTTTGTGCTCCCTGTTCGGTTGTCGAATAAAATTGTTTAGTTATGGCTGGTGTGGCGATAGCTGCACATAGCCGAGGACCACTCCGAGACCACTTAGGTGTGTACGGAGTGCCCGATGCTGGGGTCGAGTTGGTCTTTGTGGTTCAAGCCGATCCAGCTTATCACTTTGAAGTGTTTTACACTTGGATCACTTTTGCGGCGGTGGATGCAGGAGATAAACTGTTTCATGAATATAAACCCACCGCTATTCCTGCTGTCTATCGACCCTATACTAATCTTGAAGTGCCTCTCACGGCTTGGCAGCACCGTGTTTGGTTTAATGGCGCCCTCCCACAACCAACTACCGCAGTTCGTTTAGGCCCCTTATCCATTGAGGGGGCCACTTGGCCTGTATTGGCCGGGTATACCCCGCATCCAAATTATCTGGCATTACCGATTGCGGATCTGCGCACTATGCATACCGAACTGGTGGGAGTGCATAGAGCCTTAGTAACATACATTACAGGTAGCCTCCATGGAGCTGCTCCTGTAGTCGCTGGCCAACCAGCTATTGCGGCTGGAGTGACCATAAGTCCTGTCATGGTAAATTCTGTGATGGGCAAACGTCCACAAAATAAGGACGATTATCCTTACTGGCTTGCAGAAAAATTCGATCAGATAGAAGCAGTGTTTCCACATACATCCCCAGTGGACAAACACCGCATCCTTACGATAAGTTTGCCAAAAGACTTAATCCCCGATTTGACATCATGTGAAAACTGGGGTAAGGTATTCGCAGCAGTTTATTCAAAATGTTTTGGTACTCCTTCCATGACGGTTCTACCCTCTGTAATTAAAAAAGTACAGGACGAACATGGCCCTGAAGCGGCTGTGGAATTAGGGATGAGACTAGTGGGAGTGTTTGATGTAGTAGCTGAACTGATCCTTGGAAATGTCAAGGGCGATGCAATGAACTTTCAAGTAGCGAATGCTTTGGCTTTGGTCCCAGAGTTGGACAGGCCCCGCGAATTACCGAAAATTATTGCCCGGGCTTATAAAACAATTGGAAGAAATAGCCTAGGCAACAAGCCTTTTGTAAAAATGCAAACTCAATCGCAACCACAAGTTACACAAACAAAAAGTACATCTGAGAAAGATGATAGACCAGTCTTCACTAAAAAGAGTTGGAGACAGAAAAAACAGGGTAAGCAACAAAAGAAGCCGGGGTCGAGAGGCGCTTCCCCAGTTTCGGTTTCTTCTGAACGTACTTATGATTTACGTGATAGGTCGAGAATTAAATCACCAGAAAGGTTTCAGAGCTCTGATACGCGTTCTCCTCGTTCTTCACAGGCCCAGACGTCGTCACAGGCTGGTGGAGGAGGACGGCAAGATAGAGGAAGGGGCCGAGAGGCTCCCCAGGAGCGAGACCAACCTCGACAACAAGTCAGAGGGAAAGCAGAAGACTTTCACCTTTCTCGACCGCAATTTCAGAAGAAAAAAGTTGCCGCTGTAACAGCGAAATATGCCACAGACCGTGAGAACGAGACTCCTGAATTGGACGTGGGCAGTGACCCTCCTAGACAGCGCCGCGGAAGTTACCATAGTGCGGGAGGCGCTACGTCCTCATATGGAGGCGACAGCAACTGAAACATTCGTTACTGTAGAGACAGCTGACACCAGAGTGGCACCCCCTGACAGACTTTACAACATAGTCATCCAAATTGAAGGTGATATACCGCGTGAAATAACAGGGATTTTTGGGAAAATCTAACCTCTTCATATGACATTTTGTTAGCAGAGGTGGATTGGCCACCCCCATTCGTTCTCACCTCACATAAAGGAGAGGAGGTAATCCTTCCAAGCTTTTCACGGCATGTCCCAAAAGACAAAGCTGAAGCACTTGCAGCTGAGTGGGCTGTGTACCTGGCTCCAGCGTTATACCGCAACCATGTGGGATGGGATGTAGAATCACCTCCCCATGCAATACCTTTGCGGTCACTACCGCAGCCACAACCCCAATATCCCATCAAACGACAGGCAAAAGGCCCCGTCTCCGAAATTCTGACACAGTTGGAATATCAGGGAGTGATTGAACCATGCGTATCACCTATGAACAATCCCCTTTTCGTGGTTTCTAAACCCGATGGATCGTACCGCTTAGTTTTGGATTACCGGCATCTAAATTCCCATTGTCGGAACTTTGCGGTGCAGAATACACACAGTTCTGCGCTTGTAGACAGTCTTGTTCGTAAAAAATACAAAACGACACTTGACCTTTCAAACGGTTTCTACACGCACAACCTAGCCCCGGAGAGTGGCCAATGGACCGCATTCACATCCGGAGGTAAATTATTCCAGTTCCGGCGTTTACCCATGGGCTACAAAAATAGTCCGGGTGTATTCGCCGCCCGTGTTGTCTCTTTGCTAGACAGCATAGACCAAGATGCATGTTCGTACGTTGATGACATTTATCTGACGGACGACGAATTATTTCCGCATCTGTCCCGTGTGGACCGCATTATTCTAGAATTTGCGGAGCAAGGTTACAAATTTAACTTTGCTAAGTCACACATTGCTGAATTTACCGTTCTGTTCTTGGGCTATGAGCTCAATAACGAAGGTAAGGGCTTAGCCCCCCATTTCTTGGAAAAATTTGCACATTTGTGCCCCCAAATACTCTGAAGAAACTTCAGTCTTTGCTGGGTTTCCTGAATTTCGGGCGTACTTACATTCCCGAATATGCCCAGCGTATCAAGCCTTTGTATGCTTTGATACAACCTACTTATTCAAGGTCTTGCTGGCTGCCTGAGCATACCTTAATTCTGCAGTCTTTGCAGACAGACCTATTGGAGTCTAAATATCTTTTGACTCGTGATAACCACACAAACCTGGTGATTAGAATAATTCCGGGGCGGTGGGATTCACGTACTTAACCTTTAATGAAGGTGATACAGTACCCATCGCATACAAGTCGCATCTGTACACTTCCGCTGAATTGCGCTTTACATCTGTCGAAAAAGTTCTAACTGCAGTGCAAATGGCGATTCTAAAAGAACGCGCACTGGCACAGGGAAAGCGAATTCTGGTGGTAACACCCTGTCCTGCCCTAGAGGCAGTAACAAAGGCAAGTGTACCGAACTCAAAAGCAATGCATCCCCGTTGGATACAATGGGCTACATCCTTGACGTCACAAAAGGGGATGATGGACGGAACGCTTGAGCCAATCAAACACTCACCCCCAGTCAACTGATCTGGGTTTAATCCATCATCATTCTTTAGCTCACTCCACCACCCCAGTTCAGACATGGCCATATGCAAATCAGTCTGACCCTGTGCCTCATGGGAACAGTCCAGCCCGAACTGCCAAGCCATGTCTTCCCTGGACCGGAAACAAGCATCCTAGGACCGGTTTCTGGCATTCCAGCCGTCATCAGCCAGGCTTGCTTGAATCCAGTGGCAAAGTATCGCTTACATCCTTGACGTCATCAGACGTCACCTTTATTTTCGATTCTTCTCTTCAGACTCAGGAGTTCTTACAGTATGAATTCGTTCATCCTCCTCCTCTGTTTATATTGCCGCTTGAGGATTACAAATGTGTGATCTACACAGATGGTTCGGCGCAACCGGCCACTGGGTCCAAGCACGCTTATTCAGCTGCATGTGCTATTGTTGCGGGTTCCTTTGTAGATGGAACGTTCAAATCCTCTGTAGTGCACACTCGCACACTTGGAGATAGTACCGCACAATTGGCCGAGCTACATGCATTGCTACTTGCGCTTGAGTTCGCTTCTCAGGATGAGACCACTCTAATCGTATGTGATTCTTTTTACTGTGTACAGTCTTACAATGACAATCTGTTTTTCTGGTCTAAAAACAACTACAAGGACGCAAAAGGGAGCACAATTAAGCATAAAATGCTTTGGGTTCGAGTGGCAGAATTGCAACAACGTCTGCCCCTCACACAGGTGGTTCACACCTTAGGCCATCAGCGGGTGGGCGCACACGCTATTGGTAACGATCTGGCAGATGAAGCTGCCCGTTCAGCAGTAGTCACGTGTTCAGTAGCAGCGGTTACCAGGTCCATGTCTAAAATTGACTCTGTTATTCTAGCAGCTATTGCTGCAACCAAGGAAGGTGTTAATTACCCTACAGGTTTTCCTTCCAAGTATTCTTACAAGTTAAGTCCCGAACAGGTTCCTTATGTAACAATACCTGACGTTGGAGATCGGCTGATCCCCAACGCGGACCGCAGGAGTGCCTTGATATCAGCTGCACACGAAGGCATGGCTTCTGCTCATGCAGGTGTGTCAGCTACAGTTTCCATCTTGCAGCAGCGTTATTGGTGGCGTGGATTGTATAAAGACACCCGTGCTTTTGTGCTTTCTTGTGACGTTTGTCAACAGATCAAGCCTTCCACGGTAACACGCCCTCCACAGACCCCGCTCTGCATTGCTAACAGACCCTTTGGGTGTGTTTACTTGGATCACTGCGGTCCATTCTCATCAGACACTGCCTATAAATACATCTTAGTAGCAGTGGACTCGTGCACACAGTTTCTCTGGGTCTGGCCACAACGTAGTGCTGACGCTCGAAATGTAATCAGGGATTTGCGTGTCTTTGTGGGAATTTTCGCATGCGGCACCTTCCATTCGGACCAAGGTCCGGCGTTTGCCTCTAGGGCTTACAAGGATGCAATGGCTTCGCTTGGGGTGCGGGTGAAATTTTCGTCTCCGTATAGGCCTGAGGGCAACTCTATCGTTGAACGAATGAACCGTGACTTAAAGCAATCCTTAACAGCTAGAGTTATAGGTACTGGCAGGAACTGGCTGGCCCACTTGTATACCGTTCAGCGTGCACTTAATAATCTCCCTAGAAGACCTCTGGGTGGGCGGACCCCATACGAAATGCTCTTTGGCATAAGAATGTTTGTTCCTGACCTTGAGGGTCCAGACATCGCGGCGCAATCCGCCAAGTTTGATGTAGATAACCATTCTGCTATGTTACAGGACTTACAAAAAGCCCGAGACAAACTTGCAACTACACATTTGCCTTCAGCCACAGATCCTGCGTTGCAGATTCCGGTAGCCGGCTGGCTTCCAAAGGTTGGAGAACTGGTTCGAGAGAAGGTTGAAAACAAAAAAGAATTCGGCCCCTCTTTTCGTGCACCGGTTCCAGTTCTGGGCTTGAAGGGAACACGTACAGTCATTCTACCACCGCTTCCTGGTCGCAAGGAGAACAGATACATCTCAGTGGAAAATGTCAAGCTACAGCGTCTGGCCGATCCTGAATAGTGTGACACCAGCGGTCTCTTGTCCTGCCATTTATCGGACATATGTTCGTGGACCATCTGCACGAACGGTCACTGATGCTGTAATTGAGATGGTTGATTTGCCTGAATCCTCTCCTTTGCCTGAAACTATAATTGATCCCCAACTCTCCACCAACATAGACGAGGACGAGTATACCTATCCTGCATCTGAATCGGTGGCACATCAACCAACAACGCCACTTGGCCCGACTCGTTATTCCTTTGATTCGGATTCCACCTCTTCAAAAGTCCCATCCAAGTTCAGTATTTTTGTATCCTGGTTTAGAGACAATTTTTTAATTCCACCCTGGACATACATCTGGTTGGTACTTTTCTTGATTTTTTTGTTCATGTCCATTGGCTTTGTCACAGTGTTTTTTCTACTAATCAATGGTCACTATTTACCTGAACGCTCTGCTGTAGACTATGTTTCTGGAACTTTGGCTCCTCATTCCTCGTCTCACATCATGAAGCGTGACCACACATTTGTGAACATTTCAGCTTTTCCAGTTGCTGATGGCATCGTATGGGATGCAGTGAACTATCAAATCCATGGTCCGACAGAAATTATTAATGTACCTAATGTCCTTCGGGTTTCTATGGGTGATGTAGTAAAAAATAATATTCATTCTGATGATTGGGATGTGCATGCCGTTGAAGCATTGTTTGCCGATTTAAAATATTATGCATCTTTTAATGCTGAAGATTTATATATGAACTCTGCGAATTATGCCGATTTATATTGTTACCAACATTGGGGTAATCATTTTCTCCATAAGCCAAGTGCCCTGCGTAGTTCTGTTAACTACACCCAATGGGAACATTGTCCAAACCCCTTGCCAGGTAGCTCACAAACTCTTCGAAATAAGTTTACCTATTTTACTGATTTTAATCGGTCAAACCCTGCATCCTATTATTTTAGACTCAATACCACATCAACTCAGAAAATTATGTTAACACACACCAAATTGCTTTATTCGGGTTCCTTTTTAAGTGCCCTAGCAGTGGGTGGTTATGAGTACTGGGAGGATACAGTAGATTTGAAATCTATTTGGGGCTCCAAGCCATGGCAGGTACAAGGAACCGAGGCATTGCACCGTGCTTGCCTCATCCCTACCCAAATTATGTTCCTAAATGATTCCATCTATCAGACTACGTGTTGGGGCTTAGCTACCACTAAACAATTAAACACGCCCTCAATTCCATCCCTGTCGAGTTTTCCCAATGATAGCTCACGTCTTAACCTGTCCCTGACGACCTTACAGGCTCTGTTACAGAATAATTCGTTTAATGTTTCCGAAATCGATCAGTCACCCTGGTTGGTATGGCCTATATCATCTAATGCATGTCAAATGCGTTTTCACGACTCAGGTACTAGCTACACACAGGATAGGCCTGATCCGAGATTTACTGCTTCCCGTACTGTCACTACATATTCTGTTGGTAAATTATGCAAACAATGGCTGCAACATTCGTCCCTTGATTCTGTTAAACAACATTTGTCCCACCTTTCAGGCAATATTGATCTGTCCGACTTTGTTTTGGGACCTCGTGGTCCCCGACCTAAGAGATTCATTTATGAAACGTATAATGAACTCTGGAAGTTGTCACAAATTGAAGCTGCTTCCCGTCTTCGGGAAATAGATCAAGCAAATTTGGAAAAGGTGCTTGCTGTTGTTGACAATAGTATTAATACCCTGCCTTCTCGCATTTACACTTTAGAGAATATTGTGTCCTCTGTTGTTGATATTGTACAAGATGATGTTTCTGTGTTATATCATGGTCAGAATCAATTGCGCTCAGTTATGCAGTTTGCATGGACTTTACAAACGCTCAAGTTAGGTAAAGTTCCTTGGCATTTTTTGAACACCTCTGCCTTGTTTCTGCCTTTTAATTTAACTGACAAACAGCAATTTATGTCCATGAAAGATGCAACTTACACTCTATTACATATCGAAAAGATGGATCCTTTGCCGTTCTCTGTTGCAGAACTCGATTCTGCTGTGTGGCTAGTTCATGGGGTTATCGCTTTACCTTTTTCCTTGTTTGAATTTGACTCGTGCATGAAACATTATCCTGTGGGCCGTTACCAGCCCTTGGGCAGTGCTTTCCTGCATGAACTCTGGTCCTTGCCTTTCATGTATAAATGCCTTCGGGACGGCAAGGAAGTCTTTCTCACGGGGGAGTCCTGCGACTCGACTATGGGTCATTCGCTTATTTGTAAACACATTAAATTGCATGGCTCATGTAGCGTTTCCGCTCCTAATCTTGCTTGTGTGCTGAAAGGTATTCCTGCTCCTGTTATTTCTCCTACTTTCACTCTCCTTTCCAATGGTAGTTATTTACTTTTAAATAACGAAAACTGTTGTGGCCTGCAGGCTGGCATTCCTTACATTGTAACGGTTTCGCACAGGGTTGTCTGCTGCAAAAATGTGCTTTTTCCTCCCCCTCATGGCAAGGTTGATATCTCTATTTGGCCTTCCATCCCTACCATGGAGGCAGATTTCAATAGACTGAGCAGAATAAAGGCACTATTGTTGAACGAGGAAGTTATGCTCACGTCCGCCCGGGAGACATTCATTCTCCAGGTGGCGAGTACCCACAGTGAAATACAGGCCCTTTTGAACACTAATCTCCCCCAACATTTTGGGGAGTTAATTCATCGTATTTTTAACGCATCTAACACTGAGGGTCTGGTACACTTTTTAAGGTCGTGGGGTCTGGTTTGGTGTCCTCCTTCCAAACTATTTTTGGTGTCATCCCGGCATTCATTCATTCTATTTTTTCCAGCGTCTTTGGCGGTTTCCCGTTGATCATCGCTTTGGCGGCTGGTGTCCTGCTATTAATTTGTTTTCTGCGCAATGGCTGCTCCCCGATGGGACCTGCTCGATCCGGAACGCCTCCAGCTGCTCCGTGAGCGCCTTTTGGCTGGTTTTGGTGTCTTGCCATTGGCGACACTGAGTGTGTCATATACTCTTTCTTTTCGCTTTGCGTATTTCACTTGCGTGCAACCTGTAATGACTTGTGTCCGCTGTCCTTTCACCTGGACTTTGGATTATTGCCTCTCCAATTCGTCATTGTCTGTTCCGGATTTTGTTCAGTTGATGGGTCCCTTAGAGGCCCATGAGCAGGACTGTTCCGTTGCCGGCTGTATGGCGCCGTGCGGCTGCACTGGGGATTTTGGCGCAATGGGATATCTGGGCGGCTGCCCAGGATCTCCTACAACAAAGCTGTTTCGTTTATCACGCAAGTTGTCCCGCATTGCTTTTGGATGCTCCCTCTGCTGAGGAGCATTCCTGCTCTTTTGATCTCATGGATTGGATGGCATCTATGTTTTTTGACGATTCCAATGATGTCCTCTTGGAGGGTATGGCTTTTTTCTGCACTTACACTTTCATGGATTGACTTGTCCTTCGCCGTGTGGGCGCTCCCTGTGCTCAACTGGATGTGTTTTTCTCTATTGGTCCTCTGTCTTGGCCGCCGGACTGACCAGGGGAGGGTGTCTTGTGGTTTGTTGCCTGCCTTGTTATGTTGGCCTAGGCCTAGCTGCCATGCTGCTTTTCTTTGCGCACGTTACACTGAGCCAGGGCTCCCTCGCCCTTTGCTCTTGCCAAGTTCTTTTGCGCTGTCTGCATTTTCTGTCTTTCACCTTTTCTCTTGTTCGATTTGGGCTCAGACTGCACAACATGTACAAGGTCGCATAACAATGTATTTCGGTTCTTCCTGATATGGCCAGTCTCGCGCACCCAGACATAACATTAGGCGCAAATGCCATGGAACTTTGTGTGCCTTTAATACTGCAGTTTTACTGGCGCTTAACACACTTGGAGGAATCCTTTCCAGTGAGAAGAGCTGTGATTGTCTGCTGATGTAGTTCTGCATCTAGAGACCGAGGTATGAGGGTTCGCTAGTCAAAGCCCAGAGGTCTTCTATTTTTATAATAAACTATCTTACTGCAAGGGAGGGTGGTAATGTTATTTAAACATTTATCCACTGAGTTATGAGATGCTTTCCCCGTTTGTATTCTATGGAATTGTAACCATGCTGCTTATATTATTCATATGCATTATGCTATTAGTATTGACACGTGTACTGTACCTTAGAGCACGTAAGTTGAAATAAACATTTTAATCTACCCAGTGTCTCTTCATACGCACCTTGTGGACAAGTATGAGTGAGTGACGAAAGAGTGTTCTTGTTTCTGCGAGTCCTGAGATAGGGATACCGTGTTCTGGGTTGTCCAATCATTGGTGCTTTGGTACTAATGGGATGCTAAGCTAGTTGGGTTGGGGTTTTGGGTGCTACGGTATATGGTAGGCGAACCACTGTATTCCGGGGTCCTATTATCCTGTGCATAGCTCTGTGTATGTGCAGAAACCCTATGACATAATGACACTAGGCCAATGATCACCTTTTCTTGTTTTCTTTGTTTGCACTGTTTCTTTATTTTTGTCTTCAGCAATCTCTTTAATTTCACTTTCTGACACCTTTTCGTTTTCTGCAATTACTGTTTTTCTTTCTTGCTCCTTTTCAGGCCTTATTTGTTTTTCTTCAGCAGCTCCACTGTTAGTTTCCAATAATTGACCTTGTGCTTGATTTATTTCTTCATGTTCATTTTCCTCGACATCTTTTTCTTCTGTTTGATTTTCTTGATCTAACTGGTTCTGATCAGGGCTTATTACACTTTGTACTTCTGCAGCCTGACCGGATTCTTCTAAACCTGTCTGTTCCTGTTCAAAACTTGTTGGTTCTTCGTTATTTTGAGCCCAGTTTCCTTTCCCTATCTGGTCATGCTCAGGTTCTTTTATTGTATGTTCTTCTTTTCCCTGAGCTGCTTCTTCTTCGCCTATCTGATCTTCTTCAATTTCTTCCAATTTTGTTTGACTTCTTGTTCTGTAGTAGACTTCAGGAATTTCTACCACCGGTATCCAGTCCTGACTTGTGCTCGGTTGTTCTTCTGCAGCTTCTTCTGAATCTCGAGCCTGAGATTCTTCAGCTGGGCAACCTTCAGCTCCCTCAGTTATAGATGCTGACTGAGGATTTTCTTCTTCAGGGTCTGGTACTCTTTTGGTGTGGCTTACATGAATCCAATTAGGAAATCCTGCACATTTCACTGCTGTGTTGGTAGTCAGTATGACTTGACAAGGTTTTCCCCATCTAGGTGATAGACACGTCTCTCTGGTGTGATTCTTCACTACCACCCAGTCACCAGGATTCAGATCATGTTCTTGTTCAGACTGCCTTGAAACTGCGTCTTCTCCAACCTGATGAGAGATAGAACGCATTAGGTCAGCCAATCCTTTGCAATAATCCAGTACCATATCATCAGATATATTCAGCAGTTTGTTTATGGGAACATGTGTTGTCTCATTGCTCTTCCCATCATTATCTCGTGTGGACTCAATCCCGTATTTCTATCAGGAATGCTTCTTAGGCCCATTAAGACAAGTGGCAATGCATCTGGCCACTCCAATGATGTTGATGCACACATTTTTCCCAGTCTGGATTTTATAGTGCCATTCAATTGTTCAACCACTCCAGAAGCCTCTGGACGATATGCAGAGTGCAATTTTTGTTCAATTTGGAATGCTCCGCAAATTATTTGAATCACTTCACTGTTAAAATGTTTTCCTCTATCTGATTCCAAAGTTACTGGGAAACCAAACCTAGGAATGAGTTCTCGTAGTAACAGCTTTCCTTCTGGTAGGGTAAGCCTCCACCCACTTTGAAAACAGACGTACTATGACTAATACATATTTCAACCCTCTGCATGGTGGTAACTGTATAAAGTCGAACTGGAGTCTTATAAATGGACCCTCTGCCTTTCCAATCTTCCCAAATCCGATTATTGTCTTTCTCCCTGGATTATGCATCTGGCAAGTCAAACATCTCTGGCAAAGACTCTCTGCTACAGCCCTGAACTTGGGATTGTACCAGTTCTGTCTGAAAAGCCTAATCATTGCATCTCTCCCTATGTGTGTGTCTCCATGATACATCTTGGCCATTTGAGAGAGCAGACAGTCAGGCATGACTGGTCTGCCATCAGCACAAATCCACACTTCATCATCTCCCTTTGGGAACAACCCACTTTGACCCATGTTTTCTTCTCATTTTCATCAGCACCATCTTGCAATCTTCAAACCTCATTCCATGTTTCAGATGGCATATACAGCATAAGTTGGCAGCTGATTCCCATTCTTTCCACCCTTTTATTGACTGATAATCTATTTCTGGCACAATGTTGAGCCACAAGATCTGCATATCGATTGCCAATTACCACCCAGTCATCTCCTGACTGGTGTGCGACACATTTCACCACAGCCAATTCTTTTGGTGATTGTATTGCTTCCAGCAATTCCCTTACAAACTGTCCATTTTTAATGGGGGATCCTGAAGAAGTCATGAAATCCCTCTGCATCCATAGTTGGCCAAAATCATGCACAACCCCGTAACCATATTGGCTATCTGTAAATATAGTTACTTTTTGATTCCTCCCAATTTTGCACACTTTTATCAAAGCAATCAATTCAGCTACTTGTGCAGATTTTACTCCTGGTAAATAGGATGCTTCCACTATTCCAGTTAATTCACATACTGCATATGCAGCAGTTAGTTTACCGTCTTCATGTCTCTGGCATGAAACATCAACAAACAGCTCCCTGTCTGGCTTTCTAAGGGGCTGTTCTTCAATGTCCGGACGTGGTTTCGTGCATAATTCTGTGACTTGTAAACAATCATGTTCTTCTTCTTTGTCATTTTTAATTTCCTCATGATATGGGTCTGGTAGTAAGGTTGCGGGATTTACTATTGTACACCTCACTATGTTCACATTTTCAGCACCCATTATTATTCTCTCATATTTAGTCAGCCGACTAGGAGTAAGATGCTGAGTTCGTGTTCTCGTCAACAGAATTACAACCGCATGTGGAACATACACTTTCACAGGATGTCCCATCACAATTGACTCACTTTGTTCAATACTTAAACAGGTAGCCGCTACTGCTTTTAAACAGCCTGGCAACGCGGCTGCCACTGGATCCAATGTAGCAGAAAAATATGCTATAGGACGTCTGTCTAGACCATGTCTTTGTGTTAAGACTGAAAGTGCACAATTTTCTCTCTCATGACAGAACAATGCGAAGCTTCTCTTATAGTCGGGCATGCCTAGGGCTGGTGCTGAGCACAGAGCATTTCTCAATTTTACAAAAGCTCCTACACTCTCATCATCCCATTCAACTGGGTCCTTTGCTTTCTTTTTGTCATTTGAATTAGGGGCTTCGCTAACAAGGAAAATCCTAGTATCCATTGTCGACAGTAACCTACTATTCCTAAGAACATTCTCACTTCTTTTGGGTTACAGGCATTTGCATTTTCTTAATCAATTGTACTCTTTCCGAGGTTATTCTTCTTTTTCCCCACTCAATTTGGTGTCCCAGATATTTAACAGCTGTTGTACAGAACTGCAATTTTTCTGGTGAGACTTTATGCCCTTCTTCAGCCAAATGATTCAATAGTGCTATGGAATCAACAACACAGTCCTCTCTGGTGTTCGATGCCACCAGTAAGTCGTCAATATACTGCACTAGGACTGAGCTACCTGGCATCACTAGTTTCTCAAGGCACTTTTTCAATATCTGATTAAAGATGGAAGGACTTTCCGTGTACCCCTGAGGAACACGATTCCATACATAGACTTTGTTCTCAAATTTAAATGAAAAAAGATACTGGCTGTCTGGGTGCAATGGTATTGAAAAGAACGCTTGGCATAAATCAATCACTGTGAACCATCCTGCACTCCAAGGAATCTGGTATAGTATTACTGCAGGATTGGGTACTATAGGACAACAAGGTTCCACAATCTTATTTATTTTCCGCAGGTCCTGAACAATCCTATATTTTCCGCTAGGTTTCTTCAAACCCATTATTGGTGAATTACATGGGCTACTCATTACTTCTCTTAGTATGTTTTGTTCTACCATTCGATTGATTTCTTCAATGACTCCTGTCTTTACTTCTGCACTCATTTTGTACTGTCTAGTATTTGGGAAAATCGCACCTTCCTTTACGGTAATTTTAACTGGGTCTATTTTGGCCATAAGTCCTACTTCCTTTCCTGTGAAATCCCATACTATGGGGTTTACTGCAGTTTTTAATTCTTCTGGCAGCTCATCTTTTGTTATCAAAGAAAACATCTCATCTACCTCTGTACCTTGTTTTGCAATCATAAACTTATATACATGATCTTCATCTGGGGTTTGAACTGCCACACCATCTGGGGTGCAGAAAATTGTGCAATTCATCTTGCATAACAAATCGCGACCTAATAAATTTACTGGACTAGAATCACACACCACAAATTGGTGCATTTCTCTGAAATTTCCAATTTTAACTTCCATTGGTTCGGTAAGAGGTGTTCTAATTTTTCTATTACCTACTCCCACTACTTGGATAGCTTCTCCAGAGAGAGGAAGGTCTGGAATGTCTGCTGTTCTCACAGTTGACCTGGTAGCACCAGTGTCCAAAAGGAAGGTAATATCATTACCTTTCACCTTCCCTTCAACATATGGACCTGACTGATCTACCGATAAGGATGCGCCAAGTACGCACTCCTTCTCCCCTCTCCTAGGCACCGTCATGAACTGTATTGACAGAAATAGTCCTGTAAAAGAAACTGTGATGTTACATAATCATTCTTACCACCTCCTCCTTGATATCCGACGTCTGTACCGTGGTTTGCTCTGCTTACATTACCCTGAATAGGTGCAGGTGGCAACTGACTCTGAGGATTTACACCCTGCTGTGAGTCATTCTGCGTCTGTGGATTTAAATTTTGATTTGGGCCATTATTATTCCGAATCTTTTTACATTCTTCCTTCCAATGCCCCAATTTTCCGCATCCATGACAAGGAAATTTCTTTTTAGCTTCTTCTCTACTCATTCGTCCTCTCACTTTTCCACCATTCCCAGTATCGCCATTCGTTCCTGAATCCTTTCCTTGATTTTCACTTGGATTATCCAAATTAATTCCTTGTTTCTCAGCCATTTTCACCTGTGCCCACATCACTTTTTCCTGCAATTTCTTGTGCCCATCCTCAATATCGTCTCCACAATATTTTGCATATTTCAAAATGTCATCGATCGGTTTCCCCTGCCAACACAACATGTGTTGTTTAATCATCTGAAAAATCTCTGGCTTCAGACCATAAACGAATCGATACACAAACTGACTCATGTTCTTATCTCCAATGTCCTCAAATCCACTATACTGTTTAAATACCTGCAATAAACGCTCATAATAGGCGTGTACCGATTCACTAGCTTCTTGGGTGGTTCGGTCTATTTTCACCCAATCTGTTTCTTTCGGTGGTATTTTGCCTTTCAGGTAAGTTATCACCTGCTGATACTTTTTCATTACATCATTTGACGGGGCACCTGTTTTCGGATCTCTAGGATACTCGTCATTTGGCCAATCAACTGTAATTTTACAATCTGTCCACAAATCGGCAGGTACCACTATGTCAAACAAACCATCTAAATCTTTCAACAATACCTTTGACACCTTCACAAACCTCTCAACCTGCTTGTACCATTCAATTGTTTTTTCTCTTAACTTTGGAAAATCATTCGTAAATGACAAAATATCCTGTCTACTCCAGGGGACATGTACATAGCCCCCTCCTGGAACTTCTCGCATCGGATACATTTGATCTGTCTTCCCTGTTTCTTTCATCACATATTCAGAGGCTATTCTACTGGATCGTGCCTCTTCCTTTTTCTTTGCCCATCGAACTCTCCATTTATCTAGGTCTCCCCATTTCTGTAAGACTATCATTAATTCTTTTAATTGTAACTTTCTTCCAGAGGCATTCATATTTTCTAAATCTTTGTCTGAGAAATCTGCTCTATAGGGTTTCTGCAACACCTTTGATCTCCCTATTTCAATTCCCATCTGCAGAGCCAAATCTGATAATTTCTCATGGAATATTTTTACATTTCTGGTAATACTTCTGCATACGAACAATAATTCTTCTTCATTGTAAGCATTTAGGCGATCTAATCCCACATTTCCTGCTATTATTTCTTCTAATTCGACTTTTAATTTATAAATATCCAACATTTTTGGAGGTGTACACTGCTGTTCTGATTCTTGTGCCCACCTTTCTAAGTCTTCTGGACTAACTACAGTGACACTTTTTGCTCCTGATGAAGTTATCAAGTTTATCTCTTTCGAGCACCCAGGTGTAGTTCTTCTGGGAGTACTATTGACGGAATCTCGAATTGGTAAATCCATTAATGATATTGTAGATTCACAATCACTAAAGTGATCTTCCACCATTACTGTTGCTTCAGGTTTAGGAATATTCACAGGAGTAGGCATAACTAATGGTGGAGGACAGTTTCCCTGACTACCATATAATGGAACTACTGGACCAATTGTTACAGGTATGGTCAAAGAGTCAGGATGCACTTTATCTGTGTTATTTTCTGTATTAATTCTGCTCTGGTCTTTTCTAGGGCTTCTTTTTCTTTATCGTGAAGTATCCTACTGGGGTGAAATCATGCATTACCTGTGGTACTAATGGAGTTTTTAACAGGGGTGCACTTGGGGTGCATCCACTTATCCCTGCCTGATATGGTGGGGGGTTCCTTAATATTTCTTCTATAAATTCATCTTCGGAATCTCCATTTCTCATTAAATGTTTTGTCTTTTCTGTGCATTTTCTCCCTAATTTTTCTTCTGCTGTTAACAATGGATACAATCCTTGTGTAAGCATTGCCCTCCTCCATTGTTTCATCTGACCGTCCCTAGACTCATGTTGGTTTCTTGGGAAAAATCCTTGATAACCACTATTACTCCTGGATCGGTCACGCTCAAATGCCTCGGTTTCCCATTCCTCTAAGGCTTCATATTGAGTTAATCTAGGTCTGGGTTCTAGGTCATTCATCCTCAATCTCAAATTTTGAAGAATTCTTCCATTGAAGGTACCATTCTCGGGGAATGCTAATATCCCATCATTTTTGGTATATTCTATCCAATTCTCTATCCATACAAAAGTATGATAACCTCTCTCCATCATCATGAATGAAGCGGGCGTTTTAGCTGGTGGAATGATAATTCCTTCCCTAGTTTTGATTGGTTTATCCTTTTTAAAATAGTTCTTAATCTTTTGCAGAAAGGACATTTTTCTCTTCTCTCCGTACATTCTATCTAATCTTCGGTGTATAAAATTATATTCTGCAAAACCTAGGAATCTCCTATCCGGACGGGTTCCTGTTAAAGTCGGATCGCGTTTTAACATGCAATCTCTATCCACTAAGATTTTAGCTTCTAGAATATCAACCAATCAAGTGTCTGCTTTCTTCTATTTCTGAACCAATCCTAGCGCGGCCTTTCTGTGACGTTAGTCTGTCAACCCCTCCTTTACAATCTGCTCTTCTCTGTCCCTTGCTGTTTCGACCAATCTCAGCGCGGCACCTGTGACGTCAGTACTGCTCCTGACTACTGACCCCTCCTTTACAAGGTCTTTCCACACCCGCTGATTCAACCAATCCCAGTGCGGCGTTTTCTGACGTCAGCTCCCTCTCCGGCAGCTGACTCTCCCTTTACAAAATCTTACGCAAACTTATTTTCTCTATAAATCTTAATTAAATTTCAGTAACAACATAAAACATTTGCTATCGTGCCAGTTTCTCTAAAATTAGAAAAGATAGTTTCCTCCCACACTTAGTAAAACCTTTCCGTTTACTAAACATACACTATGAGTAAAACCCTTCCGTTTACTCTCCACACAAGCTCCAGAAGTACCTGTTACTTCTTCAATGTTACCCTTTCTAGGTGATATAACATCAAATTTTCACCAGCGTACTCTTTTGCTATTACTCACACGCATAGATTCCCTAACCAGTACTGATAGTCCTGCTTAACTTTTCAGTACTATTTCTGCCTGACAGATAACCTCACTGCAGTATGGCTTCCACTTACCAACCGCTATTCAATTTTCCCCCGGGGATTCTAGACAACATAAAACAAACTTTGAATACACGGATGTTAATTCATCAAAATAAAATTCTCATTACCCAATTAACAAAGAGTAACCATCCTCTGATTACCAGAAAACTGATCCAGCGCGATATTAGCAAACAGCATTCATACACTAGATACTCACTTGGGCCCATACATTCACACTACGCTAATACTTACGCTGGGGTTATCAGTTGTACTCTTTATCAAAATCCCTGCTACCAATTACCTTCCGATTGAAGAGTAATGACTTACCAATGAATCCTTTGCTAATTGGGAAGTTTAAAATGAGTGACATTCATTATAGTACATAATCCTGAAATAACCACTGAGTCAGGAAGTTTTAAAATGTTTATCTAAGGTTTTAGCAGAGTAAATTACAAAACCACATGGTACTTAATCGCATATCACAGATGAAGCATAGAATAATAATTATTGATTAATGACGGTCCCTCAGAAAGGAGAAGATAGAGACAGCAGCGCAACTAAAGGTTGCATTTATATTTACCTAAGTGCGAGAACCAAACCCCTTGGCCAAGGAGTTGGAAAGAATAGGACCCAGGAAGGATGAAGAGCAAAGACCTCCTTCAGGATCAGGACAGGACCGGTGACCTCTCTACAACGACGCCTGCGTCGTTCCCCTCTCTGATACTCGACTTCCCCTCGATTCTCCTGTGCCTTCCTTCTAATGGACTCCGCCGCCCCCTCCTCAGGACCTCTCTGGACAGGGATTCAGTCTGCAATCGATCAGCTTGGCGGTCTGGAGCTCTTCTGCCTGACAGCATGAACGCCTGTTCCGACTAATTAACTAATGCTATATTCTATTATACCCTTCTACACCCATGTACCTCCCCTTAATGTTGCTAAAATATGGGACCACTACTTCTGATTGGACAGGGACAGGGGGTTGATCCTCACACCATATTGATTTGGTTCGTATTCTGAAGCCCATTGTCTTTAAACTACCGCCCATCCAATTTTATACATTTGCTTTATTTCCCACCCGTCTCACGACAAATGTTATATATTCTTCATATACAAAGTTTCAATTTTCAACAGGAAAGGCAAGAGCACAGCAGCTTCGGCCATCAGGTCATGGCCTTGGACGACGTCCAGGTTGACTTCATTTTTATTCTTTGGCAGCCAATCAGGACACATGCGCAGAATCATTGTCTCTCGAGTTTCAGATCACCAACCCCAGGCCCAAGTTTACGAACTAATAAAAGTCAAAGAAGAAAATATTAAAATCACAAATAATATGTTTCACTGTATACCCACTCTTTCTACTCTATCCCCATTTACTTATAAATCTATCCCGCATTAGTAGCATTAACAAAACAACAAATTAATAATAACACAAGAGCAAGCTGAAGCATGTGAAAACATCAAGCAGCCATTTTAAAGCACACTGCGCAGAAGCAGAAATTTCCCACCAAGCAAAGAAAGACGTCACACCATGTGATATGGATGAGACATGCGCAGTAAGGTTCCCGCGCTTTAGCTGCCATTTTAGATTATGGACAAGCGTTACTTGTTAGTTAGAACACATAGGCAAGCTTCCTTGCTATTCATGTAGTGTATGCAAAGTTAATATACAAAATACAAGATTAATAAATTAATACTGTGAGGAGATTGCATCCGAGCAAGTCTCATTTGTGAGTCCTTGCTCCATCAGAAACACTATTCACACTGTGTCGGATTGGGGATATATCACAGTGTTTTGCTTTGCCCATCACATGACCCTTGTTGCACAGTACTTCTTTGAATGAAAAAATAGTGTAAGACATACCAATCATCTGTTACAGAATTTGCACATATGTTAGCCATTTGTCCAAATCCTGGAAGCAGCAGAGTGTTCTTCTTTAGTGAGCTTATAATCTCTCTCTATACGCCCTTATACAGCTGGTACTGACACGTTGGAGCACCATCTATTCTATGCCGCTCCTCCTGTTTGTGATAGGCATATAGCACCTATGTCATGCAAACAAAAACTGGTCACACTGCCACAGCCTTGTAATTGATGAATGGGAAGCTAAAAGAGTGAATTATCTAAATGGTTTCACACTTCGACGTTTTGACACAATCATGAATGATGCTACGATCAGTCAAACAATTCCATTGCTGAAGGCCAAACTACAAGTGGTGGAACAAACACTTAAAACAAGGATGATAATTGCCCACAATTTGAGGTCCCAAAATCTCCCATCGATGATGGAGTGGCGGAGGGTGTTGGATTTGTTTGCTCAGCAGGAACAACCCATCTACAAGGCTCGATGCTGCCCCCGTAAAAATGAGAAGATTTGGAGCGGGAGGTGGGCTTATAATGGACTGGACGTGGGGACTGCCTAAATGATATTGTGTACTATACATTACTGTGTTGGATTGATGGACTGTGGTCATGTTTGTATCTTTGTTGTTGCTGCAAAACACAATAAAATTAATTATTATAAAAAAGGAAGATAAAGGAGATAAAAATATCCTCTGAAGAGTAATTCTGTGTTACTGTTCAGGTTCCAGGATAAGAACCTGGGTTGACTTCCTTATCTAGTGAAGAATGCTTCTTAATATAGGAACTTGCATTCTTAGTATAGGAAATGGACCATCAGGAAAAAGCCTGAAGATGAAAATGAAAGACTACAGCCTGTGAAAGAAAGAACTAAAATGTTCTTTTGCTCTACCTCTGTGAAGCACTGTGGTGGTTTCAGGAGCATCACATAGATGCCACAGGAGCAACCACCACAAGTGCATTCTGCTAGAAGCAAATTTTGTTTCTCAGTTCAACCCTGCAGACTTAAATCAACACCAGCAGCATCAATAGATCTGTCCTCAGTTGTGGGTTAATTCGTAGATGTTCCAATGACTAACAAAAAGCTCACAGTTACAGATCAACAAGATCACACAAATATGAAAATAGTAAACATCACATAGGAGTGCTGGATGAACAAACTACATTTTCAGGAGATCAAGAGTCATTGATATATAGACTGGGAAACATGTAGCTGTGGCCATAATTCAGCCTTCTTGCAATAAATTATATAACATGTCTTGCATCAACTTTAACCTCAGAACACACTTTCAGTGTAGTTTAAGCAAGTGTCTCTCTCAGATGGATCAGGTTGCTTCCTCAAAAAGGAGTGACTAACCAAGATCAGAATGAACAAACATTTCATTCCTGCAGTTGATAAGAAACCAACAACTGAAGCACTGGATGAAATGGATGGCGATTCTTCAGTCATAATTTTAATTATAGTTCAAATACAGCCACTGA
Source organism: Calotriton arnoldi (assembly GCA_963921515.1). Classification (NCBI taxonomy): domain Eukaryota; kingdom Metazoa; phylum Chordata; class Amphibia; order Caudata; family Salamandridae; genus Calotriton; species Calotriton arnoldi. The sequence continues at coordinate 1,575,290 of CAWUFW010000932.1, forward strand.
TGAAGATAAATCATCCATAGTTCAATGTATTTCATTGAGCACAATGATCACTATAAAAATAGATTACAAATTACTACTTCAACTACATTTTTATGACACAAAATGTTTTGTCTTTCAACATTGTGAAATGAACTAGTGTGTTTAGTAATTGGGACCATAGATGTACAAAAATGCAGTCATTTTGGCCTAAGGTCAAACATAGACACAACTGACATAACATTCTGGTAATCCTCAGACTTCTGCCCAAACAACATCCTATGCAAGGGCTGTAGCCACTTTATGAAAACAAATAAATGCCACATGTGGTACCCCAACTTTAATTCCCGTGCTTGACTCTCAATATTGATAGGATTGCACTCACTGCTTGTTTGACTACTATGCAAAACAATTATTGGTAAATGAAATAGGTTGCGCATATGTGATGAATAGTAAGATGTTTTTTGCTGTAAGTTGTAGCTTGGTGAGCAATTGTGCAATATAAGTTACTGAAACTCTGTTAAAGTGTATATAGGGAAAAGAAAGCTTCAAAACTCACCTGGCAAAACCTAGAACTGAAGCAGAAAGAAACCTAGCCTAGTAGGAAATAAGAAACCACACATTCCCAACGTTACAGAACTTTAATGCTAAGCCCCATAACAGAAGCGATTTTATATATAAATGGCAACTTCTGGTAGTCCTGATTCAAGGCCTGCGAGAACAACATACACAGGCCCATGAGGGCAGGAGTTAGAGTACATTAAGCAAAAGGCTATGTATACATAGGTGGTGCTTAACAGTCAGGTTAAATTAAAAAATGTGAAAAGCTTCCTGCCACAGAGGATAGGCCTCACCTACCAGGCCAGACAGTGAGTTTGAAGTATTTTCAAGTTAGCATTGGTACAGTAATTGCCAATATAAAACAAATCAGAGTGTTTCTGCTTCAGTCACGATCACTATCTTCAGTCAAGATTTTAAAAAGTATGATTTACAGCATGGACAAAAAAAAGAAACATAGAATATAAATCTCAATACTGCCTGTGAAGCCAGGCGTTGCTCGTAAATTATTAGCCTTATGCAGTTGCGCTAGCAAAATTAAGTTGATCTTACAAATTAAATCATATTGTGCCCTCATCCTTCACATTTAGGAACCTAAAATAACTGCAGAAAGAGCATCAGAAAGCATGTTTAGTAAGATTATAAATAGAATCACGCTTACTTGAACTTTTCGTGGTAGGAACTTTGGGGCCCGTGTAACATAGGTTCCTAACAACCCATCCTCTCAAAGACTTCCTCTTCGACTGTTTGCCACACAGAAAAGTACACATTGAATGCTATCTCTGAACAGCACAAGTACCCCTCCCACTCAAAAGAGCTCCGGTCAGAAACATGCACTCTAATGATCAGAGATTCCCAGAGAATAAAATTCGAAGAAATTAATAAGGCAGCCAACATGACTGTAACTCACACCCCTGGAAGTGCGCCGGACGAACGCTATTTTTCTGTATACAAGCCATTATTGATAGCAACTATAGAGACTGAAGAAAGACTCCATCACAGCTCTTTATGTGGGAATTTGTACATACATTGGATCAATGTGATTTAAGGAGTCTAAAACAGAGTTTTAGTGGAGAACCAGAGTGCTAACGTTTCTCTGTGAATGGCGGAAAAAAGGGAAGCAATAATAAATGGAATGCTTGTTGTCGGAATAGTGAAAACTATTTGTTCGATAGTTCCATTTGTTCAACCAGGATTGCACCGTTCACATAGAAATAGGACTACAATTTGACAGTGATTATATGCACAGATGGCACACTGTGGACATTTTTCCAACGTGTCAGTAGATTCATTGACACATCAACAAGAGATTGCACACTCAGTATGCCCCCTCTTTACTCCCCTCACACAAGGGTACCTAGAGGTTAAATGATGCTGACCTCGCACTGAAGTGAAACCACGTGAATCCAAGTGACGGGAAGGAGACGAATTGTAGAGAGCCATGCACTCAGCAGAAAGTAAAAACAAGCATAGAGAAAGCACTGTGCAGGCAAAAGTTTAAGAAAAGTCCCACGAAGTGGATGAAAACAGTACTTGGGAGACTGATAAGAGAAACACACAGAGGAACAACAGGAAATAGTATGCTACCGCTAATAGAAATGGAGGAAAAGTAAGTGGCAAGCACAGGAACCAATGAAAACCAAGGGCGGGATGTAACCTCTTTTTAAATTTTTTTTTAATTCAATAGATTTCACAAGCACAGCGCAAGTGCTGTGCAGGCGAAATCTAAAAAAATTCACCCACTTTGGAATGAAAGAGGGTGAAAGCGTGGCAGGAGGGGCTTTGCAAAGCTAGCACTAAAACTCCCTTTTTATTGTTTTGATAACCAGGGCACATACTGAATGCACATGAGTGGTGTCTATTTATTGTCCAGGAAATATTTGTGATCCATTTAATTCATGATTGGCCTCCTCTTAGTATCCTTCTTCACGGTCAATGGGTCTTTTGCAAAGAAGTGTACTCTATGCTTCTTTTCTTCTCAGGTTGGTCTTGCTTCCCCTTCTGATGGCCAAAGAGAGAAGGCATCATTATAAGTTCGTAACTTTCCTTATTAAGATTATATGTGTATTCCTTATTATGTATTTTTGCTTCTATAGCACTATTTATGTAGACTGTCTGAAACAGTCTAACTGACTTGAAGAGATTGAATGGTTCAGTTATCTTCACTGCCATCTTTCTTCCTTGACAGATGTGCCGGACCCATATGGATGATGGACATCCATGTCTCTTTTGATCCAACATTTCCCTAATTGCACCTTTTCCTCCATTCAATTTGTCTAGCCCTGTCCTCCCAAATGTGAGATTTATTGTGCTATAATCAGCCACATGGTCATCATAGCACTGGAATTTATCAGTGGTAGTCCGGTCTGTACTCTGTTTTTTCCAGCATCTCAGGGAAAATATGGTGGATTCTATAAATGTCAGTGAATTTTATGAACAATGAAGCATCCTGACTTTGCTCAACTAATATGTGAGTCCAATAAGTATTTTGCCCACACCTTGGTTATATATTTTACATTCAGTAATACTGTCTAAATCACAAACTCAAGTAGTGTTGATTATGAATCGGGCTTTTGTTGTTAATTTATCACTGATTATATCTTTAGGCATGTATATGCAGAACACATTTTTTTTAACAAACTCCTGTCAGGCTGTAATTTTGAAAAAATGCACATCCGTAACACAAGTACTGTACTCTTTTATTAACCATACCTCCTTCACATGAGAATCTCCTCAATTGCCTAGCAGACGCATGGGCAGTGTGTGCAGCTGCCCAGGGACTCGTGCTCAGGTTGAAAATATGGGGCCCCACTTGTGTGTGAAATGGCACACTATTAGTCAGCCTACCTGCTCCTCCAGTGCGTGCTCCCCATCCTATCAAAACACAAATGTATTTTTTTAAGGTAGGTGTCTTGACCTTGCTGTTTGAAGGGCGTGGTGGCATTCCTGGGGGTGTAGGGGTGGGAAAGGGAAACAGTGGATGGGGAAGGGCCAGCAGCAAAACCAACAATTGTGTTGGCTCACAACGTAAGGGATGGGGCAGCACCTCTCTTAAAATCCTGCCCTGAAGCCTTGCCAATTTTTTTTGTTTTGTGTTGCCAGCCAACAAATGTACCCTTTGTTTCTAGGATCAGCCGGACATTATCAGGTAAGGAGAGGTGGGTTGAGGAAGGAGGCAGCAGCCAGAAAATACTGGCATCGCAGGGCAGTGTTTGGCAAAGTGCACTGCCCTGGGCCTTGAAACGCTGCATCAGGCTGCAAGTTTCAAGTATGAGGCCCCCTTCCCTGGGCATTGCAGCCATTATCCAGTACTGCGAATCCCAGGGCAGAGTGCCCTCCCTCCTTGGCTTCAGTGATACACTATTGCTGTGAAGCCCAGTGGATAAAACTCTCTCCCCTGGGACTCAGCCGCACTTGGAGTAGTTTAATGGAAGTGTGAAACCAGGTACAAGTCCTTTTTTTTTTTTTTTATTTTTGGTAAGCCAATAACTGATAATATACAATTACAAAACATAACATTTCAGCCAACATATAATTCAAAAATCGAGAAAGGGAGAGAAAAAGAAGAAGAGGAGAAGTAGCGAATGCATACATATAGAGCTTATATACAGTCGTAATGGTCAAATACTTCATCATATCTATAAACAACATAAATACATATATATCACTTCATGGATACCAAGAAGTTAAGAGGACAGATACTGAAAAGACAAGACATAACATGTACCAAAGAACATATTAAGCCATAGTAAGCGCCAAATGATTAACTAAAGCACCCCATATCTTTATACCCAATCTCTGTTTTTGCGGTCCCTTAAGGGCATATAAACTGTGCTCCAAGTTACATATGGCATATAGCCTTCCTCTCCACATTTCGAAGGATGGTGGTTCTTTTTGCTGCCACAATGATGCTATACATAATCTGGCCACAGCCACTGGTATAAATATTAAATACCTGAATTTAGTCATCTCATAATTAGCCATTGCGTCTTCTAGGACTCCCAAAAGCATAACAGTAGGTGTAATCACAGTCTGTGCCCCTGTAACCTCCGTCAAGAAGGCCTCCATTCTACTAATGAAATGTCTAAGCTCTGGACACGCAAAAAATATATGCAGACTATCGTCCTGATCCATCACACACCGTGTGCATTTGCTATCATTTAGCCCGCCCCATTGTGCAATTTTAGCAGGAGTGTAGTATAGGTTAAACATAGTTTTGTAGTGCTGTGCTTTCAGACTCAAGGATACCAGGAGCTTATCAGCCAGAGCAATAGAATCTTGTAAAATATTCCCTCCCTGAGATAATCTGGTGTTCCGTTTTAGATTCTGTGCCTCCAGATCGTCAAGTTGTGTTTCGATGAGAATTTGAAATAAAATACCAATCTTTCCCCCCTAACTGCCTCTAGCAAGTTGTTTTTTTGGGCCAGACATACTACATCAACTTTTTTTAGTAAATAATCCCGAATCTGCAAGTATTTAAAAAAAATCAGTTTTGGGGAGGTCAAAATCAGAAACCAGCTAGGAATAAGACCTAATACCAGTAATATCCACTAAATCTCCCAGGGTCAGGATACCCTTTCGTCTCCATATGGCTATTGTGGTGTCCAAAAAAATAGTAGGGAGCAATACTGAAGAAGAGGTAGGCATATAAAAATTAACCCTACCGATCTGTAAATGCCTCCGAACCTGGAGCCATACCTTATGAACAGCTTGAACCACCTTGAAGCGGGTTTTCTTATAATAGCTGGGCTCTAGATTTTGAAAAAAGCTCCTCTCAGCTTTTGAGCCCAGCAGCATTTGAAAGATATGCGGGAACTCAGCTACCTTAACATCTCCTTCCACAACCAGTAAGATTCCCATTTGTTGAAGTAGGCATGCCCAGTAATAAAACAGGAAATTAGGCACTGCCCAGCCCCCTCGTGATCATGGTAAGTTCATATACTTCATTGCTCGACGAGGTTTGCCTTGAGCCCACATAAAACTGCTGCATATAGATTGTAGTTTCTGGAGTTGCTTTCCCGTGAGTTCCAGGGGCACAGACCTAAAGTAGTACAAGACCTTTGGCAAGGTATTCATCTTTAGGACATTGCATCTTCCCACCATTGAAAGATGTAAACCTTCTATTCTGTCTAGTTCCCTTTTAATTTTCCGCACCATGGGGAAAATACCATTTTATCCAAACATGCATTAATACGGACCCCCAGGTATGTTGCCTCCTCCGTAACCCTGGAATCACTAAATAGTGCTTGGTTTGTGCATACTATTTGTGTCTTGGCTATATTTAATTTATAATTTATAGCCAGATCCATGCCCGAATAAAGTTGCTAACCATTCAATCTCTACCAGGGCCTTAGCTGGATCCGGCGAGACTACAGCAATGTCATCTGTATATGCTAAAATGTTGACCTGTTCCTGCCCAGCACTCAATGGTTAAATATTTAAACTATTCTCCAATAAGTTCAAAAATGGGTTAATGTAAAGGGCAAAGAGTAAAGGGAAACACGGACAACCTTGTCTGGTACCCCTTGATATTAACACTAGATCAGATTCAAGCCCCAGCGCACATATTCGAGCCGCGGGAGATCTATACATAGTTCTGACTGCCTTGATAAAACCAGGCCCGAAACCTTGCCACCGCATGGTTGCCCATAAAAATTCCCAAACGCCTTCTCCGCATCAAGTAGCACTACTCCACATGGAGTTTGTTGAACATTAGCAGAGTCCAACAGAGTAACTACCCTGCTGATGTGGTTGACCTTGCTTCTTCCTGGGATAAAACCATATTGGCGGACGGAAACTATTGGAGCAATCGCTCGGGAAAGTTGTGTAGCTAAAATTTTCGCCTATATTTTCCCATCACAGTTTAAAAGTGAGATGGGTCTGTACAACCCAGGTAGCGTGGGTGGCTTGTCTCCTCCTCTTGTCTCTCCTGGCTATTTTGATCCTTTGTATACAATTCCTCATAGAAGGCCCTGAAGACCACCATGATCTCCGCGGGTGTTTCAGCTAGTCTTCCAGTTGAATCTTCAATTGCAGTAATTGCGTCTTTGAACTCCTTGCATCGAATTTTCTTAGCCAGGCATCTGCCAGTTGCCTCCCCATACTCATAACATTCCCTTCTAAAAAGGTGAAATTTACTAGCGCTGTCCTTAGCCAACTGCACATTTATCCTGGCTTTGCAGAGGGCTACCTCAGTTTGCGCCTGAATGATGTCTAAGTTCCCCTGCAGAACTTATATTAGGGTATACTCAGCTTTCTGGGGGTCCTCATATAGCCCCTGTATAAACTGCCTCTGTTGTTTTTGAGCATATAATCCAAAACTAAGAATTTCCCCTCTGAGCCCTGCTTTTAAAGCTTCCCACACTATGCCATAAGTGGTAGAATTGCGGTTGATGGAGAGAAATTGGTTTAACCACTGTTGAATATGACAGATAAATTGTTCGTTAAGCAGTAACTTCCTATCAAATGAAAAAGTCCCACGAGGTCGCACCTCCCCATGCATTATAAGTTTTAATAACAATGGGTTATGATCTTAGGTGATCCTAGGGAAAACCTGTATCTGTGCCTCCGCTAGTTATGTTTTAGGAACAAAGAAGTAATCTAGCCTAGCAAGCTTTTGATACAGGCATGAATAGTGCGTGTACCCTGGGTCTGGATGTTTTAACCTAGGCCAAGCATCAGCTAGGCCATGATCATACAAAAGCTACTGCAAGGCCTTATAGACCTTAGGTTTCCGACCACCATATTTGTCTCCACTGGCGCATAGGGTGACTTCTTCCAGTTAAATCTTAAAATCCCAGCACAGTATCAAAGGAGACGCCCAGGAGGCCAGCTCTGTATACAGATAATCTAATGTCTGTGCTTCATCATAATTAGATCCATACACAGAGCATATTGTAAATTTCTTATTAGCAACTAAGCATTCAACTATCGCCCAACTGCCACATTTATCTGCAAGGGTTTTACCAAACGATAGAATATTGGTCTTGGCAAGAATAGCCACACCTCTTGTAGCAGTCCCTTGCGATGTGCATACCAAAAGCTTATACCCTAACTCTGTTAGCACCTTATGCTTACTCCAAGGAATATGTGTCTCTTGAAGGCAGACCACATCGGGGGACTTAATTCTGATTTCCTGTGCTACTCTTTGCCGCTTAGCCCTGTCATTGAGAACGCGTACATTAAACGAACAGATAGACAATATATCCATCATTGACCCACTTTAAACTGCGCCGACAACTCCCTCTCTCCCAAAACATCACATCCTTTACTCCTGTTTGCTTTAGATCGTTTATTGGCTTATTTTCAGTTTTCACCCTCTGTGACCCCACAGCAGCCTCCCCCCTCCCAGGAGCACCCCCCACACCCACTCCGGCGCTTCCTCTGCCAGCGGAAACTCCCCTACCACCCACACATAGAGGCTGAAAGACCCCTAGCTCTTGTGTGATGGAGAGCCTTGCAACATCGCTGATTGCCCCCCCATCCTCCCAATTCACCCAACCCAGTCCGTTATATAAAAAGAGGATAAAGCACAGCACAGTATAAAACTTAAAACCCAGAATTATAAGTGTACAGCTAGCTTCAACTTACACTAACAGAGTCTATCTAGTTTTATCTAGGCCTGGGCGGTGAACTTCACTCCGTTCGCAGAGTTTGCGGAGTTTTCTGCACTCCGCACTCCGCGGAGCTCGCGGAGTGCAGAAAACTCCGCTTTGCGATGTGCAGCGGAGTTTTTTCCCCGCTCGCGATCGTGAACGGTAAGTTCGCGATCACGAACGGTATGTTTGCGAGCGCGAGCTGCCGCTCGGGTAGAATTTCTACCCGAGCGGCAGGAATACCAGCACAAACTACAGTTCGCACTGCACTCTGCCACTTGCGGAACTTCGCAGAGTTTTTTTGTAACTTAGTGGGGTTTCGCGTAGCAAAATTCCGCGAACTACGCCCAGGCCTGGTTTTATCTAGTACTGACCCCTTTCATAATATTTAATATCCTGTAAAAATTCTCTAGCCTTGATCTCAGATGTGAAGAATTTAATTTTATCTTTAATTATTATCTTAAGTTTAGCAGGATTCAAAAGAAACGCTTGAGCATCTTTGCCCTGAAATATATATATATATGAAATAATAAATGAAATACCAGCATTTGTAAAGCGCACAGCTACCTGGGGGCCCTCGGGAAGATTAAGCAAGCTATTGCCCAGAGTCACATGGTGCTGGGCTAACTTGCCGCCGGCACCGGGGATCGAACCATGAACCCCGTGGTCCGGAGTTAGGCACCCTGGCCGCTGCGCCACACCTCTTCCAGAAATGTGTTTATTAACTGCCGAAGCTGCCACCTTTTTTCTACCATTGTGTGACAGTAATCTGGACGAACAAAAAACTCAAACCCATTTCCCTTTCTCTTCATATCTGGCCTCGCCAAATCATACAATGCCTGTCTAGACAAAAAGTTAGACAGGCAGATCAGTATAGCTCTTGGTTGCGGAGTAGAGTGACTAGACACTGAATGAGTATCCTGCCGAAAAGGGAACTGATGAGCCCGTTGCACCTCTATGTCCCAAGCCCACTGTGTCAGTTCCTGGAAAGCTTCAGTGAAAAGTCCCAGAATGAACTTCCGCGGGTCGGAGCCTTCAACACCTTCTGGTACCCAAGGACTCTTAGATTATTGCGACGGAGGCAGTTTTCCATGTCCTCGAGCTTCCATGCAATGTCATTCTTCTGGGATGCCAGAGCGTCTGTGGTGGCTTTCTGAGGAATCATTTCATCCTCAAGTGTGGAGATCCTGTTCTCTGCTTCAGATATCCTCTCAGCAAATTGCAAACAGGACTTAGCCACTTGACGAAGTGAATTTTGGAGCTTGCGACAGGCACCTTGCGTTTTTTGACTCTCAGCCTGGGTTTCATCTCTATGTGACATGATAGTCTCATAGATAACAGCCAGGGAGATATCTTCCGGGTGCTCAAATGGATTGCACAGATCTTGTCTCACTGTCCTTCCTGGGGCTGAGCCTGTACCCAAATTAGAGGAGAGGCTAGAACCCCATGTGCTCCGGACACAGATGTTTGTAACTTCTTCCATACAGTGCCCGTGCCAGATGCCATGATCCAATTTCCCGGGGTTCTCCTCATCCTGGTGTGTGACCACCACTGACCGTTTGGTGATCCTGAGGGCATTTCTGACATCTGAAGTGACTCATCCTAGTCCTGATGAGTTAGAGTGATCTGATAGAGAGAATAGTGATCACCAACATATGCCTCAGGCTGATCTATGGAATTAAAGTTGTTCCCATCCATTGATTGATGCTTGCCCCCATCCAAATTGTTAACCTCCGCCTTTGAACTGGCAGATGCAGACTCTTGAGTGTTCTTCCCAAGTGCTATCTGTGCTCGATGTACTTGTCCCCCCGGCATATCAGTCTCCCCTGGGGTGTGCACTGATGGATTGCACAAAGTATTTTCCTGTCCCCCCCCGGGTCATAGCAACATCCACACTAAGTCCAGAGACCCCTGGATTACCAAGGCTCACCTCATCCAGTCGCGCGGTCAAAGCAGCCTCTTCCATCAGGCGCCCCTGCTGCTTAGCACTCTTTCTCTTTCTGGCGGATAGAAATATCGCAGGGGTAGTTTTCTTTCCTGGCCCGGCAGTCCAGCTGCTCCCATATCCTGAACCGCTTCCGCTATCTGCAACCTCTCCATGTCATTGTCTTTCCTGGGCCATTTTCGGGGCTTTCACCAAACCAGTGGAATCTCCGACTGCGCGTGCCTTGGCCCCTCAGGCGTTCCTCTGCGGCATACTTGCTCCGACTGCCACACACCGACTCCCAGCCGGGAACCGACAAAAGCCACGAGGGGGGCACCACACCAGCCATGCACACGGGACCGCAGACAACAGACCGCAGACCAGTGAACTGTAAGTAGATCCCACAGCATTCCTTACACCGTATACCGTCGGGTGGGGATCAGCTGTTATATTCAAATGCTGGCATTAGCTGTAGATCAAAACCTCATTGCTGTGTTTCGAATGGGAGGTGAGGAGGGCGATCAGCTACGAGCGCTCACTCAGCCAGCAGAGTGTCCGCCATCTTGCCTCCTCTAGGTACAAGTCCTTGTGCTTGGTCTAAATACTGAGATTCTGGGAAAATCATTAAACATTCCCGTACCTAAAAAAAAAAGTGACTTTTGGTAATATTATTGGTACTTGTGTAAAGCGCTCCAAAGACTTTGGGCAGAGTTTGTGCTATATAAAGCTGCAAAAAAAAGGAACCACAATGCCATGTCACACTCACCTCCCATCCTGGCACTGTGCATCATGCGACTTTCAAACTCCCTACTGAATGGAAGGGTGGTTGGAAGAGTAAAAGGATGGATGGCTGAGTGAAAGGGTGGCTGGATGAATGAGTGAAAGGCAGGACGGATGGATGGATGGATGAATGGATGGATGGAGTGAAAGGGTGGATGGATGAGTGAAATTATAGATGAGTTGATGGATGGATGAGTGAAAGGGTAAATGGATGGACAGATGAGTAAAAGGGTGGATGTAAGGATGGATGAGTGAAAGAATGTATGAATGAGTGAAAGGGAGGGTGGGTGGACGAAAGGATGAATGGATGAGTGAAAGGGTGAATGGATGGATGGATGGATGGATGAGTGAAAGAATTTATGGTTGGAGAGATGATGAGAGAATGGATGGATGGATGAATGAAAGGATGTATGAGAGATGGGGTAAATGGATGGATGAATGAAAGGACGGATGTAAGTGTGGATGAGTGAAAGAATGGATAGATGAGTAAAAGGGAGGATGGAGGGATGGAAGAAAGGATGGATGGATGAGTGAACGGGTGAGTGGATGAACAGCTGAGTGAATGGATGGATGGATGAGTAAGTGAAAGGATGGGTTAAAGGGTAAATGGATGGATGGATTAGGAAAACGGTGGAGTGAAAGTATGGATGGATGGATGAGCAATAGGATGGATGGATGATTGAAAGGATGGATGGCTGGATGGATGAGTTAAAGGGAGGAGGAATGGATGAGTGAAATGATGGATCGATGGATGGATTGATGGATGCATAGGTTTGGAGATGGATGGATAGGTTTGGATATAGATGGACACACAGATGGAAGAATGGAGAGACTGGTGAAAGACTGAATGATGAATGAAAGAATGAATGGGTGACAGAATGCAAAGGAGGTGAAATGGTGGATATTAGCAGATGGGTGGAAGAATGAAAGGATGAATGGATGCTTGGATGGTAGAGACAAGAGAGCTCTTCTGGGGAGGGTCATGCTGGCTTGCTTCACTTGTTTGGTGCCAGAAGAGCTTTGGTTGAAAGTGGGGAGTATTTTTATTTTCTTGCTGCTTCCTTGTCTATGTGTGACATTTTTGTATTTGCCGTGGCTTTATCTGTGGCATCTCTGTAGCATGTTTTGTTTTAAGTGTAAGGATCTAGACAGAGCCTTATGGTGCCATGAGCTGTGCTTGAAATGCATATTGTCTTTGTAGCTAAAGGGAAAGTGTCCAAAACAAACTGCAATAGTGCATCCTCATTGCCTTCTTCATGCGAGTTGCAGGGAAAAGAACCTTTGTGACCTCTGTCAGCCAGTGCAGCTCTCTGCAAAGCCCTCATAAACAAAGTCTGACTCCTTACTTTAAGTCCCACTTGCTGACACACTCATAATGCGTTCCCTATATTAGGTCTGTCACAGCAATCCGCCCCTTAGTTCACCACCACAGCAAGTACCCTTTAGTAAGATCCCTGCAGGAATGTGATGCAAGAACATCTTAATGTCTCAAAGAGTGTATAAGAACAATACTACTGGAATGATTAAGGCGTCAGCTTCCAGTTTCTAGCTAAGAAACTGAGCTGTTCCACAGTAATCTTGAGGCAAAACCTAATTGCTGATATTGTTTCTCTGTCCAGATGATACAAAGACCTAAACTCCCATCGCAGTGGCAGGAATAAACAGCAATGATGAACTGCTGAAACAAACACATACACGTGAATGAACACACTGCCAAAGCTGTCCACTGCCTTATCATCACAACTAGCTTCACTAATGGTTTAAAGTAAGTGCATCATCAAACTTTCTTTTCTAGTTACAGTAAAAGGGATTTGTATGAAAATTGTGTCTTTCAATAGCACAGATTTCCTCCAGAGGAGGCCTCAAGTTGCTTCTTTAGACCACATGTAAGTAGGGCATCCTGCTGTTATTTCTTTGCATTCTGGAACATACTGCATCAAAAATGCAGCAGTACAAGATCCAAATGAAAGGAATAAATCAAATGATATATAAGTTTGAGAATTCTAAAACTCACATTTCAAACAGCCTTTTCAGTATAGGGGTGATTTTAACTCTTTTTTGATGCAGAGTCACACGGAGGCATGGCACTTGTCTATAATACATGCTTTGCTCTGTTTCTACAGAACTCTGCTGCCCTTTTTTTAGTTTTGACCTTTTTATTTTCACTTTGGTGATGGTTCCACACTGAAATTGAATTAAGAACTAAGGTTGTTTTCTACTTATTTATTCTCTCCTACGAATACTGCCTTGAGAAAGCCCCAGGCTCAATAGCCCAAGGGGGTGAAACACGTGTTGGCTGTTCTTGGATAAGGATCCAAAAATCTTATAATTATAGTGGAGTAATGAACATACTGGAATGATTCTTACTGATTTCTAAATGGGTAACGTCGCACTCTGACATTTTTAAAACACTGGGATGCACCGTATTTACAAAAATATAGCACACGCCTGTATTTTCCCTAGCGCTGGCGCTAATAAAGCTGCCTAGTACCAGCACAGGCACCCTTGCGCCATGTTGCAATGGTGCCTGCACTGCAGTGGATATTGTTTATGTGCAGGAAGGGGCACATAAACAATCTTGAAAGGCGATTTGCTCTTTCTAAGTGTGCTGCTGAATGCAGCACACGTGCAAAGAGCAAAAAACTAAGAGAAATTAATAATTTCTCCTTGTATTGCCAGTCTAAGACCAGGTATTTCCTGGTCTTAGTTTTTGGCGCTGCCCCTGCCTTGTAAATATGAAGTAGTGTCAAAAAGCAATGGGTGTTTGGGCGGAACATCCACTTCAACACCCATTGCACGCCCCTTTCGCGCTAAGGGAAGCGTGAAAAGGGGTCTTATTTACAAGGTGGCATTTAGCCACGTTAAGTCGCTTAATGCTGCTTTGTAAATAAGGAGAAGAGTGTATCGCCACCAGAACGACACTAAAAGTGATGTTCTGGTGGCAATAACACCTTGTAAATATGCCCCTTGTCTGTTGGTGTGCGACAATGCTTGTTGGTCCCACTGGCGCTATCTCGACCTCCTCCAACATCAACTGAAGACTACAACAATTTTTACCATCTTTTCAAGTCGTAGCTGTTAAGTTATCTCCCTCCAGGACAACCATTGTGCTACTGCCTGACCTTCCTTAATCTGCATGGCAGAAAAAAAGGAAGAAAGAATAACATTGATTTTTAGCGCCCACCACAATTAGCACACATGTTTGTCAAGTGACACAATATTCTTAGTTCAGTACGCTTACTATAGATGTCCAACCACCATTTATTATGTATCAATACTCCCACAATAGTACAACCACTATTAATTGTATTATCATTATTGATACAATTATGGGGCTCATTACGATGTAGGTCAGAAAGCCTATGACCGACACCATCTCGGAATCAGGACTGACCAACAGGCGGTTGGCGGTTCCGACCGCCGGATTACGATGTGACCGAACACCATTTGGTCGGATTCCCATTGTTCCCTATGAGAGCTTGTGTTACGGCCAAAAACCGGCCGTAACACAAGCTCCTATGGGGAAATGGGGTTGTGTGTGTAAAACCCTGCACCCTGTCGCAGGCACCCCTTGGTGCCTGCCATACAGTGCAGGATTTTACAGGGGGGTACCTTAGGTACCCCCTTAGCCACCAACCATAGGCCGCGGGGGAAAGGGGGGCCTGCCAGGGGCCCCCAAAGTCACTATCTGACAGCCTTTCCGTGTTGGAAAATCCGGTACGGAATGGCTGTCGGAATCTAACATCGTAATCCCGACAGCCGGAAACGCCGTCCATAGGGGTTACAGTGCGGTTCCGACCAACAGGAATTCTCCGAGAGTCGGTCGGTACCGAGTCTGAATGATCAGCTGGTGTACGTTCCGACCGTGAACATCATAATCGGGCAGTCGGACCGTAAACCGACCAAGTCGGTCGGAAGGGCTCCGACGCGGTCGGGATGCCTCCGACTGTCAGTCGGAGGCTTTCCAACCGACATCGTAATCGGCCCCTATTTATTTAAATATTTCTACAACTATTCCTGGTTTAGGATAAGAATATCTTTGAGACTTGGGTTAGGGTTAGACCAAGGAATAGTTTAAGGGAAGGTGTTGTTTAATATGGGTAGGACTGGAGTAAGAGTTCGTGTGGGTTAGATTTGAGGTTATTTACCCACTTAATGAAGAGCCAGGACCTCTTGTCCTTAGGAATGATAGACATGATTACATGTACAACTATCGCTGGCACTACTTTTTTTTTTACTCCAGCCATAAACGTGACTATGCGAATGCAGGAACAGGAGAAGTACATATCAGTACACATCATGCATGACAAAATACTTTTCACATACTCTAGACCTATAAAGCCTCACACTTCCAATCAGAAAACAGTGTATGAATATAAAGCACATGTGTTGTATCTATTTCCCCTTAGCCCCACTACTCACCTAAGTTCATCAAACACAGCGAGGACAGAAGAAAAGAGACATTCATGCACCTCACTGAATCATTTCCGGCAGGCCACTAAGCAAATGAAAACTCCTCCAACCAAGCACTCCTTAACATGTTAAGTGCAACCCATCTGATAACGCGATGCGCACCTCATCAGGATTTTTAAAACCTAATA
This sequence comes from Calotriton arnoldi, assembly GCA_963921515.1. Classification (NCBI taxonomy): domain Eukaryota; kingdom Metazoa; phylum Chordata; class Amphibia; order Caudata; family Salamandridae; genus Calotriton; species Calotriton arnoldi. Next base: position 1,590,724 of record CAWUFW010000932.1, read on the forward strand.
AAATACAACTGCAATAAAATGCAAAAGGTTCTTTGCTGCTGTTGGTGAATAGCAAAGGACACTATGCATAGTGATTTTAAATGAGTTTTCAAAAGAATGTGTGTGAGATGTTTTGAATTATGCTGCATTCTACGGTCTTTGGTGGACCACCCATCGAAAGCCCACAGATTCTTCCTTTGTGTGAATACACTATTAGTCCTTCCTAACTTTCCATCTCCCTTAAACGGATGGAGCTGGCAAGCGTTTCTTCACAATAAATCAGCAGCTCATACTTGTCACCAAAAACACCATTTGTTCTGACTCTGACCGGTTACTATTCTTAAAGCCATCATCATTTTTTTCAATTGTTAAGCATTATATGATCACAATAATAAAAAAAAAATACTACATTTAAATTACATTTGTATGAAGAAAATTACACCTTAACAAATACAATAAGATGATGGACGGTGCGCTGAAGCTTTTCAGACACTCACCCCCAGTCACATATCTGGGTTGAATCCATCATCGTTCTTCAGTTCACTAAGCCACCCCAGTTTGGACAAAGCCGTATGCAAATCAGTATCAACCTTGCTCCTCATAGGAACAGTGCAGCCTGAACTGACAGGCCAGGCCCACTCTGGACTGGAAACAAGCATCCTGGGACCGGATTCAGGGTATCACCCCTCCTCAGCCATGCTAGCATGAATCCAGTGGCAAAATGAGCATGGGACCCACGTTTGGGCATACCCTGCCAACTTAGGGTGAACATAGCACAATCAAGACTGATTTACATATGACTAGGTCCAAACTGGGGTGGCAGAAAGAGCAAAAGAATGATAGATTAAAACCGAATCTCTTTACTGGGGGTGAGTAGTTGAAAAGTTTCAGCACTCTGTCCATCATCTTGTTGTGTTAGCTATTAATTATTAACAACATATCAATCCCACCACCAAGCATGCTGGCTGGAACAAAAGTAACTCAGTTTCTTGAAGGGTTGATCATTCTCAGTGCTTAACTTGTGTTAATGTTTGCCGGTGACGACCGACATTTAATTCGAAACACCAACACTTGTTTATGACAATCTACCATATGGGGGTTGGCAGACTATTTTTAAGCACAGCATATCAACGGAGTGTTTATGAATGCAATATGCAGCAAATAATATATAATCCAAGTGCATCCAGAGTGTTCTTACAGCTTTAGGTGACCTTGAGTAGTCCTAGTGGTCACATTTGAGGGAGTTGGCATTTGGCATCGCTGACACTGGCAGTGGGTGGTGGAAGCTGCAGTGGTCTCCTGAGAAATAACTTGGGCCCTGGCACATTCATTTCTACAAATTAAGCCCTGCCCCTGATATCCTAAAACCGTCCATTACAATATATTGATTCACTTATTGGCTTAGAGTTTCTTCTACACAGATAGAACGATCTTCAGCCACAAATGCTTAACAAGTAAACAAGGCCGCTCTAAATGACTGTCTCCTGCGCAACAGATGGGATTCTGACTTCAAGCACATTTCGTACTTGGGGAAACATTCTGTAATCTGTGGCCCTCGCAACACTTATTTGAAATGCTAACACGTTTACACGTGCAAGAGCTCCTCTATTGCAGTGCCAATTAAACAGATGTCTGCAATCACTTCGTTCTCCCTCTCTGGGAACAAAGCGCTGGCAGCCCTCAGGCTGGAATTCCAGCTCCTCACCTGCAAGCAAGATGGCAGCAGGCACGTGCAGGACTCAAGTTTGGAACATCCACAGGGCCGCTCTTTTGACATTCCATGTGGCTAACTTCTCCTCACACTTTCCCCACAGTGCGTGTTCCCCTTGGCAAATGTGCTGATTCACCGCCCCTTCAGTGAGAACTGGAAACTGAAATGTGCTCGAAACATTTAGCGTGACATTTCTCCTAACTGGCATTATGTGCTTTTTCGGTGCACCTATGGATAACATGCATCCAGTATGCACTTTCGAAATCCTGTGGATTGTCCAGTGCGCGCCTGTATTTTAAAGAAAGTGTTTATGGACTAAAAGAATAAAGACACCGTTTTCTACAATCAATAACACGACCTCATTGCTCTTTCATTTGGGAAGCGATCCTTTTATATCCGGTTGTGTTTTCACATTATGGACAATAATCTCCTTTATTAACAGTTTACTTGTGTTCTTTGAGTGCAGGGTCATCTGTGTTTAATTGTGTGTGGTGGTATGCATACCGCCTCTATGGGATGTATGTAGGTCACATCCCAGACCTAGTGCACCAAGTTGACTTTACGTTATTGGGGCAACGACACGTTGTAACGTCTGGTGCTGGATCTCTATGCTCTGACCTTCACTTTGTGCCCCAACATATAAGTAAGAACTGTTGAATGTTGAATTGCCCATTCGGTCACAATTCCATAAATGCACAGAGAACACATGGAATTAGACATGCAAAGGCAAACACATCAATGGTGTTTTGCTGTTTCTATGTGTGCTGCACAATGCAGCACACATAGAAACAAACAAAATCGAGGAGAAATAAAGCATTTCTCCTTATTTCGCCAGGGTAAGACCAGGTTTTTTTTGGTCTTAATTTTGGCGCTGCCCCATATTTATGCTACCCTTGTAAATATGGGGCAACGTCAAAATCAATGAGTGCTGCGGTGGAACACCCACCACAACATCCATTGCCCTCCCCTTTCACGCTAAGTATGGTGTGAAAGGGTGCCTTATTTACAAGGCAGCGTTAACCCACGTTAAGTGGCTTACCGCTGCCTTGAAAATAAGGCGAAGCCTGTATCGCCACGACAGTGTCACTAAAAGTGATGCTCTGGAGTGACAGGGGCTTGTAAATATTCCCCTCTGTTTTACACGTCAGACTCTTCCTCACTCTTATTCTTTTCCCAAAAGGTGTATTAAGTTCTGTCATGTTCTTACCATTGGCACAGGCTTGTTGACATGGTGGTTCAAAACTGCACCCAGAGGCATTGCAGTAGCAAGTCTGAGACATGGTTGTAGGGCTACTCATGTGGGTGGCATAATTAGTGCTGCAGCTCCACTAGTAGCATTTGAATTGCAAGCCTTGGGCACACACAGTGCACTTTACTTGGGTCTTACCATTAAATCAAATATGCCAATCATGGATAATCAATTACAGTCACAATTTACACAGGCTGCACTTGCACTTTAGCACTGATCAGCAGTGGTTAAGTGCCCAGAGTTCAAAGCCCAGCAAAAACGAAATGCAGCACACAGTCAAAAACAAGAGGTCAGAAGCAAGAAAGACAGGGGAAAAACACGCCAAGGATGCCAGGTCTCATAAATGCCCTTCTCTTATAATTACCTGACACTGTACACTGTTACTTCATTTGCTCATATATCCCTGCCTATAGTTTCACAAGCTGATATTGCACACAGTGACAATATCCACTGACACTGAACATCCCGACGTTGCACAGGCAAACACGTCACACTGACACTTTCCACTTATAATGCCCACCAGGAACCTGCAGCCATATGACACTGATCAACTACTAACTGCATGACATTTTACATTTTTATAGTGCATATTCTGATATTGCTCATTGGTATTGCAGATTCTGACTGATAGCAGCACTCCCCACTCTCAAGCTACGAACCGCGACACTGCACAATCTAGCAAAGCACAAAGATGATGTCCACCTCCTAACTCAAATACACTCATACTGCCCTCCCTGACCTAGAGAATTGATACGTCATACTGTTCATTGAAGTGCATGTCTTGGCACTGCAGATTGGGACTGCCTAGAGAAACCGTATCCTCCGTGACATTACATATCTAACACTGCACGAGCTAAAAAAGGCAACTCTTCTCCTATGGATCTTTACCATGACAAACATAAAATTACACTCACACTGCAAACCTTGACGTTACACAATTTGGCATTGAACATCCTGGCACATCTCAATGCCACTTTATCCATCTCGACACTGCTCATCTTGACCTTGCAAGCCCTGACAATACACCTTAACATTGCCATCCAAGGCACTGCTCAATACAACAATGCCCTTTACAATTCTTTAGACTGCACACTCACGACTTACTGCTCCTACCCTCACACAGAAAACGTACACTGCTAAAACTCTCTCTGCCCACCGGTACAGCGCACAGTCTGATATTGCACGTAGAGGCAGTGCACATCATAATATCTTTCTCTTATTCTGCATACTCAGCAGATTCTCATTCTACATATTAATACGGAAAACCATTGCTTTGTACACCCTGTCACTTCTCTGTGACACTACCCATGAGCACCGCACAATGTGACACTCTTAACATACCACTCTACGCGCTAATGCTGCTGGCGCTGAACACTACATGCCCCAAAATCTACCACACCCACTCAGTAAACCATGGCACTGCAGACTCAGACTCCACAGGCTGGGACTGGAAATCTTTACACTTCCTAGTCTGACATTCCTCATCGGGACATTAGTCAATCTGACTTTGTCCAGCCTGACCCTACCCATCCTTTCACTCCGAGCCATGACCCTGTGACTGTCCACCATGGAAATGGCCAATGCATTACTACCCATTGTTATATGATAAATCTAACAATCATGACTTCCTGCTCTTGACTTACATTGCAGAATGACATTGCTCACACCACCTCTGTCCACCCAGATTCTGCACAATCTCACATTGCACAGTATGGCACCACACATCTGAACACTGTTCACTTATTCTGCATACTCTACAGACTGTCTTTCTGCATTAACACTGTATACCCTGATACGCTACAGCCTGTACGCCCAGCACTGGACCCTGACATTTAACGCAATAGATCTTGACTCTCTGCACCATTAAAGTGCCCACTCTGACACGGAATGCCCTGGCACTGCTTTCTGAGACATTGCACATTCAGACATTTGCACTTTGGCAGTGCAAACGATGATGCTGCCCTATCCCATAAGACAAACCATCTGCCACTGCATACCCTGATACTGTTTATTCTGACACAACTCATCATACACCTTCTGCCTGTCACTGAACACCCACACACAGCACACTTTGGTCTTGCACACCCTCACACAATGCACAGTGAAACATTCCACTGTCAGCAGGACGAATACCTTTGCACACCCACTGAAGCTGCACAGTTAAATACTCAAAACCTTGACACTGTCTGCTTTCCACTCTGCAGATCCTGATACTGTAAAGTTAGACTTTCTAATAGTCGTCATGCCCACACTGACACTGTGCACTTTTCTATTCCGCACACCCTGACGTTCAGTTTGGCCTTGACCGCTGTAATGTTGCACACTGTGGTCACTTTATTGTTGTCCAATCAGATACAACACAACCATAGAAAGCTCACCCAAATACTGGGCATTTCCACTCAGCAAAACCTGACACTTAACACTTAGATTTATCAAAGTGAAAGAAAGTGAGACTAAGATCATGTTGATTGGTGGAGAACTCTTAGTTTGGTCTGAGAGACTTAGGCATCTCACCCTGGCCGAACTACACACTGCTGACTCTAGCACATAAAATCCCATAGTGTGGTTCGATCAAGACCCGAGCCTTGAGAACAGATAAAAAGGTGTGGTAATCTCGGTCCCTTCTCTTGTCTTACTAACGAAGATCATGCCTTTCATTTCTCAGAATGTGTGCTCCGGTTGTGAGTTTGGCCTAGTCACACTAAGCAATGCTGTGCACTGCTGGTTCCAGAGACACATCTGAGGAAGAAAGCCAAAATATCAACTACAATGAGGGGAGAGTAGAGGTAAAAAGACCTCAGGTACACCCTCCTAATGAGACTCATCTAAACACAAAGTGCCCTTGAGAAGCAAAAAGAACTTAAATATTGCGAATGCTGACAGATCATATGTGGGCAAGTAAGGAAAAAGGTCGTAGTTGCTACTTTCAGTAGTGTGAATAAAAGGACAAAGAGTCCTCACCCACCATTTGGTGGCAGGCGTCATCATAGGATCCACTCCTCAAACATGTGGAGATGTTCGAGCATGAGCTGGCTCAACCCCTTTCGCTGGGAGTTCTTATGCCTTTGTAATGATATGAGCAAAACTGGGGGGCGCAACAAGGGTACAGTTAAAACTACTTTCTATTTGACTCGCAACCTTTAGTTCGCTTGCTAGTTGATAGTGGTAAGCATTTATGACTGCATGGGAATACTTAAACTCTGCAATGAGGTCAACATGCTTAAACCCTTGACATGTTGCCCTTACAAGCATAAGGGGCTTCTGGACCGATCACCCTGTATGTGTACCACCCCTATAGACTATATTTTTAGCAGAGGCTGTAGGGGGAAGTGTGAAAATCTGAGTATCCCTTATAGAAGAAAAGGAAAAATTCTTTATACTAAACCAGAGTATCTTGGTCCAAAAGTGGTCTAATGTTATACCCACCCTAGCAGTCTGTGACAGTACAAAAAAAGTGAAAGGCGAGCAACTGTTAAGAGCATACCACAAGGCGAATAGAAGTCATAATGAACAGCATATCATGAGGTGTTCATATATGGTTGGTTCCATAACTTATTTTATATCATTCATGAATATCCAACGTGCAAGTAGAGAAATATCTATGTGTTAAATTGGTGATAACACTGCACACGAAAAGCACAACATCACACTCGTTAAGTGTAATATGTGGCTTCTAATTTGGAATTTCTTTAACCCATCCCAATGTGGTTTGCTTGTCTCATGAGGGTTGGGCAAAAGATAGACAGGCATACTGAACAGGTTGCCTAAGAGAGTAATTCAGTATTGTGAACCTAAGAAGCACTTAAAAAACTATGTCATCATACAGTTTTATATGGTTAAATATAAAATATCTATAGACCCAAATACAAAGTGTTTATCATATAAATCCCTCAAACCTCAAGGATTCATCATACAGTATCTCATTTGCTCCAATTTTTTTAAATGGCCACCTTCATTCTAAATGGTCATCCAACCAGGGTATGGTGACCAGACGTCCCGGTTTTCCCCGGACGGTCCCTGTTTTCGGAGCAGTGTCCCGACACTTTGCTCCAAATTACAGAAATGTCCCAGTTTTTGTGCAGTGCCCGGGTTAAACAGAGAAATGTCCCATTGTTTAAATACTGTCTCGCACCGAGACACGATTTAAAAAACGGGACATATCTCTGCTTACTTCACACAGGTGCTGAGATGGGTCTCTATTGGGCTCTCCATTTTTTCCCTCAGGATGAAAAAAAAATCTTACAGCTGCAGCAATACCACCCTTCAGTGCCTTCAAAGAAACCCGTTATAGTTCTTTCAAAGTCTCATCATTCCAGAACTGAAGCATTTTCAATGTTATGTACAACGAAGTCAAAGTTGTTGCTTATTTATCTTATCCAGCTAACAACAACTGACAAAGCTAATAGTCCTGGCTTGTTGTAGGTGTAATGTTACATGTTGTATTATTTATCTGAATACAATGACAGAAGCAGCAAATTTTTCGGGCAGGACACTATGGTAAGCATAGATTTTTTAGCTTATGTGTTTTAAGCCACGCCCTTAATTACATCGGCCACGCCCCTTTGAGAGACCCCCTAGTTTTTTCATCCCACTTAAAGCCTGGGTACTTCTGTCATGTCACTTTGTCTTTGTAGAGCAGTGTATGGGACTTCAGAACACTGCCTTGTTTTGGGAGCGCTGGGAGGGCACAGGGTGCATGAGTGGTTGAAGGAAGTGTGGGGGGAATCGTCGGGTGTCGTGCGCGAGTGGTGATGTGGTCAAGTTACTGCAGCATCCAAGCCTGCTCGGGTAGTATTTCTACTACATCTGAAGCCCCTGTGTGATGTAGAAGCGGTGAGATGTCTGCAGTGCAGTTGTCTAATGGGACATGGTTGGGTGAGATACACAGAGTCAGAGGCGAGCTCTGCTTGCTGTGACCTACAACACGTCCGTGCGCTAGTACCCCTTCTCCGCACTCCTCAGACCACCTACCTGGGAGGAAGCTGGGCGCTGGATGGTTCTACCACATGACCTGAAATGCTGGATTGTAATTGGACATTAACTGTAGTGGAAGAAAGAGGTATTTTTAAAACTGCTCATCAGGAGACACTTATGTACGACAGCAGCGTGCACAGAGCGGATATCACCACTAACATACTGCATCTATTTTAGAGTTAGCCTTGTACCTGAGAAATGCCACAGTCCCCGTCTCCCCCACCCCTCATCTCAGAGACACAGACAGGCTTACCTCCTCAGCCCTTCACACATCATAGTGCCTTTTGCCTCCCTTTCTCTTCCTTCTTCTCCTTCCCCTTCTCAACTTCTGGCATGGGGCAAGCTTTTTAGCCATTTTTGTAAGTTACTAGTTTGGAGGCCGTCCTTGGCATTGTTAAAGCAAAAACCCAACATCCTATAATGCACATGCTGTTAGCTTAAAAATACATTGCTGTCTGTGTCACACATCTGATTTGTCGTCTGTAATTCTTCATCTGTGTCTGTGGAGGCGGCTGTCATTGTAGTCCCTTTTCTATGTCTATGACAGCTGTCACATAGTCCTACTTTTATGTTGACGGTTACTGCAAACTGTAGTCCTACTTCTATGTCTATGAACTGTCCCGTTTTTTGTTTTGAGAATCTGGTCACCCTAAACCAGGCTCATACGCTTTAATGAAACGCCTTATGAGTGGACTATCACAGCTTAAAAAAATTGGGATCAAATGTCACAATTACTTTAGTAGTGAGCGTAAAATATCATTGTGCCTAAACTATGGTATTATTAATACAACTCCAAATATATTTGTCTATATACAAGTCAAAACAAATTGCTTTGCCAATGCTTGTTTTTTCATTTCTGATATTAATTTCACTAAATGCAAAGGTATTTTGCAACGAAATAATAAATAAATCTTACACATCCCAAGGCCATATTAACAAACCATTGCCCACTGTGCAATTATCCATCCAGTCTGTTTGCCCTGCAGGTGTGTCAAGGTGCAGAGGATTCTTACCGTGAGCTTGCACAGGAACAGAAGTTGCTTATTCCCAGCTTTCACTCGGAGATACCCCGGAGACCGATAATTAACTTTGTCTCCAAGAGACCCCCAAGGGGGAAGGGGGAGTGGATAAAATAATAAACAACAGAAGAGGCTGGTTCTGGACTTCTGATTTCCAAAATTTCTCCCTTCAGTGCCGAACCGTTCTGGATTGTTATTGGACTGAGGAAACCTGAGGAAACTAAACATAAACAATTACTGCAACCCCTATTCTACCCTGTTTTATCTTAGCTTTCTATTTTCTTTATGTGCTTACAACCTACCCAGCGTCCATAAGAACTGAGCATCTCTTCTATATTTTATTCAATTATTTCTACAGTGGTTAAGTCTTTTTCCTTCTTATTCTGTATTGCACTCAGACAGTGTTAATCTGGAAATTAATATACCACAATTATATTAGTCCTAATCTATATCTGTTCTTAACTATAATGACTATGTCTCGCTAGTATTCCACCTACCCACACCTTCTGGTTGCTGAACTTCTCTTCTATCACTGAATTAATTCCTTTCTTTATAACTGTGTAACAATTTCCAAACAGATTAAATTTATCTTTCTTTTTCTCTTCTTACAGGTATTGCTATATTCTTCTCAATTCAAGGTAAGATTTCCTTTTCTTATGTTTCATAAAATATTTACATGTACTATAAGGTATTTACTTCAAATTGTTTAGTGCCATCAACTTAACATTTACGAACTGTCTTATTCATTATCATGCCACTTAGCTGGTATCTTTCTTCCTCACAGTGTAGTGTAGTTCCTATTTCTCTAATAGGCTCTGCGCATTGGAATAATATATGCTATAGATTCGACAAAGGACTGAGGTCAGTATGTCCCTATCGAGTCTATTAAACTTAATTACTTTGCGCAAGCTAACTCAGAGGCCACTAGAAACTCCTTGTAAACAAGAAGGGAGTTGTTTCTGGCAACCGCATAAACATGACAACTTTGTTTCCCTTTAGAATCGGAACACTCTCAGAATCGTGGAAACAATAGATAACAGTTTCACTCAGCTAATCGTGCATGCTTTGTTTCTTCAGAGTTACACAGAAAAAATAGACGGGCGTTTCAATAAAAAGGATTTATTGAACAGTCTTGTTTCTCGTGTAAGAGATATGAGCTGTTATGATCACAAGACAATATGCGAGATATATAATGTACAGCGTAAGCAGTAGAAAGAAATAATACTGTGCTAGCATTATCTTTTAGCTATGACACATATATTCATATACATAAATAACATAAGCTAAAAATGCGAGTACTCATAAGATGCTTCTCTAACTAGTCCTACCCCAGTGTACCTAACTTAAGTGTAGTGCACGGTAAGAAGTAGGTGAAGTATTCTACAGTATGGTATGCTATAGTCTAGTATGCCAAGAGTCCCTCTAGGTTCTAGTCAGCTCCATACATTGAGAATGAGAGAGGTGGGAATCTCCTTCCGGATCTCGAACTCTAACACCCCGCGAAGGGAGTCAGAACACTGGGAGCTGGATTCTCTGTGAGCAGGGATGACAGCGTCACTTGTCAGTGCGTCAGGCCGGGAACGGGCTCCTTTAAAGTCGAGGTCTCCTCCTACTTGCTTGGGCAAGGGAAGGTATATTTATACCTGGTAGGTGCCTTGGAATGTTAGTATTGACGTAAAGTCGGGCAGAGGAAGACGTCAGGAATGAACCCTTAAGGTATAGCGGTTCATGCATAATAAATTAGTTCTTGGAGAAATCAATAGTCCTGTGCTAGGGGAACTCCCAAGAGCTTAAGGGTCTGGTTTCTAAGAACTCGTTGTGACGTTAGGGTGGACGGATGTAAGTGACCATGCCTGTATTTGGACAGCATGGCTAATGCCTAAATAAGGACTGGGATCTTATGCCTATATAAGGGCAATGCGAATTGTGCCTATATAAGGACAGGTTTTCAGGAAAACCTATATACGGACACCTAAAGCGGAATACAACACCCACTCCACTTTCGAATGAACGATAATACTAAATGTCAAAAGAACTGTTGCTAAACATGTAATGCAATAGGTACTGTACATTTTAAAGCATTTTTTCATTCTAGGCATATATCATAAATAAAATGCAACATGAATGAATAAACAGAAGTATATACATGTGATGAAAATGGTTGACAAGTTTTCAAAAATCAAAGCCATTGCATATCATGGTACTAAATGAAATTGTGGTAAGTAAGGTGACAATGTGTCCCTGGAAGTATTCAAAGAAGTCCGTTTTATATGAATAGTTCTACTGTAAGCAGATTAAATTGCCATGTATTTCCCAAAAAAAATAGAAAAAAAGAAAAAGTCAATTTTTAGGAAGAGTTCCAAGTTTTGTTCTGTTTTGAAAATATGGAGGCCAAATTCATTGCTTCCCTGGTACACTGTGAGCCGAATCAAAGTCAGTGTATGGGTCTGGTGTAAACATGAAATCATCTATTTCTGTAGACAAAAGATCGTCTACCGATGTCGGTGACAGTTGGAACACCTCATTTAGAAGGTTAACTGCACAGAGATGTGAAGCATCGCCTTCAGCATGGGATGCCGCAGCAATGTTCGCGGCCGTTGTTACCTGTGTGCCTGTTGATCCATCTCGTACCTCAGCAGCAGCAGGAAGCGTCTGTGAGATCTCAAGGAATGCCGTCATCAGGATTGGTAGCCTCTGGGGACAACACAGAGCATGGGCCGTTATCGGGTCCAGCAGAGTATTGATATCCATTGGCATGACTGATGGGGGTGTTAGACAGGTGTCTAGCACGCATTCTTCACCGCAAAGCAGGCAGCGTGGAACAGGTAAGATGCAATCTTGCCAGATTGGTCTAAATGACAGAAACCATGTTGTATTAAGTACCCGTAGACGAGGTATGCCCAAAAGTTGCACTATGCGCTCACGGCCCTTACGTTCTAGGAGAGCTTTCTCCAAATTGCTGGGAGTGACGCCGGTGGATAGGCTTGCCATAGCGTAGTAGTAGGAATAAAAACAGGATTCCCGCAACCAATGCTAGAATTAATGGCACACCACCAAACACCGAATGTGCGAAGTTTGGAATGATTCCGAGGACTGCCTGCAAAGGTGTTAACAGTCCTGAACAGATGGTCTTAAATACATGTACAATCCCGCTCATATCAGACATGTTTAAGATACGTCCCATCATTTCTACGAAATGTATAGGGCAGTTTGTATGAATTAGAGCCTGTATCTCAGCCGAAGTCCTTGCAATTTGTAAATCATAGATTTCTTTGGCCGAGGTCAAAGGCACGGTTTGTTGCAAAAGCATGGCTTTCATTCTGCTTAAAGTATCAAAACGTATAAAAGAAACATTCAATGAAGGCCATAGAGGCGACTCCCTGACTGTGTCTATTGGGGGGAACAATACTTGCATACAACAAGTAACCCTGGAGTCGACCGTTACCAGATATGGGATGCCTGGCAACATGCCACAGCAACTCTGATCATTCAACATGAGGTAACTCCCGTTAGAAAGTTGGCCAAACGTTGGATTAATCACAGTAGCCGGTGTACCCTGCTGGTGGCAGGACAAATTTGCCACAGAACCATTACAAGCCCCGTGTAAAGAAATGTCCTGACATATGAGTGAACCGCTTAGTGCATTTTCACAGTGTGTACAGCTTAGAAACACTTCACGATCCCCACTCCAACATCTGTATTCGTAAGGTAAATCCCAGGATGTCTTAATGTATTCTTTACCCAACCTTTCATATTTGCCTGCTTGCATTTGTTTGAGACAATACTGAAACTGAAAAGTAGTGACAGGCAGAGTTATTTTGCCATGGATAAGCCATTCTGTAGCTGGTTTTTCTGCTACCGTAAATGGTAATTTTTCCAGTTTTTCAATGCTCAGCACTGTATACTTTGCTCCCCTTTGTGCCAGTTCGATCTGTTTATCAGTTAGATTGTATTCTGCAAACAGAGACGACGTGTTGATAAAACGCCAAGGCACATAGCCCGCACGCAAAGATTGCAGCGTCCAGCCTAATAACATAATAGAACGTAACTGAGATTGGCCTTGTTGTAACATGGCTAAATCTTGTTCCAGTATGTCTATAGCAGAGGATACAATGTTGTCCAATGAATAAATTCTGGATGACAAAGTTGTTAACCCATTGTCGACTACAGAGAGAGATTTCTCTAAGTTAATACGATCAAGCTCACGTATTCGTTCTGCGGCCTCTGCCTGTGAAACCTTCCATACTTCATTATAAGCAGCCTAAATGCCGGCATATATGAAATGTTTTTTTCGTGGTTTTCTCGGTCCTAGCAAGAATTCCCTAAGGTCTGCGTCTTCTTTAAGTAAAGATAAGTGTTGTTTCACATCCTCGAGTGTAGATTTTTGTAACCAGTCGAGGCACAATTTTCCCACACTGTATGTTGTTACTACCCCGGATGTTGTCGTTGTACATAACGTGGGTCTGGCCTATGGATAGTAAAGCCCTGTCTTCTATTCAGGAATCTTTCTTGACAGATGTTTGTGTCTGTGGGCCAGAGTAACCATTTTTTCCAATCAGGATCTGTTCTGTTGTTTTGTAGTATTGTGTCTACTGTGACCGCTCCCTGTGTAGTGCTATTACTTGCAGGTGTTGGTACAGAAGGTGTCTTCATTTCTTTGATCTTGGCTAAACCAAGGCAAGACGTTTGTTGCACAGTGTCATTCAAAAACATTATTTGCTGAGGGATGATACATGCTCTAAACAAAGCTTCTATCCCCTGTACTTGCCAATCTTTAGAACCCCAGACAGATTTTGTGTCTATTGTGTCTTTCCAAAAGTCAAATCCATGTCTAGACAGTTGGGTAATAAAGGCTGCAGAATAAATCTGTTTTGTATTAGTTAACATAATTTTCTGTCCTGTTTTGTTTACATTTTTATAGTAAAACGTTTCTGGATCAGATGTATTGTACCCTGAAAAATATGGAAACTTTTTAGCAAACGTTTTTGAACTACCCCTTGGTGGTGTAGGACAATGTTCCCATTGGTTAAACATAAACACATTTCTAGGTGTTGCAGATTTATGCAAGAAATGATGACCATAGTGGTTGTAACAATAAAGCTGTTCGTAGTCTGATGAACCCTCTAAGTATTCATTGTTAGAGAATGCAGCAGACCTTTCTAGATCAGACATCATGTCATTTACAGTCTCAAAGTCCCAATCATCAGAATAGGTACTGGAGGTAATAAAATCACTTAATGAAATTTTAAATAAATGTGGAATGTTCAAAAGTTCCAGTTGGGCCGAATATATCGAAATCGATTTTGTCCCACACTATACCATCCTGTATAGGAACGGCTGTGATGTTCACTGCTGACAAGTCTCTTGCTTCACAATGGGATGATTTGTGTGGTTTCAAAAGTAAGTTCACATTTTTACTTTCAGTGTCCATATGGATGTATCTGCCATTTATAAGCACGCTGATAGTCATAACCAAAGCTAGCCAAAGCAGAAAGAAAAATATTCCAGAAATAATCCATAGTTCAATCCATGGTGAAACCAGATAAGTCTCTTTCAGGAAATGAAAAAGGTCTTGTACTTGTTGTTTGAAAGTTTTTAGGGCTGGCGTCGTTTCAGGTTCACTCAGAACCTCAGAAAACGTATCAAAGTTAATGAAATAGCCAGAAGCAGTTCTGTCAATTGTTGGAATTGCATCAGGATTTGTTGAAATCGCTGGAACCAGTTGATCACTTGTTACGTTGGTGTAGACAGGTGTATCTGGACGAACTGTTACTTGAGTTTCAAGAGGGATGAGTTCCATAGCATTGTTGCTTAGTCCTTCATCTGTTACTGCTGAATTCTCGATGGTTATGAGTCTTTCAGTCTGAACCTCTTGGATAGTAGCGAGAGGAGTGCGTCTGCTACTAGGTCGGAGTCCACGAGGCCTACTATTTAGTATTGGCCACATACTGTGGTTTGATGAGGTCGATTGACACAAATCTTTTCTCCTTTTTTCCAGCAAGGGGCGGCAGAAGTACTGTTCTTGTTCCGTGTACGGCTAGGACAGGTACTGGTTGTCTGTAAGAAGGTCCAAATTCCTTCTTGTCCGCAATCTTCTCTCTGACTAGATCCCCAACTTTTGGGATCCAGACAGGCCTTGCTGGGACTGCCGGTGTTTCCCCAGTGGTGGTTGGCTTCAGGAACACGTTGCTTTGTTTCGATCTTAGTTCATTTAGATCCTGTAAAACAGCCAAACGATCTTTGATATCAAAGGGTTTATTTTCCACCACTGTGCCTTTACATTCGAGATCAGGAACCCACATTCTTGTCCCAAATAGGACCTCATATGGAGTGACCCCCCTAGAGAACTTCTTGGCAAATTATTTAATGAGCGTTGGACCCCATAAAGATGTTTGACCCACCCATCACCCGAACCTAATACTCTAGCTGTTATAGACTGCTTTATGTCCCGGTTTTTCCTTTCCACAACAGAATTTCCCTCAGGATGAAACGGAGAGGAGTACCACAATGCTACACCCAAACTGGCCATGGCTTCTTTGTAAGCCCGAGAGCTAAACGCAGGGCCCTGGTCAGAATGTAGTGTGCCAATTGCGTATGTGCCGATAAAGACTCGCAAATCTTTTATAACAGTTCGAGCGTCAGCCGAGCGCTGAGGCCATATCCATAGGAACCTTGACTTAGTATTTGTGGGATTGCATTTGTCCAAAAGGACGCCTGCGCATAGATAGTCTAATGCTGTCTAACAATGGTGTCTGTACTGGGCAGGCTACTTCGTAGTCTGGTGTCTGATGGCGTTCTGCACCACGCTGTCTATTGCAGTCTATGCAGTCATCGATGAAGATGTGAATCTGTGTATTCATTCCAGGCCACCAGTACATCTCTTTTAATGTTAATATTGTTTTAGAGATCCCTTGATGTGACAGACCCTCCCCCAGATGTGCTTCATAAATCAAAGCTGCTCTACGTTCCATGTTTGGAATTACCCTATCCCCACTCCAGGGATTCGAGCAAAAGGAACGTTGTTTGCATCAATTACATAAGAGTACTTGAGTGGAAATCTCTTTGGTAACGCTGCACCACTGCCTTTGCTTGAAGCATTGACAGCCAACAATATCTCACTGTCTATTCTCGTTTTTGAACGAGTGATCGCAGCTACGGAAGCCATCTGAACAGCCCCTTTGCGGCTTCATCAGCCAATGAATTCCCTGCAACGTGAACGCCATCACGTTGATGACTCAGCATGTGTATCACGTGAGCTTTTGGTAGTTCGTTTCTTAACCGAACTACTTGTTCCCAAAGCGTTTTATGCTTTATTGTGCCACCTTTTGCATCTTTGAACCCGTTTTCAAGCCAATTCTGTATATATTCATTATACGACTGAACACAGTAAAAAGAATCGCACACTATGAGTGTGGGGAATTCGCGATCTGTACTTTTAAGTGCCAGTTTGAATGCTTGTAGTTCAGCTCGTTGAGCTGTACAATCTCCTAGAGATTGAGTTTTAGTGACCATTGGTCTGAAGTTACCATCTTGCATGCGACCTTTAACGATTGCGCACGCTGCACTGTAAGCTTGCTTACTCCCTGTAGCGGGTTGTGCGGATCCGTCAGTATAAATTATAAATTCATACTGATCTAGAGGCAGAATTTCAGTGGGCAGAGGACATTCATGTTCATATTGCAGGAACACTTGTGTTTTTAAATCAGGATCAAAAACATATTCAACATCTGTTGCAGCAAGAGAATTAACCCATTGTATCCATCTAGGATGTAAAGCTTTTGCATTTGGAATGCTCGCTTTTGTGACCGCCTCTAAGGCTGGTACTGGAGTTACGACAATAATGTGTTTCCCTTGGGCTAGAGCTCTTTCTTTTGCTAGAGTGGTTTGAACTGCTGTCAGTATTTTTCTGTTGAAGTGAAGCGCATTTCTGCTTGTGTATACAAATGTGATTTGTATGCTATTGGTACTTTTTCACCCTCATTAAATGTTAAGTAGGTGAATCCGCATTGTCCCGAAATTATTCAGATCACTAAATTGCGTGTATTTACGCTTGTTTGTAAGTGATTTGTTGCTAACATTTTAGCTTGGAGTGAACGCAGAATTTCCGTGTGTTCCTGTGTCCAATGTTTTGTTGAAAAATCAGGTTTGATTAATTCGTAGAGAGGTTTAACCCTTTCTGCGTAATTTAGAATGTAAGTTCTTCCAAAATTTAGGAAACCCAAGATGGATTGTAAGTTTTTCAGCGTTTTTGGAGGTTGGAGCAGCGCGCACTTTTCTAAAAAAGTTAGCTGCCAGGCTCTTGCCTTCACATGAAAGCTCATATCCTAGGAAAAGGACATTGAGATGGGCAATTCTGGATTTTTTAAAGTTGAATTTATAGCCTTCAGAGGCGAAGCCCAATATAATGGTACTCACCCTGTTCAAGTGCCTATCCAGGTCATCGTCTGTCAGATAGATGTCATCGACATATGACAATGCCTCATTATCATAAATTTGTAGTAACTCTGTTACTCTTGCTGAGAATAACCCCGGGCTGTTTTTGAACCCTTGTGGGAGTCTACAAAATTGATGCTGGGTCCCCATTATTGAGAAAGCTGTTAAGAACCTGCTTTCAGGTGCTATGTTTTGACAAAAGAAACCATTTGAAATGTCCAATGTGGTTTTATATTTTTTGCGCACAATGTTATTCATTAATGCTGTACTATGTGCATTTTGCACTGCAAATGTTTTTGAACAAGTGTTCAAGTGTCTGTAATCCAAAACTAGACGATATGTATTGTCTGGTTTGGATACAGGAAACAAAGGATTGTTCATTGAGGAGGTGCATGTTTCAATCACCCCTTGGTATTCAAGTTGATCTAAGATCTCCCTGACCTGTATTTTAGCTTCTTCCTTTATTGGGTACTGCCTTTGTGCAGTAGGTTGATTTTGTTTAGATGTATTTTGTGGTGAGGTGAGTCCTCATCCCATCCTACATGATTTTTGTATAATGCTGGAGCCTGGGCAACTGCCCATTTCCTGGCATAAGTATATTTTAGGTGAATTGGAATATGGTTGGAGAAGGCAGGCATAATGATGTCCTCACCATGTGGGCACTCCCTGACAAAGTGTGGTGGGCAGTCTTTTTCTGCTAGAAGTATATCATAACCCCTTGAAAGTTTCTCCCAAAAGAGTATTTTCACTTTTCTTGGTATGTCTCCCTCCATTCGGAGTGTTATTTCATATAACTTTTGTGGAGCACTAACCCTGGTGTCTACAGTCTCTACTGTGATGTACTCATTCAAGTCCACTGTCTCCAGAAGTTCCTTCAGGTTCTGGCGAGCTATTGTGACTTCTGCTGCACTGTCCAGCATTGTCTGAGCCCATTCTCCGTTCTTGAGCTGTGTTCTCAGTATTCTCGGCATGTCTGATCTTCAGACCTGCTACCTTCTTTTTGTGAATTGAGGTTTTGATTTATTTTTCTGAACGTGTTTGTCGTCTTTGGATTTCACGCGTTCTTCTCTGTGTTCTGACCGTCCTCTTCTTTCTGATGTCTGTGACGATATCTGAAAGGTACGAGAGGAACGTGTATCAGTATCTTGATACCTGTCAGGTTTTCTTAAATTATCCCTATTCCTGAGATTATACCTCCTTTCAGAGGGCTCCTTTTGAGGAGACCTACCTCGGGATTGAGAACGTCTCTCTTTTGAATTTTGTTTATTAGTTTCCCACTTCTTTTTAGAAGATGTAGGATTTTGTTTAATAGAGTCCTTCTCAGGACTTTCAGATAGTTTTGGCTTCAAAGGTTTTCCACCCAAACTATCTCTGCCTAATTCTGCATAAGATTGTTCTATTATTCTGGGTAGTTCATGTTGATGTTCTGTAACATCAAATTCCCTTAAGCGTTGGCGGATCGCCACTGATGCTGCCTCCCCTTTAATATTAGATAATATTATTGTTGAGACCTGGTCGAAGTTTTTCAGTAATTTCATACCTAAATTCAGAGCAGGTTCTGCCCCGTATTCGTTTTGAATTTGTTTCAGGACATCTGGTATTACTGCAATTGATGGAACACCATGTGTTTTAGTATAGATGGGAGCAAAGACTGCGCCCAAGTGGTGCAATCTTCCAGTTGTGGTGTGATCCCCATTGGTAAACAGATTGTTAGGATTCTGTGTTTCTCATAAGGGCTAGTATTTGGAAATACTGCTTCGATTTGAGTAATTTTTTGAGCTATCCAGAATGGAATTTGCTCACGTTTTGTGGGCATTTTACCCATGACTGCGTGTAAAGTCTGTGGAGTAATTTTTTGTGTATTCCCCTGTTGAGGGGTTTGATTTGGAATGGTCGTTGGTTGGTTGGACTGTGAAAGTCCGCATGACATATTGGACTAATTGTCTGTAAATTTGTATTAACTCTTGTAGTTGAGTAAGTAATTCCTCGTCTGACATTACATCGATGTCAGGATGAGGTGTGTAGCCGGCTAGAATCGGCCATGTTGCTCCTGGTCTACCTAGTGGACAGCCTGGTAATGTTTTTGTGATGTTTTAGGGCGCCTTTAAACCAGAGATTATGCTCCTGGTATATGAGTGGAATTTCAATATCCTCGAAAGGAATATATTCCTCTGGTGGTTCATCTTCTTTAAAGAAGTGAAATAGTTTTGTTATTGGTTTTGATTCTGGGAATACTATCCATGAATAGAATACCTCTATCTGAAAGGATTCGTGTGCCTCTATCACGAAAACTGCTCTACCACCTCTAGGTGGTAGGCCGTGTTTTCTAAGTTTTAGAGTGATGGCTCTCCTTAAGTTTTGAGGGATGTTTATAACACCCTCATCAGTTTCATTTAAACCTGTAAAGTTAAAAGCTGTTACGACTGGGTCAGCCGCAGCTACACCGTCCTCGGTGCTATTATCCCCGTGTATGGACATTTGTTTTTTGAAAAATGTAGAACAAGTTTCAAGGAAACAAAAGATAAGGTGCACAATATTTTGGAACACTGTATCCTTCAACGTTGAACAAACCAAACAGCTAATCTATAGGTTTTTTGTCCTATTTAGCTTTGGCGGATATTTAACCCTACCCACTCCAGACGTCTTATGGAGTATGTGAGTAGGGGTCTCTGAGAGAAAAGCACGACTGAGTTACTCAGTATCTAGCGTTAAATTAGTGCCTTACCAAACCGTTGCAAAAACAACAATTGATGGACAGAATGCAGAACAATGTCGTACATTCACCCCAGTACAGAGATCTGGGCCTAAATCCATCGTTTTTTTGCTCACCATGCCATTCCAGTTTGGACCAAGCCATATGCAAATCAGTCTTGACCCTCACCCAATGGGAACAGTCCAGCCCGAACTGCCAGGCCAGGTCCTCCCTGGACTGGAAACAAGCATCCTAGGACCGGTTTCGGACTTTCAGCCCTCATCAGCCAGGATAGCTTGACTCCAGTGGCATGGAGAGCACGGGACCCACGTCTGGGCATACCCGTCCCACTCGGGGTGACAAATGCAAAAACAACAATTGATGGACAGAATACAGAACAATGTCGTACATTCACCCCAGTACAGAGATCTGGGCCTAAATCCATCGTTTTTTTGCTCACCATGCCATTCCAGTTTGGACCCAGCCATATGCAAATCAGTCTTGACCCTGCGCCCAATGGGAACAGTCCAGCCCGAACTGCCAGGCCAGGTCCTCCCTGGACTGGAAACAAGCATCCTAGGACCGGTTTCGGGCTTTCAGCCCTCATCAGCCAGGATAGCTTGACTCCAGTGGCATGGAGAGCCCGGGACCCACGTCTGGGCATACCCGTCCCACTCGGGGTGACCAATGCAAAAACAACAATTGATGGACAGAATGCAGAACAATGTCATACATTCACCCCAGTACAGAGATCTGGGCCTAAATCCATCGTTTTTTGCTCACCATGCCATTCCAGTTTGGACCCAGCCATATGCAAATCAGTCTTGACCCTGCGCCCAATGGGAACAGTCCAGCCCGAACTGCCAGGCCAGGTCCTTCCTGGACTGGAATCAAGCATCCTAGGACCGGTTTCGGGCTTTCAGACCTCATCAGCCAGGATAGCTTGACTCCAGTGGCATGGAGAGCACGGGACCCACGTCTGGGCATACCCGTCCCACTCGGGGTGACAAATGCAAAAACAACAATTGATGGACAGAATGCAGAACAATGTCGTACATTCACCCCAGTACAGAGATCTGGGCCTAAATCCATCGTTTTTTTGCTCACCATGCCATTCCAGTTTGGACCCAGCCATATGCAAATCAGTCTTGACCCTGCGCCCAATGGGAACAGTCCAGCCCGAACTGCCAGGCCAGGTCCTCTCTGGACTGGAAACAAGCATCCTAGGACCGGTTTCGGGCTTTCAGCCCTCATCAGCCAGGATAGCTTGACTCCAGTGGCATGGAGAGCACGGGACCCACGTCTGGGCATACCCGTCCCACTCGGGGTGACAAATGCAAAAACAACAATTGATGGACAGAATGCAGAACAATGTCGTACATTCACCCCAGTACAGAGATCTGGGCCTAAATCCATCGTTTTTTGCTCACCATGCCATTCCAGTTTGGACCCAGCCATATGCAAATCAGTCTTGACCCTGCGCCCAATGGGAACAGTCCAGCCCGAACTGCCAGGCCAGGTCCTCCTGGACTGGAAACAAGCATCCTAGGACCGGTTTCGGGCTTTTAGCCCTCATCAGCCAGGATAGCTTGACTCCAGTGGCATGAAGAGCACGGACCCACGTCTGGGCATACCCGTCCCACTCGGGTGACAAATGCAAAAACAACAATTGATGGACAGAATGCAGAACAATGTCGTACATTCACCCCAGTACAGAGATCTGGGCCTAAATCCATCGTTTTTTTCTCACCATGCCATTCCAGTTTGGACCCAGCCATATGCAAATCAGTCTTGACCCTGCGCCCAATGGGAGCTATCCTGGCTTAAGAGGGGTGAAACCCCGAAACCGGTCCTAGGATGCTTGTTTCCGGTCCAGGGAGGACCTGGCTTGGCAATTCGGGGCTGGACTGTTCCCATGAGGCACAGGGTCAAGACTGATTTGCATATGGCCAGGTCTAAACTGGGATGGCATGGTGAGCAAAAGAATGATGGATTTAACCCAGATCTCTTGACTGGGGATGAATGTTTTGATTTGTTCTGCATTCCGTCCATCAATTGTGTCTTTTGCTTTCTCGCCCTAAGTGCGCCAGGTATGCCCAGACGTGGGTCCTGGGCTCACTGTGCCATTGGAATCAAGCTATTCTGGCTGAAGAGGGGTGAAACCCCAAAACCGGTCCTAGGATGCTTGTTTCCGGTCCAGGGAGGACCTGGCTTGGCAGTTCGGGCTGGACTGCTCCCATGAGGCACAGGGTCAAGACTGATTTGCATATGGCCAGGTCTAAACTGGGATGGCATGGTGAGCAAAAGAATGATGGATTTAACCCAGTTCTCTTGACTGGGGGTGAATGTTTTGATTTGTTCTGCATTCCGTCCATCAATTGTGTGTCTTTTGCTTTCTCGCCCTAAGTGCGCCAGGTATGCCCAGACGTGGGTCCTGGACTCACTGTGCCACTGGAATCAAGCTATCCTGGCTGAAGAGGGGTGAAACCCCGAAACCGGTCCTAGGATGCTTGTTTCAGGTCTAGGGAGGACCTGGCTTGGCAGTTCGGGCTGGACTGTTCCCATGAGGCACAGGGTCAAGACTGATTTGCATATGGCCAGGTCTAAACTGGGATGGCATGGTGAGCAAAAGAATGATGGATTTAACCCAGATCTCTTGACTGGGGGTGAATGTTTTGATTTGTTCTGCATTCCGTCCATCAATTGTGTGTCTTTTGCTTTCTCGCCCTAAGTGCGCCAGGTATGCCCAGACGTGGGTCCTGGGCTCACTGTGCCACTGGAATCAAGCTATCCTGGCTGAAGAGGGGTGAAACCCCGAAACCGGTCCTAGGATGCTTGTTTCCGGTCCAGGAGGACCTGGCTTGGCAGTTCGGGCTGGACTGTTCCCATGAGGCACAGGGTCAAGACTGATTTGCATATGGCCAGGTCTAAACTGGGATGGCATGGTGAGCAAAAGAATGATGGATTTAACCCAGATCTCTTGACTGGGGGTGAATGTTTTGATTTGTTCTGCATTCCGTCCATCAATTGTGTGTCTTTTGTTACCAAACCGTTGGGCATCATGTAGTGTAGTTCCTATTTCCCTAATAGGCTCTGCGCATTGGAATAATATACGCTATAGATTCGACATAGGACTGAGGTCAGTATGTCCCTATCGAGTATATTAAACTTAATTACTTTGTGCCAGCTAACTCAGAGGCCACTAGAAACTCCTTGTAAACAAGAAGGGAGTAGTTTCTGGCAACCGCATAAACATGACAACTTTGTTTCCCTTTAGAATCGGAACACTCTCAGAATCGTGGAAACAATAGATAACAGTTTCACTCAGCTAATCGTGCATGCTTAGTTTCTTCAGAGTTACACAGAAAGAATAGACGGGCGTTTCAATAAAAAGGATTTATTGAACAGTCTTGTTTCTCGTGTAAGAGATATGAGCTGTTATGATCACAAGACAGTATGCGAGATATATAATGTACAGCGTAAGCAGTAGAAAGAAATAATACTGCGCTAGCATTATCTTTTAGCTATGACACATATATTCATATACATAAATAACATAAGCTAAAAATGCGAGTACTCATAAGATGCTTCTCTAACTAGTCCTACCCTAGTGTACCTAACCTAAGTGTAGTGCAAGGTAAGAAGTAGGTGAAGTATTCTACAGTATGGTATGCTATAGTCTAGTATGCCAAGTCTAGTATGCCAAGTCTAGTATGCAAAGAGTCCCTCTAGGTTCTAGTCAGCTCCATACCTTGAGAATGAGAGAGGTGGGAATCTCCTTCCGGATCTCGAACTCTAACACCCCGCGAAAGGAGTCAGAACACTGGGAGCTGGATTCTCTGCGAGCAGGGATGACAGCGTCTCTTGTCAGTGCGTCAGGCTGGGACACGGGTTCCTCTAAAGTCGAGGTCTCCTCCTACTTGCTTGGGCAAGGGAAGGTATATTTATACCTGGTAGGTGCCTTGGAATGTTAGCATTGACGTAAAGTTGGGCAGAGGAAGACGTCAGGAATGAACCCTTAAGGTATAGTGATTCATGCATAATAAATGAGTTCTTGGAGAAATCAATAGTCCTGTGCTAGGGGAACTCCCAAGAGCTTACGGGTCTGGTTTCTAAGAACTCGTTGTGACGTTAGGGTGGACGGATGTAAGTGACCATGCCTGTATTTGGACAGCATGGCTAATGCCTAAATAAGGACTGGGATCTTATGCCTGTATAAGGGCAATGCGAATTGTGCCTATATAAGGACATGTTTCAGGAAAACCTATATACGTACACCTAAAGCGGAATACAACAACAGAAAACAGTTGAAATGCTGCTGAGATTCTTCTCTTCAATGAATGAATCTTCCGAAGACGCGGAGATAGTAGGGAGGAGCGTGGTGGTGAAGTGACGCCCACGAAGGCTTCTCGTTTCAAGAACAACGTGCGCAGACTCCGAAGTCGAACACTAGGGGGAAGTCCTACTCCTGACGAGAACCAGGACGACTGGAGACCGAGAGCAGAAAACCGCCGTTTACTAAGGGAATTTCCAATAGACGCGGTCAACTACGGAAAAGGTACGAACTCTAGGAATACTTCAGTGAAGTGCGCAATCACTAGGGAGCGCGAGCTTCATCAAGATTCCACACTGCTCGAGGAGAGAAACACTAGACTGCACTATGGGTGGGAGGGTTGGCGGCCATCTTTAAGTTCTTTTCGTGCCACCGAGTTCTCCAAATGAAGCCCATAGCCTGGTCTCCTCTTTTCTTGCAGCGTTTCCTGACCAGTAAAGCGCAAACAGATCTTGTTAGGGGATCTGGAGGTCTGACAAGGTGGCACAAAGTGGTATTACAGAAGGGATCCCAAGAAGCCTTGTAATTAACTGAATGTACACCGACATCCATTAAAATTTAGACATTCAATCATTTGCAATGAGACATTACTCCTATGCAAATAAAGGGATTTCCAAAGACCAAGAGCAGACTTCTACCACCAAAGCATGCATACAGGCAAATAGACTCAAGAGAGATGTACAAATTGGCCAAGACTCAGGACTTTGTTATCATTTAGCAAGTAACTGACCAGAATACCCTTTGGGAGGAGCCTTGAAGGGTACCCAGGACCTATCCAGGATTTCCCCACGGGCTGCTATAGTGAAGGACCGTACCTAGACTATGGGGAATTTCCCTAGCTTGCTCCTAAAGGAAGCCTATACATGCACATGCTCCCGCTTTGTTGATTAAAAGGGGGGCGTTCTAACACAGTGTGGTAATGCTCACCTTATAACGCACATTTGCTTTGTTCATGCAATTTGCTTTGTTAAAGGGCTGATCAGTCTGTCTATTCTGGAAAACACAAAACGGGTTAGCTCTAGGCCTGGACGAAACTCACAGAGTTTTGTTCTGCGGAATTCCACGGAGTTACAAAAAACTCCACGAGATTCCGCGGAACTCCAACAATAGGTGGAATAATGATCAGCCACCCCTTTGAGCCGCCTTTTTTGTGCCAGTAGACACGTCCGCGATAAAATAGCAGTGAGAATAGCACCATGTGGTCCTAATGGGCACGCCCATTTTGTTTTACCTGCTTTCTATTCTGTGCATGGTGCTAGGCCTGATTTTTCTATCCATTTCAAATCTTTCCAATCCTCCCTATATATATTTATTGATTCCTTTCCTTTCTTTTCCTATTTCTGCTTTTTTTCCCCACCCAGCGCAGGGAGAGACAGGGAGCGGCAGTGCCAGTGCAGCTGTTAGCTGCATACCTTGCTGTCATCGTCGCCACCATGGGGTGCAGCCCTGCGCCATTTTTTCAGAGGCGGAGGAGGCCGCACTTGTTTATTATTTGCAGCACCATCTCCCCTCCATGCTGGTAGCAGGCGGCAGGCCTGGGAGAGGGTGCGCCCTACAGGAGCATCAGCTACTGTGGGGGAGAGTGCGCTGGTGCCTGCGTCGGAGCAGTGGGTTCCAGCACTCCCAGCACCAGCAGTTGATGCACTGCTAGGTGGATATACTGGTCTGGGAGCAGGACCTACTCAACCTGCTGGGAGTCGAGGTTGTGGGGCCTGATGAGAAATTATTTATTTGTGTTTGTGTTCTACAAAGCTAATATTTTTTTTCAAAGCACATGTTACTCACACTCAGTGGTAAGTTAAATGCTCGGAGCTACCTAATCGTACTCGTCAGTTCTCGCTTGGGCTGATTATATAAAAAGTAATGCAGACTCCTCTGTCCTCTCACTAAGATACTGGTAGTAGTAATATCAATAAATATGTCACCCTTTTCTTCCTAATCACCTTCATCTCCCACCATGATCGGAGCAAATTCCTTGCTCTCATCACCTTCACCACCACCACCTGCAGCTATTTTTTTTAAGGTGCGTCTCCCAGCAGATTGCACAATGTTTTTTCATATAAGCCGTTTGGCCTCCAGTACCATAGTGTGAACCAGGCTTACCTCGACGAACACTCGTGCAGCAAATGAAGCATATTACAATGTTATCTTGCTGCTTGCTAATCGTAAAGAAGTCCCATACTGAGAAGGTGAACTTTTTCAGTGGGCCACTGGTGCCCATGCCAATGACTAAAGAACTGGAAGTAGGTGGGTGTGTCGACGATTGCCTCTCTGCAGTGCTTACTTCTACTGAGGTCGTGGTGGATGCAGGAGTCGGCGGCGGCCTTACAAATACGGGAGCTGGTGCTGGGGGTGGTATCACTGCCACATCACCATTAATATATTAATATTCATCCATATATGCAAGAATTAATGGGACTATATTCCAAGTAAAATCTGTACCTTGGTCTTGAAGGAGACTACCCTTTTCAACTACTACCACAAAGAACACGTGCACATAAACTCATGGTATCCATAACATAATTCAATTAAAGTAAGTGAAAGACCAAAGAAACGGTGCAGCTCTTGAAGGAAAAATCTGAACTCAGGTATAAACTACATTAATTTATTATCCTGGCAAGCCAAATGACCCTGGGACTGGTCGGTACTGCTTTCTCCAAATTTGGGCACCAGTTTTGAAATATGTTCTAACATTTAGTCAAGCCATTACGTTTTAATTCCCACTTTCGACTGGCAAAAATGTCACTTGCCCCAAAGGTAAAATGCTAATCTTTTCCAAATTCAAGTAATTAAAAAAGTTTTTCCAAAGTTTTATAGGGGTTACCAGCCATAAGAGTTCGACAGACTTGGCTGATATATTGGCCTTTCAAGTGCGGCCAATGCCTTGGTCCAGCTCTGACTTCATTTGGCTCTCAGCAATATACCTGTCTGTGGGATAACTCTAAAAGCATCTTCGACTCACTTAAAATCGCAGCTGAAAATGCATGAATGTGTTTATGCTTTATTGATGATGATAGCCACTCAGTTTACGTCAGCTGTCTGGAAATTATCTGCGTAAAACTTGAGTTAAGGCACCTGCTGCAGGGAAGAAGCATCATTCATACAATCATGCTGAAATGTAGCATGCACATACATGTGTGACCTCATTGATGGCATTTCTGATATAGCCACCCTTCTATGATAAACTCTTGGCAGGGGAATGTGAGCTAAATGTAGTAGATTTAGATGATACATGGATGCTAGGCAACTAACTGTGCCAAGTGATGTTTTACAAAAATACAAACAACAAAATATGCTGGCATCAAACAGTGATAAAATGTACTTGAGATTGTCATTTTCTAAGCAGTTCTGGAAGACATTTCATTCCATTTAGTGCACTGAAACAAACTCACGCGTGTACAAATACTTGAACTCTCTTGGACTCTCCTTTCATCTCTCTCTTTCTCACTCTGTCTTTCGCTCTATTTAGTTATCTTCTCTTTCTCCCTCTCTCTCTCTTTGAGGGTTTGCAATTCGCTGCAGAAGGTGCCTGAAGATATTTAAAGTAAACGACATAGGACCCTACAATTCAATATATAGAGGCTTCCATGTTTTCTCCTCTTGACACAGTATTACGAGTCCTCAGGTGTGAAACATTCTATATGCAAGTTTCCACAATCTATTTTAGTGTTTTTACACTAGTATTTGTTCGACAATGTGTAATGTGTTCCATTTATACAAAAGTGATGTAATATGATGAACTCATGCTAATTTTTAACAAGTACATAGTGTTATTTTAGTCTGCCTTCTCTCGTTCCAGGTAGCTTTCCTTTCTCTTGGTCCACGTTCTCAGCGCACGCTCCGTGTTAGAAGGTCGAGGAGAACCAAATATTGAGTTAATGTAAGAACAGAATTCCATAGATCTTCTGTTTAAGTGACATGCTCCTGTTTTACATGTAATATTAGTGTTGTGCTCATCCTTTCTTTATTTGTCAATAAGCGCTGAAATATACTTACCGAATGACTAATTACATCATTCTACAGAGCAGCTACCTGCGATGTGAAAGAACCTCAGAGCGACAATGTTCACAGACCAGGACTTGAGCTGTGAGTGACAGGAAGCTGATGGAGTGAGATTTGTAAAACACATCATCATGAAATTAAGTAACCCCGTAATAATGTATTGACTGCATGAACTAATCAACTCTGAATGCACACATTTACACAGGGGGCAAACGCATTTTACATAATATGCTAAACCATGTTGGCATGAGTATGTATTAACTGTTTGAGCTTTGAAAAATGTACTAATGCATGTTTATGCTGTGTTGTACATTGCACATTTTGCATGTTGTGCACAAATAACGAAAAGGTTGCTTTAAATTAATATCTTTCGCTAGGATTTATTTAACACAGGGCATTAGTATGGTGGGAGGCAAACATAATGGGTTTTATTTCATGAATTAATATTCTTTTGTGTTTGTTTACTTTAGTACGGGATTGGGCCTGCATGAAAATGGCCTCTCGTTTAAACCAGCATGTGGTTGGCCTGGTCGGTATGAAGTGCGCATGTGCCAGGAGGGGTTGCCTGCTCGCAGACTACAGAGTGTACCAGATGATGCAATCCGCGTGAAGGCCATGTTGACCTGTGTCTTATTGTTTATGTGCCAAGATGCGACAGTGACTGTGGGAACAGCCATCACTACGTGCAATTTGAATGTGAAAGCGGATATCATAATGTACTATGTATCGAAAAGTATAATTATGAATGCTAGTGCTATACGAATGTATTGGTCTTAAATCCTTCCTTTGCTAGAACTGGTATAGGATGGATTTGTGGGGAGAACTGGATGAGGCGACCCTAGTATGATTTATGACAACCAATCACAGACCGAGTTTCTACTTATACTGCAACATTGTAAGATAGTGTGCTAGGCAGAAAGGTATAACTGATATCCCAATTAGGGGTGTGACAGAGAAGATCAGAGAGCAGAGCGGATCAGATCAGAGCGGAGACGAGATGAGACAGAGGCAAGGCAGTGTGGCAAGGCAGAGCGGTCCGGTATAGCAGTGCAGTCCGGTGTGGCAGATCAGAGAGAAGAGACGATCAGAACGCACAGAGAAGATCCAAGACAGAGAGAGCAGACCACCACAGAGTCAGAGAACCTTTAGGTACGAGAACGTTGTGGGAGTGCTGGGGAGGAGACTGCGACCGAGGAGGTAGATTAATTGGGAGATTAATTTTAGTTGTTAGTTTATAGCAAACTTTGCTGCATCTGTCCTGTTAACTTTGTCCTCCGAGCCTATCTCTGGGGACCTCTTGCCACAACCTTGGCCAAGGAAGTGGTTTCCTGTTTCTTTGGTGGGTATTGCCCTCCTTGATTGCTTAAGTTTGCAATTATATTTCTGCAAGTATTTATGCTGTACCTTCTTTTCCCCATTCCTTTGCATGCTTTGATATCGATGCAAATGATTCATTTTGATTACATTGCTTGATAATTTGTTCTCTTATATGTAATCTTGTATGTGCACTGACAATCCAATCACGAGCATTAATAAGATAAAATCATTAACTGAAGAAATGACTTTGTGGTTATTTAGTTAAATGTTAAACTGTTTAGTTAATCATAGTCACCATCAACTCTTCAACTAATGGTCCATTGACCAAAAGAAGAAGAAAGTTGAAATTACGAATAGTTAGGAATTATATACAATTGTTATTAATGTGAAACTTAGTACTTAATAAAACTGACAAATTAAACCCCCCAACTCAGCGCCAGTCCTCAGGGATCATTTATGGGTAATGTGTGATGGGCCCCGTTGTTTGGTAAAGCAATTTATGTATGATGAGATGTCTTTTGGTCCCTGGCTCAGGAATTTAGGGGTTGCGCTGGATCAAAGCCAATCAATTACAGACAAGCTGCATTGAGTTCAGGCATCTGCGCGTCAAACTGAAGTCGCCCATCACTTCTAACATAGGCTTCAGAGGTCCTGAAGCCATCAACGCTGCTAGCCTCCCACCGAAGGGAGCTCCGAAGGACCGCCTTTACATGCCACATCTAGGCAGTTGCATAGCAGAAGTACAGCGCTCTTACGGGAAGGCGCACTATTTGGTCTTGAGGCATCAGCGAGGCATCCCTCAAACAAGACTACCACAACCAGCCACCGCCCATAGTACTTGACAGAATGCAGTGCTTAATTTGTAAACAATTGGTAAAAATAAAAAATAAAAGTGCCAGGGCCATGTCAGGAAGCTATTGCAACTTGCACCTTGCTGGGCTGCCAATTACAATATAAATACAACTGATAACCATCACAGAAGTGTGATAGTTCAGACTATTCCAGGCACCCAAAGCTTTTAGAATGGCTTGATCGGCAGGTATTAGTTATTTTTAATGTGTATTGAATTAATAAACTATTGCTTTTGTGCTCTTCTCTGAATTAGGCAAACAGTGCCACCATGTGGCAGCCTGTTATAAGTGCTAGGGTTAACAATTAAGTGCTGGTGCCCAGCACCAGAATCCACAGGTTCAAATTAAGCACTGTGACAGATTCACATCTAGTGGGGTACAGCCTAATGTCAATTACGTTATTCACAGCATCACATTATTCATTGACAATGAGTCATCAACAGGGAATACCCTGTTCGGTGAGTACCTATCATAGCAATTTGGGCAGTACTGTTCCCATGAGGAGTGGGGCCAAGGCTGATTCGCCTATGACTGGGTCCAAACTAAGATGGTATGGTGAGCAAAAGAATGATGGATTGGGATGCTACCCCCAACGATTGCCAGTGGTTAGACAAATTGTAAGCATTTCTGCCATCACCTTTTGTATTTTGTGTACCACCCTAAGTGGCAAGGGTATACACAAACGTGGTTCCCATGCTCACTGTGTCACTGGAACTAAGCTATACCTGGCTAATAAGCCCTTATCAGGGCGAAGCCTGTCCTAAGTTGCTTATGTTCTTATTCAATCAGGACCTGGTCTGGCAGTTTGGGCTGGAGTCTTCCAATGAGGATCAGGGTCAAGGGTGATTTGCATATGGTTGAGTACAAACTGAGGTGGCATGGTGAACAAAAGAACAATGGGCTGAGATGCTACCCTAAGCGATTGCTAATGGTTAGACAAATTGCAAGCATTCCTCCCATCACCTTTTGTGTTTTGCGATAACTCTTAGTCTCCAGACTTTAGTCAATACCCTGAGTGGCCATGGTGCTGTGGGTACCGATAGGGGTCTCATTGATTTAAATGAGGGATATTCTACAGGATGGATTAGTTTAGAGACTGCTGAAGCCTGTCGGTTTACTTCTGAGAAGTGAAGGAACAAGACAATGCTGCATCTACAATTTTTGTTATTCAATTAACCTAGTGTAGTAAAATTGTAAGAATTAGCAGAAGCAAATAACAAACTAAAACAGAAAACGAAGAAAATGCCACACAGCTTACACCACTAGTCTACCATAATCCTGTACCATACCTGTGTCTGTAAGAGAAATGTACTCAAGTCCCTCATGCTTCTTCTAACCTGTCTGCTATCAGTGCAGCTCTCACATTTGTTTTGAACGCAAGCACTTGGTCTGAGAGTTATAGCAAATCCTTCAGTAAGTCTTCTGACTATTTAGACGCTAAAATATATGTTTATCCTGCTGTTACAGCGGATGGAAGTTCATGAGACAGAGATGTGAGAACTGTGCTCTTAAAATGCACAATTCGTAGAATAAGGGTCCTCTTTGCCAAGTGGCCTGTACGTGCTATTGCTAAACAAGGTATCCATAACAATATACAATGAGTATTAAAACACAATAAAAACATCTCAAACCTACATACATAATTTGAAGAAATTATTGAATAAACCTCATGTTTTAACACCCTTCCAAAGGTAGGTAGGGTCAAAGGTCTTGGGACACAAACAACAGACTTATATGGGAATATACAACAGTGTGTTTTCAGTGACTGTCTTGGTGAGGCTAGGTACTAAATATTATGTTCTGATCATGGCTTTCCATTCGCATATTGGCCTCGTGTGATCCTTTATCATGTGTGATATGTTGTTTGCTTAATTGTGGTAGATTCTTCTGAAGGTCCCTTTTAGATAGTAGCTCTGCGTTCCTTCCCAGTCAGTGAAGTTATGCAGTGTTTTCATTTGCTGGAATCTCTCTGCCCTGTGTACTTCACTTTTTCTCCTGAAAATTGAGGTGAATGTGTGTATCACTTTTAATTGCATTTCCACAAGATGCAGCCTTTCAAACATGATATCACTACAAGGTTCTTTTATATATGGTTCTGACTGTGTCATTTCTGTATATTGGTGAGCTGAGGTGTCCTTTTTGTTGTGTCTGTGAAATGGGTATGCCTATGGATTGTGCTAATCTGAGGATTATCATGATACAATCAGTGCAGGAAATGAGGGGGATCTCGCCGGATCCGGCTGGTAATAATGAATCGGTCGGGGCAGGCCCCATAGAAATATGCTGGATTTGTCACAGTGTAATTTGTTGACACCTGGACACATTCACCAGTGCCTGCTTTCCATTCCGAGTAGCATTCTGCATGCGGTGAGGGGGCTATAACTTCCAGTTGGGCACAAAATAAAGGCCTGTTTTAAAGGCCATCAGACCTCTTTTTACAAATATAATTCTGTCTGGGAGCCATGTAGAGCCTAACCCAATGTGCCAATGCAGCAGATGGGCCAAAGGCACACAGCTTAAAATCACTTCAAGTACTTAAGAGAAAACAAGATTTGGAGGCAGATTTTTGACTTTGTTTAACCCTTGTACAGAAGGTATTTTATGCATTAAATGAATGTCAGATGCATCTGTCTGTTTGAGTAATTTCCCAAAGAATTATTTAAATAGCACTTACTAATTTAATTTCATTTTTATAGTGCTATTTATCTCAAAGTAGTGTGTCAGAGTGCTTATCATTACATATACACATTATACAGAGACAATATATCATAGAAGTGTGTAAATCAAAGTACAGGAAAGGCTACATAAGACAATGAGGGTTAGGAGATACAAGAGCCACATATCGTCATTACTGGAGACTGTGAGAGGCTGGCCTGGTATATGATGTACACTTATGTAAGTGGACACCCTGCACCAGTCCAGACAACCCTTATGGCGATTTAGGAGGTCCTAGACAACCTTAGAAAGCTCTCTAAGTGGTAGCTGTGGAGAGCAGCCTCCAGGCTTAGTCCAGAAGGAGTGTAAAGCAGCTTGTTTTACCAGAATGCAATCTTATAGGTATAGATTAAGTGAAAAAGAACCACACAGTGTATTTATAAAAATATGTATTTATTATATAATACTCACTAACACATACAGATATCTCCTACCCGGAGATATGCACAATGCACACAATACTTAGCATAGAAATCACTTAAATAGCACGGAATACATAGTGGACCCCTGGGGGGGACCAAACCATAAAGTGGTATAAGAACCATGACTCGTGTGAAGACAATGCCCAGAGGATGTAGAAGTGCCGAGGACCCAAGGAACCACCCAAGGTGAGTGACTAAGAACCCCACGGAGATCGTGTGCAGTGTGGGAACACGACTGCGTTCTCCGTACAAATCAACGTGTAGTCGCTGTTGCAATTTTAAAGATTAAGGACCCTTCCCAGTGGACCCTGAAGAAACCCCGTGGAAGACAGAAGGTTAGAGAGCCACCCCACCTGTGGATCCTAGTACCCACGTTACCTAGCCTAGGGAAGCCGGGTACACAGGTGTGAAGTGGTGTCGGAAACCGCAGTCGAACCCAATGGAGGACTTTAGAAAGATGCTGCTGCTGGAGAAGGAGAAAGTGTCCGGTGGAATCCAAAGGTAGATTCAAGTTGAGGAGTACCTGCAAGCAGAGGGGACAGAGTCTATGTCACTCAGGAGTGACCCGGAGACCTGGAAGACGAATGCCCACCGATGTCGGGAGTTGCAGGAGAGTTGACGGTGAACTTGACTTTGCAGTTGTGAGGACCATGCGATGCTGTGGAAGACCAGGAGCCATGCACGAGCTGTCCCACATCGGATGTTGAGAGTTGATGGGTCAGTGTCCGTCGGGAGCACCAACAAGCCTTGGCAACTGCAAACAACGTGGAAGTCGAAGAAGGTGCAGTGTCGGGACAAGCAATGTCCACGGGACTCATCACAAGCAGGGGAGTCAGGGCAGCCTCTAAGCAGTCAGGGGAGCCCAAAAGAAACAAATATGACCCTCAACAGGACCCACATGCCGGAGGCTCTTGAGTCGCAAAAGGACCTCAAGCAGCTCACTAAAAGATGCAAGCCACAGTGCAAACGATGCGATGTGGACAAAGACTTTGGTCACTGGAGATGCTTGAGGTTGAGGCTACTTGGAGCCCGAAGATCTTGGTGGAAGGAAGCCAACAATCCTTTGCAATGGCAAGTCAATGCGTTGCACAGGGGTTCAGTTCCTGTGGCTCCCACAAGGGATTCTGGCCTCAAACTTGATGAGAGGGCAGGGCAGGCCTCAAGAGATGTAGAAAATCACCACCTATGTTGCTGAGCCTTTCAGGGTCCGTGGGAGCTCAGGATCAGCAGACCTGTTAGCTTAGTTGTGGTGCCTGCAGATGCAGGGAAGTGACTCCTTCACTCCAAGGGAGATTCCTTCAGGTGTCTTGGATGTCCATAGGCCTTGGAAGGTTGCTGTATGGTGCACAGGCACAGACGATACAGCAGACTGGAAGCGAGACGAAGTTGAGCCCAAACGAAGTCCAGCAAAGTCCAGAGTGCCCAGACGGTAGAAGTTGAAGTGGTGTCTGAATTGAATCGTGTCCTACGACGAATCTAGGGACCTACACCCAGGAAAGCCCTTAAGTACTCTAAGGAAAGGGTTGGGAAGATTCAGGGGACCCTCCCAGGGGAGGGTCCGGACAGGGGGGAGGTTACTCCCATGTCCTTTGTCCAGTTTCACGCCAGAGTGGGAGCCAACGGCTCCCAGGACTGGTTTGAACTGAACTATGCACAGGGACACCAAATGTGCCCCTCATGCAGACTTTCAGGTGCTGGCAAGTGCACCCACCCAGCCCTAATAAACTAAATCCTGTCTGGGAGTTGGTCACACCTCCCTGTGACAGGATGCCAATTGTTCTGCCTTCCCTGCTTGAGCTTGGCTTAGCAGCAGGAGGGCAGAAATGTGTCTCTGGTCGGCAGCAGCCATTTTGTGCTGTTCGGGACTAGAAGGCTGGTACCAGGAACACTGAAAGCCTAACGGAGGGCTCTCCCAGTGCTTAGAATCATACCTCCCACACCGTTTACGGTGTGGGAGGTATGATTCCAACATGTTTGATACCAAACATGATAGGATTCGTTGCAGCCAATTTCGAGATGGTCATCGCATAATTACGTGGTGCCCCTCTATATGGTATATGGCTGCATCACTTACAACCCAGGAGAATGAACTCTATAGGCTGTAGGGGTGTCCTGCGCATGCAGGGGCACCCTCACACTTAGAACCAAGCACCCTGCCTTCAGGATTGCAAATCCCTGCTATCGGGGTGACTTATAGGTTTTAAGTGCAGTGACCCTAGATATAGGAAAATTATATCTTTCGTAAGTGGTGCTAGCACCAGCTTACACAGGCTGCATTGGCAGGACTGTAGTTACAGTTTGAATGGTCTCCCATG
The DNA here is from genome assembly GCA_963921515.1 of Calotriton arnoldi. Taxonomy (NCBI): domain Eukaryota; kingdom Metazoa; phylum Chordata; class Amphibia; order Caudata; family Salamandridae; genus Calotriton; species Calotriton arnoldi. The sequence goes on from CAWUFW010000932.1 coordinate 1,626,736, forward strand.
GGTGGCCTAATACATGCTTCAGCCCATGGGGGACCTCTGGGGTACCTATGCCCTGGGTACCTTAGTACCATATACTAGGGACTGATAAAGGTACCTCAGTATCCAATCTGGGAGGTACCTAATTACTGAACATAACAATTTAGGGGAAAAAGCAGAGAGACTGGGGTCCTGATTAGCAGGATCCCAGTCAGACAGGTCAAAAAAGCTTAGCACCAGGCAAAAAGTGGGGGTAACCATGCAAAAGGATCCTGCCTTCCTACAGAGACATTATGGGGTATATTTACAAGGGGATAGCGCCACCAGAACATCACTTTTAGTGACGTTCTGGTGGCGACCTGCCTTCTCTGTATTTACAAAGCAGCGCTAAGCCACTTTTTGTGGCTTAACGATACCTTGTAAATACGGCCATTTTACATGTATCACTTAGCGTGACAGGGGCGTGCAATTGGTGTTGCTGTAGGCGTTCCACTGCAACACCCATTGCTTTTTGAAGCTGCCCCAGATTTGCAAGGATCTGTAAATCTGAGGCAGCACCAAAAACTAACGCCATGCAAGAGCAGGTGTTAGAATGGCAAAACGAGAAGAAATAGCTTCATTTCTCCTCGTTTTTGCTTTTTCCATGTGTGCTGCATTCTGCAGCACACATGGAAAGAGCAAAACATCATTAATGATTGTTTATGTGAAGGAAGGAATACCTTCCTGCACATAAGCAATCATTAAATAGTTAAAATTTGCTACTTCTACGTGTGCTGCACCTCCCCTGCCCTGTTGCAGGACCGAAAACCAAACCCTTCTGCTTCTCGCAGTGCGAGAAGCAGTAACATAAAATGGTATTTATACCATTTTATGTTACTGCTTCTCGCACTGTGAGTAAGCAGGGGGCAACGCTCCTCCGCCCACATGGAGGAGCCGCCCTGGATCATTCCCTGCAACGCAAGCACCCTTGGACCCGGGCGCAAAGTTGCCTGCATTGGCGCTAGGCAGCTAATTTTAGCACCAGCTCTAGGGAAAATACAGGGTTTCGCCGTATTGTTATAAATACGGTGCATCCAGCATTTTGGAAATGTCGGAGCGCGGCGCTTCCAAATTTGGCGCAGCTCCGCGCTCCGAAATTTCACTGTAAATATGCCTCTATATGTCAAGAGTGACAAGAGTGCAATGTCTGGAGAAACACAAAGCCATGATTTAAAATGGTACAGTGCTTGGAGCCATCTGTACTAATAAGTCATTATTACTACACAAAGAAACCTTAGGATATTGATAGATTGAGTGCAAAAACACCTTGCAGTTTTCATTCAGCCCCTTGATTCTGGTTCATAGGTCACTGTGCTATTTTGCAAAGATTGCAATTTATGAACAGCAAGTAACAAAAGAATCTGTGTCAAAAGCAGTAACCCACTTACCTATCTACATAAAACAAAATCTGTGATATGCATGTTAAACAACGTGCTTTGCAGCAGGCACATTAGCTCGCAATGCTATTTTATGAGTCAAAACTGTGTCTAGCCAAAACACAGATCTCCCCAGCAAGTGCAACAACCAGAGGTATCTTACTATAATTATTAGCCCCTCAAAATTGTAGGACACAATAAGATCTCTGCAGCAGGTGCCATACCACCTAAATATATTGTAAAATGCAGCCTCTGAGAACAGTGAAATAACCCACAGCGCATGTATGGTCACTTTTCTACTTGTTTCCAATTTTGTAAAAAAATACATGTAAAAGCTGACACTCAGACTCTGCTTTTCATGGCACTGCCCCTCGGAAGTCCACCCCTTTTCCACTACCACACCCTGAACCCCAATTTATGGGTTCCGTCAGAACGTTTTTCCAATTCCAGCACTGGATCCAATTGCATTGTTTTAGGTATTTTCATTCTTGCAATACGAACTATGGGGCATATTATCAAGAAACGGCGTTAAAATTATCGCCGCTTTAGCGGCAGAAAACTGCCGCTAAAGCGGCGATAATGGGCTTGATAATATGCCCTTGAGAATTCCAATAGAAGCCCCTGTTGACACCAGAATATGGACTTCTATTGGAATTCTCCAGGGCATATTATCAAGCCCATTATCGCTGCTTTAGCGGCAGTTTTCTGCCGCGATACTTTTAACGCCGTTCTTGATAATATGCCCCTATATTTTCCACCAAATACTTTTGTGGCGTACTGTTTGTTAGCGTTTGTTCTTTCTTTTTTTTCTTTTAAAAATAGTTCATCTGCATTTGATGAATTTATGCTTAATTGAAAGTATGGTATTTATCGCTGGATGAAGGAGCTGGTAAACAGGTTTTGTCATAATTTTGGTTTTTCTGTTCTGGCAATCCAAGAATGTTTAAGTAGTGTACGTGGAGGTCTGTGAATTTCTTCAGTTACTTAATCGCATTAGTCATTTTCAGGGTTGTTAATGGCCGTGTTACACTTTGGTTGTCTGACTACTGAGTAATCTTCTCCCCATTGTCTGTTTGCTTGATTTGATTTTTGCCGATAAGCCCCGAAGAGTGCTTGTGCTGCAATCTCTGTTTTAATGGTCTGGAGAGTTGAAAGTTTTCATGGATTGCATATGGCTGTGGATTTTTGTGATACATTTCTATGTTGCTGTTGTTTTTGTTCTGATGACACTGGATGCGTTTCCCTCTTATTGACTTCTTTGTCGTGTTGTCGATCAGTTGTCCTTTTATCCTTTACTATCCTTTTATAAATGTTTTAGTTTGCAACATACATTTCTGCTATGGTTGAAAACTTGCTTTTAGTTGGTTTTACTGATTTCGCAGTCCTTAGTGATTATAGGGGCCGGTCTGGTCATGCAAATATGACAACGAAAGCCCTGAGTGGTTGTCATATTTTGGTTTGGTGTACTAGCCTTCAAGTCGCATGATTGGTCGTGCAACCTTTGACTAAAATACTTATTTGCCTTTTTTTTCTTCTATATCCACCTGGGAAATGTTAAGCATTTTCTTCCTTTTCCTTAATATGCTTAATGACCTTAGGATGAACCCTACATGTCTAGTTCACACATTATTCCTGTAAATCTTGACCATTTTTCACAGTAATCCTGCAATCTCAGTTCTCTTTGAACTGTCAGACTGAATCAAATAGGCTCATTGACACATCACTGGCAGACGAGTCTGGTGGACTTCCAACAGTGAGGAATCAGAAAACAAACACTCGCAAAGGCATTGGTCTCGCCTTTGAAAACTATTGGCTGAACCAATCATTTTAGCCATGCAGCATAGCATAATAGACGCTGTGCCGCATGGCTACAAATTTTTTTTTTTAAATTAAACGTTTGATGCATCTGCTTTTTTTTTAGTTATCGATCAGAGTTGGATCAGTTACTAAAAAGAAAAAAAACATTGTGAGGAGATTTTTTTTTTAAAAGCTGATGGGGGTAAAAACAATGAAGGGGTAGCAACACAGAGGGGCAGAAACAACACAGAGGAATGAGGAGTAAAAGCAACATGGTGGAAGGGCGTGGGTGGCCTGAGAAAACAGAGCGGGGGACAAGGGATGAAGCAACAGTGCCATAAAGGATTTCCAAGTTGCGCTGACACTGCCCTTAGAGAACCAGTCACCACAGAGCTGGTTCTCTGCTCTCATGGGCAGCAGAGAGCACAGCTTTGTGTTTGTAGTGAAACTACAGAGGGTGGTACATTGGCTGTTTTTTTTCCAATGCAGGCACAGGGCAAGTTATAAGGGTGCTGTTGTGAGTGTGTAACAGGATACCAGCTATCTTTTAATTTGAGTGGGTTAGGAAAGGACAAATGCTGATGGTGTTGGGATTGTATAAGGACACGTGGTACATTTTGTTTTAATATTTGTTTGAAGGGTAATTCTGAGGGAAGTGTGGGGTTGTGCAACATACAGGACGTTTCTAAAACTTGTGTGGTGAATGGGGGGTGACAGGAGGGTTGGGGTGTGACAGGACACTAGGTTTAACATGGAGCAAGAGGAGGTGCAGGTGCCAGTGAGGTCATGTTATGTATGGATCCTCCATGACTCATCCACTCCTGCACAGCCTATGACAGCAGTGGGAATGAAAGAGAGAGACCATACATAATATCAATTTAAAGTTGGGTACCTGTGATTAATAGGGATTTTTTTAGCTTAGGGTTCTGGTTGGCATAGACAACGCAAGCTTCAAACTTCTTACCTATTTAATGTCACTCAGAACCCTTTGGTGAAAAATATCCATTATTCACAATGACTGATCTATAATTCATGTGTTATGAAGGTCAGTTCAAAAGTAATTAACAATGATGGTGTTTCCCATGTCAGTGGCTTCTGCATGCTCATGATGTCAGCAAGTTCAACTGCTGTCACCTGCCTCCTCATAATCAACCTCATTTTTGTTTCTCTACCCCTTTCAGTATTGGTACTGCAATCAGGTGCAGCATGCACTAAATGTGTACTGTGTGACACAACTTAGGTGGTTTGTACATCAAAGGTCCACCAGTGCTGTGTTGTGGGGTATTTAGAGTCATGTGCAAGGAAATGCACCGTTGGATACATGAGAGCTTTTTGCTGCAAACGGGAAACAGCCATCACATCGCATGCGAAACAACGCATGCGATTACAACGCGGTTGTTATAACGACCGCGTTGTTACATCGCAGTACCATTACAATGCAAGTCGTTACAACGATTTGCTCTAGGGGGCGCTCTAAACTAAGGAATAGTATAATTTACTATTCCAACACCTTCCCTACTGTTGCACACACTGGAGTTGAAATAGTAAATTGTACTATTCCTAAGTCCAGCACGCCCCCTAGAGCAAGTCGTTGTAACAACTTGCGTTGTAATGGTTCTGCGATGTAACAATGCGTTCGTTGTAATGACCGCGTTATAATCGCATGCGCTGTAAATGCATGTGATGCAAGCACCTATATTCGCTGCAAACACACAACCACATGGCAATGTACATTTATTTTCATAAATGAGGTGATTTCTCAATTCATAATATATGAACACAGCCATTTTTACAGACGAGATGCAGCACTGGTCGCTATGTACTGCTGATGCGAGATGAAATGTCATTGCCTGTATCTATCATTCCTTGGCAGTCACTCAAATATTTTTTCCTTTGAGCAGAGAACGTTCTGAGGGGTGATGCGGGGGATGGTTATGATGTACTCACCAAAGAGTTATCTTTTAAGTGGTTGATCTAACTCCATGATGTATGGTATGGAGCTGTTCTTGGGGATCATTGACGCAGGAGTGGCACCCAGAAATCTGGCACCACAATGTGTGAAGACAGGTCTGCCTCACAAACTATCTGCACCTTGATGGGGTGCATCAGAAGATATGCTTTCTGACCCTTGAAATATCCAAGGGTACGTGGAAGTAATCAATGGTCGTTAGCATTTTAGAGGAACTCACTACTGCATAAAATGTTCCCTTTATGGCATTGATTGTCTATGTGTCTGTAGGCATTGCTTAATTTGTGAAAGAGTAAGTGTTGGTGCCCATTGCTCTGCTCAGAATCCTGTGGTCGGTTCTATTAAATGCTGCGGTACAGAATACCAGTGCTGTGTTGTCTTGAATCCACCTCTTGCCTCTTTATTCCACTATCAGACACTCTTTGCCCCTTTATCTCACTTCTGTGTTCTCCCTTTGTGGCGATTTTTGCACCTTTCTCTTCCTCCTTCATCCTTCTGTTGCTTGCGGTCAACATCTGGTAAGGGAAAATAAGTGCCAATCCCCATAACTGAGTGGTGGTGGGTCCCACTGGCAAACACCAACTCAAATTAAACACTGTCTGTAGGAAATATAATGCACTGGGCCGCTGATGGACTAATTCAATATCTTTGAAATTATATACTTTACCAATTCATGAACCATGCCCATAGAATGCTATACAGTGGCCATGTCAAAGGGATATAGTGTCAGGACCATAGACTGTTATAGGGATTGATCCTTGTCCTGGAACTGTTGCACTTTTTCCTTAAACTTTGGGTATTGCTAGCTGCTTTTGGTGCTGTGCAGCCAGCTTCTCTTTCTCCTGTAGTATACTGGGTCAACAATGGGAATTGGCATAGTGCAATGCCTGTATAACGTTAATGTTTGTAATTGTATATGAGTGTTTGGGAGTATTGGATTTATGGAGCTGTATAGTTACCTGAAACCATCGGTGGATAGGTAATGGTCAGGTCTTCCTTATTGCAGACTTTGGGACATTGTTGTACATTGATGGATTTGTGCTAAAAATATGATTGTAATTTTCCATTTTATTTGCTGTGAGTTGCCTTCTGTGCAGCTTTCACTTTGGAAAATTATATTTTGAAGGGTTTTTAACTTAATTTTAATCATTAACCCCTGGAGAGCATTTCTACATATTTAGCTATGGCCCATTTGGCTTGAAATAGCTGCATTTTATCACTTGGAGTTGACCGCATGCAGGTTATTCACCTGCAATTTTCTTCAATGCACAAAATTTGCATGCCATAAATCTGTATGTATGTACATAGGAATTGGTAATTATAGAGCACAAACTTAGCTGGAGAGCAAAGGAGCACTGAAAGGGGTCATGGTCTAATGGAGCATACAGACTAAGGGGAGAAGTCAGAGGATAGGCAATTGTGTTATAGTTTGTGTGAGAAGTTGGCCTGGTATATGCTGTCCACTAATTAAAGTGGGCACCTTGCACCAGTCCAAACAACCCTTATGGTGATTTAAGAGGTCAACGATAACCTTAGAAAGCTATCCAAGTGGTAGCTGTGGAGAGCAGCCTTCAACCTTAGTCTTGAAGGAATGTTAAGCAGCTTATTTTACCAGAATGCAACCTTATAGTATTGGTTAAATGAAAGGAGAACCACACAGTAGTTATAAAAATATGTATTTATTGATATAACACTGTCTAGTAACCCGCCAGTATCTTCTACACTAAGATACTCACAAATCACACAATACTGTAGCACCGAAACAATAGTAAATAGCACTAATACACAGTGGGCTCCAAGGGGAGACCAAACCATATACTAAATTAGTGGTATAAGAACCACGACTCGAGCCAAGACAGTGTCTAAAGGATGTAGAATCGCTGGGACCCCAAGGAACCACCGAAGGTGAGTAAGTCGGGACCCCACGGAGGACTTGTGTAGTGTGGGAACACAACCGCATGCTCCGTACAATTCTATGGGGAAGTCGCGGTAGAAGTTTTAAAGTTTAAGGACCCTTCCCAGTGGACTTCGAAGAATCCATGTGGAAGTTAGGAGGTTGGAGAGCCACCCCACCCGTGGATACTGTAGTACCAGAGTTACCTATCCCAGGGGAGCCGGGTGCATAGGTTTGAACTGGCGTCGGAAACCGCAGTCGATCTCAATGGAGGACTTCAAAGAAGAGCCACTGCTGGAAGGAAGAAAAGTGTCTGCTGGAATCCAAAGGTGGATTTTTGTCGAAGAAAACCTGAAAGCAGAGGGGACAGAGTTTTGGTCACTCAGGAGTGACCAGGGGCTCGGTAGACGAATGCCCACAAATGTCGGGTGCTTCAGGTATGTTGATGGAGTTCTTGACTCTGCAGCCACGGGGACCAGGAGATTTCAAGGACAACCAGGAGCCAAATACAAGCTGTCCCACAAAGGATGTCGAGTGCTGAGGGGTCGGTGTCCGGCTGGAGCACCAACAAGCTTTGGCAACGGCAACCCATGAAGAAGATCAAAGAAGGTTACGGTTAGAACCAGCAAGGTCCAGGAGACTCACCAAACACAGGGGAGTCTGGGCAAGCCAAGAGCAACCAGGGGAGCCCAAGAAAAGTAACGTTGACCCTCAAATGGACCCACTTGCCGGAGGCACAGGAGTCGCGAGAGGACCTTGAGCGATTTCACCAAACAGCAGCCCACAGAGCACTCTGTGCTAGGAGGCTGGTGTTCTTGGAAGGAAATGGTGCCAGAGATTGGGGCTACTCGGAGCCTAATGCACTTGCTCGGGAAACGCCAACCAGCATATGCACTTGCAAATGAGCGCGGTGCACAGGGGTATGGGTATTGCAGCCCCCACGAGGGATTCTGTCCTCAAACTTAGTAAGAGGGCAGCTCGGACCTCGAGGGACATAGAAACCTACATTCTGTGTTGCTGGAGCCTTCAGAGCCCATAGGCGCTCAGGAGCAGCAGACCGGTCAGTTGTGATGTGGTGCCTGCGGTTGCAGGGGAGTGACTCCTTCAATCCAAGGGAGATACCTTTGGTTGTCCTTGATGCTCCACAGGTCCTGCATGGAGCCTGTATGGTGCATGGTCACAGACGATGCTTCAAACTGAGAGGGAGACGAAGTCAGGCCCAAACGAAGTCCAGCGAAGTCCAGAGTGTTCAGACGGTCGAAAATCAGTGGTTTCTGGCTCAGAATCTTGTCCACATCGAATCTAGGGTCCTATAGCCAGGTAAGCCCTTTTGTAGCCATGGGAGAGGGTTGTACAGATTCAGAGGACCCTCCCAGGGGAGGGTCTGGACAGTGGGGAGGTTACTCCCATGTCCTTTGTCCAGTTTCGCGCCAGAGCAGGAGCCAACGGCTCCCAGGACTGGTTTGAACTGGACTGTGCAGAGGGACACCAAATGTGCCCCTCATGCAAACTTTTGGTCGCTGGCAAGCGCACTCACCCAGCCCTAATACATTGAATCCTGTCTGGGAGGTGGTCACACCTCCCTGTGACAGGATGCCTATTTTCCCACCTTCCTCTGCTTGAGCGTGGCTCAGCAGCAGGAGGGCAGAAATGTGTCTCTGGTCGTCAGCAACCATTTTGTGCTGCCCGGGACTAGAAGGCTGGTACCGGGAACACCAGGGGCCCAACAAAGCTCGCTTCTGAGGGGTGGAATCAAACCTCCCACACCGGTTACCAGTGTGGGGGTATGATTCCACAATGTTTGAAACCAAACACAATAGGGTTACTTTCAGCCGTTTTCGAGTTGGTCATCATGCGTTTGCATCATGCCACTCTATATGTCGTACACGGCTGCTGCACTAACTACCCAGGGGAATAGACTCCGTAGGCTGCAGGGGTGTCCTGCTCATGCAGTGGCACCCTCTCACTTAGAACCAAGCACCCTGCCTTCAAGATTGTTAAAGCCTGCTATAGGGGTGACTTATATGTTTTAAGTGTAGTGACCCTTAGATATAGTAAACCTATATCTGAAGTAAGTGGTGCATGCACCAACTTACACAGGCTGCAATGGCAGACCTGTAGTTCCATTTTGCATGGCCTCTCATGGGTGGCATAATACATGCTTCAGCCCATGGGAGGCCTCTGGGGTACCTATGCCCTGGGTACATGGGTACCATATACTAGGGACTGACAAGGGTACCCCAGTATCCAATCTGTAGTGTATCTAAGTACATGACATAACAGTTTAGGGGTCAAGCAGATAGACTGGGGTCCTGATTAGCAGGATCCCAGTCATACTAGTCAAAAACAGTATCACATTTAGCAAAAATTGGGGATAGCCATAAAAAGCAGATCCTACTTTCCTACACAACCCCCCCCCCCCCCAAACGTAAGGATATGAGACTAACCTTGCCCAGTTGAGTCTTCATTTTCTAAGTGGAAATGTCAGGATTGGTCAGGTGACATCCTCAAGATCCCTTAAAGATCATCAGGCAGGTAGTAAAATGCGCAGGCACCCTTACTCTAAACTCCGTAGAGCCATCTCCCTTAAGTTTGTTGTGTTATGGCTCCGATTTCTTTGTTCCCCGCAGTTGCGTTATACCAAGATGTCCGCCGTTATGTAGGATCAGATTGCCGGTCTAGTGTTGGGGCAGTCACTCTACCTCTGTGCTCGCGCTCGCTCACGCGAAGCGCTGCGCACTTCAACTGAAGATTTCTGAGGGTTGGAAGCGCGCTTCGTTTTCGCTTCTCCTTCCCCTCAGTTCACAGAAAAGCCGTTTTTCCCAGTAATTTTGGAGAGAGCATTCCAGGAGAATTACAGTTCCACAGATTAGCGCCATTCTCGAGTGTGGTGAGAGGATTTAATTCTATTTTGTGGGAGTTTATCATGAGAGAAGATTTGAGCATCAGTTCTAGAACAGCAAGTATAGGGGAAGACAGAAGTATCCTTTTCCCTTGGAGTTTTATTTCCGCAAGTAAGTGGCGAACATTTAGCTTATTTACAGAGGCAATAATAGACTGGTATCGCAACTAGTGAGGAAGTTAAATAAAGAATTTTCTGACAAGCTTACAGTCTTACAGAGCACAGCAGTAAGGACAACAGCATCCTTACATATTACACAAGTATAAACAAGAGTTATGAAAAAGAATTATTACTTGTGATAATACGAGATAAGAGACTTGGACATTTGACATAGAATGGAGAACTATATTCTGGAGAGACTAAAACATTCTACATCCAGTACTCGAATTACCATTCATACATCTGGAATAATTTCCAGTAAATATAGTTATATATATATAAAATTGTACTTACCATCGACAGCAGCATCGTTGGCTTCTAAAAGACAAGAGAAGAAGAAATAAGAAAAAGAACTGTAAATTCATCTGCGAAACTAAGGAATAATTAACATAAGTTTACATTTGAACTATACACAGGTGAAATACAGGTAACAGAGGTTAGATAAGGGAGGCAGCAATGTAAGAGTATAGTCATAGTAGTTACATGTGTTTTCTGTTGCAGGAGTCTACAAGAGTATTACACCATATCAGTAGTAAGAAGTGACAGGTCAAGACAGTTAGACCAAATAGTCATTCAAGAGAGCAGCAAACCACTGTGGAAGGACAGGTAACAAAGGGAAAAGTAATTTATAGTGAGCCAAGGTTGTAGTTAAAGTGGTTACATGGTATTCTTTGTTACAGGAGCCAACCAGGAGCTTAGCTCGAGTCCAGTCCAGAAGAAGTGAAGCAGTGGCAGTCTCTCTTTTCTTCCCAATCCCCTTTCCCCCTCTCTGCTGCATGTGAGCATTTCAAGTTCGCAGTAGTGGAGTTGGGGATTGAGGAAATAGTCATCTGCTCCTGTGGAGAATCGAAGTTCAGGTTAGTGGTACTTGACAGGAAATATCTGGAAAGTCCATCTGCATTGGCATGGTTACTCCCAGGTCTATGTTCCACTGTATAGTCCATCCCCTGTAGGGAAATGGACCACCTCAAAAGTTTGGGGTTTTCACCCTTCATCTGTTTTAACTGTAGGAGGGGCTTATGGTCTGTCTGAACAATGAAGTGAGTGCCAAACAGGTATGGCCTCAGCTTCTTCAGAGCCCAGACCACAGCAAAGGCTTCCCTCTCTATAGCTGACCAACATTTCTCTCTGGAGGTCAACCTTCTGCTGATAAAAGCTACTGGTTGATCCTGACCCTCTGCATTAAGTTGAGATAACACAGCCCCTACCCACAACTCAGATGCATCTGTTTGGACAATAAATTGCTTGGAGTAGTCAGGACTCTGCAGAATGGGAGCAGTGCACATGGCCTGCTTGAGATCATCAAATGCCTTCTGACATCTAGCTGTCCACTGAACCTTCTTGGGCATTCTTTTTGATGTAAGATCATTCAAGGGAGTCACTATGGACCCATATCCTTTCACAAATCGTCTGTAATACCCAGTCAGGCCCAAGAAAGCTCTGACCTGAGTCTGGGTAGTTGGAGGAACCCAGTCCATGATGGTCTGGATTTTGCTCTTTAATGGTTGAACCTGGCCTCCACCCACAAGATGGCCCAGGTATACAACCTTGCTCTGCCCTATCTGGTGCTTAGTAGCCTTGATAGTGAGGCCTGCTTTCTGCAGAGCCTCCAAAACATTCTTTAGGTGGACCAGGTGTTCCTCCCAGGTGGAGCTATAGACAGCTATATCATCATGATATGCTGCACTATAGGCTACCAGGCCTGTAAGGACTTTATTCACCAGCCTTTGGAATGTGGCAGCTGCATTCTTCAAATCAAAGGGCATTACAATAAATTGATAATGCCCACTAGGGGTTGAAAATGCTGTCTTTGGTTTGGCATCCTCAGCTAGTCTGATTTGCCAATAGCCAGCAGGGAGGTCAAATGTGCGCAAGAACTTGGCTGAGGCCAAAGTATCAATAAGCTCATCTGCCCTTGGAATTGGATGAGCATAAGTCCTAGTGACTGCATTGAGTCCCCTGTAGTCAACACAAAACCTCATCTCTATTTTACCACCCTGGGTGTGAGGTTTTGGTACCAAGACCACTGGAATAGCCCAAGGGCTATCTGAGGGCTCAATAACTCCCAACTATAGCATCTTTTGGACCTCAGTCCTGATGCAATCTCTGACATGGTCAGGCTGCCTGTAAATCTTATTTTTAACAGGTAGACTCTCACCTGTGTCCACTTCATGGGTACACCAGGTGGTCTGACTAGGAGTCAGAGAGAACATGTGTCTATGTTGATTGAGGGCCTTCCTGCAATCAATCTGCTGTTGGTCAGTGAGGCTGCCTGCCAAAGCTACACCATCAACTGACCCATAGTCAGGGTTCTGAGAGAGGAGATCAGGGAGAGGGTCACTCTCTTTTTCCTATCCCTCATCAGTTGCCATGAGCAAGCCCATGTCAGCCCTGTCTATGTATGGCTTGATCCTGTTCACATGGAGCACCCTGTGGGGGCTCCTGGGAGTACCAAGGTCCACCAAGTAGGTGACCTCTCCCTTCTGCTCAAGAATGGTATGGGGTCCACTCCATTTGTCTTAGAGAGCTGCTGGGGCCACAGGCTCCAACACCCAAACCTTCTGCCCTGGCTGATAAACAGTCAGAACAGCCTTTTGGTCATGCCATACTTTTTGCAATTCTTGACTGGCCTCAAGATTTTTGCTGGACTTCTTCATGTATTCAGCCATCCTGGAGCGGAGACCAAGTACATAGTTCACTATGCCTTGTTTAGGAGGTTTGAGAGGTAACTCCCATCCCTCCTTCACCAAACACAAGAAACCCCTAATTGGATGCCCAAACAGAAGTTCAAAAGGGTTGTAGCCAACCCCCTTCTGTGGGACCTCTCTGTAGGCAAAGAGAAGGCAGGGCAAAAGGACATCCCATTGTCACCTGAGCTTTTCTGGGAGGCCCATGATCATGCCCTTGAGGGTTTTGTTGAACCTTTCAACTAACCCATTGCATTGTGGGTGATAGGGTGTGGTGAACTTATGGTTCACTCCACACTCCTTCCACATTGAAGTGATGTAACTTGACATGAAGTGGGTACCTCTGTCAGTTAAAACCTCCTTAGGGAAACCCACCCTGGAAAAGATTCCCAGGAGGGCCCTGGCCACCACAGGAGCTGTGGTGGTTCTAAGGGGTATTGCTTCTGGATACCTAGTGGCATGGTCCACCGCCACTAGTATGTAACTGTGTCCAGATGCTTTAGGAGGGTTCATGGGAACACTGATATCTATCCCAACCCTCTCAAAGGGAACCCCCACCACAGGTAGTGGTATGAGGAGGGCCTTTGTGGTACCACCTGACTTACCACTGGCTTTACAGGTGGTACAGGAGCGACAAAACTCCTTTGTGTCTTCAGACATGTGAAGCCAGTGAAAGTGAGAGACAAGCCTGTCCCAAGTCTTGCTTTGACCTAGGTGTCCTGGTAAGGGAATGTCATGTGCCAAGGTGAGTAGGAAGCCCCTAAACTTCAGAGGTATGACCAACCTCCTGGTGGCACCAGGTTTGGGGTCTCCACCCTCTGAGTAAAGGAGTCCCTCATCCCAATAGATCCTGTGGGATCCACTGACACTCCCAGCAGCCTCAGCAGCAGCTTGCTGTCTGAGGGGTTCAAGAGAGGGACAGGTTTGCTGCTCCAAACTCAAGTCTGTCCTGGAAGGGCCCCCTGTCCCCAAGAACTCAACCTTATAAGGCTCAAGTCCCTCTGAGACAGTTCCTTCACAGGGACTAAGATCATCTCCCTCAAGAGACTGATCTTCACTCTGACTCTGGGGGGAAGACACATCCTTACCCCTCCTGCTCCTTCTCTTGGAAGGCCCTTGGTCCATTATTTTAGGATCCAGGGCCTGTTCAGTGTTAGTCAGTTTGGCCTGTGACCTGGTCACAGCAAACACATCTGCAGTGATGCCCAGCATTGCTGCATGAGTCTTTAATCCTACATCAGCCCAAGCTGAAGTTTCCAAATCATTGCCCAACAAACACTCCACTGGAAGGTCTGAGCTAACCACAACTTTCTTAGGGCCATTTACCCCTCCCCAGCTGAAATTAACAACTGCCAAGGAATGGTCAGTCCTGACATTGTTAGCATTGGTCACTTGGTACATTTCTCCAAGTATGATTTAGTCAGGGGCTACAAGATTATCTGTCACCATGGTGACACTTGCACCGGTGTCACTGTATGCCATGGCCTCCTTACCATTAATTAAAGGCTGTTGTCTGTATTTGCCCAGGTTACTGGGACTGACAAATAAGGTGGCAAGATCCATGCCACCATCACAGACAAATGCAAAAACAACAGTTGATGGACAGAATGCAGAACAATGTCATACATTCACCCCAGTACAGAGATCTGGGCCTAAATCCATCGTTTTTTTGCTCACCATGCTATTCCAGTTGGAACCCAGCCATATGCAAATCAGTCTTGACCCTATGCCTCATGGGAACAGTCCAGCCCGAACTGCCAAGCCAGGTCCTCCCTGGACTGGAAACAAGCCTCCTAGGACCGGTTTCGGGGTTTCACCCCTCTACAGCCAGGATAGCTTGATTCCAGTGGCATGGAGAGCACGGGACCCACGTCTGGGCATACCCGTCCCACTCGGGACAGACAAGCACAGCCTGAGCTGGAGTTCTGACTAGGCCAGAACCCACCTCAGAGCCCAAGGTTAACCCTACTAATCCCTTGTTCCCTGTACAACCACCTGTACTTGTGCTAGGGGAGCAATTGCCTTAGGGGCAGTGGTGGTAGGAGGACATTCCTTGGCTTTTGGACAATCAGCATCTCTTGTCCAATGTGTCTTCTGTTCACAGAGATAACACCAAGGTTTCTTTTTGCCTTTACCTTTGTTAGATTGTGACTCCCCCCCCTGCCCCAGATGCAGGTTTTTGGGGGCCCTGATGAAGATCTTTACCCTTGTCCCCACCCTTATCTGGAGTTTTTGAATCTTGCTTCTTTTGGTCACCACCATTGTTCTGGTTTTTCTGCTCACCCTGGTTCTGGCCCACTTATCTGCTTTCTTTCCCAATTCTTGGGGAGAGTCAGATCAGAGTCAACCAGGTACTGACGTAATAACTGATTTTGGCAATTATTAAGGATTTGCTCTCTCATAATCAAATTGTACAATCCCTTGAAATCATTCACTTTGCTGCTAAGCAATCAGCCTTCCAGAGCCTTAATGGCACTATCCACAAAGTCTACCCAATCCTGTGTCTGTGTCTTCTGGGTGTCTCTGAACTTAATCCTATACTGTTCAGTGGTTAAGCCAAACCTATCAATGAGAGCACTCTTCAAGATTGAGTAGTTGTCAGCATCCTCTTCTCTAACAGTGAGGAGCTTATCTCTACCTTTGTCAGCAAAGGAGAACCACAAGATAGCTTCCTACTGCTCTTGAGGGACCCTCTTAACTTTTCAGGCCCTCTCCAAAGCAGTTATCCACTTATTTTTATTTTAAAGGTTTTATATAGCGCTGGCTAGACCCAGAGGTATCAGAGCGCTTTACACGAGAAGATAATATAAAGCAAACATGGCATACAAGTAGATAAAAAGATAATGAAACAACATGTGAAAATATACAAATCAAAATAGATATACAGGTGCAAGAGCTATACACTTCAAGTAACTGGGTATATGATGTTCGGGAAATGGACAAATATCACTGGACAAAATATAACATGGTGATTGGAGATCAGGTGCAGGTCACAGGTTAGGACCCCCAATAATAAGTGGGCCAAACATGGCATATAAGTAGATAAAAGATAATGAGAACAGCATGTGAAGTATACAAATCAAAATAGATAAACAGGGGCAAGAGCTATACATATCAAGTAATTAGGTAGATGATGTTCAGGAAATGGACAAATATTACTGGACTAATATAACATGGTGAAATTGGAGATCAAGTGCAGGTCACAGGTTAGGACCCCCAATAATAATTGAGGAGGTGGTTTTTGAGGTCTTTTTTGAAGCTGAAATAGGAGGGGTTACAGCGCAGGTTTTTTGGGAGGGCATTCCAGATGAGAGGGGCATTACCAGAGAAGGAGCGTGATTGTGTGGCTTTCTTTTTATGCAGTGGTGGTATAAGGAGGAGGGAGTTGGTGCTTCTCAGAGTTCGTGTGGTGCCCGCAATGAGGAGTTTCTTGGAGAGGTACTGCGGAGTGTTTTGGTGGAGGACTTCATGAGTGATGCTGGCAGTTTTGTAGGCAGATCTGCCTTCAATAGGGAGCCATTTAAGAGATTTGAGAGCCGGGGATATGTGATCGAAGCGTTTGCAGTCTGTAATGAGCCTGGCTGCAAGGTTGAGCACAGCTTTGATTGGAGCAAGGTGGATCTTGGGGATTGCGTTGAGGATGGCGTTACCATAATCAATACGTGAAAGAACAAGTGACTGAACTACAAGTTTAAAATCATCGGTAGGAATAAAGGGTTTGATTTTCTTGAGGTGACGGAGAGTAAAGAGGGCTCCTTTAGCAGAGTATTTGATGTGGACGTTAAGGGTTAGGGTGTTGTCGATAGAAATACCAAGAGATTTGACGGAGTTGGACAGGGTGAGTGAGCAGTTGAGTGCGTTAAGGTCAAAGATCCATGATTGAACGGGGAGAGGGTTATTTTTAGGGGAGAAGAGAATGATTTCAGTTTTATTAGGGTTAAGTTTGAGATGATTGGAGTGGAACCAGGTTTGGATCTTGGTGAGGGTGTTGTTCAGGTGTAAGATGTCAGCATGGGTTTTAATCTTGTAATAGATTTGGGTGCCATCGGCGTAGAGGTGTTAGTTGATGCCTGCTTGTTTAAGAATGAGGGTGAGGGGTTCCATAAAGAGGTTAAAGAGGGAGGGAAAAAGAATAGATCCTTGGGGGACTCCAAGGGAGACAGGAGTGGGGTTAGAAAGACAGTTTTGAATTTTGATTTGCTGAGTTCGGTGTTGTAGGTAGGAGACGAACCATTTGTAGGCAGTATCATTAAGGCCGAAACGGGTCCTAAGCACATTAAGTAGGGCTGGATGGTTGACTGTATCGAACGCTGCGGAGAGATCAAGGAGGATAAGAAGGCAGGTCTCGCCATTATCAAGTGAGTGGTGGATGTCATCGACGACATTGAGCATTGCCGTTTCGGTGCTGCAGCCTTTCCTGAAACCTGATTGAAAGGGGTCGAGTAGGTTGAAGTTTTCGATGTGTTTGTCTAGTTGTAATAGGACACATTTTTCAAGGACCTTTGAGAGAAGGGGGAGGTTAGTGATGGGGCGGAGATTGTTTAGGTCATTGGGGTCAGCATTGGGGTTTTTGATTATGGGAGATATTTGTCCAAGTTGAAGGGAGGTGGGGACACAGCCAGTGGAGAGAGATGTGTTGATGATTGTGGTCCAGTATGGGGTGATGATGTGCTTAAGGGCAGGGACAAGGTTAGAGGGTAAGGGGTCTTTTGTGTGGGAGGATGGTTTAAGATTACCAATTATTTTAAGGACTTCTAGCTCAGTCACGGGGAGGAAGTTCAGCAAGGAGGCATTGTTCTTTAATTGTGAGTTAGGGGAGTTGGTTTCCGGAGAAGAGGTAGGGGATAGGTGTGGGGAGTGGTTAGGAGGGGGTGAGGAAGTAGATGGGAGAGGAGAGACGCTGGGGAGCAGTAGAATAGTGGGCGGAAGAGAGAAGGGGTCAACTGGTCGAGGGGAAGTGGAGTAGGCATTAGAGGTGAGGACGGGTTTGCATTGGGAGTTGGAGGGGAGCTGTGCGGAACGGAAGGATTGATCAATTTTGGCTATTTTTTCGGAGAAGAAGAGGAAATTTCTTCACGTCTGGCTGAGGAGGCGATCAGATTTGGAGGTGCGGGGGATGTTTGGTTACGAATGATTTTGAAGAGTTCCCTAGGTCTGTTTTTGGCACGATCAAGTTGAGTGCGGAAGAAGGATGCCTTTTCCTTGAAGATGTGTTTTTTGTACGTGGATCTCGCATGTCTGAGAAGTGCAAGATGGGAGGGAGAGGGATGGTGTCTCCAGGTTCTTTCCGACAGTCTGAGTGACCGTCTTTCGTTATTAAGCTCGGTATTAAACCAAGAGTTGGAGGGGGTGATTCTTTGGTTTTTGAGTTTAGGCGGGGCTAATTGGTCAAGAATACCAGTGACAGTATTGTTAAAGTGTTCAGTGAGCTCATTAGCATTTTGTGAGGGGGAATGAGAAGAAGTTGAGCTTGGAGTTTAGACTCAAGAACACCCGGGGGATATGTTTTAGATTTCTGGTCGATTTCTTAGGTCTGTTAATTTTGGAGGTGGGGAGATTTGCAGTGGTAGCAATGGTGAACAGTATAAGGTGATGGTCAGACCAGTCAATGGGGACGATATTGGTCACGGAGGCCAGATCTTCGTTGGAAAGAATGGCGTCAAGGATGGCTCCTTTGGTGTGAGTCGGGGACAGGCATAGTTGTTTGAGTTCATTGATCTCAAGTAGATTAGTGAGGAGGGAGATAGTGGGATCATCAGTATCGTTCCAATGGAGGTTAAGATCCCCAAGAAAGAGATTTTTTGAGTTGGATAATGAGGATTGTGACAGGAGCTCAGATAAGTCCTCGATGAAGGGCTGGGGAGGGCCCGGAGGGCGATAGATGTTGTGTAGACGAATTGGGTGGGAATTTTGAGTTGTCAGTTCAGCTTCCAGGTATTCGCAGGAGGAGTAGCCAGAATTATTGAAAAGGGATAGCTGAAGTTCATTTTTAAAGATAATGGCTATACTACCCCCAACTCTGTCAGGTCTATCTTTTCTAAGAATAGAGTATCCCGGGGGGGAGAGTAGGTCAAGTATGCTCGTTGAGTGGTCTTTGAGCCAGGTTTCTGTGAGGAATGCAATGTCAATGGATTCGCTCAGGATAGTTTCCGAAATTTCCGTGGCATGTTGGACTGCGGAGCGACAGTTGACAAGCATACATGTAAGTGGTGCGGGGTTGCATATGGTGGGTGGGCAAGTGTGGATCGACGTGAGTTGGGGCAGTGGTCTGGGGGAAGCGGGGAAGGAGGGGATTCTGTTAGTCCCTAGGATAACAGGGATGTGGGAGTAGGGGAGTGGAGGATTGGTGGTTGGTAAGCTAGGAAGGTAAGAGTTGCATAGGTCGGAGAGGTCTGACAGTGAGAGATGGCTGGAGGTGCGGCGAGGTCTATGTATACGGCAGCGGAGAGGAGTCGATCTCCAATGATTGTCTTTGGTGTTAGGGATTTTTGGGGGGAATTTTTGGGGGGATTTTTGGGGGGGATTTTTGGGTGGGGATGGGTGGGGATTTTATGGTGAGGGAGGGTTCTGGAGCTGGGGAAGATAAAGTCTTTCCTGAATTGAGAAAGTTTAGTAATCAAATTAGATAGGTCAAGTTCGATGTTGTGTAGGCTCTGAGCAATTAAGGTGAGGGGAGGTACCGAGGGGGTGTGATCTGGGTTAGTTGCGGAGGGTGGACTGATGTGTGAGGGGGGAGATAGGGTAGTGGGTGTAGAGTGAGGGGTGACGGGGCTGTTAGGTGTGAGGGGTTCGGTAATCAAATTGGATAGGTCAAGTTCAGTGTTGTGTAGGCTCGTGTCAATTGGGGTGAAGGGTGTTACTGAAGGGGCGTGGGCAGGGGGTAGGGAATGGACTGGGTTAGTTGCAGAGGGTGGACTGATGTGTGAGGGGGGAGATAGGGTAGTGGGAGTGGAGTGAGGGGTGACGGGGCTGTTAGATGAGGGGGGTTCAGTAATCAAATTAGATAGGTCGAGTTCACTGTTGTGTAGGCTCGGGGCAATTAGGGTAAAGGGAGGTACTGAAGGGGCATGGGCAGGGGGAAGGGAATGATCTGCGGGTAGGGAATGGTCTGGGTTAGTTGCGGAGGGTGGACTGAAGTGTGAGGGGGGAGATAGGGTAGTGGGTGTGGAGTGAGGGGTGTTGGTGCTGTTAGGAGTGAGGGGTTGGGTTAGGTTAGACAGGAGGTTAAGAACTTCAGGAGATGTGGTCAGAGAGGATAAAAGGGCATAGAGTGAGTGGAGAGTGGATATATTGGGGTGGAGGGGTTGTGTATTGATCGGGGTTGGGATAAAGGATTGGGAGGCGGAGTTAGGAGGGCCTGAAGGGGCAGGATAGGGGCGATGGGGAGGAGAAGAGGGTGTTCGGGATGGGTAAGAGGAGGGGGGTGAGGAGTTGTGTTAGGGGATTGAAGGGCAAGGACGGTGGAGTACGTGAGTGTTTGGGTAGGGGGGAGAGAGGTTGGGGGGTCAGGCAGAGGCGGGGTTATGGGAGGGGAATGATAAGTAGATGGCAGGGATTGGGGGCAACCGTTTTTAGTGGAGGGGTCCGAGGAGTGTGAGTTCCGGTAGTTAGGGGGAGAGGGGGAAATTAGAGGGGGATGAGAAATAGGTAACGGTGGTTGGGGGATGTCGTTTGCTGTAGAGAGGTCCAGGGAGGGTGATGGTGAAGTTGATTGTTGGAGGATGGTGTTAGCTGGATGGTTGAGGGTGGAGGTGGAGTGAGGGGGAGGGGGAGGGAGAGGTTGGAGGGGCGCTATTCAGTTGGGGAGAAGGAGTGTTAGGCGCAGGGTGGTCAAGGAGGAGAGACATAATGCTGAAGTGGTGTTCGAAGATGGAAAGGTGGGATACCGTGGCTTGTATGAGGATGTTACCTGTTTTGAAGATGGAGATATCAATATCACCAAGAAAGGCTGGGGAGGGAGTGGTGGATATTTTGAATCCATATGATATTTCAGTTGATTTGGAGATTGGGAGGTGTTGTAGGAAGATGCTTTTCCATTTGGAAGGACGTTTGGAGTAAAAGATGTAGTTGGTTATAATGGGGGAGGTGAGGCTGAGGTAGTTATCAACAATGAGTGTTTCAGGGTTACGGATAAGGAGTTTATGTTTGAAGTTTTTCTTGGCATGTTTGGAGAGATTGGGGGAGTAGCGAATGGTCCATGAGTTGGGGCCATGTTTGGAGAGAGTAGGGTCCTGGGGGTGATGGTCAATGCTGTGAGGGGGTATGTTGGGTAGACGTGAGAGGAAGAGAGAGGGAAGTTAAGGAAATGGGGGGTAGAGCAGGAGAGGAGGATTGGGGACCACGGGGGGCACTGGGAGAGTGGGGGGTAGAAATATGGGGGCTAGACAAGGAATAGGGTAGACAGGCGAGGAATTATAAATCAACAAAAAGGAGCAGATCAAATAGATAAACAGATTATATTGACAACATGGAGCAAATCTAATAGATAAACAGTCGGCACAAATGGAGCAGATCAGTATACCAGCAGCAAAGTTTGCAAACAAATAGAAAAACAATCGGTAAGTAAGAGCCGATCAGTAAAAGACAACAACAATGCTTGCGAGGGCATGGAATGACTAAATTAGAGAGGGAATACCGGAGGAGAGAGTAATACAAGAGCATAAATATAGAAAGAGTTAGAGGGACATATGGATAAGTCAATGAGCCAAGAAAATACTAAGCGGTAAAAAAGTTAGAGTAGGAAGATAGAGTCAACAATCCATAGAAACAATTAGAAAGGGAATACCTGAAGAGAGAGTAATACCAGAGCATAAATATAGAAGAGATATAGAGACATATGGATAAATCAATGTACAAAGCAAAATAACAAGCGGTAAAAAAGTTAGAGTAGGAGGATAGAGTTGACAATCAGTAGAAACAACAACAACACTTGCGAGGGCAAGGAAGGTCAAAAGGTCAGAATTGGAAAGGGAATACAGGAAGAATGAGTAATGCAAAGAGAAAGATTAATACAGAAAGAGTGTCTTGTGGCAGGAGGTCTTGATCAGACTTGATTTGGGGAGCAGTCAATCAGCCTGATGAGTGTGTGGGGTAAGCTGATGAATCCTCCAGGAAAAGATTAATACAGAAAGAGTGTCTTGTGGCAGGAGGTCTTGATCAGACTTGATTAGGGGAGGAGTCAATCAGCCTGATGAGTGTGTGGGGTAAGCTGATGAATCCTCCAGGATCCGATGAGTAGTTGAGTAACCATGGTCTTAGATTAGACTTTAGGGACCTCAGAGTGCGAACTGCTCAAGATCACGCCATTTTTTGAAAACTAGAACCAGTCTTGCAGAATGAGTTTGAGCACGGGACTGTTACATCGCAATCTAGCGGGACTTCATCACCCTCAAGCGAGCCTCTCGGGACCATCGGGCACCGTGATTCTTTCCTACCCGACACAGCTACACTCAGGAATGACCCTAAGGAACAGCACCCGGCCCCTCCGGCGCCCAGCACAGGCACCTGCAACAAGGCACAATCGCATGGCGGATCGGGCCTAAGAGCACAGAGATGTGTGAGGCGCTCAGGACTATAAGATGGCAATGTTCATCTTCTGGTAGCATCGGTGGCAGGCATTTTCACCTGCGGTAGCAGGACGGATCGGATGGAATGGACCCTTGGGCCACCGGAATCCCAGGACCTCGGCAGCGGGGGAGGGGAGGATAGGGTGTGTTCCTCACAGCGCCCTGGATGCGGGGCCTGGATGTTTCAGGCAGGGAGACTCCGCGTCGGAAGCGGGGCCCCCAACGCCACTCCACCGGGCAAGGGGGGGCTCGACACCCACAGAGCTGAGGCCCGGAGTCGGGCTGCAGGGCGGAACAGACCCCCAGCGAAGAACTGCAACTCCAGGATCACGCAGTGATGGGGGAGGGGTGTGTGCTCCCTATCTCGCCTAACAGATCCTCACAGCGCCCTGGATGCGGGACCTGGCTGTTCAGGCAGGGAGACTCAGCGTCGGAAGCGGGCCCCCAACGCCACTCCACCGGTCAAGGGGGTGCTCGACACCCAGAGAGCTGAGGCCCGGAGCCGGGCTGCAGGGCGGAACAGACCTCCAGCGCAGAACTGCAACTCCAGGATCATGCCAGCAGTGATGGGGGAGGGGTGTGTGTGCTCCCTACCTCGCCTAACAGATCCTCATCGCCGCGAAACAGACCTTCGGTCCGACGGAATCCCAGGACCTCTGCAGCGGGGAAGGGGGAGGATGGTGTGTGCTCCTCACTTTGCTCAGATGCGGAGACCGGACGATCAGCGGCAGACTCAGCGTCGAAAAAACTGGCCCCCAACGCCGCCCCACTGGGCACGGGGGCTTGGCACCCACAGAGCTGTGGCACAAAGTCAAGCCACAGGGCGGATCAGAACCCCAGCGCAACATCCATGCCAGGATTACGCCAGCGGTGGTGGGGGAGGGGTGTGTGCTCCCTACCTCGCCCAGAAGGAGCCTCACCGCCTCGCTAGGCGCTCAGGATTCGGTAAAAGGCAGGACGGAAACTCCGGCTTGAGAGAGAGTCTAGCAGCAGCTGGAGCATCAGCATCCACCCAGACTGGGAAGGCTGCGCTCCTCATTCCGGTCAGAGGCAATCCCGGGCAGCATCGTTGTCGTGGCCAGTACTTCAGGTAGATTTAAAGCCAATATTTTCTTCTTTGCAGGAGATTGAAGCGGATTGTTAAGTTGCAGGCAGGTTTCTTTGTAGGGGGATGTCGAGTAGCAAGGTGGATGGGGGGCATGGTCAGGGATTTTCACCAAAAAGTGATCCCTTGCCCCGGAGCTTCATTGGGGGAGCTCCAGCTCAGCGGCCATCTTGCCTTGCTAATGGATGTCATCCCCAACATGGTAGGAAGGGACAATCTTGATCAGGTTCCTATTATCAAAGGAATGTTCCTTAACTCTAGGGACACTGTTGCTGCCACCATGGGACTCTAGTCCCAACTTTGTTCAAGCTCTCTGGACTTCTAGGGACATTTTATCCAGGGCCAATTGCTCTTGCCTGAGCCTAAGCCTAGCTTTATCATGTTCAAGCAATTGATATTCCCTATCATAAGAGTGGTCCCTCTTGCTAGATACAGAGGTCGCTACAGACTGTCCTGAGTGATTAGACTCTGCAGAGGGAGATCTAGATTTCCTTGGTAAACTCTGCACTCTTCCAGGAGGAGTAAAGAGAGGGCCTTCATGGCCTCCTCCATCCTCCTCTTGAAGATCTGAGTTGTCCAGGTGAGAACCATCAGGTTCTTCCTGGTCAGGGTTAGATTCCAGGTCATAAAAGGTGTCACCTCCTGACCTGTCCTCATTCCCTGTCCTGCTCATCTGAAACAGGGGTCTTCCTTAGGTCATCTAACAGTAACATCTCTATCAGACGTTGAGTGTTGGCACTTCTCCCTGTCTTCAACTTTCTAGAGGCACACAGGGCTTTCAATTCTTGGAATGAAAGCTCACTGCATCTAGAAGGCAGAGAGCCACTGGCATCTCCTTTAGTAGACATATCAAGTGTGGTGAGGTGTTGCATCTACCTAACCTAGTGGGAACTAAACTCTCTGTGGTTGGAGAAAGGGTGTGCTAGACCCTTGAGTTACCCAACCCTAAGTTCAGGAGAACTTACTTATTCTAATGCTAGTATTATATGTATCTAGTACTAGTGGTTTTCAGTTAATTAATACAAAGATTTATCTGGTAAAACAATGCAGGCTTGAATCCCAACCACTGCACACCAGTGTGAGAAATTGGCCTGGTATATGATGTCCACTAATTAAATTGGGCACCTTGCACCAGTCCAAACAACCCTTATGGTGATTAAAAGAGGTCAAAGATAACCTTAGAAAGCTATCCAAGTGGTAGCTGTGGAGAGCAGCCTTCAGGCTTAGTCTTGAAGGAATGTTAAGCAGCTTGTTTTACCAGAATGAAAGGAGAACCACAAAGTAGTTATAAAAATATGTATTTATTGATATAACATTCTCTAGTATGACCCAGTATCTTCTACACGAAGATACTCACAAAGCAAACAATACTGTAGCACAGAAACAATAGTAAATAGCACTAATACACAGTGGGCTCCAAGGGGAGACCAAACCATATACTAAAATAGTGGTATAAGAACCACAACTTGAGTCAAGACAGTGTCTAGAGGATGTAGAATCGCTGGGACCCCAAGGAACCACCCAAGATGAGTAAGTAGGGACCCCACGGAGGACGGGTGCAGTGTGGGAACACGACCGCGTGCTCCGTACAATTCTATGGGGAAGTCACGGTTGAAGTTTTAAAGTTTAAGGACCCTTCCCAGTGGACTTCGAACAAACCCCGTGGAAGTTAGGAGGTTGGAGAGCCACCCCACCCGTGGATACCATAGTACCAGAGATACCTATCCCAGGGGAGCCGGGTGCATAGGTCTGAAGTGGCGTCGGAAACCGCCATCAATCTCAATGGAGGACTTCAAAGAAGAGCCACTGCTAGAAGGAAGAAAAGTGTCCGCTGGAATCCAAAGGTGGGTTCTTGTCGAAGAGTACCTGAAAGCAGAGGGGAATGAGTCTGGATCACTCAAGAGTGACCAGGGGCTCGGTAGACGAATGCCCACCGATGTTGGGTGCTTCAGATGCGTTGATGGAGTTCTTGACTCTGCAGCCATGGGGACCAGGAGATGTCGAGGACAGCCAGGAGCCGGATACGAGCTGTCCCACAAAGGATGTCAAGTACTGAGGGGTTGGTGTCCAGTGAGAGCACCAACAAGCCTTGGCAACGGCAACCCATGCAGAAGGTCAAAGAAGGTTACACTTCAGACCAGCAATGTCCAGGAGACTCACTAAACACAGGGGAGTCAGGGAAAGCCTGGAGCAACCTGTAGAGCCCAAGAAAAGCAAATTTGATCCTCAAATGGACCCACTGGCCAGAGGCACAGGAGTCGCAAGAGGACCTCGAGCAATTTTACCAAACAGCAGCCCACAGAGCACTCGGTACAAAGAGGCCGGAGTTCTTGGTAGGAAATGGTGACAGAGGTTGGGGCTACTTGGAGCCCAATGCACTTGCTCGGTAAACGCCAGCAAGCATATGCACTTGCAAATCAACGTGGTGCACAGGGGTACAGGTATTGCAGCCCCTACGAGGGATTCTGGTCTCAAAATTAGTAAGAGGGCAGCTCAGACCTCGAGAAATGTAGAAACCCACCTCCTGTGTTGCTGGAGCCTTCAGAGTCTGTAGGAGCTCAGAAGCAGCAGACCGGTCAGTCATGATGTGGTGCCTGCGGTTGCAGGGGAGTGACTCCTTCACTCCAATGGAGATACCATCAGTTGTCCTTGATGCTCCACAGGTCCTGCACAGAGCCTGTATGGTGCACAGGCACAGACGATGCTTCAGACTGAGAGGGAGACAAAGTCGGGCCCAAACGAAGTCCAGTGAAGTCCAGAGGGGCATATTTACAAGAAAGTGACGCATCTGTAGAGATGCGTCACTTTCCCTGCGCCACACTGAGAAACCCTTGCGCCACCATGGATGCACCGTATTTACAATACGGCGCACCATTGTGCAAGGATTGACAGATGCATCAGAAATTCTGACGCATCTGTTGGGGCAAAAGTCACGCATTGCTGGAGTTGTGTCGCAAGCACGACGCAACTCCAACAATGCTTTTTGAGGCCTATTCCCACTACATTGCGTCACTCCTTACGCCTGCTTCAAGCAGGCGTAAGGTTTTGATGCAGTGGCGTCCTAGAAGTGACGCAGTGAAATCTTGTAGATTTCACTGAGTCACTTTTATGAGGCCTTCCTGCATGGGAACGCCCACCCTGCATACAATATACCTGACGCAGGTATAATGTGACGCAGGGCTTTACAACGTGACGCATCTCCCTAGCTGCGTCACGTTGTAAATAGGCCGCATTGTTTGCGCCACTGTTGCGTCAAAAAAGTGACACAACTGCAGCGCAAAAGTCACGCAAGGGGCTTGTAAATCTGCCCCAGAGTGTCCAGACGGTCGAAGTTCAGTGGTTTCTGGCTCAGAATCTTGTCCACGTCGAATCTAGGGTCCTACAGCCAGGTAAGCCCTTTTTTACCCATGGGAGAGGGTTGAACAGATTCAGGGGCCTCCCAGTCGAGGGTATGGGCAGTGGGGAGGTTACTCCCATGTCCTTTGTTCAGTTTCGCGCCAGAGCAGGAGCCAACAGCTCCCAGGACTGGGTTGAACTGAACTATGCACAGGGACACCAAATATGCCCCTCATGCAGACTTTCGGTCTCTGGCAAGCGCACCCAGCCCTAATACACTAAATCCTGTCTCGGATGGGGTCACACCTCCCTGTGAGAGGATGCCTATTGTTCCACCTTCCTCTGCTCGAGCTTGGCTCAGCAGCAGGAGGGCAGAAATGTGTCTCTGGTCAGCAGCAACCATTTTGTACTGCCTGGGACTAGAAGGCTGGTACCGGGAACACCAGGGACCCAACGAAGCTCGCTTCTGAAGGGTGGAATCATACCTCCCACACCGGTTACCGGTGTGGGAGGTATGATTCCACAATGTTTGACACCAAACATGATAGGGTTACTTTCAGCCCTTTTACAGTTGGTCATCACGCGGTAGCATCATGCCACTCTACATGTCATAAATGGCTGCTGCTCTAAAACCCAGGAGAATAGACTCCGTAGGCTGCAGGCGTGTCCTGCTCATGCAGTGGCACCCTCTCACTTAGAACCAAGCACCCTGCCTTCAGGATTGTTAAGGCCTGCTATAGGGGTGACTTGTAGGTTTTAAGTGTAGTGACCCTTAGATATAGTAAACCTATATCTTAAGTAAGTGATGCATGCACCAACTTACACAGGCTGCAATGGCAGACCTGTAGTTCCATTTTGCATGGCCTCTCATGGGGGGCATAATACATGCTTCAGCCCATGGGAGGCCTCTGGGGTACCTATGCCCTGGGTACATGGGTACCATATACTAAGGACTGACAAGGGTACCCCAGTATCCAATCTGGAGTGTACCTAAGTACATGACATAGCAGTTTAGGGAGAAAGCAGATGGACTGGGGTCCTGATTAGCAGGACCCCAGTCAGACTAGTCAAAAACTATATCACATTTAGCAAAAAGTGGGGGTAACCATAAGAAGCAGATCCTACTTTCCTACAGTTTGTGATTATCAGGTCAGAGGTAGTGTTCTAGAAGGGGTGTGCCATCAGGTTTTTCTGACCTTTAGAAGAGGCAGTGCTGTTCTGATGTCTTCTGTTTTTTCGTTTCTTTCAGAGTTTTATATGCAGCCTCGTGATATCCTGTTTACTGATCTGACTTACGGGCATTAGTTTGTTAGCCAGGTAAGCTGAGGTCTGATTGATGGCTTTTTTTAAGTAGCTCATTTTGAAGATGATCCGGACAGGGAGTGAGGAGCCAATAGAGTTCTTTCAATGTGCAGGTGTTGTGATCAAATTTCTTTAAGCTCTTAGTCAAACGTGCCACTGCATGAAGATTACCTTTAAGGTGTTAAGGATCAGTCAGTATGAAAGCTAAAAAGGATGTTGCTCCCTTCTAGGTGACAGAGGAATCAGGCTTGAACAGTTGTTCTGAAGCTATCTTCAGGAAAATGCAGCTTCATTTTTTTTTAAGAATGTGAGTTGGAACCAAGCTGTCTTGGTCTTTCCAGCGATTTGCTCTTTGCATGAGAGATCAGTGTCGAAAGTGAATTCTAATGATTTTGCAAGATCTGTCTGTTCGGTAGTGAAGCGTTGTAGGTTTTGGTTACTGAGCCACACTTGTATTTGGGGTTGTTTGTAGCAGTGTGTGAGCAGGAGTAATTCATTCTTAGTGTGGATCAGGTTCAGGAAACTAGTTGACAACCAAACTTGGATAGGTCTGAAGCTGGATTTGAATTCATGTATGTCGCTGCATGAGCATATTCTAAGGTAGACTTGGCTATCATATACATATTCAGGTATCTCAATGCTGTTGTTTTCATAAATAGATTCTGGGTTCAATATAAAGCTTAAAGAGAGCATTGGCCGTTTGCTACTCCGCAGGAGATGGGGAGGGTTTGTGCTCTTGTGACAGCCATTTCTATGAGCTGGCATCCATTGGCAAAATGGAATGTGAACCTTTTTAGGCTTGTACCTAAGTGTCCAATGCTTGTCTTCAAGGTGTTGAACTGAGCATTGTGGATGGATGGATTTGATCTTGTTAATTTTCACAGTGAAAAAAACATTGATGGAGGTGCATTTTTTAACTGAAGCAGGGATTGTGAGTTCTAGAAGAGAATTGGATCATTATTTGATGACATCAAACCGGGCTTTTCTTCTATTGGTTGCCTCACTGATGGTGGTCTTGTAGTAAGATGCTTTGACTATATTGATGAGGGAGCAGCACTTACAGCTATGTGTGTTCAGTAGGATGAGATTATCTCAGAGTTTCTACTAAGCGATAAAACCCTTGTGGTGAAATCGCCTAGACTTGTAACTGAGTAAGGTAATTTTACTCTGGATTTTGACCCAATCCATATATTAAGAGCGTTAACACATGGATCAGAATGAAGGCCCGAGTGCTTTTACCTCCAAGAAATTCATAGTTTTTTTGTGAATGACCTATAATGTATGTACACACAGATTGCAATTGTTTCCAGGTGTATTTTTGATCATCTTGCAAAAAGATCGATAGGAATTGTCCCATTAAAATTGTCCTATACCTCACCCTTGGGCCACCTATGAAGGTGTGCAAGAGAAATGATCCAGGGATTTCTGCATAACCAACAAATTTTCAAATAGAGAGTTTGTTAGACCTGGCATCCTTAGGGTGGTCTTCCCCCAGACTTTTTGCCTTTTACCTCCTGTTTTTGCTGATTCTTTTTGTTTGTCTCAGAACTCTGAGCACATTACTACTGCTAACCAGTGATAAAGTGCATGTGCTTCTCCCCTATACATGATAACATTTGTGTATACCTGATTGCCATATTTTATATACTGGGAGGTCCCTGGTAAAGTGGTATACCGTAGACCCAGGGCCAGTACTTCAAATGCTACTAGTGGGACGGCAGCACTAATTTTGCCACCCACATAAGTAGCCTTTCAAACCTGTCTCAGGCTTGCCACTGCAGTACC
Source organism: Calotriton arnoldi (assembly GCA_963921515.1). Taxonomy (NCBI): domain Eukaryota; kingdom Metazoa; phylum Chordata; class Amphibia; order Caudata; family Salamandridae; genus Calotriton; species Calotriton arnoldi. The sequence continues at coordinate 1,656,629 of CAWUFW010000932.1, forward strand.
TGTGTGTGCAGTTTACTGCCACTTCGACTTGGCACTTAAAACTACTGGCAAAGCCTTAAAATCTTCTTTAATTACATATAAGTCACACCTAAGGTGGGCCCTAAGTAACCCTAATGGTAGGGTGCAATGTAAGTAAAAGGTAGGTCGTGTGTGTTTAATCTTTACTTGGCATAGTGTCAAACAGCCAAATTTATTTTTCACTACTGTGAGGCCTACCCCTCTCATAGGCTAACATTGGGAATCCCCTTAATCCCTTTTAAGTGGTAATTCCTGATCAGAGAGGAGCAGCCTTTTCATGTTTCATATCTTTGGAATGGTAATGATACATTTTCCTTACTGGTGTGGTTGCATTTCCTGTTTTACAAATGCCACTTTCAGAAAGTAAAAGACACACAATTGATGGACGGAATGCAGAACAAATCAAAACATTCACCCCCAGTCAAGAGATCTGGGTTAAATCCATCATTCTTTTGCTCACTATGCCACCCCAGTTTAGACCTGGCCATATGCAAATCAGTCTTGACCCTGTGCCTCATGGGAACAGTCAAGCCCGAACTGCCAAGCCAGGTCCTCCCTGGACCGGAAACAAGCATCCTAGGACCGGTTTTGGGGTTTCACCCCTGATCAGCCAGGATAGCTTAATTCCAGTGGCACAGTGAGCCCAGGACCCACGTCTGGGCATACCTGGCACACTTAGGGCGAGAAAGCAAAAAACACACAATTGATGGACGGAATGCAGAACAAATCAAAACATTCACCCCCAGTCAAGAGTTCTGGGTTAAATCCATCATTCTTTTGCTCACTATGCCACCCCCAGTTTAGACCTGGTCATATGCAAATCAGTCTTGACCCTGTGCCTCATGGGAACAGTCCAGCCCGAACTGCCAAGCCAGGTCCTCCCTGGACCGGAAACAAGCATCCTAGGACCGGTTTCGGGGTTTCACCCCTCATCAGCCAGGATAGCTTGATTCCAGTGGCACAGTGAGCCCAGGACCCACGTCTGGGCATACCTGGCGCACTTATGGATTTAGGCCCAGATCTCTGTACTGGGGTGAATGTATGACATTGTTCTGCATTCTGTCCATCAATTGTTCTTTTTGCATTTGTCAATCCGAGTGGGACGGGTATGCCCAGACGTGGGTCCTGTGCTCTCCATGCCACTGGACTCAAGCTATCCTGGCTGATGAGGGGTGAAACCCCGAAACCGGTCCTAGGATGCTTGTTTTAAGTCCAGGGAGGACCTTGCCTGGCAGTTCGGGCTGGACTGGTCCCATGAGGCACAGGGTCAAGACTGATTTGCATATGGCTGGGTTAAAACTGGAATGGCATGGTGAGCAAAAAAACGATGGATTTAGGCCCAGATCTCTGTACTGGGGTGAATGTATGACATTGTTCCGCATTCTGTCCATCAATTTTTCTTTTTGCATTTGTCACCCCGAGTGGGATGGGTATGCCCAGACGTGGGTCCCGTGCTCTCCATGCCACTGGACTCAAGCTATCCTGGCTGATGAGGGGTGAAACCCCAAAACAGGTCCTAGGATGCTTGTTTCCAGTCCAGGGAGGACCTGGACTGGCAGTTCGACTGGACTGTTCCCAAAAGGCACAGGGTCAAGACTGATTTGCTTATGGCTGGCTTCAAACTGGAATGGCATGGTGAGCAAAAAAACGATGGATTTAGGCGCAGATCTCTATACTGGGGTGAATGTATGACATTGTTCTGCATTCTGTCCATCAATTATACTTTTTGCATTTGTCACTCTGAGTGGGACAGGTATGCCCAGATGTGGGTCCTCTGCTCTCCATGCCACTGGACTCAAGCTTTCCTGGCTGATGAGGGGGTGAAACCCCGAAACCGGTCCTAGGATGCTTGTTTCCAGTCCAGGGAGGACCTGGCCTGGCAGTTCGGGCTGGACTGTTCCCATGAGGCACAGGGTCAAGACTGATTTGCATATGGCTGGGTTCAAACTGGAATGGCATGGTGAGCAAAAAAAATATGGATTTAGGCGCAGATCTCTATACTGGGGTGAATGTATGGCATTGTTCTGCATTCTGTCCATCAATTGTCCTTTTTGCATTTGTCACCCCGAGTGGGACGGGTATGCCCAGACGTGGGTCCCGGGCTCTCCATGCCACTGGATTCAAGCTATCCTGGCTGATGAGGGGTGAAACCCCGAAACCAGTCCTAGGATGCTTGTTTCCAGTCCAGGGAGGACCTGGTCTGGCAGTTCGGGCTGGACTGTTTCCATGAGGCACAGGGTCAAGACTGATTTGCATATGGCTGGGTTCAAACTGGAATGGCATGGTGAGCAAAAAAACGATGGATTTAGGCCCAGATCTCTGTACTGGGGTGAATGTATGACATTGTTCTGCATTCTGTCCATCAATTGTTCTTTTTGCATTTGTCACCCCGAGTGGGACGGGTATGCCCAGACGTGGGTCCCGTGCTCTCCATGCCACTGGGCTCAAGCTATCCTGGCTGATGAGGGGTGAAACCCCGAAACCGGTCCTAGGATGCTTGTTTCCAGTCCAGGGAGGACCTGGCCTGGCAGTTCGGGCTGGACTGTTCCCATGAGGCACAGGGTCAAGACTGATTTGCATATGGCTGGGTTAAAACTGGAATGGTATGGTGAGCAAAAAAACGATGGATTTAGGCCGAGATCTCTGTACTGGGGTGAATGTATGACATTGTTCTGCATTCTGTCCATCAATTGTTCTTTTTGCATTTGTCACCCCGAGTGGGACGGGTATGCCCAGACGTGGGTCCCGTGCTCTCCATGCCACTGGACTCAGGCTATCCTGGCTGATGAGGGGTGAAACCCTGAAACCGGTCCTAGGATGCTTGTTTCCAGTCCAGGGAGGACCTGGCCTGGCAGTTCGGGCTGGACTGTTCCCATGACGCACAGGGTCAAGACTGATTTGCATATGGCTGGGTTCAAACTGGAATGGCATTTTGAGCAAAAAAACTATGAATTTAGGACCAGATCTCTGTACCGGGGTGAATGTATGACATTGAACTGCATTCTGTCCATCAATTGTTCTTTTTGCATTTGTCACCCCGAGTGGGACGGGTATACCCAGACATGGGTCCCGTGCTCTCCATGCCCCTGGAGTCAAGCTATCCTGGCTGATGAGGGGTGAATCCCGAAACCGGTCCTAGGATGCTTGTTTCCAGTCCAGGGAGGACCTGGCCTGGCAGTTCGGGCTGGACTGTTATAGCCAGGCGAGGAGGTAACCTTGAAGACTGTTTGACTATAGGTGCTCCTTCCCACTCGTTTTTCAGGCTCATGAGGCATTTATTGGGCTAATCACAAAAGCCATATCAGCTATAATACCTATTGGGGTATAGTATACAATGCATGTATAATGCGATGTGCGCAATGTAGTATTTAACTCTTAATATCACACGTTTCATCCTTATACATTTTTGAGTGAAGGGATCTCCTTTAGGTCCTGATGAGAAGCCAGGGGAGGGCTTCGAAACATGTCGACACAGGAAGTACTGCCCATTAAAGCATAGTACTTCCATCTTATTCCCCACTTTTAATAATATCAGCTCATAGGAACATTAAATTATTATTCCGTAGAGCCAGATATTTTTTAATCATACATCACTTTCACTCACTCCTGACCCTTCCACTCACATCACTACACCACACATAGTATTGTCAAAAAGCCAGTGCTCCCACGTAATCGTAGGTCGCAGCACGCCCCATCCCGCAGCGGGACGGGAAGACCCCGATGATGAAGCATACCACCAAGGGCCCTTTTGGTGGGTGAGGGGTATTTTAACAAAGCTGTGTGCTTTCCATCCATTTAGGAGACACACCAGTTTGGAAGAACACTACCTTACTTTTTCACGAGGGTGGATCCCTTTGTTTGACAGACATCGACGCTTCCTCAACTGGCAGTATCCAGCGCATTGTTCGACACCTCTCGACACCGGCACCTGTCTTCAGAACTGACGCATCGCCTTCACTGCGTGGGGAAGATCAACGCATCCTGCACCTGCGGGCCTCGACATCGACGCGTCTTGCAGTTTGCGGCCAGGAAAGGTACTTTGTTCACCGGGGCCAGCGGGGTCCTGTAGCTGGCAGGCGCTTCATCGTGGTCGTCCCGAACTTTGACTTTTCCCTGGTTCAGCGTGACCTGAAGTAACCTTTTTAGCGCTACTTGCTTCTAAGCGCTTTACTGCATTTATTCATTTAAAATCCATATCTCAAATTCTATACATTGGATTTTTGTCGTTTTGTTCTTGTTTTGATTATAATATAATAATCTATCTTTATAAACCTGCGTGTAGTTTTTCATGGTGTATTCATTGTGTTACTATGTATTCCACACATACTTTACACAATTGCCTCTTTAGATAAGCCTGACTGCTCTGCGCCAAGCTACCAGAGGGTGAGCACAGGTTACCTTTTAGCATGTATCTAGCTTACCCTGACTAGAGAGGTAGTTCCTGCTTGGCCTGGGTGCATCCCTCAGCCAACCAGGAATCCCATTTCTAACAGAGTTTTAAAATTCACTTTTATTATATAAGAACCCATGCCTGACCTTTGCAGAGTAGAGATTAATGACAATCTCAACAGCTTTTCCACTCTGCCCCTCTGCACCCATTATTTTAATATTTTTATTTACGAGGTACAGCTGAAAGTGAAACATGCCAAAAGAATGAAGGCTGCATACCACTAAAATTTAAAGTCAAGAATGATGGAAGTTCGAGCTACGGTCATATGCAAACCAGCACAGATGGGCAGCAGGATTAGCTCACCACCCTCCAGACAATGCCTGCGGTGAACCGTGGCCAGTGTTTCCGTTTGATTTGGTAGCTCCCCACATGACTCATAGCTGAGAGAAATGGTAGCTGGGGAGCTCAGAGTACCAGAAACCAGCAAAAACCGAAGCTGAACAAACACATAGTAAAGAGAATGTGAACCGGCGTCGCAAGTTATACTATATTTCAACCCATGAACTTCTTTTGATGCTGACAGCTCTCAGTCTCCAGGTGACTGTTGGCGCCCTCGCAGAGATACAGATGGAGCATTTTGTCATTGCATGTGGTTCGCTGCGACCAGTGGATCCGTTTGATGTTGCAAACTTTCCTATGCGGTCTCCACAGCGTCCTCAACTACAATCCAGACAGAAACAAGACAGCGAGTTTACTTGGAGGTCAGGGGACGTGAAAACACCGGACAGACACAATGAAAAACAAAACAGAAAAAATATGTCAACGGAACTGAGAGTCAAGTTGGATGTCAACCCAGGACCTCAATTCCCTTTCTCAGTGACAAAAACGTCAATTAGTTCATTTCTACTGAAGAGAATGCGTGCGATCCTCATTACAGGCTTACACTGTCGTCTTCTCCAGATATGCGTTCGCGCCACCATCTGCCTCTGCAGTCCTCCTTCCAGATCAGATTTACACAGTATCATATTGAGGGTGTTAAAAGACATGAAATACACTGGATAATAAGTACAGAAAATGTGAAACAATAAAGTTTAAACTTCGTTTATTTTGTAATGGCAGATGTATAACCCATGACCACACCTTAATACACACATTAAGGGGAGGGGGTGGGGGTTCAAGGGGATGAAAATACTGACTGGTATCACTTTTTGCATAACATCTGCTGGTAGAAATATCGGGCCTCATTTATGAGGTTTTGCCTTTGGACAGCGCCGCAGGCCTTCCTGCTGCACTGCCCTACGGCAAAAGAAAAGGGCAGGTATGCACCGTAGCTATCAGATACAGCGCATTCATGTCCTTTTCCCCTTCGCCGACGCACAATGGGCTGCCATGCGCCAACGCAGGCACCTTTGCATCATGGTGCAAGGGTGTCTGCGTTGCAGGGATGATAGTTTTTGTGCAGGAAGGGAAACCTTAGCTTTATCTATCTTAGGGTATGAACCAATGAGGAAGTGCTCTGTGTGAATGATAACATTTCAGTGGTATGACAAGATAGCAAAATTCATAACCGACCTTAAATCACGTCCATCAATTGTTCCTTTTTGCTTTTGTTGCTGTGGGAGGGGTATGCCCAGACATGGGTCCCGTGCTCACTGCATCACTGGATTCAAGCTAGCCTGGCTGATGAGAGGTGATGCCTCGAAATCGGTGCTAGCCTGGATGATGAGGGGTGATGCACCGAAACCATTCCCAGGATGCTTGTTTCCAGTCCAGGAAGGACTGGCTTGGCAGTTCGGGCTGGTCTGTTCCCATGAGGAGCAGGGTCAAGACTGATTTGCATTGGCAGGGTCCAAACTGGGGTGGCATGGTGAGCAAAAAAACGATAGATTAAACCCAGATCTTTGTGATTGGGGTTGAATGTGGGCATTGTTCAGCATTCCGTCCATTCCATTTGCTTTTGTCGCCCTAAGTTGGTAGGGTATGGGTAGGGTATGGGTCCTATTCTCACTGCGTCACTGGATTCAAGCTAGCCTGGCTGATGAGGGGTGATGCCTTGAAACCGGTCCCAGGATGCTTGTTTCGGTCCAGGAAGGACCTGGCTTGGCAGTTTGGGCTGGACTGTGCCCATGAGGAGCAGAGTCAGAACTGATTTGCATATGGCTGGGTCCAAACTGGGGTGGCGTGGTGAGTAAAAGAACAATGAATTGAACCCAAATCTTTGTGACCTGGGTGAATGTTTGCATTGTTCACCATTCCCTCCATCTCTGGTTCCTTTTGTAGCCCTAATTGGGAAGGGTATGCCAAGACGTGGGTCCCGTGCTCACTGCGTCACTGGATTCAAGCTAGCCTGGCAGATGAGGGGTGTGCCCCGAAACCGGTCCCAGGATGCTTGTTTCCGGTCCACGAGGACCTGGCTTGGCATTACGGGCTGGCTGTTCCCATCAGGAGCATGGTCAAGACTGATTTTCATATGGCTGGGTTCAAACTGGGGTGGCGTGGTGAGCAAAAGAAAGATGGATTAAACCCAGATCTTTGTGACTGGGGGTAAATGTTTGTATTGTTCAGCATTCCGTCCATCAATTGTTCTCTTGCTTTTGTCGCCCTCAGATGGAAGGGTATGCCCAGACGTGGGTTCCGTGCTCACTGCGTCACGGGATTCAAGCTAGCCTGACTGATGAGGGGTGATACCCTGAAACTGGTCCCAGGATGCTTGTTTCCGGTCCAGGGAGGACCTGGCTTGGCAGTTTGGGCTGGACTGTTTCCATGAGGAGCAGGGTCAAGACTGATTTGCATATGGCTGGGTCCAAACTGGGGTGGCGTAGCAAGCAAAAGAACGATGGATTAAACCCATATCTTTGTGACTGGGGGCGAATGTTTACATTGTTCAGCATTCCATCCATCAATTGTTTATTTTGTGTATTGGATAAATATGGCACATCCCTGCCCTTACCCTGTGACGCGGTGCAGCAAGGTGACTTGTTGTGGTGCCCTGCGCCACCAATGTTGTAAATATGGCACAGAGTGTCCCAAACAGTAGACTCATTAAATGCAGATTTATAAAGGCAGAAATTATTCTCATTGCCACATATAGGAGAAGATAAGGTATGCACTCTGGCCTCCTCACACAGCCCGCAGGAATGGTCTGAATGAATAAATATATAGAAATGACATGCACCTCACAGGTCTTTTTTGCACTGTTGTACAGCATTCATTCTAATGTTGTTAGACTTGACTTTTTCAAGTGTGTGATGCACAGGAACTGAGCTTTGTTGAGCTGCAGGTGAAAGCCATGAGGGCAGAGTCCAGCTCAGATGGTGGCAGCAAAAAGGTGATGTCTAGTGCTGAAGGAGAAGTACACACACCCAGAGATGTGGCGCCTGACTTGAAGGAGGGTGTTGACATACAGAAGGGGATTCAGTATTATGAGGTAGCTCCAGTGGTGTGCCTGAGGTGGATTAGGGAACTGGCACAGGGGATCATATTCCTTGTAGTGTGAGGGACACTCTACTAACTCTAAAAGAGGGGTGCAGGGAGTGGGGCTCCCCCATGGTAAAAGCCCTGGTAAGTGAGTATGGAGACCGCCCAGAAGCGTGTGGGTTGAGTAACAGAAACAGTCAGACACTGTCTCACCAGTCTTGCGAGGGTCATGTGAAGTACTTGTCTGAGGCACTGGATGGTTGGGTGAAGGGTAGTTTGGTTAACACATATGAGGGGCTGTATAATTTGGATGCTGGAGAGCATATGTTCAGTCCCTGTTTTCCAGAGCTATTCCAACACCCGGTGGAGTGTGAGTTCTCTGACCCCAGGGACCTTGCACTGGATGCAGACTTTTTGGTGGAGTCCTGAGGGTCTGAAGAAGCATCTGGGATTAATCTTGCAGGGAGTGGCTCAGGTGTTCCCCACCCCAGTGAGGTGGGAGAGGTTTGCAGTAGCCCAGATAGGTCCCAGGGGAGGGGTAGAGGGTCCCAAGCCCATTCTCAGAAGAGGAGAGTTAGGGGTGGGCAGAGGCCACGGTTGCCCAAAACCCAGTCCCAGAACCTGGATGGTTCCCAGGGGGAGCACCATGAGGGGGGCCTAGACTTTATAGGGGGGCATCCACTGAGTGTGATCCCCTAGTGTCAGGTGAGCAGGGGAGGCGGCTGTCACAAGCATCCCACCAGTTCTGATGTCTGGCAGCCCCACTCTAGAGAGGAGATTGCATAAGTCCAGAGAAAGGGGTGAGGGGGAGTCAGTCTCCAGTGGGAGGACCAATGGGTCAAGGGTTGCCAGCTCTGAAGACCTGCAACCCCAGGACTGACCCTAGTGAGGCCACTTCTGGCCAGGGGATCTTTATACACTGTCAGATGGACAGAGGCCTGGAGATCTGCACCAGGCAGACTCTTACCCAACACTTCTAAGAAGTGTTTCCTTTGGCAGCGGTTGTTGTGCTCCCCCAGAGGTCCTGGCATGCCAGGCACAGGTCCAGCCTCAGGGTACATACCCTGGGTTGGAGGGTCAGGTTCAGGGTACCCCCCTGACCAGGAGGAAGGGGCGACTGCTAGCAGTGTCCCTACCATTTTCCCTTCTGGTGGTACTGCTCTGGGCGGGAGGGTGCAGAGTCCCATAGGGAGCAGGGGGAGGGAAGCCTTGCCCCTGACTCCTGTCCAGCCCAAGGATACAGACCCTAGGCTGGCAAACCAGCTGCAGGATAGCACCCCTTAACTGGTGGGAGAATTGTACAGGACGGCTGGCCCAGTCGCCTTGATCATTCCAGAGCCTGGGGCTACATCTTCACAGTGAAGGGTACAGGACGCCAGGAGGGAGAACCGGGTGTGGGAGAGCCGGCCCCTGTCTCCAAACCAGCTGCAGGGTACAGACCCTGGGCTGGTGGGCCAGTGTTAGGATGCCATCCCTGGACTGGCAGGAGGGAGAGTGGAGAAAGGGTGCCAAGCACCTGGGGCTACTGCCCCCACACTCCCAGACGCCACAGAGGTTAGAGAGTCCTGAGAGGCTGGGAGACTGGCTCTTCTCACTGACAGCTGTCAGTGGCCACTGTGGCTTGCTGTCTTGGTGGACAGCATTGCCCCTGGAGGGGACAGGAGTCACACCCCAGGGGAGGACTGGGCCACACTACTGTATTGGCCGTGGTGGTACTGTCCGCCTACTGGGACACATCTGTGAGCAAAGTAAGGTTAGGCGCTGCACGGATGGGTTCCGCAGGTGAAGAGGAGGGTTCCTCAAGGGTTAGCTTAGTGGGCCCTGAGAGTATGGACAGAGTGACCTAACTGGGTTCGGAAAGGCATAGAACCAGAACGTCCCCCTCTGTTGTGGGCCAGGTCTATGTTCTATCGCCCCAAGCAGGTACGTCCATCAAGGGATTGACTAGTCTACCCTGGCTTTAGGCTGGGAGGGGGCTGTGTTAGGCTTGGCTTTTTCAGTGGTTTCACCCCCAGACTTTTTGCTTTTTGGCCTCCTGTTTTTGACCTTGTTTTCTTTAGTTTTAGGACTCTGGGCCCTTTACCACTGCTATTCAGTGCTAAAGTGCATATGCTCTCCATGTAAATTGTGTTTATGGATTGGTGTTTCCATGATTGACCTATTTGATTTACTACTACGTCCCTAGTACAGTGCACTGCAGCACTGGTTGTGCCATTCACACAAGTAGCTTTTCAAAGGTGTCTCAGACCGGCCACTGCAGTGCCTGCATGCAGTTTTTAACTGCCATATCGACCACCTGGCAAGTGCAGCCAGTTGCCAGGCCCTTCCCTTCCCTTTTCTCACATCTAAGTCACCCCTAAGGTAGGCCCAAGGTAGCCCCATGGGCAGGGTGCAGTGTCTTTAAAAGGTTGGACATGTAGTGGTTTATTTTTGCATGTCCTAATAGTGAAATACTGTGTATTTCGTTTTCACTGTTGAAAGGCTATCTCTCCCATAGGTTAATATGGGAGCTGCTTGGTAACACTTTACAAATATAGCTTGCCAGTGGGAGTTGATAGAAAAATTGAGTTTAGTATGCCTGAGCTCTGGATTTACAAATACATCTTTTGGTAAAGATGATTTTCATATTGTCTGTTTGAAAATACCACTTTTAGGAAGTGGGTATTTTTTGGCTAACCATCCTGTGTGCCTCTGCCTTTTATGTATTCCCTGTCTGGGTTTACAGTGACAGGAGCAGGGGATGTCACACTAGGCAGACCCAAGGGGGAGGTTGAGGTGTGTCCTGCCTTCCTGGGTGACTCATAGCAAGGCTGAATAGACCTGGCTGCCTTTAGAGTAGTGGGAGGAGTTGTCACTTGCACCTGAGTGGACTGTAACTGCTTCTCACAAAACTGTCTCCACCTCCTGCGGTGAACCTGGCCAGAGCCTGGATGAACCGGTTTATGTGTGCCAGGAGAACTTTGTTTGTGCTAACACCACAGAACTTCAAAGGAAAATGTGGTATAAATATTGGGGCCCTGACCCCAGAACTTTAGATTACTGCTGGACTAAGGAACCTGCCAGGAAGAGGAGCTGGAAGAGCGGCCAGGATGAGTACTGCCCCTTTGCTGTTGTTGCTTTGTTGGGTTGGCCTGCAGCTGCTGCTCCTGTCTTGGGCAGGGAAAGGATTGGACTGTTTCTGCATACTAAGGGGCATATTGACGAGGAAGTGGCTGAGCGCAGCGTTTGCCTCCTTGGCTTAACGGCACGCACCACCACTTCTGAACTGCAGGGCTGTGCCATATTTACAACAATATGGTCCAGCCCTGCATTTCCCCATGTGCTGGCACTAAAGTTAGCTGCCTAGCGCCAACGCAGGCCCCCTTGCACCATAGTGCAAGGGTGTCTGCGTTGCAGGGGAAGATTGCTTATGTGCAGGAAGGTGTCCCTTCCTGCACATAAACAATCTTTAAATGGTGTGTTGTAACTTCTATGTGTCCTGCTTAATGCAGCACACATAGAAGTTGCAAAACGTCATTTTTCTTTAATGATTGTTTATGTGCAGGAAGGAACACCTTCCTGCACATAAAAAAATCAATGGTGTTTTGCTGTTTCCATGTGTGCTGCACAACGCAGCACACATGGAAGCAGCAAAAACGAGGAGAAATTAAACATTTCTCCTCGTTTTTTCAGGGTAAGACAAGGTTTTCCCTGGTCTTAATTTTGGCACTGCCCCATATTTACGCCACCCTTGTAAATACGGGGCAGCGTCAAAATTATTGGGTGTTGCAGTGGAACGTCCACCGCAACACCCATTGCCCTCCCCTTTCGCGCTAAGTATAGTGTGAAAGGGTGCCTTATTTACAAGGCAGCGATAAGCCATGGCTTAACGCTGCCTTGTAAATAAGGCGAAGCCCCTATCGCCACCACAACGTCCAAAAAAGTGACGTTGTTGTGGCGATAGGGTCTTGTAAATATGCCCCTAAGTATCTCCAAGGGCTTGATGTAGAGCTTGCCCCTGTTCAAGAACAGGAACAGGAAAGACTTCAATATCTTCTGGGTACCAGCTTATGGAACTGGAGGTTTCAGCTGCCACAAAGGAGAAAGGTAACATGACAACGTCACCAAGACTGCCGGTGGTTCCGTGACCTGAAGGCACTGCAGAGGGCACCACCACACTTCCCACCGCAACCCTGGTCTCACCGAAGGTGCATGTCTGCCGCCACCACGGAGCTGCTGCTTGCACCGCGACCTGTGTGCACTGCACACTGCACTGCCTCGCTTCACTCTGCCACCCTGGTCTCAACGACGATGCCGCTGACAGCTGACATTTCCGCCACTGCCTGCACTGTGCTTTAGGGGCAGCGCTCATAAGTTACATGATGCACCGCCTAAACCCACACCACAGTCTTGGCCCACCTACTCTAGCCCCAATGACTCCAGATCCTCACCTGGCTCCGTACCTTGCACTGTGACATGTCAGCACCAGGACGAGCACTGCCCCACATTGCACCACAGCCCTGGTCTCACCGATGCCACTGGATGACCGCCACCGAGCCGCTGCCTGCACCGCGACCTGAGGGCACCGCATGCCGCACCGCTCCACTTCACACCTCTGCCTCAATGCCCACCACAGCCAGCCCGCACCACCACTGTTGGTTGGAATAAAAAGGTACTGTTTTGAGGATCTTCTGACACCTCCGCTGGCCCGCACCACCGCGGTCAGATGCAACCCTTGGATTTGGGTGTACACAAAACTGCGATCGCCACGGGCGGAGCTATCTACTTCAAGGAACTGTTCCTAAGAGTCTATGTTTGCTTGTTGATATTTTTTATAACTGTGTGTTGGGTTCTTATTATTTTGGTCTTGTTCTACACAGATAAATATTGGATATTTTTCTAAAACTGGTGTGGTGTCCATTTGAAGTGTTTTCACTGTATTACAGTTTGTAATGTGCAAATGATTTACACATTGCCTCTGAGATAAGCCTGACTGCTCCTGCCAAGCTACCAAGGGGGTGAGCAGGAGTTATTTTGGTGTGTAACTTCCTTCTCCTGACTAGAGTGGTGGATTCTGCCTGGCTTAGGTGCATACCCTAGCCAGGCAGAAAACCAATTTCTAACAAATGTCATTTTAAATTGGCTATTTAAAATGGACCAACAGGTAGAATGGTTCTAAGTGTACTCACTTTTAATAACCTTCTAGACAGTAAAACTGTTCTTCCATTAGCACCACTGTATGGCTTCATTACGAAAAAATTTGAAATGACCCTTCTTTTTAAGTACTAGCTCCTCTATTGAAGGCAAACTCAGTGTCTTAAAAATGAATGCATGCCTGTCAGATGTCACTCGTGGGGAATAGCTTTCACAGAGCAAGACTGAGATGAATAGAAAGGGCTCTTTAGTGAATGTGCAAGAGAGAGCATAACAAATGGAGGTCAGAACAAACAGTCCTTTCCTGAGGGAGCATGTAAAACTATACATGTAAATGTTTACTTTTCAAATTTCTCCAAAGGATGAGGGAGAAAGCAATTGGTTAAAACCAGTGCTTAACTCGAGCTGGTGGCTGCAGGTTGAGACCACCTGCACTCATTGTTGGGGACTGAGATTTAGTTTTCATTATCAGTTTAAATTATTGGTTTAGTTGTAGGGAGTTTAGAGGGAGAGATTAGGAAATTAGCCAACTACTCCATAATGTTTGTATTTCAGTGTTTAAAAGGCCAACTGTTTTAGTGAGGGTGACCTTAAAGAGTCTGCATAGAGTGAATAGGGGTCAAAGGGCCAGATGTACAACTGTTTTTTGTGGTCGCAAATGGGAAATTGGCCCGTTTGCGATGGCAAAATTGGTCTGGCCCACGAAAAAACACTATTTTGTGGGTCGGTTACCAATTGCCCACTCACAAAATAGGATGCAATTTGCGACTCCCAAAATGTAATGGTCGTACATCTGGCCCAAAGTATGCAGGATATTGTCTCACTGCTCCATTTTGTCTCACAATTGCATATCTGGTTGGGTAATCTTCTAGTCATGCTGCGGAGTTCCTACATACGAGCGTGGCAAGATGTAGATTGTTGCGTAGTTCACAGTGCCATAAAATACCCATGATACTTCTCCTCCATGGCTCAAGCATGACTGTGATCCTCACCTGTGAGTCTCAGATCAATCCTGGCCCTCTATTGGCATCATGTGGCTCATTCATATTCTGGTTGTTTCCACCACCAAGCAAAAGCATGCAGGCCTTCAGGATGGTGCTGAAAATAACATCAAGAGCTACTTTGAGAGTAATGAGAGTAAATAAACATGCTAGAGGGTAATTGACTCCTTCAATGTACTGCTGCTATGGAGATATAAGTACAAAAAATACCACATTCAAGTCTTGCACTGTTTCCACTGTGACCACAGTCCAGTAAGAATTACTTTTTACATTGGCAATCATGAGTGCCCAAGAAATGGAGCTTTTCACAGAGTTCCATAAAAGTTCACCTATCCAAGAACGCAGTTTGCTCCATTTTACAGTAAAGATCTGTTGGACATGCTCCCTGCATGGTATACAGGCCAGTATCCCTGCTTTGTGTGACCCAATTGCATGCGAATTTGGTATTCTAATTTTTACTACCCAGTTATCAAGCTAAACAAGCATTTGTGCTGAGTCCTAGGCCAGGCCACAGTAAAGTCATAGATTAGAAATGGTTCTATGAGCTGCAAGGGTGCACCATGCATGCCCTCTTTTTAATGACATGAAACTTATGTCTATGTGCTGGTTTGTTGGCTTGAAGTGGTAGAGACATCATACTTATTTTTGTGAATTAGAAATCCTTACCAGACCTTTTTTCTGTGTGAGAAAAAAATGTGGTGTACTGGAAACATTTGATTAAAAGTTCAGCTTCAGTATAGCCTGCTGACCCCTGTGATCACATCCAGTGTACATTTTGAGAATGTACGGACAGTGTGTATATGTGACACATACATGACAATGAGACCATGTGCAATGTGGATGTTTGCGGGGACTAAGGGTATCAATTTTTGATGGATCTTTGTTTAGCATGACACAAGGTGGAGAATAGAAATAGCTTCCCCCAGACAGTGCAAGCACATTTGTTGTATTCCTGAAGCCAGAGGGTGGGGACCCACACATTCAAGTGAGGAAAAACTGAGTTAGAGCTGTCCTTAGAAACTTCACGAGGAATTTTTAGCAAGTGATTACTGTTAGACCTGACAGCCTTTGGTGTGGTCTTCCCCCAATCATTTTGGCTCCTCCCCTCCTGTTTGCTGAAACTCATTTTTGTTGCCTTTAGGACTCTTTGCACTTTAGCACTGCAAACCAGTGCTAAAGTGCTTATGCTTTATACTTTGTACATTGTAAATCCTTCCAACATGGTCAAATTGGCTTGCACACAATTGGCACATTTTATTTATTTATTAGTTCCAAGTAATGTGGTACTACATATACCCAGGGACTGTAAATAAATGCTACCAAGGGGTCTGAGTCAAGCTATCCTGGCTGATGAGGGGCGAAACCCTGAAACCGGTCCTAGGATGCTTGTTTCCAGTCCAGGGAAGACCTGGCCGGGCAGTTCAGTCTGGACTGTTCGCAATGGGCACAGGGTCAAGACTGATTTGCATATGGCTGGGATCAAACAGGAATGGCATGGTGAGCAAAAAAAGATGGATTTAGGCCCAGATCTCTGTACTGGGGTGAATGTATGACATTGTTCTGCATTCTGTCCATCAATTGTTGTTTTTGCATTTGTCACCCCAAGAGGGACGGGTATGCCCAGACATGGGTCCCGTGCTCTCCATGCCACTGGAGTCAAGCTATGCTGGCAGATGAGGGGTGTCACCCCGAAGCGGGTCCTAGGATGCTTGTTTCCAGTCCAGGGAGGACCTGGCTTGGCAGTTCGGGCTGGTCTGTTCCCATTGGGCACCCGGTCAAGACTGATTTGCATATGGCTGGGTTCAAACAGGAATGGCATGGTGAGCAAAAAATCGATGGATTTAGGCCCAGATCTCTGTACTGGGGTGAATGTATGACATTGTTCTGCATTCTGTCCATCAATTGTTGTTTTTGCACCAAGGGGTCTGAAGCACATACTGTGCAACCCACTATTGTAACTCTTTAACACATGTCTCAGTTCTGGAATAGCAGCCTCTGTGCAGTTTTAACCTTCAAATTTGACGTGGCACAATAAACCTTTTGCCATTCCTAATCCTCCCTTGTTAGGTTTTGCCTGCACAGCACTTGCGCTGTGCTTGAGAAATCCATTGTTTTTAATATAAACTTAAAATAGACTTACATCCCGTATCCTCTCTTTCCTGGCTTCTCATTGGTTCCTGAGCGTGTCACTTACCTTTCCTCCATTTCTGTAGCACCTTTTCCTGCATTTACCAATGCTTGTTCCTCGTTTGCTTCTCTTATCAGTTTCCTACTGCCGAAATACTGTTAACATCTGCTTTGGTGGAACTATATTTCCATAAAGATTTGCTTTTACTCTTGCAACATATTTATATAACAATTTATCAACCTGAGAGATTAAGTGATTTGCAGAGAATCAGAGGATGTTGCACGGGGCCGCCAAGACTCGAACCGGGATCCCCAGCTCTTGTATTTAAAAGGTAGGACACATGTTTTAAAGTTTTACATGTTCTGGTAGTAAAAATCTCTCAAATGGGTTTTTAATGACTGCAAGGCCTATCTCTCCCATTGGATAACATTGGATTACCTGACTACACTTCATACGTGATGATGTTTGATTGGGAGCAGATAGAAATATGTTGTTTACACTCAAATAAATTTAATTGAATGAATTTTAAATTCTCTTAATGCTTAAGTCAAACTTTAAGTCACAATTCTGCAAATTTCACTTTTAGAAAGTTGGCATGTTTTTGTCCTAATGATTTGATGCCTGCCTGCTGTGTCCTGAATCACATGACCATGATTAGCTTGGCATTCGCCTTTGTGTATTCCTACCAGACAGTGATACAAAGAGGGACTAAGAGTTGGCAGGATGTGTCATCGTTCCAGGATGGTGGGGCAGAGCTGTTCCCTGTCCCACTAACATTTCAAATGGCTGCCCCCAGCACACACACAAAGGGACTTGGCATCAGCCATTTTTTACCCTAGACTACTTGGATTTAGGCCCAGATCTATGTATTGGGGTGAATGTATGACATTGTTCTGCATTCTGTCCATCAATTGTTGTTTTTGCATTTGTCACCCTGAGTGGGGCGGGTATGCCCAGAATTGGTTTGCGTGCTCTCCATGCCACTGGAATCAAGCTATCCTGGCTGATGAGGGGTGAAACCCCAAAACCGGTCCTAGGATGCTTGTTTCCAGTCCAGGGAGGACCTGGCCGGGCAGTTCGGGCTGGACTGTTCCCATTGGACACAGGGTCAAGACTGATTTGCATATGCCTGGGTTCAAACTGGAATGGCATGGTGAGCAAAAAAACGATGGATTTAGGCCCAGATCTCTGTACTGGGGTGAATGTATGACATTGTTTTGCATTCTGTCCATCAATTGTAGTTTTTGCATTTGTCACCCCGAGTGGGACGGGTGTGCCCAGACGTGGGTCCCGTGCTCTCCATGCCACTGGAGTCAAGCTATCCTGGCTGATGAGGGGTGAAACCCTGAAACCGGTCCTAGGATGCTTGTGTCCAGTCCAGGGAGAACCTGGCCGGGCAGATAGGGCTGGACTGTTCCCATTGGGCAAAGGGTCAAGACTGATTTGCGTATGGCTGGGTTCAAACTGGAATGGCATGGTGAGCAAAAAAACGATGGATTTAGGTCCAGATCTCTGTACTGGGGTGAATGTATGATATTGTTCTGCATTCTGTCCATCAATTGTTGTTTTTGCATTTGTCACCCCGAGTGGGACGGGTATGCCCAGACGTGGCTACCGTGCTCTCCATGCCACTGGAGTCAAGCTATCCTGGCTGATGAGGGGTGATACCCCGAAACTGGTCCTAGGATGCATGTTTCCAGTCCAGGGAGGACCTGGCCGGGCAGTTCGGGCTGGACTGTTCCCATTGGGCACAGGGTCAAGACTGATTTGCATATGGCTGGGTTCAAACTGGAATGGCATGGTGAGCAAAAAAACGATGGATTTAGGCCCAGATCTCTGTACTGGCGTGAATATAATACATTGTTCTGCATTCTGTCCATCAATTGTTGTTTTTGCATTTGTCACCCCGAGTGGGACGGGTATGCCCAGACGTGGGTACCGTGCTCTCCATGCCACTGGAGTCAAACTATCCTGGCTGATGAGGGGTGAAACCCCAAAACCGGTGCTAGGATGCTTGTTTCCAGTCCAGGGAGGACCTGGCCGGGCAGTTTGGGCTGTACTGTTCCCATTTGGCAAGGGTCAAGACTGATTTGCATATGGCTGGGTTCCAACTGGAATGGCATGGTGAGCAAAAAAACAATGGATTTAGGCCCAGATCTCTGTACTGGGGTGAATGTATGACATTGTTCTGCATTCTGTCCATCAATTGTTGTTTTTGCATTCGTCACCCCGAGTGGGACGGGTATGCCCAGACGTGGGTCCTGTGCTCTCCATGCCACTGGAGTCAAGCTATCCTGGCTGATGAGGGGTGAAACCCAGAAACAGGTCCTAGGATGCTTGTTTCCAGTCCAGGGAGGACCTGGCCGGGCAGTTCGGGCTGGAATGTTCCCATTGGGCACATGGTCAAGACTGATTTGCCTATGACTGGGTTCAAACTGGAAAGGCATGGTGAGCAAAAAAACGATGGATTTAGGCCCAGATCTCTGTACTGGGGTGAATGAATGATAAAGTTCTGCATTCTGTCCATCAATCGTTGTTTTCCCATTTGTCACCCCGAGTGGGACGGGTATGCCCAGACGTGGTTACCGTGCTCTCCATGCCACTGGAGTCAAGCTATCCTGGCTGATGAGGGGTGACACCCCGAAACCGGTCCTAAGATGCCTGTTTCCAGTCCAGGGAGGACCTGGCCGGGCAGTTCGGGCTGGACTGTTCCCATTGGGCACAGGGTCAAGACTGATTTGCATATGGCTTGGTTCAAACTGGAATGTTATGGTGAGCAAAAAAACGATGGATTTAACCCAAATCTCTGTACTGGTGTGAATGTATGACATCATTCTGCATTCTGTCCATCAATTGTTGTTTTTGCATTTGTCACCCCGAGTGGGACGGGTATGCCCAGATGTGGGTCCTGTGCTCTCCATGCCACTGGAGTCAAGCTGTCCTGGCTGATGAGGGGTGAAACCCCGAAACCGGTCCTAGGATGCTTGTGTCCAGTCCAGGGAGAACCTGGCCGGGAAGTTCGGGCTGGACTGTTCCCATTGGGCTCAGGGTCAAGACTGATTTGCGTATGGCTGGGTTCAAACTGGAATGGCATGGTGAGCAAAAAAATGATGGATTTAGGCCCAGATCTCTGTACTGGGGTGAATGTATGACATTGTATTGCATTCTGTCCATCAATTGTTGTTTTTGCACCAAGGGGTCTGAAGCACATATTGTGCGACCCACTATTGTAACTCTTTAACACATGTCTCAGTTCTGGAATAGCAGCCTCTGTGCAGTTTTAAACTTCAAATTTAACCTGGCACAATAAACCTTTTGCCATTCCTAATCCTCCCTTGTTAGGTTTTGCCGTTGAGAAATCTATTGTTTTTAATATAAACCTAAAATGGACTTTTATCCCGACTCCTCTCTTTCCTGGCTTCTCATTGGTTCCTGAGCGTGTCTCTTACCTTTCCTCCATTTCTGTAGCACCTTTTCCTGCATTTACCAATGCTTGTTCCTCGTTTGCTTCTCTTATCAGTTTCCTACCGCCGAAATACTGTTAACATCCGCTTTGGTGGAACTATTTTTGCATAAAGATTTGCCTTTTACTCTTGCAGCATATTTATATAACAATTTATCACCCTGAGAGATTTAGTGATTTGCATAGAATCAGAGGATGTTGAGCGGTGCCACCAAGACTCAAACCGGGATCCCCAGCTCTTGTATTTGAAAAGTAGGACACATGTTTTAAAGTTTTACATGTCCTGGTAGTAAAAATCTCTCAAATGTGTTTTTAATGACTGCAAGGCCTATCTCTCCCATTGGATAACATTGGGTTACCTTACTACATTTCATACGTGATGATGTTTGATTGGGAGCAGATAAAAATGTGTTGTTTACACTCAAATAAATTTAATTGAATGAATTTTAAATTCTCTTAATGCTTAAGTCAAACTTTAAGTCACAATTCTGCAAATGTCACTTTTGGAAAGTTGGCATGTTCTTGTCCTAACCATTTGATGACTGCCTGCTGTGTCCTGAATCACATGACCATGATTAGCTTGGCATTCGCCTTTGTGTATTCCTACCAGACAGTGATACAAAGAGGGACTAAGAGTTGGCAGGATGGGTCATCGTTCCAGGATGGTGGGACAGAGCTGTTCCCTGTCCCACTAACATTTCAAATGGCTGCCCCCAGCAGACACACAAAGGGACTTGGCATCAGCCTTTTTTTACCCTAGACTAATTGGATTTAGGCCCAGATCTATGTATTGGGGTGAATGTATGACATTGTTCTGCATTCTGTCCATCAATTGTTGTTTTTGCATTTGTCACCCAGAGTGGGGCGGGTATGCCCAGAATTGGTTCGCGTGCTCTCCATGCCACTGGAATCAAGTCATCCTGGCTGATGAGGGGTGAAACCCCAAAACCGGTCCTAGGATGCTTGTTTCCAGTCCAGGGAGGACCTGGCCGGTCAGTTCGGGCTGGACTGTTCCCATTGCGCACAGGGTCAAGACTGATTTGCATATGCCTGGATTCAAACTGGAATGGCATGGTGAGCAAAAAAACAATGGATTTAGGCCCAGATCTCTGTACTCGGGTGAATGTATGACATTGTTTTGCATTCTGTACATCAATTGTTGTTTTTGCATTTGTCACCCCGAGTGGGACAGGTATGCCCAGACGTGGGTCCCATGCTCTCCATGCCACTGGAGTCAGGCTATCCTGGTTGATGAGGGGTGAAACCCTGAAACCGGTCCTGGGATGCTTGTGTCCAGTCCAGGGAGAACCGGCCGGGCAGATAGGGCTGGACTGTTCCCATTGGGCAAACGGTCAAGACTGATTTGCGTATGGCTGGGTTCAAACTGGAATGGCATGGTGAGCAAAAAAACGATGGATTTAGGTCCAGATCACTGTACTGGGGTGAATGTATGATATTGTTCTGCATTCTGTCCATCAATTGTTGTTTTTGCATTTGTCACCCCGAGTGGGACGGGTATGCCCAGACGTGGGTACCGTGCTCTCCATGCCACTGGAGTCAAACTATCCTGGCTGATGAGGGGTGAAACCCCGAAACCGGTCCTAGGATGCTTGTTTCCAGTCCAGGGAGGACCTGGCCGGGCAGTTTGGGTTGGACTGTTCCCATTTGGCAAAGGGTCAAGACTGATTTGCATATGGCTGGGTTCCAACTGGAATGGCATGGTGATCAAAAAAACAATGGATTTAGGCCCAGATCTCTGTACTGGGGTGAATGTATGACATTGTTCTGCATTGTGTCCATCAATTGTTGTTTTTGCATTCGTCACCCCGAGTGGGACGGGTATGCCCAGACGTGGGTCATGTGCTCTCCATGCCACTGGAGTCAAGCTATCCTGGCTGATGAGGGGTGAAACCCAGAAACAGGTCCTAGGATGCTTGTTTCCAGTCCAGGGAGGACCTGGCCGGGCATTTTCGGGCTCGAATGTTCCCATTGGGCACATGGTCAAGACTGATTTGCCTATGACTGGGTTCAAACTGGAAAGGCATGGTGAGCAAAAAAACGATGGATTTAGGCCCAGATCTCTGTACTGGGGTGAATGAATGATATTGTTCTGCATTCTGTCCATCAATCGTTGTTTTTCCATTTGTCACCCCGAGTGGGACGGGTATGCCCAGACGTGGTTACCGTGCTGTCCATGCCACTGGAGTCAAGCTATCCTGGCTGATGAGGGGTGACACCCCAAACCGGTCCTAGGATGCTTGTTTCCAGTCCAGGGAGGACCTGGCCGGGCAGTTCGGGCTGGACTGTTCCCATTGGGCCCAGGGTCAAGACTGATTTGCATATGGCTGGGTTCAAACTGGAATGTTATGGTGAGCAAAAAAACGATGGATTTAGGCCCAAATCTCTGTACTGGTGTGAATGTATGACATCATTCTGTCCATCAATTGTTGTTTTTGCATTTGTCACCCCGGGTGGGACAGGTATGCCCAGACGTGGGTCCTGTGCTCTCCATGCCACTGGAGTCAAGCTGTCCTGGCTGATGAGGGGTGAAACCCCGAAACCGGTCCTAGGATGCTTGTGTCCAGTCCAGGGAGAACCTGGCCGGAAAGTTCGGGCCGGACTGTTCCCATTGGGCACAGGGTCAAGACTGATTTGCGTATGGCTGGGTTCAAACTGGAATGGCATGGTGAGCAAAAAAACGATGGATTTAGGCCCAGATCTCTGTACTGGGGTGAATGTATGACATTGTTCTGCATTCTGTCCTTCAATTGTTGTTTTTGCATTTGTCACCCCGAGTGGGACGGGTATGCCCAGACGTGGGTCCCGTGCTCTCCATGCCACTGGAGTCAAGCTATCCTGGCTGATGAGGGCTGAAAGCCCGAAACCGGTCCTAGGATGCTTGTTTGCAGTCCAGGGAGGACCTGGCCTGGCAGTTCGGGCTGGACTGTTCCCATTGGGCGCAGGGTCAAGACTGATTTGCATATGGCTTGGTTCAAACTGGAATGTTATGGTGAGCAAAAAAAACATGGATTTAACCCAAATCTCTGTACTGGTGTGAATGTATGACATCATTCTGCATTCTGTCCATCAATTGTTGTTTTTGCATTTGTCACCCCGAGTGGGACGGGTATGCCCAGATGTGGGTCCTGTGCTCTCCATGCCACTGGAGTCAAGCTGTCCTGGCTGATGAGGGGTGAAACCCCGAAACCGGTCCTAGGATGCTTGTGTCCAGTCCAGGGAGAACCTGGCCGGGAAGTTCGGGCTGGACTGTTCCCATTGAGCTCAGGGTCAAGACTGATTTGCGTATGGCTGGGTTCAAACTGGAATGGCATGGTGAGCAAAAAAACGATGGATTTAGGCCCAGATCTCTGTACTGGGGTGAATGTATGACATTGTTCTGCATTCTGTCCATCAATTGTTGTTTTTGCACCAAGGGGTCTGAAGCACATATTGTGCGACCCACTATTGTAACTCTTTAACACATGTCTCAGTTCTGGAATTGCAGCCTCTGTGCAGTTTTAAACTTCAAATTTAACCTGGCACAATAAACCTTTTGCCATTCCTAATCCTCCCTTGTTAGGTTTTGCCTACACAGCGCTTGCACTGTGGTTGAGAAATCTATTGTTTTTAATATAAACCTAAAATGGACTTTTATCCCGACTCCTCTCTTTCCTGTCTTCTCATTGGTTCCTGAGCGTGTCTCTTACCTTTCCTCCATTTCTGTAGCACCTTTTCCTGCATTTACCAATGCTTGTTCCTCGTTTGCTTCTCTTATCAGTTTCCTACCGCCAAAATACTGTTAACATCCGCTTTGGTGGAACTATTTTTGCATAAAGATTTGCCTTTTACTCTTGCAGCATATTTATATAACAATTTATCACCCTGAGAGATTTAGTGATTTGCATAGAATCAGAAGATGTTGAGCGGTGCCGCCAAGACTCAAACCGGGATCCCCAGCTCTTGTATTTGAAAAGTAGGACACATGTTTTAAAGTTTTACATGTCCTGGTAGTAAAAATCTCTCAAATGTGTTTTTAATGACTGCAAGTCCTATCTCTCCCATTGGATAACATTGGGTTACCTTACTACATTTCATACGTGATGATGTTTGATTGGGAGCAGATAGAAATATGTTGTTTACATTCAAATAAATTTAATTGAATGAATTTTAAATCCTCTTAATGCTTAAGTCAGACTTTATGTCACAATTCTGCAAATGCCACTTTTAGAAAGTTGGCATGTTCTTGTCCTAACGATTTGATGCCTGCCTGCTGTGTCCTGAATCACATGACCATGATTAGCTTGGCATTCGCCTTTGTGTATTCCTACCAGACAGTGATACAAAGAGGGACTAAGAGTTGGCAGGATGGGTCATCGTTCCAGGATGGTGGGACAGGGGCATGTCTGTTTTAGAAAAAGGTAGTTCTTTTGTTCCGACTTTCCACTCTAAAGCACTTGATTCAGAGGTGGCCCTGTATAGGTTCACAAGTAAATTGCGATTAAGATATTTTTTCTCTATAGTGAATCCTGAATCTATGAGTACTCAATTGTCAGAATATAGAGAGTTTAAACCGAAGAGCACGTTTATTTCTCCAGTTTCACACAAGATCATAGACACTTTTGAGACTTTAGTAAGACAGGATTTATCTAAACTACCTACACACCCGAAGGTGACTGCAAATTTATCTCAACGCGAGAAACTGGCTTTGTTAGAACTCAGGAAAAATCAATTATTGCATTTCACTAGAGCTGATAAAGGAGGTGCTTTAGTAATCATGGATAAAAAATGTTATGATGATAAAATTGAGATGATCTTGTTGGATGATTCTACATATATTCCACTGTTGAATGATCCCACTGATAGTTTTTAGGTCTCGCCTACGCAGCGCGCATGCGCTGCTTAGGCAAAAAGACCTTTTGCCATCGATTCGGCTTTTCAGCCTAGAACGTGCACGCGTTCCATTGCCTTCAATGGCAACGCGTGCACGTTTGGCGATTCACTTGCGGGAGCGAGCGGCGCCATATGGTAGCAATTATCGCTCCTGGCGCCGCCGCTCCCGCAGTGAATCGTGCAGGCTCCCTCCTCTCCCCCTCCCCCTGCTGCCGTGCGAGGCGCGCGCGCTTGTTTATGTATTTTCTGTATTCCGTTGACGTGCACTCCTGCAGTACACCAAAGTGCTACGACGTGTCCTTAAAGTTCCATGCTGGTGCTATAATAACGTCTAAACACAACAGTTGCTCCCTTAACTTTCATGGCTATTTTTCACTCTTCGCCCCAATAACTGCGACAATTTACGCCATAATATACCCCAAAATAGCTTTTGAAAGTGGACTCTCGTTTTCTGAAGCACACAGACGCGTCTCGCGGTTGGTAAACAAGCCAGGCTGGCTCACCCCTCCTCCTCAGCTGCACGCTGCCTGGCGCGACGAGGCTGCCCTCGGGTGCCATGGCCAGTCTTTTACCTGTCTGTGCAGTATCATGCCTGTGTCGTCTGCACCTTCACTTCCAGGGCCCGGTCTCTTGTCCCCACGATTCTGCGACTGCGAGTCAGAGAATATACTCACATATGGTGGGCGGGGCCAGCTGAGGCCACATGGAGACCGGCTGGCTGACTGCTGGCCAGCTACAACTGTTCCCAGAGTTGTCAGCATAACCCTGTGTCAGCAGCACGCTGGACACACGAGTTCCCTTCCAGCGGCAAATTATAACTTTTAGGAGGAAAAAAAGTTAATTTTCACAATGGACCTATGTTGTGTAACAACGTCAGGTATATGAGACAATAACACTTTGCATTCTGGGATTCGTAGTTTTGTTTAGAAATCCCAGCTTTCAATGTTGCCATTAGAGACGAAGCCTGGTCTGCCAGTTGTCACGCATAACATGGTGCTTGCTACACGATAGCTGTCGACATACATGTTACTCTACATGTGGTAGAATACACATAAAAAAGGGAAAAAAACGTATTTGGAGGTATAAGAACCACTTTCGAAAATACAAACATGCCTTCATATTGTATTACTCGTCTAAATTTAAAGTGTGCTATATGTATTTATAGGTGGACCATAGCACCAGGAAACCTGTCTCGGGTACATACATTTTCTTGTTCTGGGTTTTGATTGAAAATAATCAGTGCATTCTGGGAGTTGCCGTCTTGGAAAAGCCTTGTCCCGGTGACATGGACCCACCTGGTCACCCTATGCATTCAGCTGTATACTTAAGGTCACATGTCTGCAATCTGGCCCGTGCTTTTCTGTGTTCACACCTGTAGTGACCTGTCTCTTGTGTGTCTGTGGTGCTACGACAGGACACGACAACACCTAGGACAGAACATCTGCAAGGTAAGATGTGCGGCTGCCGTCGTTGCCCCTTCTAAATACCAAAACCTTCAGTCGATCGTGTATTTTTTAGTCAGCACCACGTTTTTTGCATGCTGTGACTTTCAGTTTTGTTTTTAACCTTTTAAGTATGGTCTCAAACATCTCAATATTCAAGGTGCTGTTAGCTAAAAAGCCAGGACTGGCTGAACACCTGACATTATACCACTGCAGATCTCTGTAATAATTTTACCAACAGGGTCAGACTGGCACATAGGATGAATGTTTTCATGGGAGTACCTTTCAGGTGTATAGCGGGTGCAATGCCACCGAGACCCAGGGGTGTGAGAGGCCCACTTTACCCCAATTAGTTTTGTTCTTTTACTACAGAACCGTGGGGTTAAGGGCCCAAATATATTTGCTTGCATTAGGACCAGGGCTTTAATTAGGCCGGGTACTGCCGGTGCTGTAAAAAGCAGGTGCTGAGACGGGTCCCTATCGGGCTCTCCATTTTTGCCCTCACCCTCGGTGGAAAAAAATCTTAACTCTGCAGCCGTGCCACCCTTCACTGCCTTTGATGTAACTTCAAAGAGACTCGTTATAGTTCTTTCACAGTCTCATCATTTAAAAACTGAAGCATTTTCAATATTCTACATAATGAAGCCATAGTTGTTGCTTATTTATCTTCCACAACTAACAACCATTGGCAAAGCCAATAGCCCTGACTTGTTGTAGGGGAAATGTTACTTGTTGTATTATATATGTGGATGCAATGACAGAAGAAGAAAAATACCAGTTTGGCGGCAACCTATGGTAAGCACAGATTTCTAGGTTACATGTTTTTAAGCCTTAAGCCATACCGTTAATTACATTGGCCACGCCCCTTTTAGAGCCTCCTTTAGTTTTTTCATTCCACTTAAAGCCCTGATAGGACCCATGGAGCTCCTGCTGTGCACCTGGTGGCTCTGAGAGACTGATGATGTCAGGGGAGTAACAGTCACTTGTCAGTACCTTACAGGTGACTGAATTAGAGACTCTCAGGTGTACCTTAAAGATTGATGTTTTAAGTCACAAATTGGTAAAACATGGGACTATTGTCGAGCAAGTGAGATTTGATGTGTCCCTACACTCTGCTCCTACCCTCCTGGCAATCTGTAGGACTGCAAAAACTTTCCCCAACCTCATATACCTTGAAAACCCGTAGGAGCACATGCATGCAATACTCTTGTGGGATCAATAGCTCTGATTTTAAAAACGTAATTGTGTTGGTGTGTCACTTTTAAACCGCATTTAATTCAACCAAACTGGTGAATCTGAACAAATCTTCATTTGAAGTGGAGAAAAGAAATGGGGCATGGCTAAACACTTATAAGGTCCCAAAGGCGAGACCTATTGGCTATGCCAATGCTTGTTTGACATTGTTAGCATCAATACTGACTCACGCTAAAGAAATGAGATGGATTACTGACAAAACCAAAGAATTTTTGACTACAAAATTTCCACGTAGACCAGAGTTATACATGTTACCTAAAATACACAAGGACCTCATGAACCCACCCCTTAGACCGATTGTGTCGGGTTGTGGGTCTCTACATGAACCACTCGGTCAATATTTAGATACATTTTTACAGCCTATTGTTCAAGCAGGTAGCACCTATCTTCAAGATACTACTCACTTGCTGCAGATCCTGAAGGAAGTTAAGATTCCGGAGGTTGGAGAAATCTGGCTATGTACAGTAGATGTGGTGGCGTTGTATACCTCCATTCCTCACATGGAAGGCCTAGAAGCTATAGAGTGGGCTCTATTGAGTCACGAGGTATCTGGAGTGAATAAAGTTTTTTTGCTGGAACTTTTACATTTTTGTTTATTTCACAGCTACTTTAAATGGAAAGATCGTTTTTATCTTCAATCTAACGGAACCTCCATGGGTTTTTCCGGAGCTCCCAGTTATGCTAATATCTTTATGTGTAAATTTGAATCTGAACATATATTGTCTAACTCTAACTGGCGGAGTAACTTGATAATATATCGTCGTTTTATAGACGATATATTAATCATTTGGCATGGCAGACGCATTGATTTGGAAGCTATGATTAGCGCACTCAATGAGAAGAATCCTAGGATTTAGTTCACTTCCTCTATAGACTCCCAAATGATTTCTTATCTGGATGTTTCTATAGAATTGGATGGGACACAGATCAACACTAAGGTTTTTAAGAAAAGTACACAGGAACAACGCATTGTTGTTTCAAAGTTTCCACCCATGGTCTCTTAAACGCCACCTCCCGTATTCCCAATTTACTAGGATCAGACGGATCACTTCTGATCCTGATTTAAGCCAGCAGACTATACAGGAATATAAGCAACAGTTTATGGCTAGGGATATTCTCGTGACATTTTAGATAAAGCCGAGATAAAAGCATCACAAGTGACTAGAAATGATTTACTGAGGAAA
This sequence comes from Calotriton arnoldi, assembly GCA_963921515.1. Taxonomy (NCBI): domain Eukaryota; kingdom Metazoa; phylum Chordata; class Amphibia; order Caudata; family Salamandridae; genus Calotriton; species Calotriton arnoldi. The sequence continues at coordinate 1,684,949 of CAWUFW010000932.1, forward strand.
ATGACCCATAGGCAACCTACACTCAGAGAAGTGTTTGTTTCCACTTTTTCATCCCAATCACATCACATCAAAAAGATTGTTAATAAACGTTGGGAATTACTTCAAACAGAATCTGATTTTCAAGGGATATTTGAACACCCTCCATTGTTTGCATATAAACGGTCACGCAATTTAAAAGAGATTTTGTCATCTTCTTTACCTTCCACCACGATCACACACAAAGGAATGACTAAGTGTCAACAATGTTCGCATTGTAACAATGTGTTAACAGGACTATCGATCACTCATCCCAGATCAGGCAGAAACATCAATTTTAATTTCACTGCCAACTGCAATAGTACTCATGTTGTTTATGTGATCAAATGCCCTTGTGGCTCATATTATGTGGGTAAAACTGAGAGGACTTTAAGAACTCGTATCACTGAACACAAAAGTAGGATACGTACAAAAACATTAAGCTCGTCCTTGGCAAAACACTGGGTAGATAACCAACATACCATTGCACAACTTAAATTTAGTGTAATTGAAGTCATTGAACCACAACCAGGTCGAGATTTGAGTAAATTATTTTACAGCGCGAAACACACTGGATTTGGTTTCTTGAGACTCTTCACCCGAAAGGGTTAAATGACAAGTTTGAACTGTCGTGTTTCTTGTGATTATTTCACTGTAGCATTTCATGTTGACCATTGTTTGGGATCTTTTGGATGGTTTTATTCTGAAAAACGTAGTTTTGTATAAACAAGATCTTTATTAGTTTTGTATAGGCAGGTTATAGAGTATTTAGTAACAATTGTCTTTGATTCACGAGTAATTACATTATGTTTTATTTTCTGGCTTTGTAAAGAAGTATTTTATGGTAATTTTTTTACTAATATTTTTGTGTGACACGCCTTTGTTTGTTTAATATTATGGTTATTATGCTTTAACATTTCTTTTCTCTTTTTCTTTTTCTCTTGTTCTTTTCTCGAGCGCTTTTTTATGCTCATCTTTTTGAGCTCCTCTCATTTGCTTTCTATCAGTCAGTTAATCTTTGTTCGAACGCTCACTGGGTTTCTATTTCTAAGTAAGTCTTGTTTCTATCACTATTATCAGGACGCAAGGCACGTTTTTAGCCCGCTCTTATTTCCGGTACACATTGGGTAACATCCTTGTCTTTGTCTGTTACTTTGGCCATAAAACTTCCGCTGGACGCACGCATAGCGTTTCGGTAAGATTCACCTCATTTCATAGTTAAGCTTATTGTATATACTCATAGAAATTCGAACTAACGTTAGTTCGCACATTCTGTTTTGGCTCTTTTTTAGAATTGTGTTGTGGTCATTAGCAGGCGACACTCAAGGTATTTTCGTTTCTCTCTTTATTTTTTGTCCTATCTTGTTGAACACGAAGGCTTATTTGCAACTCACTTCACTTATTTTTTTACAGTGTGCACAAATTTTGCGCAAGCAGTTAATACTGCGTTGGGTATTTGGCATATGCTCAAGGTATTTCATTTATTTACTCATCTATCCATTCAACAATTTTTGCGTTGCATGTTGGATCAACATTTCGGGATGCACAGTTTTTCATTCTTTTTCACTTCTTTCTCATGCTTTTTCAACTTTAGTCCTACTTATTCATTTTTTCACTATTATATTCCTGGCTAACCTGCTCATTTTATGAACTACGGCTCTATTTTGCTTGTCTGTGCGAGCTCGATTATACCTTAGCATGATGTATATAGTTAAAGGCATGATGTACTTGTGATACTTATTGTAATTATTGATGTTTTAGATTCCCTGATGAAAGGCAGAATTACGCCCGAAATGCATTGGGAAATGAAAACTCTACTGTCATCTGATTTGTTATGCTGAACAAAGCATCATTGCGTTTCTTTTGAAGAAAATCTGCTATGGATTGAATAAATGCAGATTTTGGTTAACATTTTTTTTTCGTCATGCTTGGAAGTGGTTTGACAAACGCTTGTCTAAGTATAACATGATTCATTGATGATGTGTTGTAAAATTGAAACAAACATATATTTAAAATATTTTCACCTACTATAAGTACACTTGTGATTAAGTGACACGTAGTAGTGCACCTTGAGATCTTGGATACTTATCCAGGCTAACATTGTTACTTTTAGAAAGTTGGCATGTTCTTGTCCTAACCATTTGGTGTCTGCCTGCTGTGACCTGGATCACATGAACATGATTATCTTGGCATTCGCCTTTGTGTATTCCTACCAGACAGTGAGACAAAGAGGGACTAAGAGTTGGCAGGATGGGTCATCCTTCCAGGATGGTGGGGCAGAGCTGTTCCCTGTCCCACTAACATTTCAATGGGCTGCCCCCAGCACACACACAACGAGACTTGGCACCAGCCTTTTTTACCCTAGACTGCTTGGGGCCTTGATAGGGGAAGGGAAGAACATTCCAGAACTAGATGTGGGGGTAGCCAGGATGTCACCCCCTCTTCAAAGACTTGCATCAGGTATAAATATTGGACCACTTGATCAAATCATCAGTACACTCCTGGACCCATGGACTACAGAAGAAGGACTGCCTTGTTCCCCAGAGGACTGCTCTGCTGCTAGAAGCCTGCTGTGTTCTTCAGAGGACTGCCCTGCTGATACATAAGGACTGACCTGCTGTGTGAGGCCTGCCTTGTAATCTGGAGAACTGCCCTGCACTTAAGGCCTGCCCTGCTCCCTGTGACAGGAGACTGGAACTGCTCCTTTCATATCAGGCTAACCTGAGTGACTCCAAGGGTCAGTTGACTGATCTCCTGTTTTGAGCTACAGGGACACAACAAGCTCCAAGGTTGCTGCCCTGCAACAGCCCAGCTCACCTGCTGCAACTGGACCTATCTGGACCTGCAACTGCAACTGGGGCTGCCTGATCCCTGCCTGCCTATGCTAGAGTGAGGCCCTGATCCCCAAGAGGTACCTCCCCCAGGACCTGGCCTCTTCGCTGGCATCAGAGTGCACTCCTATGTGAAGGAAGGAGAAATCCTGAAGGTTTGGGCTCTTCTTTGTGAACGGGTCCATTCGCACTCAGACTCTGCCACCCATGATGACCATCAACGTGAAGCTCCAATGAACCAGACTCTTTGCGCTACAGTGACTGCCATCGAAGACCGGCAATGTGGAAACTGCAATTCGTGCTACATCCACAACCGCCTGCAATGACCGCCAGCGCTAAGCTCCAGCGACTACCATCCATGACGCCTGACTGGATCTTTGTGCTACAATAACAACCATCAGAAACACCCAGCCTGCTTTTTGCACAACAGCGACAACCATCTGCAATGCTCTCCCTGCTCCTCAAAGCCTCCTGCAGCTAAAACTGGACTCTTCACGCCAAATTTTGAGAAGGTAACTTTTTTTAGCTGGACTAACCTGGTCCCTGTTTTGGGCCCGTGCTCCATCATGGTCAGCCTGAACTTGTGACTTTCTCCCGATCTAACAGGACCAGATGAGTGTGAGTGGCTCTTTGTGCTTTTAGGCTATATCAACCTACAATTTTACAATTGGATAGCTCCAGTTCTACTGATTGGATTTTTGTTGTTCTGGTCTAATTTTATTTATTAAAGTTTTCCCAATTTTTCAAAATTGGAGTTGAATTTTTCTTTTGTTGTGTTTTCACTTAATTACTATTTGTGAACTCTTCAGCATCATCCAGGAATTTACCAAACCCTCAATCGAAGCCTCGGACGTCACCCCTTCCCAGGACCTCTGCAACAAACTAGAATCCTACTTCCATCTCAAGATTAAGTCCCTCTATGACAACTTCAATGAACAGACACCCGACGCCAAAACCACGCCCACCCCCAGCAATGCCAGCCAGCCTACCATCTCCGCCTGGACCCCGGTCACCACCAGAGACACCGCCATGACCATGAAGAGCACTCACTCAGAAGCCCCCACAGACCCCTGCCCGCCGCACAATTTCCACAGAGCCGCCGTCGCCATAGCACCCGAGCTACGATTCACCATCAACGCCACCTTCGAATCCGTCACATTCCCGACGACTGGAAATGCGCAGAAGTCAAGTCCCTCCTCAAGAAGCCCTCCGCAGACCCAACGGACCTCAAAAACTACAGATCCATCTCTCTCCTCCCCTTCATGGCTAAAGCCACCGAGAAGATCGTCAAGAACTTCATCGAAGACAACTCCATCCTCTACTCTTCCCAATCCGGATTTCGCAGCAACCATAACACTGAGACCACCCTCCTCGCCGTCACAGACGACATCCACAATCTCCTCAATGAGGGCCACATGGTGGACCTCATCTTACTCGACCTCTCAGCAGTCTACGACACCATCTCCCACCGCGCTCTCACCGCCAGACTCCATGACGCCGGCATACAGGGAACTGCCCTCGACTGGATCCGCTCCTTCCTCACTGGCCGAACCCAAAGAATCAGACCCCTGCCCTCTCTCTCCGAACCCACAGAGATCAACTGTGGAGTACCCCAGTTCTTCAACATCTACATGGCCCCCCTAGCCCCCATCGTCAAACAGCATGGACTCAGCATAGTATCCTACGCCCAGCTCATCCTCTCCCTCACAAGACAACCCAACACCACACTCAGCTTCCAGGAAGAAATGAGAGGCGTAGCATTTTGGATGAGCAACAGCTGTCTGAAGCTCAACTCGGAGAAGACAGAAGTCCTCATCCTCGGACCCACCCCCTCTGCATGGGACAACACCTGGTGGCCCTCCGCCCTCTGCAGCCCCCCTACTCCCACGGACCACGCCTGGAACCTCGGCATCATACTCAACTCCTCCCTCACCATGACCCGACAGATCAATGCCGTCTCCTCCTTGTGCTTCAACACCCTCTGCATCCTTCGCAAGACTTTAAAGTAAATCCCCCCCGAATCCAGAAAGACTGTCACCCACGCACTCATAACCAGCAGACTGGACTACCGAAATGCCCTCTACGCCGAAATCAACAAATCCCTGCTCCGGAAACTCCAGACCATCTAGAACACCGCTGCCAGGCTCATCCTCGGCATCCCACGACACAAACACATCACCCAGCACCTACAAGACCTCCACTGGCTCCCCGTCGAGAAAAGAGTCACTTTCAAGCTACTCACTCATGCCTACAAATCCCCCCACAACACCGGACCCCAATACCTCAACGAAAGAGTCTCCTTCGAAGCACCCAAGAGAAACCTTTGCTCCACTGACCTCACCAAAACCACAAGCATCCACAGAGCCAGAACTGGTGGAAGTGCCTACTCGTACATCACGGCAAAAACCTGGAACGAACTCCCTCTCAACATCAGTCATTCCCCCACTCTGCACACCTTTATGAAAAGCCTCAAGACCTGGCTCTTCAGCTGATTCAGAGGTGCACGGCCTCACTCCCCCCCCCCCCCGCAGCACCTTGAGACCCTCACGGATGAGTAGCGCACTTCACCAATCCCTGATTGATTGGTTTACATAAATAATTAATACAGTGCTTCTCATCTAAGCCTGACAGTTTTTTTGCCAAGCTGCCAGAGGATTAAGCACACATTAATTTAGTGACTCTTGTGTTTCACCCTGACAGGAATTGTGGTAGATGCTTGAAAAGGGTCTTCACCCCCTCAATTAAAATGCAATTTCCTACATTGCCACTCAGTGGAAGGATCTAATGCTTGTTTGTACAGTTGTGATAGAAAGGGCTCCAAATGAATGGGGCTCATGTATTAATGGCTACATGGAGAGCAAGTGAAGGGCCGTCAAGGACTGACGTTTTTTCTGATGTCAGGATTGTTTCGACAATGGTTGGGCATGCAAATTATTGGGTATTATCCGACCAAAGAATGACATATTGCATAATCCGAACTAAGGCTGCTAGCCCTGCACAGCTCTTTTATGCTTTTATTGCTTTTTTTTATTTTACATAAAGGTAGAACTGCTGATCAGACTATTGAGAAGCCAATGGGTTTTATGCCGATTTTGTACATACATGTAGTGCAGCGTATTTTATGTGAGGTGAGGTCTCTTTTTGTAACAATTTTAATTATTGAACAAATGAAGTTATTAATACAACTACACTCAGTGATTGGTGTAATACTAAACCCCTCCAAAATTAATCTGATATCAAATTACTTTTTGTCTAAGTTCTTGATCTGGATATTTTTTCCCTTTCCAAATTTACATATTCATCACCTCCTTTTTGCTTTCAATGGAGATGAAGCTGATGTACATGGGTGACCTCAGCAAGGCAGACTTGCAGTGGCTTTGCAAGGAGAGGGTACGGAATGTAGGAAGGAAGGCCGCAAAGGTTGTCCTTCAGGTAGTCCTCTGAGCCTATGAAAAAGTCAAAAGGGTGCAGTCCACCCTAGAGGAACAGGAAGAAGATGATCCTGAGAAGGGGGAGGTGGACTTAGAGTAGGAGGAGGTCCTGGCCACAGGCCCTGAGCTACATTACCCTGAGGAGGAGGAAGAAAACCTGTCCACAGGAATGGAGCTTACTGCCAGGGCAGGGAGCAGTGTGTCCTCCCAAAACGTGCTCCCTGAAGAGCTGGCGGACAGGAAGACTGAAAGCGATTTTAGGCTGCCGCTGGCCAAACTAAGGATAGAGCATGCAGCTGCCTAGGAAGAGGCAGCCAAAGAGGAGGCAACTGCCAAGAGGGACGTTGAGAAGAGGAAATTTGCCCTGGAGGAAAACAACATTCTACTGGTTCATGAGATGAATAAACAGGAGCTGGACCTAAAAGCTAAGCAGATCTCAGAATCCAGGAGTAATGGTGGCGACAATACCCCAGTGCCGAATGTAGACAAAAGGTTCAACATTCCGAAGGACCTATTGCCTAACTTTGTTGTGGGAATGATATTGACAAGTGGTTTGAGGCCTATGAGCTTGCCTTGGACTTGCTTAGGATCCTTGCGGAGAACTGTGGAGCCAGTCTCTGGAGGCACATTCCCACTAAAGGGAGGGATGCACTGTTGGCACTATGAAAGGGGGGCAGAATTAGGTATCCACTCATGAAGGACACACGTGTCAGAAAATATGATCTCTCACCTGAGATCTGTAGGCAGAAGTTTAGGGACAGCCAGAGGATGATCCAACAGTCCTGAGTAAATTTGAGGATCAAATTTGCACGGCACTGGATGGTTGGGTGAAAAACAGTAATGTGGATAAGTACAAGGAGCTGTACAATATGATTGCCAGGGAGCACATGTTTAGCCATTGTTTTACATAGCTTCACCAACACATGGTGGATAATAAGTTCACTGACCCCAGGAAGCTTGATAAGGAGGTGGACCACTGGCTCAGCACCAGCATCCACAAGAAGGTAGCTAGGGGGATCCCCTAAAGGGTGGACAGGGTCCCCACCAGAATGAAGAGAAGGGGAGACAAAACTAAAAATAAGGAGTTCTCTAAATACCCAAAAACAGTTCACAAGGGAAGGATACCCAATCCCTACTTGACCACAAGAAGAGTGGATTTACTGAAAAAATGTCAGGGAAGTACATCCCAAGCGCTATGAGTGATATAGGTTTGGGAACATGAAGGGGGTGGCAGGTGTCCCAAGAGGGCATAGGCCAATACTGGTGGGCAGACCCCAGGGTTGGCCAGTGTAGCGCTCGTGGAGGAGTTTGTCCCAGTTAGAATGGAGGGTAGAATAGAGGTTACTGTCATCTCTCTGGGTGCACGGAGATGGTGCCCAACACACACATGCCTTCAATTGGGGCTCTGAGAGTCACAGGATTCAGTATGACTACTGTCTGGTGTCATCGTAATCCCTAATACATGCCACCAAATTGTGATAGCAGGCTGTTGTAAAAACCACTCCCTGTGGCTCTGGTTACCCTTTCAATGAGGAGGAGGGTCTCAGGTTCACCAAAGATAGTTGTGAGTCCTGCCATGCCTATAGATTGTCTGCCATGCAATGACATGGAGCACACTATCAGGAAAGAGGTGAAGCTCCAGCCCAACCTATAGATGTTAGGGTTGCCTGAATGTGTGTGCCTGACCACAAGGTCCATGGCAACCCATGAGGGTGCTCAAGGAGGCCTGGAGTCTGGTAAAATGATCCAGGTAGCTGTAAAAAGAGGAAAGGCAAGAGGCATGGTAAACCTGTCCCTGAAACTCCCACAGTCTGGGAGGAGGCTGAGTCTGAGGGCAGTGCCCCAGAACCTAGAGGGGAGGACATTGCTACCCAGGGAGACCTGCCTGGTCTGGCTGGATGGCAAGCAGAAGGTGGGCCAACCAGGGAGGAGTTCTGCAGAGCTCAAAAGGAGTGCCTCACTCTTGAGGACTTGAGGCTGCAAAGTGAGGATGCCTCTGGAGATCGTCTAATCTACTGAGAGAATTACCTCCTGTATAACGAGTCTAAGAGTCCTGAGCCTGTGGCAACCCATTTGTTGGTGGTCCCCCGGTGCTACAGAGCTATCCTACTGGGTCTTGCTCATGATATACCCCTGTGTGAAGTATCAATGGGGTTACCCGAAATGCTACCAGACCGGGTCAGAATTGCAGTACAGTAAACAATTGGTCACAGTAGCAACAATTTTTCAAACCAAAATAAATAAATAACAGCATTCACAATACCAATCTTGCATAGTCTGCAGTGAATGCACTTTATTCTCAAAGCAATATTCACTTTAGTTTCGACAACACAGTTGCTCTTATATCTAGAATCAATTAAGGTAATTGCTTTTAGGTGCTCCCTGTTCACACAGTCCTGATGAAGACCCCATTTTAAGGCTCAAATCACCTTTGAACATCCCAGGGGTCGAAACGTTGACTACTACTGCACAAGCCCTGACGACTGAGATTCATTATCAGTGCCTTCTAATTCTATGTGTCTTAACTGGAACTATTGACCTGTGATAGGCCGGATTGGTTTCACCATGAGAATTTGATGTATATATGTCACATCACCTTTCCCCTGTCTGCCACCCTCACTCACTCACTTTGATCCTTAATACCCTGACCCTTCCCCTCCCAACACTAGAGCACCTTGTTTTCAAAAATACTTTAATTGATTCTAGATATAAGAGCAACTGTGTTGCCGAAACTAAAGTGAATATTGCTTTGAGAATAAAGTGCATTCACTGCAGACTATGCAAGATTGGTATTGTGAATGCTGTTATTTATTTATTTTGTTTTGAAAAATTGTTACTACTGTGACCAATTGTTTACTGTACTGCATGATATACCCCTGGCAGGACATTTGGGGCAGGAAAAGACCTTTGCCAGTCTTGTCACCCACTTCTATTGGCCCGGGATGAAGGTGACCTCAAATGCATTCTGCAGGTCATGTCCTACCTGCCAGGTTGCTGAAAAGCTCAAGACTTCCCTGGTTCCCTTACTTGTCATTGGCACCCCCTTCTAAAGGATGGGTATCAGCATTGTTGGGCCCCTGGACCTCAAAACTGTCTTAGGCAACAGATTCATACTGGTCTTGGTGCCCCATGCTATATACCCAGAGGCCATACGTCTGAGGATGGCAACTGTACGTGTAGTTGCCAGAGCCCTGATGGGGACTTTTACCCAGGTGGAGTTAGCCAAAGAACTAGTGTCTTACAGGGGCACAAAAACTTCAGGTCTACTTACATTAAGTCAATGTCGAATGAGTGTGGGTTACCTGACAAGTGCTCCACACTGCCACCTTTCAGAGATTGGTTAACAGGGTCCTGTCTGGGATGGAGGATTTCAGTTCTGCCTACCTAGATAACATAGCTGTCTTCAGCTCCATCTGGGAGGAACATCTGTTTCACCTCTAGGAGGTGCTACAGGCCCTGCAAAGTCAGGCCTGACTATCAAGGCCGGCAAGTGCCAAATAGGGCAGGGATCTGTGGTGCATCTGGAGCACCTAGTAGGCGGGGACAAGATGCCACCCCTCCAAATCAAGATTGAGACTATCCTGACCTGGCAACCCCCCCAAAACTCAGATTAAAGTGGAAGCTTTCCTAGGTCTCACTAGATATTGCAGGACATTTGTCAAGGGATATGGCACCATTGTTGCCCACTTGACTGTACTGACTTCGAAAAAGCAACCTAAAAAGGTGATCTGGACAGAGATCTGCCAGAAAGCTTTTGATACCCTCAAGGAGGCCATGAGTGCAGCACCACTACTCAAGGCCCTGACTCCTAGGAGGTTATAGTGCAGGCAGAGCTTCAGAGCATGGCATAGGGGCTGTGCTATCACAGCTGAATGAGGAAGGCCTAGCCCAACCTTTAGCCTTCGTTAGTAGGAGGCCATTGCCCAGGGAACAGAGGTCGAGTGCTATTGAAAAAGAGGCCTTTGCTGTGGTCTGGGCATTGAAGAAGTTGGGACCATACCTGTTTGGGACTCACTTCTTGGTTCAGACAAACCACAGACCCCTAAGATGTCTCAAGCAGATGATGGGTGAAAATCCCAAACCGTTGAGGTGATCCAGGGAATGGTCTTAATGGAGGAACACCACCCTGGGTCTGACCTCTCCAATGCTCATGGTCTATCCAGGTTCTTCCACCTTAGTGACGAGAACTCCCATGAAGGTTGGTAGTTCTCCCCACATTCAGCTGGGGGGACACATAGTAGACCTGACAGCCTTTGGTATGTCTTCCCCCAAACCTGTTGCCTTCTTCCCTTCTGTTTGCTGAAATTCATTTTTGTTGGCTTTAGGGTTCTGTGCACTTTACCACTGCTTACCCATGCTAACGTGCTTGTGCTCTTTCCTTCCAGTGTGGTATAATTGGCTTACACCCAATTGACACATTTAATTTACTTATAAATCCCTAGTAAAGTGGTACTAAATGTACCCAGGTTCTGTAAATAAATGCTAGTATTGGGTCTGCATGACTCATTGTATGACCCACTGAAGTAGCCCTTTCAAAATGCCTCAAGCCTGCCATTGCAAACTGTGTGCAGTTGTAAACTATCAATTCAACATGGCAAATTAAACCTTTTGCGAGGCCTACACCTCTCTTTTTAATACATATAAGTCACCCCAAGGTAGGCCCTTAACTGTCTGAAGGGCAGGGTGCATTGTATTTAAAGGGTAGGACATGTGTTTTTAAGTTTTTCATGTCCTGGCAGTGAAAAACTCCCAAATTCGTTTTTAACTACTGAAAGGTCTAGGTCTCCCATTGAATAACATTGGATTACCTAATTACATTTAATAAGTGCTAACTTTTGATTGGGAACAGATAGGAATATCAAGTTTGGACTCAAATGAATTCTAATTTAAAATCCTCTTTAATGGTAAAATCGGATTTTAAGTAACAATTCTGAAAATGCAATTTTTTAAATGTTGACTTTTTCTTGCCTTGACCATTTGGTGCCTGCAGCCTGTGTCCTGGCTCACATGATTCTGAATAGCTTGAAAATTGGCCTTGGTGGGACAAAGGGGGACTAGGTGTTGGCAAGATGGGCCAACCTACCAGGATGGGTGGGGTGAGCTGTTCCATGCACCACCTACATTTCAGAGAGCTGCCTCTAGCATACACATAAAGGGACATGACACTAGCCTTTTGCCACCCTAGATTACTTGGAACCTTAGCAGGGGAATAAAAGAACTTCCAGAACCAGATGTTGGGATAGTCGGGATGTTACCCCCACTTCAAAGGCTAGCACCAGGTATAAATCTTGGACCTCTTGAACCACTAATCATTATACTCCTGGACCTGGGGACTACAGAAGAAGGACTACATTGTTTCCCAGAGAACTGTCCTGCTGCATAAATTAAGCCTACGTTTGTGCAAAGCTACCGGAAAGTGAAGCATAGGTTAATTTAGTGACTTATGTGATTCACACTGACGTGTATTGTGGTTGTTGCTTGAGAAGGGCCTTCACTCCCCTCAATCAAAAATCCAATTTCCTACAAATTAAATTTTCCTGAACATTGCCATTTAGAAGATTATGTTAGAGAGGGGCTGAGTCAGCAGATTCTGTTTTTATATGTGGGGAAGTTCTGAGTCACGGAATGCCCTTTTGTCTGTCTCTGATTGCAAGTTAAAGAAGGCTGATGGCAGTCAGGTGCAGAGTTTTCATCCTTCGTTAAGACTATGTTTTTGAATAATCCTTCTTATAGCCTGCATCATCACTATCTTCTCTGGGAGCCAATACCTTGCACAAGGACTGTGTCTGATGAAAATCTATAAAATGACATCTGAATGAAATTCTGAAGTAGAATCTAAACTGCTCGACTTTGCTCCAGATTCAAGTCTTTCACGAGTAGGACTGGGCAAAACTGAATTAGGACAGCATAACTCGAGTAAAATTCCCAAATTTCCTCCTACCACCTTTATTATTCTCACTCTGTACCTTTGATTTGCCTACCATACTGAATGAAATGGAAGGGGACGCCCTGAAGTTAGGCTATCTAAATAGAGCTTAGTTAGTATATGCCGATGAGATTGTGCTCCTGAGCCTTACTCTCAAAGGTTTACACAACAATTGTTAGATTGTTTGCAAAAATACGCCAATAGTAATTTCTTGGAAATTAATATTAAAAAAGAAAATAATGGCTTTTCAGGATAAGAGATCTAGAAAGAATAGGACATTGAAATGGCTTTTAGGGAGTGAGGAGATGGAAGTTGCTAAAACATATCATCACCTAGGGAATTGTTTTATGCTAATTTATTAGACAAAGATCATATTTCATATCTCTCAAGTAAAGAAATGGCCATTCAAGTGCACTTTTACCTCTATATGGGACAACAGATTGAAGACCTTGTAATAATCTCCTTTAGGTATATCATGCATACGTTCCCCCTACATCGTTATATGCTATTGAAGTTATAGATACAAAACATTGGAGTATTATGCACAAAAAGAAGGGTAAAATATTGGGGCATATTATCAAGGGCTCTATCGCCGCTTTAGCGGGACTTTTTGCCGCTAAAGCGGCGATATTTTTAACGCCCTATTAGCAAGATGTCGCTAACAGGCGTTAGCGACAGCTTTCAGGCGATAGCGGCCGGGTTTTATATCGCCTTGCATGTCAGCGATAATTATTGCTAATGACATGCAAGGTAGGCGTTCCCAACTAAAAGCGACAGAAAACAGTCGCTTACATACCTATCGCCTATTAGCAATACCCGCGAAGCGATAAAGAAACGCGCGCTAACCCCGATTAGCGCTTGTTTTTTAGAATTGATAAAAACATGACTTAGCAATGAAAGTCAATGGGAGGTGGATTGTAAGGTTAAGTCCCCAGATTTAGCGATAGGATTTTCTCACTGGATTTCTCGCGTTAAAGCTGGGTTTCGCCGCTATCGCTGGATATTTTATCGCAATGGAGATAAACCTTGCTAATAGCATGTTATTTCCGCTGTAATATCCAGCGATAGCCGGCGATAAAAAAAGGCGCGCTAAGCAAGGTATGCAATATTTTTCGCATGTTCTTGCTAATATGCCCCATTGTTTCCTGCATAGTAATGAGAACACTTTAAAAGTCCTATTATGTGTAGAAGCTTTTTGACAGAATATGAAGGTCAACACTTTTAAAAAACAATTTAATCAAGCACTTTTGCACTTTAAGTTGAGCAAGGCCGATTTAATGGAAATGTGTTGTCTCCAAGACAAACCCATTTTAAATATAGTATTAGGAGTAGTTCCATGAATTATGACATGTTGATTTATAAGGGGAAAAAGAAGATGGATGTTATAATATCCTCATGTGTTAAAACACAGCTACAACTCCATTTTAAATGTGGGATTTAGGTCACAGAGTTCATTGATTTTTATTACTGTTTAGAGTACGAGGAAAGACTATGATTTTTTTTAAGGATTCTACACAAAATCTTGATCATCTGCTATTTGCTTGCCATATTTTGCACTCTATCCTTTGTCTTCTTCTGAAGCCCATGCTTGTGAAAAATGGTCCCCGCATGGCAAAAAAAGTGTTACATTTATTATTAAATCCAGTAATTGAAATGATGGGTTTTAAAGTTGTAAAACATTTTTTAAAGTGTTTTTAAATTTGCATTGGGTATGTACTTTTATAATTAGTAATGTGAATCTTATTGTAGATCTAAATCTTAATAAACTTGAACTTAGATAAAATTCCAGAAATTTCGTCATTACATGACTTTGTGTAATTGCACGCTATTCACGTTTAAAATTTACAGCATGCATTCAGGAGTATCAGAAAATGAACACTTGTTGTTTGTGGTGCTTTTGCACACGTTTTTAAAGTGCAAATTGTGTTCGTGGATCGAAAGCTGATGCAAGGACGCATTTCATGCAAAAATATAGCGGTAAATAACTGATTTAAATTTCACTGAATTACATGTAATTTCGCATAATTTTGCTAAAATTTCACTTAATAGTGTGAAAGCAAATTACACAAATGTCCTACACCCCTGTTCCAGACCAAGGTAAGGAGTGCTCCACAGAGTACCTGAAGTTCTGATGTGGGACAGCTGCTGGAGTTCCTTTGACAGTCAATCTGCCAGGTGCCTAGAAGCCTGCTTGCCTACTCAGAGAAGGAAAGAGATTGTCTGGTCCTGCAGGAGGACAGACTATCCATGAAGAGACGCCCAACTGTGCCCAAGAGTGTGAGACACAAATAAGAAACTTTGTATACAGTAGGAGCATTACCAGAATCGAACTGGTCTGTGAGAGGTCTTCCGATCTCCGAAAGTACAGTTTTAAGTATAAACCACGTGAAGAAGAGCAATTGCCTAATCCTGTGTCAATTAGCACTTCTACAGAGAGAGGACTGGTGCTGCCACTGCCAGGTTGTGACATAACCACGAGTAATCGTCGCTGCTGAAGTGGGAAATTTGCCCTGGACTGAAGACCACACTTGCCTGGGATGCCTGGCCAGAGGCATCACCTGGCACCTACCGAGGACGCCCACCTGGAGGCCGCATCTCTCAAAAGTCAGCCCACACCTTTGCCACCTGCCAAGCCAGCACCTAAAACGGTCCAGAAGATAGAGAAAGAGAGAAGCAAGACTTCTACCATGTACAAAAAGACACCACCCAAAACACCAACACTCGCACAATCCAGTGGCCGTCAAGCTAAGTCCTTCGCTGAGGAGATAACAGCAAGGCATAGTCTTCAACAACTGAGAGACTGTTGATGCGCGTATTGTAAGACACGTTGGGGCTAAAAATGAAACTAATTAATCCACTGGTTACCCAGGTGAAACATCTTAGTGTTGCACCTGTGCCTAATTTTGTCTAAATACAAGAGGGCACCAGGGCAGGTGCAACCTTTAGGATAGGCCAGAGGATTAGATTGTTTTACCTTGCACTTGAAACATATCTAATTGTGATATTAAAAGTACTTTCTTTTCTAAAAAGTCAAACATTGGGCTGGAGAGTGATTTATTAGGTCTATTGGTTAGTTGTTGATTTCTGAATCTTTGTGCCGCCCACACCTCCTCCGTCAGAAGCCTTTGACTGCTCGTCCTCACTACTTTGACAGCCCATACAAAAAGGATGTACTTGTCCCAGTTTGCAGAGCCATAGAATGAGAGATCTCAGGTATCTAGGGGCAAATAACTTCAACCACCATGATTGTGGCTAAGTAGACTGTGTCTGCCCTGCCCCCCCCTGCCCCCCCCGAATATTGTCTGACAAATCTTTTGGTGCATAAGAAATGTTCCTTGATTAAAATGGCTTTCACAGTTACAGTGAAGATTGGTAGGAAAAATATATGTGAGATCCTGTAAGTCTTACCAATCTATACTGAACTACTGCAAAAACTACCTGGTCCTCATATGAATCAGGAGAATGTTTGTCATTCTAGATGGTAGGTATATTAAGAAGCTTTACTGTAATAGGTATTCAAGCCCTCACCTGCACATGGCGGCAAACTTGTTATGTTATGGTATTTTAATTTATAACATGCACAAATCACCCCTTGAGGGGTATCTTGGCACAACCAAGAGACAAAGGCAACCTCAGCAGCTAAATCATAACAAAGTTGTCTTAAGTACTTTCCTGAAGAGAAGGTGTTCTGCACAATTTCGAATATGATGTGGCAATTTGTTCCGATAATAAGGAGCCAAGTAAGAAAAAGACTTGCCACCTGATTGGGCCTTTTTGCGTGAGGAATAATTAACAGTGCCTAAGCTTTGAAGCTGAGTAACAAGTGCCATCTCCAGTTAGGGCTTTATGTGTAAGGCAACACATTTTAAAAATTATTCTCTTCCGAACTGGAAGCCAATATAAGGTATGCAGTAGGGGAGCAGATGCAGACCCTGATGGCAGATTGCAAATGAGGCATGCAGCCTCATTACTGGATAGCCCCTCACTATAGAGATTTCTTTTGACTATGGTGGGCTCTTCTTTTACTCTTTTGGGCAATAAGTTACATATATGTTATATATAATGAGTGAAGAAATAGGGCAGTTTAATTTGGATTACTTCCTTCTGAATCCTTTTGATAAAAGGAAAGGGCCACTAAGATTGTTATTTTATGTTATGCAGGGTGTTACTAAAGTCAAGCTTGCTTTTGACGAGGGTGTGACTGATTTTTCCAGGTGCTGATTGGGAGCCATTTGGAAATTTCCTCAGCATCTTCAGCGTATGGAGGCAAGAGGCGGTGGCAGCATTAACTTGGGCAGTCATGTCGTGTTTCTTTCAATTACCGTCTCAAGGTTCTTGGCGTGGGTGGTGGGAGTGGGTGTCGGTACTAGCTCTGTTGGCCACCAGGTGGAGTTCTACATTGAAGTGCTCTTCCTGAAGATCATGATTTCAGACTTGTCAGTGTTCAGCAACAGACTGATGGTCTTCATCTAGCGGGCGATTTCAGTTATGCAGTTAGTGAGCTTGATCCAGGTCCTGAGCATCTTGTCCATGAGGGAGAGAATATGTTTTTTTTGGGAGTTTTATATAGCGCGAACTTGACCTGAAGGTATCAGAGTGCTTTACATGAGCACCAGTTGCATTACAGATGGACACATTCATTTTATCAGGCACAGGGAGTTTAAGTGATTTGTCCGTAATCAGAGGATGTTGAGCGTCCCTACTGAAACTCGAACCCGGTTCCCAGCTTTGAGTTTGACCACACTAGCCATTAAGCCACATCCTCTTGGTGGCGTACGAGAGGACATTGATGTCATGAGAGCACATGATGCTGGCTAGAGGGATCATGTATGCGTTGAAGAGTGTCGAAGTCACAGAATATCTTTGCAAAACTCAGCAGATGAGGTTGCAGGTGTCCAAGTTGTAAGATGCCAGGCTGACTGACTTGGTTCATTAAGGAGCAACTCCATCAGAGTGCAAGTCCCTGGATTCTGATGTTGTGTAGGTGCTGGATTAGTTGGGGTAGGAGACCCTGTTGAATGCTAAGGAGAGGTCCAGAATTATCAGTGCTGCTGTGTCTCCCCTATCCAAAGTCATCTGGATGTCACCCGTGGTGGCAATGAGGGCAGTTTCCGTGCTGTGGTTGGGTCTGAGACTGAGTGGTGTCAAGGAGTTGGTGGTCATTGAGGTATTGAGTGAGGCGTCTATTGATGATTTTCTCTAAGACCTTGGCCGAGAATGGGAGGAGGGAGATGGTGTGTAGTTGGCAAGCGTTAAAGGGACCGTGGAGGGTTTCTTCAGTATTGAGAAAGCAGCTGCATGTTTCCAAGCATCTGGGCAGGTCTCAGAAGAGGTGAAGGTATTCAGAATGGATATGAACATGCCATTGATATAAATTGTGTAGTGGTAGTTCAAAATGCATTTTTATTGCTACCTCCCAAACACAATGTAAAAAAGAAAAAGGTGTTTTAGTTCCCTTCATGTCATTTTTATTGTCAGTATGTTTCTACCCTTGTAAAGCTTGAATGGTATTGGACATAATTATGCATTTATACCACTAATTGTCTTCACCATATCCTATGCTAAGAGTATAATATGTAGAGTGCAGAAAGAGACAGAAATATCACCTGCCACTAGTCGCACACAGGGATTCTGCCAGGAAAAAACTCCTGAATTTCTATTGGCCTCCTGAGTAGGGCAGGGCAATCAAGCAAAACAGATAGGACCTTCTTCAATTGTTTGGTAGAAAATATACTGGTGAATCTTGCTCCTCCACAAGGTTTGTGAGAGGGGAGGTGTTGGAAATGGCCCTTTCTAGGGTGCTTTCTCTCGACTTTTTGCTTTTATCCCTCCTGGTTTTCCGCTGATCTATGTGCTTGCCTTAGGACTTTGAGCGCTTTTGACACTGCCATTCAATGCCAAAGCGCTGAGCTTGTAATATACATACTGTTGATTGGTATATACGTGATTGTCCGAGTTGAGTTAGCTGTAAGTCCCTTGTCTAAGGGTAAGACATGTACCTAGGGCATGTAACTTAAATGCTCCTCCATGGGCATGCAGCACTGGTTGTACCAACATGGAGGTAGCTATTCAAACGTGCCACAGGTTTGCCCTGGTGGGCCTGTGTGTGCAGGTTACTGTTACTCTGCTTGGCATTTAAAAAGCTACTTTTCAAGGTTTTGCATATCTCTCACTACATCGGAGTTCTCCCTGGGAACAGGGTGCGGTGTCAGAAAGGGCAGGGCATGTGCGCTTGTGTGCTACATGCGCTGGTAGTGAATGGCACCGGATGGTGTGTTCGGTACAATGGGGCTTGCTTCTTGCATTGATTAACATGGGGGACCAGTGGAAAGGCTATTGAGCAGTGTTTCCTTGGTGCAATAGAGTAGCAGTATAGTGTTTGATATCGATGAGTTAGTAAAGGTAAATCCTCTCCTGTCGTGCGGGTGAATTTAACATTACTAATGTGGAAATGCCACTTTGGGAAAGTGGGAGTTTCTGTTCTCATTGCTATGTGTGCCTGTCAGCCTGTCTCCAATCCACATCTGGGTGCTGGAGGGACCGCTACATCTGTGCATTCCTGATAGAAGGAATTGGCACCTGCATTCCAAGGGGCAGGGTATTGGCCACAATAAACATATTGACAAAGCCTCCTTGGGAAGGATGGCAGACAGGACAACATTTAGAGAGGGCCTGTGCATTCCAAAGGTGGCCTTTTGAACTGATCTCTTCTTCAAAGGCCATCATGGGTATAACTACTGGGGCCCTGCCCTCAGGAGTTAGAGATGCTTTTTGGGATCGGAACCACACTATGCTGATTCGATGCTGGGACATCGACACGAGAAACCTTTGGGGCAGGAGGAACGGCAACTGGATTATCAGTAGACCTGTTGTGGCCTGGGGCTTGCAGTGCTCCAGGGATGGGACTATAACTTGGTGGATTTTGCCTTGCTGTTGCTCATCTGCAGCTAATTGCCGACTGTTGTGACCCGGGTCCCTAAGCAGTCTCCAATGACTTGTTGGCTGGCCTCTTGTCCACGAGATCCCAGGGACAGAAAGGATCTCCCCGTTTTCACGAGATCGTAAGGACCGCACAGGGTGCAACAGAAACGGGTGGAAGTGATTGTTATTTGAGATAAGGACCTTCCTGATGTACGCTGTAATCACACTGTGCAGAGGAGTGTGCTTGTAAAGATCAGCAGCCCACCTGAGGTATTGGAATGTAAGGAGTTTGACAATTGCTGGGGAAGTTTGCAGAGTCCGAGGGACCCGTGCTTGGAATCGGAAACTGTGCTAGCTTGCACTACATAGCATGTGGTGTCCCAGGGGTGTTAGGGGAAGTTGGCTGAATCTGAGGGACCCAAGCTGAAAGCATAGACTTTCTTCGACCTCCAGATCAGTGCCCTGACATTTTGGCCTCCATCTGAGGTCACCCGCTCCCTCTCTCCGGACCCACACCATAAGGTACTCAGTTGTTGAGATTATGGTGACTGGACCCGAGTGGTCTTGTTGTGCCCTGTGTGCACCCATGGCTGGCTTCCTGGAACAATTGCAGCTCACACCTCCACCTGAAGGGGAACATTTCTCCAATTTGGAAGTGTGCCAGGTTCTGGTGCCACAGTCTTTTGCCTACGGGGGGATAGTGATCCGGTAATCATGAAGGCCTAATCTGGAGGGACGAAATGAAGAAACTGTTTCCTTCTGTTTTAGGTGGTCCCGACAATCTAATCAAAGTGTTGCCAGTGGGTGCAGTGTGTATCATTGGCTTGTGCAGTTTGAGTTGCTGAGGGGCTAGGTCATATAATGTAGTCAAAACCTGTGATTTCTTGACCATTACAACTGTATGGAGTGTGCAATAGTGGGAATGTCATCTTCAATGCTAATGTGTTAGCGGAAAAGTGGAATAACTCTGAACAGCTTGTATATATATTTCTGTCGCTTTTGATTTGGGAGGAATTGCTTGGATCGTGAACACCTTGGGGAAGTACGCACATAGGTTTATGTTGCTTATGAGACTGAGGGGATAACGGGGCAGGTGAATACATATGACTAGTACATATATGTTCATGGCAATCTGCTGCTAATGGGAGAGTTTGACAATTGCATAAAACTGTAAAGCCTATATCCAATGTGTATGTCGTTTTGATTTCAATGTTTGTGTAATACAAAGACCAGTGTTTTATACATACGGTGTGGAGTCTTTTTGTAGTGCACTCAGTGTGTTGCGAGGGTGGGGTTGTGTCAATACTTGACCCTTTGACATTGAGGGTAAGCCTGACTGCTGTGTCCCAAGCTACCCAAGGGTGAGCTAAGGTTATCAGATAAGTGTATCATACTCATCGTGTCTAGGATGGTGGATTCTGTCTGGCTTTGATGTGTCCCAGCCAGCCAGAAACTGCTGTGTCTAACAGAAGGTGACATACCATATCTGCTATTTTTATCTTCTGGATCTAAAAAGCATAGGAAGGGCTTTTAACAACTAGGATGTGTTATTGTCAAATCGCATATTGCGAAATGCTTTGAATTTTAAAACATGGCTTAGTAAGGTCTCACAGCATAAAAAAGAACTGCAACTGAGAGTGCATCCAATTTGGGGGGTGAATGGTGAAATGACTGAGACTAACGCTACAGAATATCACCTGGTAACCAAGTGAGAATCAGCATCCATTAATAAAAGATCCAGAAATTCCAGGCCAGAAGTAAAAAATCTATTATAATTGTGACTGAGGTTTCCTGACAGGTGGAAATATCACTGGAAAGTTCCACCTGCTCGCAGCAGATGATAAACCGTGTGAAATATGCCTACAGAAAGGAAACCAAAACTTTACAAAAATAACCAGCAGATATTCTACCCACACCGATTTAACACAAAACTGCTCTACAGTGAGGAACAAGGAAAATGGAAATGCACAGATGCATCCAACAAATCTGAACATACTAAACATTTCCATAGTCTACATCCTCAGTTCTTATTCACTTGATATGGGGCTCAACCAGCACTTGCTTGGGGTTGCATGCTAATTCAGCATAGGCATCACACTGCCACACCCCCATGAAACTGCTGGCAGTGCTTCACTTCTTCCCAGGACATGGCTCTAGGCCACAGTGGGGCATGTCATAGCCCAACCCATCAGTCTTGAAGTAACTCATGATCCCCCTCTCAAGCATTGTTGAATTCTATGGCATTTGATGCTTCTTCAACACTAGGCTTACACATTCAATGGAGAGACCCCAATCACCAGAGGTCATGGTCACTAAGTGAGAACAACACACACCAGGCCCTCACAATGCATTTACCAGATGGGGCTACTGAGAAAGTTCCTCTTTTTGTGTCTTCACCCCCATTTTTGTGGTCTGATGCTGCTAACATTTTAACTCTGTGAACTGGGGTACTTACGTCCAGTCCCCAGTCCATGTGATATGAGCCCAAAACATTATAAAATTGGTTAATTCTAGTAAGGTCATAATATATGCTGTAAGAAAACACACCACTGACATAGAAAGTTAAATGTCACCTGTGGACTCCTGCACCTAATGTGTCATTTGTTAGGTTGAGAAAGTCACCCCCATATAGGCATTGTAATCCACAAGAGAGTGGCCAGTGGAGGAAACATATAATATTTCCATGCTGGTATGTTCCCACAATGACTAGTACCCAAAAGGTATTTTCACTGTGTCCAGCTGTAGCTGGCCCTATGAGAAAACTAAAGTGCAATTAAAATACTATTTTTGCTAACATTGGTTTGGATAAGCTACAGAAGCAACGTACACACTGTTTATAATGTATATTAAAATCCAAATCAATGTTGAAGTTGAATGTTTGATAACAAATGATGAAAAAGTAACTATTAAAAAGTTAGACTTTGCCTATTAGCATTATGCTGCCTGCTATTGGCCTATCAGTGCTGGCTTGATGAGGTGTGAAATACTGGTCTCAAAGCAGAGACAATGACTCAGCCTGGTCTCAGAGCAGAGACAATGACTCGGCCTGGCAGGATGACTAGTGTGCTCTTGGGTGAGGAATGTGACCCAGCTTAATCCAAGCAAGGCATTTAAGGGGGCCCAGGAACTTCACTACCCTGAAAAGGACATAGGGGCCTACATTTAAAGGTTAGTATTAATGGGAGGTTGGAGAAGAGGGGTCTTCTCATCCCAGGATAAACTTAAGCCCTCCTGGCTTTAGTCTCAATGGAGGAGGGACCCTCACATACTAGTTTGGGGTCATTGAGAGTACCTTTGAAACATAATTTGTTGTGAGGAAAGCAGAATGTTCTACAAAAGTGGGAAGGTTTGACCTCATGAACGTTTTGCCGATTTGGTCAGGAAGTGTCTGGGAATCATCACACCCACTGGCTAGTGAACTGAACAAAAATAGCACCTTACCCCCAGGAGCTGCAAAGACTTTCTGGACCTGCGGCAGAATGGAACAAGACAGTATCTGCTGTCTGAGACCTCTGTGGAGACCTAGATGGCTGTGTCTGCTACCACTTGTACCCTGGACTAAGAAGGGATTCCAGGTGTCAGTTGCCTGTCCTCCTATTTTGCTACAAGGGCATCAAAAGCTGCAAGAGGACTGTTTCCTGGAGTGACCAGTTACAATTGAACAAGGACTGGATCTTGCTTGTTGCCTCTGCTGAAGTGTGCCCTAGTGCCAAATCCTGTTGCTGAGGTCCTGGGAACATTAGAAGTACCGAAGAGGAAGTGTTTCAAAAAGTCTGAAAAGTTAGTTATCAGACACAGCTTCATTTAGGTTTGCCACACTGGAAGATTTTAAGCTCGAAAAAAAGGGACAAAGTGCGAAGGTAGAAATACTGCCCAGATGAAGGTGCAAACAGGAGGATTTTGGCAGCCACAAATTAGAATTTTTCAGTTCCGAGCTTTTCCAGCCAAAACTAGTGGCTTCAGCAGCGACTTGTCCAACGGCTCTCTAACTTTGGGAGGAGCTCAATGGATACAGCCTTCAACCTTGCCTCACTAGCGGATTTTGACTTCCTTAAAAATAGACTGAGGGCCTTATTACAAGTTTGGCAGTCCAACCGCCCAAACCCCGCTGCTGCCAGGAGACCGCAGCACCAGCCGTCTTCCAACTGCCATATTATGAGTTTACAGTGGTGCCCGTGTTGTGGCTGCGGAGCTTCTGCAGCAATTTTGATTACTTTTCCATATGCCTGTGTGAGCATTTTGGTTGCATATATGTCAGATGCACACATATGGATGGTCACATGTGGAAAAATACCAACTACCCATTGCCGGAGTCTGGCCCAAATGTGGCCCATCCAGGCAATGGGTTTATGGTACAAAAAGGACTCACTTGTACATTGCCACAAACAGAGTTGTAATCCTCGGTGTGAAGATCCTGCTGTGAAGGAGGACATGAAGAAAGGGATCCACGTCAAACTCTGACAGAAAGAACAAGAAAGAGGTGAGAACGCACCCCAAATCCTTTGTTTCCACTGACTTAAAGCTGGCAGTCTCACCACCGTGGGCAGCTCATTGAAAAGCCAACTTGTAATATGGAGGTTGGCTAAACTACCCTGTATCCCCCTATGGCATCTGCTTTTCCCCATCCACGACCCCGGCGGTCTGCGGTGTGATGGTGGTTTTGGCGGTTCAGCCATGGTCTTTCCAAATGTAATCTGCATATCTCATAATATAGCAGTCGGACTGCCGAGCTTGCAGCGTTCGGACCGCGACCGCGGGTCCTGCGTTTCACGGACCGCCAAACTCGTAATAATGCCCTAAGTACAAAGGTAAAAAAATTTAATGGGACAGCTTGCTTGATGTATCCTACTTACACTCCATAAAGGTCAACCTGAAATTGTGCTTAGCTCCTGTTCAATTGTGAATGTTGACTTTCTGCATGAATACTTTGAAAATGTATATCTCTGGTTTCTCCTATTAGGTTTTAGACATTTTTGTGTCATTTTCCTTATTAAATATTTCTACATTTTTAGAAATTGTTTATGAGATATTTATTTAGTTCTGTTTCCACTTTTTGACTGTTTTATTGTTGCTAAATATTTTACACATCTTCCTAAGTTATGCCTGTCTACTGTATTCCATAGCTACCAGGGTTGACCCCAGGTTTAAATTATTTAAAATATGTTTTTGACTTGACAGGACTCTGGGGACGTATTACTTGCTTAAGACTCACATACCCCCAATCATTAGCTCAATTCTTAACAGGGATTAATACTTCAATAAAGACACTTCAAACACACAGAGGCAGATTTACTAAAAATGTACGCAGTTCAACGCAGCAATACAACCTGCTGCGCTGTGTCAAATGGAGAGGGCAGGAATGCACCACATCTACTAAGATATGGCACACTCTTGGAGTGTTGGTGGGTTTCTTGACTGAGCTCTCCCTGCTGTTGTTGGTCGAAGGTCTGTCACATCTGAAGGAGTCCGCACTGCTCTATTCCTCGTCTTCCAACCCACTGCAACCTCGGCCACCAAAACTGCCATCATGTCCAGCAAAAGAGAAAAGACCAAGACCACCAAGAAGCGCCCTCAGTGCGCAACCTCCAATGTCTTTGCTATGTTTGATCAGTCCCAAATCCAGGAGTTTAAAGAGGACTTTAAAATGATCGACCAGAATCAAGATGGCTTCATTGACAAGGAGGAGCTGCACGACATGTTGGTCTCACTGGGTAAGAATCTAACTGAAGAATACTTGGATGCCTTGATGAATGAAGCTCCAGGCCCCATTAACTTCACCATGTTCCTCACCATGGGCCTCATTACGATGGTGGTGAACCCGCCGCCGGCAGGCTGCCGGTGGCGGGTTCACCGCCATCGTAAGGCCTTTTTACGCCCGCCAGATCAGGATGACGGGCGGTGTGCCTGGAGGGCGGAAAGCCCGTCTGCCACGGGTCCGACAGAGGCAATCATTATGATTGCCTGTCACACCTACCCCACATCCACAAAATGGTGGCGGTGCCTAGCAGGCACCGCCCGCCAGATTTCAATGCTGCATCCCCGCCAGCCTGTCTAAGGTGGTTCAACTGCCATTGAAAGGCTGGCGGGGATGTACTTTGGGGGCCTGGTACAGGGCCCCCTTGTGCAGGGGCATGTGGAATTTGCACTTGGGGGGCACAGTTCCCTGCACCAGGTGGCAGGCACCGCGTGGTGCCTGCCACGTAGTGCAGGGATATGCACAACATGCATTTTTACCATTGCGGCGGGTGCTGCAGCCAGCAGCACCCGCCGCAATGGTAAACATGCACAATGCGACCGCCACAGTGGGGGTCGCATTGTAATGTCATGTGCGGGACTGCCGCCATATAGGCGGCCGGTCCCAATCCCCAGGACGATGGCAGACGGACCTAAGTCCTTCCGCCATCGTAATCAGGCCCTATGTTTGGGGAGAAGCTAAATGGCACTGACCTAGAAGATGTTGTCCAAAATGCTTTTGCATGCTTCGATGAGGAAGGAACAGGTTTCATTCAGGAAGATTATCTGAGGGAGCTACTGACTACCATGGGCGACCGGTTTACGGATAAGAAAGTGGATGAGTTGTTCAGCGAGGCACCCATTGACAAGAAAGGCAACTTCAGTTACATTGAATTCACACGCATCCTAAGACACGGAGCCAAGGACAAAGATGACTAAAGAAAATTCCAAACCTGAAATTCTATCCATGTTGCCCATGCGCACATTCCTGAGTTTCCTTCCCTCCTAGAACTTGTTGCATGAGTTTAGCTCTCCAGCTTTTGCCTTTGTATTTATGGATTTATACCAAGCCATCCCGGTGCATTTGCAACTATGTAATCAACTGGAAGTAGAAGGATGGCTCTGTTAACTGAGGGGAAGGGAATGGGGAGTAAAGACTATTTACTCTTGGAAAACCATAACAAAAATCTCAGTGCTTCTGGTTAAGCTGGATTTTCAAAGTTTTGTAATAAAGAAGTTTTGAAAATAAATGACTCCTGCTCTCTCTCTGCGCTGGTGTACTACTGGCTGCTAAGCGCCAATGAAACTACCCTTGCACCATGGTGCAATGGTGCCTCTGTTGCAGGCAGGATTGTTTTTGTGCAGACAGGACACACCTTCCTGCACAAAAACAGTCCTTTGAGGCATTTTCCTCATTCTACATGTGCTGCAGACTGCAGCACACATAATGAAAGAAAAAAAAATGAGGAGAAATAAACATATTTCTGGTTGTGACGGTGGAGGTATTGGACCATAATAAAATGGCATCTGTGGACCATTGTATGGGACCCATCCTCTTCCTTATCCAAAACCAGACAATGCTCCTCTTCTGCTACCTCTCTTTCCCCGGTAATCAACACTGCTGCCTGAACTTGAATCAGAGCTAGCTGAATCACTAGCTGTGTTGTAGCCCGAATTTCTTCCAGTGATGACATAGTCATCTCTTATACAGGGGTACACTCGTTCATATGTGAATTTAGCTGTGTCTTTCTTGAGTTTGTTGAATTTTGTTTGTTTGAGTGTTGTTCCTACTCACTCATGGTCCAATTCAGTTCTTCTAGTCTTTTCTTTAGACTAGCAGTGAACTGGTAAGATTTTGGCCAAACGTCTATAGTGTGGATCTTTGCATTCAGTTCTTGGGACGGGCGAGCTGCTGTCTTTATAATGAGGATCAGCCATTGTCGTGCGCAATGCCATGAGATCAGAGACCAATCTTTTTTAAAGGCTTTGTCATGTTGAAAAATGAATGCTTCATTTTTCACAATGAGTCATTGAGGTGCTGCATTGGCTCTCAGGTATTCCATCACCATGATCCAGTGGATCGTGGTTTTGATCTGGGTCTTCCTTAAGGTGATTAGTTTTGTCCCAATCCTTACTTTCAGCATTGATATCCAAGTTATTGGCTCCCTGAAAAGGGGAAGCCGATGCTAGAATCTGCTCAACCTTCCCAATCGAGAAAGTTAGGCCTGTGATCTTGGTCATGTTTTCGGTAGACATGTCGGAAATGCTCTTCGTGTTAAAAAAGGGGAGTGAAGCGCTTACTCGGGACTCACTGTTGCAGTAACCCCTCACAGCTGCACGCTGCCTATATATACCAAATAGGTGATGTTGTGCTACATAGCATGAATTTACTGTGTTACATGTCTGATGGCACTTTAACTCTCCCATTATATATTACAGGTGTTAAGCAGTTCAACCAAGTAGAAATTAAAGCAGTAACACCAAGTAGGTGCAATCAGTTTATATTTTAGCATGCAGAATGTGAGCTGGAATTGTATATAAGAACTATTTTAGGAGTGGAATCAGGGAGATCCTGGGTCCTGATGAAAAACCTTGGGGGATTGGCTTGAAACATATAGACCCCTAGGAAGGCAGGTACATTATCACCTAAACTTCCCACTTTCTCCACGTTTTAAATCATAACACCTAGAGGACTGATTAAAGGATTCACTAACCTACAAGCCACTTATTTTTAACCTTCTACATAAGACCACTCCCACTCCTATTCACTTTCATCATTATAATATACCACTCAGTGTTCCAGCGTACCTCGCAGGCTGCAGCATGCCCTGTTCCGCAGCAGAACGGGAAGAACCCGATGATGAAGCATGCCACCAAGTAACAACCCTTGTGGCTGAGAGTTATCTAAGAATCTTACCATCATGTTGAGGGTTAGTTTACATCAGAATGGAATGGATGGGCCTTCTTTTGTTTTTTGTGAATTGATAAGTAGGAGAATGGGCCCCTTCGTTGATCTTCCTTATATCTCCTGCCTTTTTATTTGGTATATTTTGTCATGGTACTAAAAGGGGCACATTATGAGATCACTGTTCATATACTCAATAACTTTGACCCAAAGTTACGAAACTCCTGTATCAGTAATTCTGGCGAGCGAGGGAATGCTTGCTGAATATCCAGTGCAGTGAGAATGAGGCCTAAGTTCTGTGGAGTTACAGCATATCTTGAGGTACTGATGTAGTCAGCACATCTTGTTACCAATCTCCTTGCAATTACAATGTCACTAAGAACTAGTGCCAGAGTGTATTAGTGTTAAATGGTGATGACTACTTACTAAGTTCAGTGTCTCATAAACATTCCACTCAACTGTCCAGTATCTCCTGGATGCTCAAGCTGATAATCGACCTGATGCACTCCTCCCGTCTCCCTAGCTTCTACTGTGTGGAAGGACTTCCTAGTCTACAAAGATTTCTCCCCAATGCATGGCCATGTGTTATTTCACTGTCCTCTCTAGGTCACTGTGAATCGAAATCTTCAGTTTTTGGAGTCACCCTGATAATGAATATTGATAAAACGAATAAAATATAGAGCCCAAACACTGTTCTTCACAAATCCCTAAAAAGGTCATCTAAAGCTACCCATTTGCTTTACTGAATCATCATATAGTGTATGTATATATGTATGTATGTATGTTTGTATGTATGTATGTATGTGGTATGTCTATAGCACAAACTTTGCTAAAAGCAGAGTAGTGCAGTACATGGTCAAAGACAAGCATAAAGTCAGCTAACAAGAGGTGCTGCAGCTCGGTTGTGGATGGTTGAGGCTTTGTGATATAGTGATCTTTGAATAGGTTAGTCTTCAACTCTTTCCTAAACTGGATCAGTGGTGGGATGTTCCTGATGAATGTGGGGATGTTGTTCCAGATCCTGGGTGTATAGATGGAAGAGTCCTGCTGTCTTGTTTTTTTTCTTTTTTCACTTCTTAACCTTCAGTCTGATGATATCCTAGCTGTGAGTGTGTCGAGAACCACCAGAGATGGTGGGCTGTACGATAAGGAGGAGTGCCAGCTGTGATGGCTTTGTAAATCATGCAACTGGTTTTGAAGATGGTGTGTGCCAGCAAGGAGAGCCACTGGAGTTCCATAATGATGGGGGTGATGTGATCATAAGTTTAGTATTTTGCTGAGTCAAGTAACACCATGGCATTCTAAAGGGTCTTCATGTAAGTGCCCAGAAAATCAGCATAACCCCACGAGAAATGGCTTTGAAGTTTTTGCCACATTAGAAGATATTGACTGACGCCACATAAAAATGACCATTGCAACTGAGGAAACAGAGCCTCTGTGTTTGACCCAGGAACTCACACACCATTCATTAGCGAAACCTGTGCCCTTCAAAAACTTCAACATGACCATGATCCTGGACCCTGTGAGCTTGGCCAGACTCAGTCTGATGAAGGCCCCTCTGTAATTTACCCCTAAACGTGCGCAAATAATACTTTCAGCATTGTCCCCTGAAATATTGTGGGTGCCAGCACAAAGATTTCAAACCCAGACTGGATAAGATTTATAAATCAATATGAAATCATATGTTGCCAAGAAACCTGGATAAGAAAAAGCTTCCATCCAACCCACAATTGCATCACAGGCAGGCAGAGCGTGAGGAGGCCTTGCCAGCTTTTTTTCTGTAAAAGCCACGGACTTAAAAACATGAAAATGTTGGCCCTCCCCTCGCTTTTTGGTCTCTCTTTTGTCATTCCCCGTAGATTTTAAAATTGTGTTAATTAATTTGTACTCTAACATCTTTAACCAGTCGACCTTGGATATCATGGACCATTTGGATGAATTTCTTTTGGACTTCTTCCAAAAAAACAAACGTATTGTTCATATTATTTATGGATTTCAACATTAGCACTTGTAAATTATCTGATAGACGAGTGTGTGGTTTGTGCAATGATCGAAATGAAAATATAACACATTTTCCCCATTCCGTTTATGGGGAAGCACTGAGTGAATTATCTATGAAGTATGACTCAGTCTTTTCGAGTGATTCCCCCAGCCCCAGTAATGCTCTAGCCCCTACCTTTACAGGACAGGGAACCATGCTGGTAGGATTATAGACCACAATCTGCTATCATCTAACTTATTGCTCTACCTGATCAGCTTCGGGGTCCTTGGCTGCTGTATAAGTGACCACAACCCACTTCACATCACCCTGGATTACCTTATCCAAATCCCAAAGCCAAAAGAGTTGATAACTTGGACTTCTCTCGGAATAAGGGCCTACAATTTCAACGGGATAAGGTTGGTCAAGTTACTTTTAATCAAACTATAGTAAATGCTTCTCCAGCTGCCATTGTGACCCGCTTAACCGATGGCCTGGGCTCTGAAGAGATTCAATTTGCTTTTGTAAACATCTGCAGGTCTATCTCAAAAAATCTCACACTCACAGCTGCCCCCAGAGAGCCGTTATCAAGCCACTGGTTTAATGCAGCATGCTCAATGGCTCATTTGAAATTAGTGATCGCATTGAAGAGCCACCCGCGAGTAGCACGTGATGTTAAGTTGGTTAGAATTGAATATCATAAGGTCCATGAGGAAAGAAAAAGAGAAATTAGGTCTAAAGCCTGGGAAAATCTTTAAATGGCAGGGGAAATAAAGGATAGTTCAAAATTTTGGGAAGTGATCAATAGGCCTTTTTTTAAGGAATCTGATGCCTCAAATATTGACGCTATCATTGAGGTAGCTGCTTGGATGTCTCACTACACCAAAATCCTTTCTCCGGGGGAAGTACCCCTGCGACAAGGTATATCTTGCTCTTTGGCCACAGCAGCCATTAGTGATTTACAAAACCTAATTAATATTGATGAGGTAATCACAGCTATAAATAAATATATCCCAGTAAATGAGCCGGGACCAGATGGTGTCCCCGCAGACAACTTCTAGTCTAACACACTCTTGTGGCTCCTTTACTAACAAATGTTTTGAGATCCGTAACCAAGGGCTCTATCCCCGATTCTTGGAAGACTGTTTTATTAGTCCTGTTATTTGAAAAAGGGGAAAGGTCCCAACTGAAATGCTATCGACCAACCTGGCTCATTGATTCTAGGGCAAAAATTCTGGGCTGAGCTCTACCACCCCTCCTAGAAGAATGGGCCCCAGCAAATAATGTCACATCCGACGCCTAATATTGTTTTAGAGCAGGCATAGGGACAATCGAACAATCCCTAAATCTCTACCTGATCCTGAGGAAGTGCACAAAGGCTAAAAGGGAATTAGTGCACTTGGCTTTTATTGATCTATCAAGTACATTTGACCTCGTAAATCGGGACAAGCTCTGGGTCCTGATGGGTGGAATGAATGTAGAGCTGGGATGGGTGTAGAGCTTGAACTTTTAGTACTCATATGCCACCTACACCAAGACCAGACAGTAAGGGTGCGTTATGGCTCTTCAGGCAAATGCTCCCCCAATGTTAAGTCCACAAAGTGTGTCAGGCAGGGGTGCATCCTGGCCCCCTTTCTCTTCCTGCTAGACATCAACTGGGCAAACACCTTTTTGATGGAAAACGTTAAGGACGTGCCGTGTAGGGGGAATAAGTCTATCCCCATCTTATTATATGCGGACAATGTGGTGCTAATTGCCTGCACAGCAAGTGAGCTCCAGACTCTCCTTGATTTTTTCCTGGTGTTTATGAAAGACCTAGATCTCCAAGTTAACTATTCAAATTCTTTTGTAATGACGTGCGGTCAACCTAATACAAAGTCCAAGTGTTTTAAAATCGGGGACCACAACCTAGCAAAGGTAAACGATTTTAACTATTTAGGATTTTTTTTTAACCAATCACTTAGCTGGGCACATCTTTTAACATTAAGACTATAGTCTTTAACTAAGAATACTGAAGCCATATTTAGATTCGTCCGAAAGCTACAAAATAAGTCACTAATAGAAATGTTGATCCTATATAGAAGCAGGTGCATTTCGGCATGAATATACAGTGCTGGGCTGTGGGGGCTCTAATAATTCCGGGATCCTCCAAAGAACAGAAAACAGCCTCACCCACAGACTGTTGTCAGTCCCGGAAAGTACAGCCACTCTAAAATCTCACAAGTAACTGAGGCTGACATATCTGGAGGACCTGATTGGCCTGGCCCCTTTATTACTTTGAATTAAAATCTGGGGCACACCTGAGGCTGCTGTAACCAGAACCTCTATTGCTGATTGCCTGTCATTAGATAAAGCCAAACATATACCACGGTTATACTACGTGAAAGACACCTTTAAGACACTAGTCTTAATGTATCTGTATGACAATTCCTCTATGACTGGGCTTGAACACAAGCAATGTTATATGGACCACTGTATAAATACTCTTCTGGAAAAAGCCCAGGTTAAGGACTCAAGTGTTAGGTACGCTCTTGTATCCACCACACGCAGCATTGAGCCCTACTTAGAGTGAATTGAAAATCCCACATATTGATATTGGCTAACTACTCTGAGGCTTGTAACGCTGCATTTAAAATTTGCCTTTTCCAAAGCAGGGGTCAGGAAAAGGGATCTACCAACTTGCGGGTGTGATGGCACCTCAATACCACTGGCGTAGCTGGGGGGGGCGGTGGGGGCGGACCGCCCCAGGCGGCACGAGTTTTGGGGCGGCAGCCGGCCCCCCTCCCCCCTCTCTAACCTGCGGCCGTCGCAAGAATCGGCCGCACCCTCGTCCCCCCACTCTCTCCCCCCCCCCTCCCCGAGGGCGGCAAACGCAGGGGCCGCCACGGGCAGCCTGAGGCCTACCTACGCCACTGCTCAATACAAAGCACTAGCCACTTTATTTTATTCTGCACTTTATATTCAAAGCCGAGGCGCTCTTTCTTGGTTCCAATTTTACGCAAATGAAACCTGAGACTCCATAAGGAGGGGCTAACATTTCTACAATCACTGCGTTCGCTGGAATTGTTTTATTCATTATTAAAAAAAAAAAAAATAGCTTTTTATATCCAGCAAAGATACAAATTCTAATGCAATACTCTTTATAGGATGATTTTTAAATGTTATGTATTTTCATTACCTGTGCTTGTTATTTTTTAGCATATTCGTATTGTATGTTTTTATGTCTGTGTTACACATGTATTGCCTATTGGCCGAATAAAGTTTTATTTTTATTTGACTTGACCTGACAGGATAGCAGCCAGCAAACTGACTCTCTCTCTGCCCTTCCCTAATTGGAAAGAGTTAATATACCTGTAACCTCTGATACATTCTGTTGAGGCGTGGGGGGCCTACTCACTCAGAAACCTGTGTTACAACACTGAGCTAAAGAAAGGGCTCTCATTCAAAACATTTCAGAAGCACAGAAGCATTAGCTTTTGTTGCCTTTTGAAACCTGCACTGCTAACATCCAGAAAGAAAACAGAAAATGACCATGTTCAACAACCTAGACCAGGATTTAAAGGAAGGCAACTTGTGAGACCTGATGCTCTGTGAGCGCACTTAGTACACCATTCAATGTATAAACATGAACCATGTTAACTTGCGCCATGGTCTATAAAGCATAGCATCACTTTCAAACACATGAAAAGGTGCTGAACATGACAACTGAATCATTTTTTGTGGTCCTCGGTTGCTCGTGGTGTTGATGATCCTGCATTTACTTGGTCATGCAGTGACAGTCTGCCACAAAATGGAATTTCTCCTTTTAAAATGTTAAATATTTTTACCTTCCAGATGTCACGGTGTTGCTCTCAGCTGTTAAATTAGCCGGACAGATATTATTGCAAGATGATTGAAGTTTATTATACTTGTAGGGATGTTCATCCATAAGTGGGAAGTATCAACGTTGATGAGACAAGTCTTCACTGGTCCCAGGTAGTTTAGATGTGCTTTTGTCCCCTTATGATTTTGTGTTTTCTGTTTGTTTTGCATTGGGACATGTACGATAAAACCTGGTCTTGAAATTCCAGTAAATCAAGATCTGGTGTTAAGGCATCCATTAATGCCTGCCTGACCCATACCATGGCACGCGAAAAAACACCCTGAAAAGTATCACTCTCTGAATTCCCAGCCGAAATCTGCGATTTTGGATGTCATATTAACACACCTATGTACTACTTGTAATGAATTCTTTAATGTTCTAAGTGATAATGTGTTGATGATACAGCTAAAGTTTCCTTTGACAGTGGCTGGCCTTTCAGTAGCCACCACACATATTTGGGCATCTCTGGTTGGAACTTCTAGGTGGAAGGGGACATATCCATGATCACAAACGTCATCTACAGCAGTGTAGGGTGCATATGTATTACATGTTTAGGCAGAGAATCGTTTAGCTGTTTGAATTCATCAACTCTGAATAGGGAATGTTTTGTTATGCGTGCATGAGACGTGTAACTTTGGTACACCGTGAATGAGCGTGCCATGTGTCATCACAGGTATTTATGACCAAGGCTTGTTCATGGAATTATCAGTCACTAATGTAACAGAGGAGTGGTATATTTACACGCATTACGTATTGCACCTTTTGGTGGGATTGCTGTCACTGCCTCCTCTGCCGCGCACATGGCCTGCTGTGTAAATTAAACACATCCAGAAACATAGCAAGAAAGTCATGACTCACGTATGTTTTTCTTTGATATGCCTCTTCCAGGATTTCCATTGTTTTTAAGGTCGTTTATCAAATAGGGATCTATTTATCTTAACAGCCAGTTTTCAGCTGGAATTATGTGACTGCTATTCACATGTAACAAATGTTTGATATTATTTATTGTGTGAATGGGTGTTATTTTGACCAGACCTGTTAAATAAATCATTAGCAGTTGGAAATGTATTGCAAGTGCCCAGGCTCCTTGTCTGTTCTTAGGCTGTCTAGTAAATATATGAATGAATAGAGGCTATTTATAAAATTCTTTACAATCCACGCATTTAAATCAAGAATTGTGATCTGAAGGAACAAGGCGTGAACTTCTATAGAAAAGAAGAGCCAAAATAAATGCTTTAGTCATGAATATTCCTGTTGTTTTATGGCCAGGCAGGGTTTGAGATAATTGCTTTTCTTCACAACTCTCTGACCAGAGTTTGCAAAACTCGCTTACAACTCTAATAGAGGGCATCTCAGACACACTTTTGACCTAAACTTGTTCCTTGAATATAGGGGTATAATTTTGTGGAAATTCAGAGTCCTATTCCCCTCTGATTCTGTAGTTTGTTCTGAAATCCTTGTAGCAGAAGGTGTATCCAGAGATGCAAATCTAATACTAGTAATCTCATGGACGTTATTTATAATATATGTGATAAAACACAACTCTTGAATAATACATCACTGAGAAACTTGTGGGCATGTACATTGATCTACACACAGTGCAGTGATAAGTGGCCAATATTGAAACACTAATTGTATATCAGTCTAATGATCAAGGCAAACTGTTACCTAGGGTCAGACTCAGGAAGCTCAACCTTGGTCCCAGTGCGTATCTGCATGAAACAAATGATGAATTCTCCCCTTTGATGAAATTCTATGTGAATTCAACCAAGCAAATAAAGGTTTTGACAGAACAATGAGGATACTTTTGTCTTCCCTAGAAAAATAAATATTTCCCACTTAGGGCCCCAGAATGAGTTCCACGTTATCTCCAGGGCCGGAAATGACAATAATTGGGCTGTATCTCCCTGTGAGTTAATAGGGATAACAAGTTATTTCCCAGGGAATGGGGAATAACATGCAGACCCAGTAATACTCGGTCCAAATCCCCAATAACTTGCCACCTACTTGGAGCTGGTGGTAAAATGTTGCAGGGGGATTTTTCTTTTGTATGTGGGGGTGGAAGAGGGGTGGGGTCGGCAGGAGCGAGGTTTATTTTTTACTTCAGCTGGGGAGCTTATTCTGCTCTCCCCAGCTGAAGGATATGGGAGGGCAGGGGTCTGGCACAGTAGCCATCTGCAGTTTGCAGTTCTCGCAGTGCCTTCTGGTCCAGAAATGTTGAGGTCCGGAATTTGCAGACCCAATAAGTCTTGGCCCAGAAACATTGGGAAAGACTGGAGTGGTATTCCGGTGGAATACTGCTTCAGGTAACTCTTTTAGAGAGAAGAAGATTCCACTACCCAGGATTTTACTGAGAAAACACTCGCTAAATGGAGAAAAATGCAGGTGTGGTTAATCAGGAGCTGCTGTTGCTCTTTAAGTTTTAAAGGGAAATTTATTGAATATGAATAAATGAATTTACAAAGAGTACAGTGAACCAATGCAATACACAATAAAAAGCAAGAGCAATGAAAAGGGGAGGGGAAGGAGAGGAAACAGGGGTAAGGAAAAATATATCACATAATATAATTGGTCATGCAATAAAATACAAATTCGAATTAACTTAGCGCTTATCCTAACAAGTTACTTTATACCTAAAATACAGCTCAAGTGATATAACCAGTAGATATTATAAAGTTCAAGGAGGTTTGGACACTTCCTCAAGAAGAGGACGATGTAGAGGTAAAGATTGGGCAGATACATCTAGGAAAGTAGTAATGGGTAGCCACAGCAAATCTCGTTTAATAGCAAGAGTAATTGGGTGAACATAAGCTCTATCTAACCTATGATTATAACAGATTCCGTACCACCAGGCCTGAAATGAAACATTAGATGCATTTTTCCATGACTTAGTGATTTGTTGAAACGCCACCGCTATAAGTAAGTCAACAATGGAGACATTAATGTCAGAAGATGTCCATATTTCTGAGATGCTACCTAGAAAAATATGTAAAAAAGAAAAAGGAAATTGGGTGTGATAGATTTTGTTAATTTGGTGCCACACCTTGAGCCAAAAATCGTGAATAGGAGGGCATGTAAATAACATATGTTTAAGGTCAGCCTCAGGGGCCTGGCAAGACCAGCAAGTAGAGGAAATATCAGGATCTATATGATGCAATTTAATTGGAGTGATCAAAAGTCTATTATATATGAAAAATAAAGTTTGTGTGGTGTTTGCTGCTCTAGAGGACTTCCTTATTTTGATCCAATTTTTTTCCCATGTTGAGGTAGAAAAGGATGTATGTAGATCAGATTCCCAGTCGTTCTACGTTTTAGACTTAT
Source organism: Calotriton arnoldi (assembly GCA_963921515.1). Taxonomy (NCBI): domain Eukaryota; kingdom Metazoa; phylum Chordata; class Amphibia; order Caudata; family Salamandridae; genus Calotriton; species Calotriton arnoldi. The sequence continues at coordinate 1,721,872 of CAWUFW010000932.1, forward strand.
TACGAACCACAGGGGTATCTCTTAATTTCTTATAAATCTGGGAAGCTGCAGGAGAAGAGCATAAAAACGAGAGTGCGAGGGGAGATGGATCAGTATGTGCAGCTGAGGTTGTGAGTGTATCATAGGAAGTCTGGGCAGCCTTAATTATCAACTTATATTTAGAATGATAGGAAAGAGGTAGGGATGAACGGGCTTGGTTTATAGAAAAAGGAATACAAGTATCACCCTGGAAAAGTTGATGAGTCCATTTAAGACCAGAGTCCAACCACTCCTTCCAAAAAAGGGTTCTATTCTTAATCTTAATATACTTATTGTACCAGATTGCGGACTGTAAAAATCTAGTACGATCATCTAGGCCACTTAATATAAGAGGATGAAAGATTCTACATGTGTTTTTAAGAATAGGAAGGGAAAATTTTGCCGGAGTGCGAGATATGGACACAAATTCTTCAAAAGTGAATGGATGGATGAAAGAAGCTTCAATTTCCACCCATAAGGGCTGGGAAAGGGAATCTCCTATATTTTCAGATAGTAAAGAAGATGAGTGTTTAAGAACAAACGATTCATGATACAAAGAGAAGTCAGGAAAGTTGACTCCACCTAGGTGTTTAGGTTGCTTGAGTTTGGATAGAGACATCCTAGGGTTCTTATTTTGCAACAAGAATTTTGATAAGATACTGTAGATAGTCTTATAACAGGATTTAGGAATATTAATTGGGAGGTTAGATAAGAAAAATAAGATTATTGGAACTAGCATCATTTTTATAGAATCCAATCTACCCCACCAAGATAAAAACAAGGGATGCCATCTTGTCGTAGAATTATTTAGTGTTAATTGTAAATTTTTCAAATTTAGAGCCACAGTATCTTTAATAGAGGGCGTGAATTTAAGGCCTAGGTATTTAATCTGAGATGGGCTCCAATGAAAAGAGGAGACTAAAAAATCAGCATGAAAACAATGTTTGTTCAAAGGGAGAATTTCACATTTATCAATATTAAGTTTATAACCTGAAACTGAAGCGAAGTCTGAGACTTCTGATAAAAACGACGGTATGGAAGTTTGGGGGTTGGAAATAAATAAGAGAATGTCGTCAGCGTATGCTGAAAGTTTAAGTTGTTTGTCGGCATATGGAAAACCTGTGATACTCTTGTTTAAACGAATTCTTATGAGAAAGGGTTCTAATGCCAAAATAAATAAAAGTGGAGAAAGTGGGCAGCCTTGCCGGACACCTCTGTAAAGGGGAAAAGAGGGAGAGACAAGACCATTGCCTAGAATAAAAGATCTAGGAAAGGAGTATAATAGCGAAATATAAGAAAGAAATTTAGGGCCAAAACCAAACCAAGCCAATGTTGAAAATATAAACTGCCAATTCACCCTATCGAATGCTTTTTCAGCATCTGGTGCCACCGCCGCTAATGAATGTTTATAAGATTGAGATTTACTAAGGACATTAAAAAAGAGACGGGTATTGTCAGATAGATGACGACCTTTAATGAAACTACATTGTTCTTTGGCAATTAAACTTGGCAGTACGTTATCTAAACGTAAAGCAAGAATTTTCGCAAAAATCTTATAGTCTAAATTGATTAAAGAAATGGGTCTATAGTTCTTACACAATGTATGGTCTTTCTGTTCTTTGGGAAGAAGACAAATCAAAGCCTCCTGAAAGGAACCACTAGATTTCTGGGATGTTATAAAAAATACAAATAATTGATACAATTTGGGAATAAGGAGGTTAGAGAAATGTAAGTAAAATTCTGTTGTAAATCCATCAGGCCCTGGAGTTTTTCCCTTTTTAAGCGATTGAATGGCTGTAAGAATGTCTTTAGGTTGTATATCATCTTCTAAAGAGGAAAAGTCAACATCTGGGAAGGATGGTGAGGGAATGGAGGATAGGTATTTCGAAATGTCATTGAAATGGGGGTTGTTTCTGGCGTGTATAAATTTTGATAAAATTTAGTGAATTCTGCTAAGATATCTTCATCTTTATGAATTATATTATTAGAAGACGTTACAATAGATTCAATTTTAGCGCGTTCCTTTTTAACCTTAAGATATTTAGCAAGAAGGTTGCCAGATTTATTCTGCGCAGTATAATATTTGGCACTGGATTTGAGTAGATACAAATTTGCGGAATCCGTTGAAAGTTTGTTAAACGAAAGTTTGGCTTTGATAAGTGCATTCAAAGTGAATTGATTTTTGGTTGTGTAATAGGAATGTTCCAATTTTTTAATTTGTGAGTTAAGTGCCAGTATGGAGTGAGAGGATATACGTCGTTTCTGTGCAATGAACGAAATAATGAAGTCTCTAGAGGCAGCTTTGAAGGTATCCCAAATAAGTTGAGGAGATGTTTGAGGAGATTCATTATCTGTAAAGAATGTATCTGCAAATTCCTGAAAGGCAGACGTGAATTTAGAATCTAATAAAAGTGAATTATTAAACCTCCAACGCCTAGTACCCTTAACCGGGGGAGTAAATCTAAACTCAAAGATACTGGGGCATGGTCGGAGATTAGTATAGCGCCTATGTCAGAATGGGAAATATGTTGAACTAAAGCTTTGGAAACAAAAAGATAATCTATCCGAGATTGAGATGAGTGTGCAGGTGAAAAGTAAGTGTATTCTTGTAAAGTGGGATGACAGAGTCTCCAGGAGTCCACAAGAGATCTTTGTGAGATAGAGGAGGTAAACTGAGCATGCATAGGGGAGTGGGAGAACCTCGATTTAGACCTTCTGTCGATAAAGGGATCCATAACCATATTACAATCGCCACCTAGGATTAAATATTCATCAGTATATTGCATCAGAGAGGACAGGAGATGGGGCCAAAACTGTTTATCCTGATTAGTGGGAGCATATATGTTAACAATAGTTAAAGGAATCTTATTAATCTTTAGAGACACTGCTACCCATCTACCATCAGAATCATTATCTTGATGTAACAATTGAACATCTAAACGCTTATGACAGAGAATAGCCACTCCATTCCGTTTCCCTGTCCCTGGCGATGCAAAGACGTGACTTACCCAGTGACGTTTCAATTTGGTTATCTCAGTATCTTTCACATGAACTTCTTGTAGTAAAGCTATATCAGCTTTTAAACTTGCAATATGTGATAACACTCGCTGACGTTTAATGGGAGAGCCCAAACCTTTAACATTCCAAGTTATGATATTTAACGACATCTAAATATTTATATTAAATTCTAAAATTGGATAAGAACAGTTATAACAATAATTGAAAATTTGTATCATATAAGTGAAAGTAAGAGTGTGAAAACCTGACATGAAGAAGAAATAGATAGAGATACAGATATATATAAAATAGGAGAAGAGACAAAAACTAGGTAGAAACGTAGGTGAGTATGCAAGATAAGAGACAGACCAATTAATAATGAAAAGTAAGTGACAAAAAGGAGAAGAAAAAAAGGGAAAGTTACCAAAAGAAACACAACTAATAAAACAGATCACACAATTGATAGCAAAGTACGATAACAAAAGAACATACCACAGAAAACAATAGACGCGGGGAAGGTGAAGCCACATGAGGGAGGTAGGACGCCGAACAGAGGCCCACAGGATGAAAGCGGCAAGGGGAACATCATCCAGGAAAAATGAAGAGAACATCAAGATGAGGGGTCACAGGATTGGAACCTGATAGGAAAGAAAAATAACATATTAATGAAACATATGACAGCACAGCATACTAACACAATACAACAAGAATGGGGTACATCACAAAGAAGAACACAACATAGGACACCAGTCAATATTTAACTTAGTTAGCCATCTATGGCCGAGTTATGTCCATGTCAGCTGTACATGAGTTCAAAAACTCTTGGAGAAGCGCTGGATCCTCATAAGTTGTTGTTTTGTTGTTGTAGGTGACTTTGAAGAGGCAAGGATGGAACAGGCCATAGCGAGCATTCAAATTACGAAGTGCAGGTCTCATGTCCAAGAATTTTTTCCGACGTTCAGCTGTTAGTTTAGCGTAGTCCTGGGCAAAAAGAGGCTAGAACCATTCCAAGAAATTCTTCCTCGTTGTCTAGCTGCTTGAAGGACCGTAAGTAATTCGGTATACTCCAGAAAATATATGATAATGCCCCTAGGTTTCACTGAGGGAGATGAAGTACGAGAGTTCTGTCCCAATCGGTGTGCTCATTGTATATTCAATTTTGGAGATTCAGGAAGACCAAGAAGAGTTGGTAAAAAGGACTGAAAAAAGGATATTGGATTAGACCCTTCGAGACCTTCAACCAGACCATAAATGCGTAAGTTGTTACGCCTGTTACGATTTTCCAAATTTTCAATCTGCTTTTGAAGCTGTGTAATCTCCTTATGCATAAGGGGGATTTGACCCGTGATTTCCTGAACAGAGTCAACTCGTTTCTCTAGGCCATCAATTCTTTTTTCAGTGTGAGACCAATTGTCTTCAAGACTCTGTAAACGGGTATTGGTTTCCTCCATATGAGGTTTGAGAGCCCGAATTTCCTCAAGTAAGAGCTCCATGGAGAGTACGGTCGAAGAGTTAGTAGGTGAAGGTGGATTCACTTTCGCTCGTTTGCCTGATGTGGAGGTTGACACTGAGGGTATCTTGGAACCCTGTTTGGAGCAAAGACGAGATGCTGAGGGACCCAAGTCCCTTGAGACAGATTCCGTGTTATCCTCTTCCCTGTTATCTTGCAGGACACTAAAAGGGTTGTGGTCCTCCAAGGATGCACCTTTGGTATTTTTAGAAGGCTTGCCAGGCATTGCCATGGAGTATTTTGATATCCAGTCTCTCTGAACAATAATGAGGAGTAAACCTTGGGGATGATTCTTTCGGAGTTTTAAAAGTATTGAAGCTGATGATTGACAGACGAAAAGACTAAGCCTCAATGAATTAACAATGCACTTGGAAACAAAGGCTGCGTCATGAAGGGAACATTGCCCAATTCTACAAATGATAAAACACTGAGCTGTTAGGTATTGAAGAGTCCGGTGTGCAGACTGAGCAGTTCATTTCACTTAATGCGCATTTTTAGAGCAATAACGAATTGAAGAGCATAATAACCTTGCAATGACAGAGGAAATTGCTCAAAATTCAAAGTTTCAGGTGGAAACCATGTGAGGTATTCGGAGAGTAAAGGTGTCAGAATTCGGCATTATTTCCTGACAGAAACAAGTTTGAGACGCCTCAGGCGGGAAAAACGCGAGGAGCGCTTGATGACATAAAACAAAATGGCGGCCGCGACTGTATTCGCGCCGCGGCCGACAAAAAGAGTCAGAAATTCATCTTTTGCGCTCACCCGGTTCTCCGCGCAAGTCACACTAGATGGAGCAGAGGTTCCGACGTATGGGCGTTTGTTCCTGTGATCCAACGGTGGAATTATAAGCCTGGAGTGTTCCCGCCGTTCTACACTGCCGCGGAGCTCTCTGAAGCAGCGGCCATCTCCGACGGCTCCTAAGCCACGCCCCTGCTGTTGCTCTTTAAGCACACTGGTTCTTTCAATGGCGGCTCTCACATCCAACCAACGAGGATAATCTTTGAGTTTGGATAAATAACTAAGATGAAACAAACTGCCCGAACAGACTAAGCTGAAAAACATAATTCAACATTTAAGGTCACGAAGAAGGAAGATTGTCAAGAATCATAAGATGAACTTAAGGACAAGTGAGGTGCCATGGAGTCTGTAACTTCTTAAAGACACATGGTATTAATAGGAGCTATATCAGTTATTTTGTCAAACATGAACGAGTTCTTTTGTGCTGACACATCAAGGTAGGGAGCATATTGCACAGGAGACATGCTTTTTAGGGTTATATTTTTGGCCTACATCTGTGTTGCTTATCCTAGGGGGAGTAGCCCAAATCATCCTCTAGAGTTTTGGGCAGTTGTACACAAAAACAAAAAGACAATAACTCTAGCTGGATAGATGTATGTTTTTCATTATTTATTATTGGATCATATAATAATTTATCAAACTTGTTAATCCATCCAGACACTTCCTTAAATGTTGCTATACATCAATACTTTATTTGTGAATACTTGTATTGAATCAGATTACAAAAAATTCAATTTCTGGCCTCTTCAGGACTACACAAGGGAGTGTGGCCCCGCCAAAGTCGCCAGCAAATTACTTATAGTCAGGCCTTTCATGCATGTGTATAATACACTTTCTACATCAGGGATCCTCAAAAGCGGGATGCCATTAAGCAAATCTTGTGGCTGATCAATAACTGTCAGCGGTATGGCGACTGGAAGCATGCTGGGTGCTCTCCACCATTAGCGTCTCTCAGGACTCTATGGTCCTGAAGAGGCTGGAAATGGATTGGCCGAAATGTGTCGACTAATACTCAAAGGGAGTCCACGTCAATACTAGAAGGGAGATTAATGCAAGGATTGCTGGCCTAATTACATTGGATGTTCAGTATGTGAATATTAGGCAACAATTAAAAAGAACAGAAAGTGGACTACCTCATGACAGACCCAACTGGGAATGATGTTTTGGGCCATCCATTTAATGTTATATATACGAGAACGGTGTGCCTTTGGTTTTAAAGTTTTTTAATTTGATTCAATAAAGTATTCACACAAAAACTATTGATATATAGCAACATTTAAGGAAGTGTCTGGATGGATTAACAAGTTTGATAAATGTGTTGATAAATGATGATATGATCCAATAATAATTCAAGTATTATTGTAGACTGAAATACGCACATCTATCCCGTTAGATTTAACTTGTTTTTGTTTTTGTCTACATCTCTTTTGGGTATAAAATAGGGCTTGGCTAAGGAGAATTGGTAGTTATTCCGGCTATTATGTTGAACAAAATTGAAAATGCTGACAGCACAAACACATACATTTCAAAAATACTTTGTGTTTGGGAGTTTGAGATGCTCATTTCACATTCGAAGTTTACACCAATGAGAGAGACATTTCATGGCCATACAGTTTTGCATGTGGCGCAGTGAACAATATGGTTTGGAAATGTCAGGTGAAAATATACTGAGCTTATCACAAAGGAAATGGGAGGAATCCTCTGACCCGCAACTATCCTAATGACTAGTTGTAAGCATTCCTCTCCCCTGGGAGATACAAATAACAAAGGTAGGGGAACAGGTTGAAGTCCTGTGAATATCCACTATAATTATTCTCATCATATATAAATAAATACAAAGCGGTGGCTAGGATTATCAATAAAGTGAGCATATGATGCTAGAAAGGTAATCTGGTCATTATTCTCTCATTATATGCCCCAAAACGAGGAGCAGGCAAATGTTTTTGGAAAACATCTTGTCAAAATCACAGGGAAGACAGCCGCAATGGAGAATAATTACGGTTATATTTACTAAAGTTTCACGGATAGCAGCAAGGGAAGTTGCTCTACTACGTTGCGTGAAAGAGAGAGAGAAGAAATGCACCATAACTTCTAAGATATGGCATACTTCTGCTTCCTCCTAGCGCTGGCGCACTGTGTGCTGTCTAGCACTAACGCAGGCACCCTTGCACAAGCGGCGGTTCCTCCATTGGAGTGGAAGAGCGTCGGCCTCCCCGAGATTGCAGCAAGCATGACTGGCAGCAGGGAGCAGTGGTAGTTGCTGCTTCAGTTTAAACTGTGCTTGTCACTTGGGCCGGCTGTCTTTCGACGACTAGTCTGACATGCTCATTTTAAACCTCTCCACACAGCTGTCCTAGACAGCTGTGTGGAGAGAACGCACTGGCCCCTAGTGCCTGATAGAGCATCTAGGCAGCCCGCTCCAGTCAATCCTGGTGCTACTCTCATGCATGGCGATATTAGCAGAAGCATGAGAGCAGCATCAGGATTGGAGCCTTTTGTCACCTCTAGTATTCTTTTTGGGCATTTCCTTGTGGATTTTGTGTCTGCACCTCTGTTTGACTTCACACAGCAGCTTCTGAAGTATCGTTTCTCAGGTGAAAGCAACTGACACGGGCGCCACAAACCATGTACCAAGGTCACAGTCCTTCTCTCTGATTGGGATGGATAGCCACCAGGCCATAAACAGAGAGGCACAAGTACCACCATGGTGAATGGATATTTAAGGGTAAATATCATGTGTAAATCCATGCTTTGATATCATTTTGAATTCAGTGCCATTCTGGGCAAGAGAAGGGGGCATGCATGAGGCAGAGACAGATGTTGATGACAAGGGCCTGAATGGAGCCACTGGCTGTAAGAGACTAGCAACCCCCCCCCTCAGGAGCGGTTACCAACATTGACTAACTAAGACTGTGCGGAGGCAGGATGTGTGAGTTTGGAGCCCCCTATAGCAGACAACTATAGGGACCGGCCAATGGCCCGAACACATAGCACCCAATAACCCTCCCAAGTGAGGGGTGTGTGTGGCAACACAAGTACGAGACCCGCACAAGCTTATACAGAACACACCCTATTACTCCAAGGTTACAAGGTGACAGTGCTAAGAACCAGGAGATCCACAGACTAGTCTGAGGCCAAGGCACAGCAAATTACCCATTTCTGGTCCCCCACGCCTACTAAGCACTTTGTAGAATAGAAGACAAGGACTTTCAGCTCTTGCTGGAGAATATTGGCAGCAGCACCATTCAAGATGATGTTGTTGTGCAAAAGAGCATTTCAATTATAGGAGGACAGTGTTCAGAGGGAAAGAAGCCTTGACTCCCCACGACTCCCCAGCCTGCTAACTAGAAATCAGCTTCCTGGGAGATGTGAAGCAGCATTACATCCCCATGAAAACCAGAAGAGGAAGCACCCAGGCTTGCTCTGCCACACCTACTACCATAGTGACATTGGGGCCCAATAGAAAGTAAGACATGAAATGAAGACCCCAGTAGCAAGGCTGGCGGCAAAATCAGCACATCACAACTGATTCATGCAATAAGCCAAGGAGGGAATCTCGTCTGTGAAATGTACCGAGAGGTCTTCTGAACGTGAGGGTGTGGAGTGTGGAGGGCGCTTTCAGTCCGAGGCACGCTCCTTATCCCACACGCATCTTAGAAGCCACGTTAAGTGCAGAGTATTTTAGGAATGCATGTCTAGCCTCGGGGCAGAGCAATGGAGGATACGATGCACAGAAAGAGTCTTTCGAGGAAGATAACAAAGGTTTGAGTTATTGAGTATGTTGAAAAAGTGCACGTCTTAATAACAGTGTGCGTTACACATTATGACGCAGTGACCTGTCCCTGCAATGATTGAGTTTTTATTTCTTGATTTTTTGATGATAAGTGTTCACGATTCCTACCCCCTCACCTAGTACTGGGGTATTGTTTGAGGCCTTTCTGGCACAGGCAGCTTCAGTTTTGGAGTGAATTAGCTTCTGCTTGTCATTTGTTGTTCCTCAAGTTGAAACCGCAGTTGCTAATGTGTTTTTTGAGGTTTATACTTTATCGTAGGAATGTTGCTTATTTCAGCTGCCTTACCTAAGGCTACTGATGTACTGTTAAAGCTATTTCGCCCCTCTGTTTTAGAATGTAAGCAGCTGCTACTGCCTTGTACCATGGTGCAATGATGCTTGTGTTACCATTGCTGCTAAAAAACAATTCTTAGAGATGTATTCCTCTTCCTATGTGTGCTGCAGAATGCAGCGGAGATGAAAAAAGGAACTAACAAGAAGAAATAAAGACATTTCTCCTTGTTACACCTCTCTGTGGTTAGCACACCATTTTAAGACAATCCCAAGTTTACTGCCATTAGTAAATTGGGATTGCATCAGATTTCATGGGCTAATGCACAGAAATGCCCATGCTCCACCTAAAGAACACATACCACAACGAAATGTAATGCAACACAGTGCAAGCTGCTGTGTTGCATTACATTTCTTCACAAAGTCACGTATGGTGGTGCAAATAGACCCTTGTGTGGCTTTGTGTGCCGCATTTAAGAACTTGTGTTGCCTTGTGACAACTCGCTTCCCACAAGGACAATGAAAGTCCCTAGTAAATCTTGCCCATAATGTGGTTCTAAATCAAAACATTTAAGGTCTTTTCACTTTAAAAAAACACTGAAAATGCTAATTTAAGGCATGGTCTCTGCCATGGTTTTGGTGCTGATAGGTGTCTTATATTAATAAAGTGCAGGAACAGCAGTATTTTACCACCACAGACAGTGTTAAATTGTTGTTTGCCACTAGAACATTACACAAGAGTGCTGCTTTTGGCTGGTAGCAGCATTTGTTGGTGTAACTTAAATAATTACAGAGCAACCAAATGCAACAATATATCACAAAACCATAACAGAGCATGCAATATAACAACATGCACAAAAACTTTTGTCACATCTTTCCACCTGCACAAGTCTGGTTTCATTATTCAGTGGTAAAAAGTGTTTACACCAAGCATTACCTTTCTAACCACACCACCAATGACATGTAATAGCGCCAGTCAAAAATGTTTTATGATCTGGCGTGAACAGTTCTCTGATGTAGAGGTTGGGGACAGCAGAGCTTCTAAGATCTTGAACCAAGTTGTTACTTCTTTGGAACCAAAAGATTAAATTTGCAAACTTGTGAAAAAGATTATACACTTTAATCTTTCCATTATAGGGTATACAGGGCAGTTGAAGTATTTCTAGAGACATGGGCCCTCATGTATCATGGCATTTTATGGTTGGTAAGGATCAGATTAGTAAAATCAGGAGTCCTTCTGGCATTTTATTATTCACCAAACCCAATTAGCAATTCAGTGATATCTTACCTAAACTTATCATGGCACGGATAATCATGATCATTTGATTGCCTTTTGTTATTCTGTGACTGGATATTTTATTGTATTTCTATTTTGTTTGTTTGCAATGTTTTGTGTAGTTTTATGGTCTTCAAAAACTGAATAAAGTATTTTGATGATGGTGATATCTTACCCAATATTACCAAATCGCTAATTGGTTTTGGGAATAGATACTGAATCAATATTTGGAAGTGGCATGTCAAGGGCTTGTCTCTTCTAAATAACAATTCCTTTAGAGATGTATTAATGTTTTGCAACCGAAATCCAGTCGCAAAAGATACATTTTTTACCACCTCCTCAAAGGAGGTGGTAAGCCATTCGCATATGGGAAAGGGTTCCCATGGCACCCTTTTCCTTTTGTGAATGTTCACAAAAACGTTTTTTAAGAGCAGGCAGTAGACAATGAGACCATTGCCTGCTCATAAAAAAGTTTTGTGTTTTTTTAAAAACGCATTCCGTTTTCCTTTAAGGAAAGCGGGCTGCATTTGAAAAAAAGACTGCTTTATCTAAAAGCAATGACAAACATGGTGGTCTGCTGACCCCAGCGGCCACCTTGCCTGTCATTGCAGCCAATCGTAGTGAGGGTCAATGTATGACCTACCTCATGCATATTAATGAGGTCGGTCGAATTGCCACCCACTATGAATTGATATTTTGAGTACAAACCTAATAAAACATAGGTGGGTTCTCAAAATACCAATGGATTTGTTAGATGCCGGTGCACCTATTGTGACCACGTCTAACAAATCCATTTTGTACATTCCATTTAAGGAATCGCAAAGTGCGAATTGTTATTTATCACAGTTTACAATTCCTTAAATCTTTGTACATGAGGCCATTAGTGCTTTTTTGCAAAGTGCCAATACATCTGAAATCATTCAAAGTCGTTGATAGATCCAGCTCCTGTGAAACCTTTTAAAGGTTTCTGTCAGATTGTTATCAGAAGAGGAGCTGGAAGCTGAATGGCTACGTGTTTTGGAATCTGCTTCTTAAACACTCTCAAACGTTCTTGTTTATTACTTTAAGAAATTTGAGTTTGATTTCAAAAAGCCATAATTTTATTCCTGTGGGTTTACTCCTATGTTTCGAGTAAATGTGTTTTTCTGAGTATTTTGGAAATTTTGAGTCCAAAGAAGTTTCCAGATGTTCTAAGAATTATGACAGAGTTCTCCTTGAGAAGTTTTGAAAATATTTTAGGAATTCAATTTCCCCATGCAAAGGAACTTTTCCATGTGTAATGTAACAGATCTATATTTACACACACCTACATTCTCCAAAATAGTGCAATTATATTTTCAAACATTTGATTCTTTCTTTTCACACAGAGAGAAAATTGTTTCACTGTGGAGAAACCCCTTTACCTACACTCCCAACAGTTTCACAGATGTTCCCTCCAGTCTCTCATTCAGCTACAGATTACTTGTGCCCTTGGGAGAAGAGGATCTCTGACTGCATCCAGTCCTGCAAGGTGCCTTAGAAACGCCCCTGAAGACTGACAAGCTTCTAAATTCATGGTGTTGGCCATTTGGCCACCTAAGTCCAACTAGGGTGCAGTGGCTTTGCGAATCAGTTTCAGTATAACCGTGACAGCCTCTTGGGAGTCTTTTAGTGAGGCTAGTGAGGGGGTTGTCTGGATGAAATTTATGAAACTAGTTTTGCCCCTGAGAAAAAACAAATTCCCTTTCTGCAAGGAGCCTGAAAAGCACCATCACCTATTAGGAGACAAAACCTAACAATTGTTTTTTACTGTTCTTCATCGGTTAGTGGCCACGTGCACTTATGGTGATAGCACTGATGAGAGGGCCTGTGACAAGTTTGTATTATGTTGTAGAAATGATGGGTAGAGAAGAACTCTGGTTCAAAGACAATCCTAACTTAACACAAGTGTTAACTTTTGCAAAACAGTGTGAGAACTCTTTTGCATAAATAGCAGAAATATGTAAGTAAAAAACATAATTTTCTACTGTACATGCAATTGTTTTCTATCTCAAGTTACCTGGAGATTTCAAACAGAACATGAAGGTCATAGGACCTTGTTATCGTTGCAGTAGTCCTGGACATATGGCCAATCATAAAGAGTGTCCTGAGAATAGAATTTTCATTAAAGGGCCTGGGGAATAAGCCCAATTGGCTAAATGCTGCACACATATAAAGTCTAATGACAGAGTCTATGAGGTTACTGCTGATCTCAATGATTCTGTTTTGCAAGTGAAGGATGGTGTAGATGGAAAGGACTGTGATCATCCTGTTGACACTGATGCCATAATTGGTATCAAAATGAGAATGATGATGGATTCTGGAGTCAGACTCACATTAATCTGGGGCAAGGATTTTGATGAGAAATTTAGAGGGGCTGTGTCTTTGAAGGACCATTATGTGAAGCTGTACAGTTATAGGTTTAGGCCCATTCAATGTAGGGAGTATTTTGAGGATTTTGTTGAATTCAATGGTAACACTGGAGAGGGAAACGTTATAGTTCCCTTAGTTGACAATACGATTCTTAGCTGACCACACCAAAAAGCTACTAAGTATTAAATCTTGACCCCAGTTATGTTCCTTCAGTACAGGTCAACTGTGTTGAGGATCTGCATAGGAGATAGTGAAGGTATTGCTGAAAGTATTCTCTGATCAAATTAGCTGTTTTAAGGGGTATGCTTATCACATTAAACTGAGAAAAGATACTGATCCTGTTGCCTTCAAGGTGAGGCCTATACCCATAAGTGGACAGGATGTCGTAAAAACTGAGATTAACAAATTATGTGCTGAAAATATCATTCAGCCTGAAGAGTCAATTGAGTAGTTGGCTCCAGTGCTGATAAGCGCACATGGCCAATTTTGATGTTAGACTTTGGGGGATATTTACAAGGAAATGGTGCAGCGCTACACTGCATTCAGTTTAGCAGCACCGAATACAGCACACCCCTGTGTTTGCTCTTGCACTGGCATTAAAAAAAGCTGCCTAGCACCAACACAGACGACAGTGCAAGGGTACCTGCATTGCAGGGATGATTCCCTGCAATGAAGGTACCCTTGCACCATTGTGCAAAGGTGTCTGTGTTGCAGGGATGATTGTTTGCACTGCACATAAACAATCTTCAAAGGCGATTTGATCTTTCTATGTGTGATGCAGAATGCAGCATACTCTTTCTATGTGTGCTGCAAAATGCAGCACTCATTGAAAGAGCAAAAACGAGGAGATATAGAAGTATTTCTCCTAGTGTCACCAATCTAATGCCTGCTATTCAGTGTTGTTAGTTTTTGGTGTGCTTCAGATTTACAGATCCGTGTAAATCTGGGGCAGAGTCAAAAAGCAATGCGTGGTGAAGTGGAACGCCCACAGCAACACCCAGTGCACTCCCCTTTCATGCAGCCACTTGCGTGAAAGGAGGCAATATTTACAAAAGCAGAGTTAAGCCACACAAAGTGGCTTAACGCCGCTTTGCAAATATGGAGCAGGGTATTGCGCCACCGTAACGTCGGAAAGAGTGATGTTCAGTGACGCAATGCCCTTGTAAATATGCCCCTTTGTGTTGATAATGCCAAAATACAGTGTGCTTTCTGGAGCATGGTTTTAATACTCTACACCTCCCCACTGGATTCAAGCAAGCCTGGCTGATGACGGCTGAAATGCCAGAAACCGGTCCTAGGATGCTTGTTTCCGGTCCAGGGAAGATATGGCTTGGCAGTTCGGGCTGGACTGTTCCCATGAGGCACAGGGTCAGACTGATTTGCATATGGCCATGTCTGAACTGGGGTGGTGGAGTGAGCTAAAGAATGATGATGGATTAAACCCAGATCAGTTGACTGGGGGTGAGTGTTTGATTGGCTCAAGCGTTCCGTCCATCATCCCCTTTGTATCGCTTTGGTCGCCCCTAAGTTGGCGGGGTATGCCCAGACGTGGGTCCCTTGCTCACTTTGCCACTGGATTCAAGCAAGCCTGGCTGATGACGGCTGAAATGCCAGAAACCGGTCCTAGGATGCTTGTTTCCGGTCCAGGGAAGACATGGCTTGGCAGTTCGGGCTGGACTGTTCCCATGAGGCACAGGGTCAGACTGATTTGCATATGGCCATGTCTGAACTGGGGTGGTGGAGTGAGCTAAAGAATGATGATGGATTAAACCCAGATCAGTTGACTGGGGAGTGTTTGATTGGCTCAGCGTTCCGTCCATCATCCCCTTTTGTATCGCTTTGGTCGCCCTAAGTTGGCGGGGTATGCCCAGACGTGGGTCCCTTGCTCACTTTGCCACTGGATTCAAGCAAGCCTGGCTGATGACGGCTGAAATGCCAGAAACCGGTCCTAGGATGCTTGTTTCCGGTCCAGGAAGACATGGCTTGGCAGTTCGGGCTGGACTGTTCCCATGAGGCACAGGGTCAGACTGATTTGCATATGGCCATGTCTGAACTGGGGTGGTGGAGTGAGCTAAAGAATGATGATGGATTAAACCCAGATCAGTTGACTGGGGGTGAGTGTTTGATTGGCTCAAGCGTTCCGTCCATCATCCCCTTTTGTATCGCTTTGGTCGCCCTAAGTTGGCGGGGGTATGCCCAGACGTGGGTCCCTTGCTCACTTTGCCACTGGATTCAAGCAAGCCTGGCTGATGACGGCTGAAATGCCAGAAACCAGTCCTAGGATGCTTGATCCGGTCCAGGGAAGACATGGCTTGGCAGTTCGGGCTGGACTGTTCCCATGAGGCACAGGGTCAGACTGATTTGCATATGGCCATGTCTGAACTGGGTGGAGTGAGCTAAAGAATGATGATGGATTAAACCCAGATCAGTTGACTGGGGGTGAGTGTTTGATTGGCTCAAGCGTTCCGTCCATCATCCCCTTTTGTATCGCTTTGGTCGCCCTAAGTTGGCGGGGGTATGCCCAGACGTGGGTCCCTTGCTCACTTTGCCACTGGATTCAAGCAAGCCTGGCTGATGATGGCTGAAATGCCAGAAACCGGTCCTAGGATGCTTGTTTCCGGTCCAGGAAGACATGGCTTGGCAGTTCGGGCTGGACTGTTCCCATGAGGCACAGGGTCAGACTGATTTGCATATGGCCATGTCTGAACTGGGGTGGTGGAGTGAGCTAAAGAATGATGATGGATTAAACCCAGATCAGTTGACTGGGGGTGAGTGTTTGATTGGCTCAAGCGTTCCGTCCATCATCCCCTTTTGTATCGCTTTGGTCGCCCTAAGTTGGCGGGGTATGCCCAGACGTGGGTCCCTTGCTCACTTTGCCACTGGATTCAAGCAAGCCTGGCTGATGACGGCTGAAATGCCAGAAACCGGTCCTAGGATGCTTGTTTCCGGTCCAGGGAAGACATGGCTTGGCAGTTCGGGCTGGACTGTTCCCATGAGGCACAGGGTCAGACTGATTTGCATATGGCCATGTCTGAACTGGGGTGGTGGAGTGAGCTAAAGAATGATGATGGATTAAACCCAGATCAGTTGACTGGGGGTGAGTGTTTGATTGGCTCAAGCGTTCCGTCCATCATCCCCTTTTGTATCGCTTTGGTCGCCCTAAGTTGGCGGGGGTATGCCCAGACGTGGGTCCCTTGCTCACTTTGCCACTGGATTCAAGCAAGCCTGGCTGATGATGGCTGAAATGCCAGAAACCAGTCCTAGGATGCTTGTTTCCGGTCCAGGGAAGACATGGCTTGGCAGTTCGGGCTGGACTGTTCCCATGAGGCACAGGGTCAGACTGATTTGCATATGGCCATGTCTGAACTGGGGTGGTGGAGTGAGCTAAAGAATGATGATGGATTAAACCCAGATCAGTTGACTGGGGTGAGTGTTTGATTGGCTCAAGCGTTCCGTCCATCATCCCCTTTTGTATCGCTTTGGTCGCCCTAAGTTGGCGGGGGTATGCCCAGACGTGGGTCCCTTGCTCACTTTGCCACTGGATTCAAGCAAGCCTGGCTGATGACGGCTGAAATGCCAGAAACCGGTCCTAGGTTGCTTGTTTCCGGTCCAGGGAAGACATGGCTTGGCAGTTCGGGCTGGACTGTTCCCATGAGGCACAGGGTCAGACTGATTTGCATATGGCCATGTCTGAACTGGGGTGGTGGAGTGAGCTAAAGAATGATGATGGATTAAACCCAGATCAGTTGACTGGGGGTGAGTGTTTGATTGGCTCAAGCGTTCCGTCCATCATCCCCTTTTGTATCGCTACACCTCCCCTGAGCACATCATCAGGTCAAATTATGAGGAATCTAAGGATTTTAAAGTGTTTTTCACCCCTTTTGGTGTTTTTTAGAACAATTGCATGCATTTTGGCTTGTGCTCTGCTGCTTCTGTTTTTCAGAGTATTTTGGCCTATTTATTTGACGTATGATTGGTGTGCAATATTTCCAATATGACATCTGGTGTTTTCCAGCTCTCTTGAACTGCATCTTGATAGAGTAAGAAGCGTCTTGGAAACTATTGGTAACAAAGGTTTGGCACTCAAATCTAGCAAATGTAAATTTGCCAATCTGAAATAAACTATTTGGGCCATGTCATCTCAGGGGAAGGTAATAAGCCTAAAGTAGATGTGATGAGGACAATTCAGTGTATTTTGAGTCCAACTAAAAAGGAGGAAGTATAGATTTGTTCTGGTGATGGCAGATTTCTATATTCTTGGTCTATCCAACATTTTGCAACTAAAACTATGGCCGTCCACCAAGTACTAAATAAATATAGGTACAGCTTCTTTGGAGTGGGGCTTATGAGAAGAAATTCTTTCATGTTAAGACTTATTTGCAATGGACATCCAAGATGAAATGTTTTGAACCAGGTCTTCCTTGTTTTCATAGTTCTAATGCCATTGAGAAAGGGCTTGGGGGTCCGAAGAATTTGGGGAGCTAGGTGAGAGTGGTTAGTATTTATCTCAAGTAATAACCACAACCTCTGTCAGGGTGAACCACTAAAGTATCTAAATAAACCCGAGCTCAACCCTCTAGTAGCTACGACATAGGAGAGTTTGTCTACCGCAAATCTTCCCTTAAGCCACCTGAACTTATACTGCTTATTCCTAGACTTCCTACTTTATACCCTCTTGCATGGTCTGGTCACTGATGTACATTCTCCAGGTCAGTTCTCAGGGTCCATTTCATCTCCACCTACATCCTCTTCTTTTAATACTTTCCTCTAGATTCACTGTGTTCTTGAGTTGATCCTTTATGACCTCAATATGCAGGCCCCACTGACACATTCTGTTCTTTGTTGTTTTGAGGCATTTTTGGTGTTTTTCTTGATAAATATCTTCAGAAGTACACTGTATAAACCCAATATATTTTTTGAAAAGTGATGCATTCCTGGTGATGGCGTGTGCAGATCAGAAGCTCCGATCATGTTCCTTTTATGACTCTCAATTTTAGAGAGTCTAACTCAAATGTGGATCAGAAATGTTCATCTGTAATTTATCATCCAACCTCCAGTCCTGTGTTTTGATGTCCATTTCCATGGTGTCTCTCTAGTTGTCAGTGTGTACCTTGATTCTTTGCTGTCTGATGATACTATCCAAAGATGAATCTGTGGTGAAATTCGTCACCTAAACATAGAGGGGCAGATTTACGAGGAAGTGCGGCAGCGCGGCAACGCAAGCCCTTTGGCTGCGCCACGCTGCGGCACTTCCAAAGCACAGGAATGCGACATATTTACAATAATATGTTGCATTCCTGTGCTCTCCCTGCGCTGGCGCACAAACAGCTGCCATGCGCCGGCGCAGGCACCCTTGCACCATGGTGCAAGGATGCCTGCGTAATGGGGAGATTGTTTTTGTGCAGGAAGGGGCACCTTCCTGCACAAAAACAATCACTACAGGCATTTTCCTCTTTCAATGCGTGCTGTAGAATGCAGCACGCATTGAAAGAGGAAAAAACAAGGAGAAATGAAAACATTTCTCCTCGTTGCGCCTCCCTACGCCTCCCCTGGGGAGGCGTAGCATTCACACGCATTTCCAGATTCACGATTCCTCGTAAATCTGGAAATGTGTCTTGTTCCATGGGTGTTGCATGGGAACACCCACAGCAACACCCATGGAACGCCCCTTTCACGCAAATTGCTGCGTGTAAAGGGGCCATATTTACAAGGACAGGAAAAGCCATGCAGGTTGGCTTTTCCTGTCCTTGTAAATATGGAGCAGTAAAATACGCCACCAGTACGTCACAAAAAGTGATGTACTGGTGGCGCAGGGGGCTTGTAAATCTGCCCCAAAGTATGCTGGATAGTTGTATGTT
Organism: Calotriton arnoldi; assembly: GCA_963921515.1. NCBI lineage: Eukaryota > Metazoa > Chordata > Amphibia > Caudata > Salamandridae > Calotriton > Calotriton arnoldi. Next base: position 1,740,783 of record CAWUFW010000932.1, read on the forward strand.
GCGATGTGAGTGGTAGTGTTCTTTGGTCACAGCATGTGGCAGTGTGCAACAAACCTTCATTGGGATTTTCTAAATTATGCCTACAGGTTGCAAACAGGCATGACAGTGAGCATACACTGCCCACCAGGAGGTGGCACAGTAGAAACAACATATGGAATAATATCAATCTGCATTATATAAATTTAATGTTAAGCATTAATAAATACACAAACCATAGAACAACACAACTGTTCTCTGTATCTCAATCAAGTATCATAATAAGGTTATTCACTTAATGAACCTCTGTAGTATTAAATGCTTGTTTTGAAAATATAAATAACAATAAAGCCTTTATAGATATATGCAATATTTCTTTTTTTTTATTCTTCAGATAGGTGGCGATAAATTACATTAGTGCAGAAGGTGCAGTGCTAATAAGTACAGTGATGTGAACACTAAAACATGATACATATATAAACATAAGGAATGCACCCGAATTTATAAATAAATACAGTTCAGTACAAATTTTGTTTTCTGTGTTAGATTGCAGGAACATTAGACAATCCCTAACAAAATGTTGACGTTTCGACCGAGTGGGCCACCCCAGGACAAAACATGCCATCTGGCAAAACACCTCAAGACTGTATTAAACCTTCCACATGCTGAGGTTGTTTATTAGCGAGGCACCAAAATGAATTCAATTGAAGCATCTGGTGTCCCAAGGTTTCTTTTGTTGGATCATCAGAGAATGTGCTGTGTGCTCAACCCATCCACTTGAAACAATAGAGGTTCATATTGAGTTCAATTTCTGATGACCCAACTTTGTACATCAGGCATCTGGCCCATGGTACATAAACTTCAAATGATCAAAAAAAATGTTGTCTCAGACCTCAACCTGTTTTCTTAAACTAAATTATAATGAGGGTTCATCGCCATTTTAATTATTTACACTCTACACTACATGTAGAGACTAAGGTAAGTCCAGCTTGCAAAACCTTTGTGCAGTGATGACATTATCAGCATTCCTCTGGAGGTAATAGTGAGCAGAATATCATCAGCATATAGGAATGATTTCTTGGGTACTATGGGTACTCCTGTTAATCCTACCAATGCCCGAATCGCAGCTGATAGAGGCTCGAGGGCAAAAATGAAGAGCAGCAACATAAGGGACCACCTTGTAGTGCCCCCTTTGTATCATGGTGGGTCTCAATCGAAACCCATCAAAAGTAACCTGCACAGTCAATCAGTTGTACAGCAACTTGACTTTAGAGATGGAGGGTTGGCCACATTCCACTGTTTCAAGCATTCAGAAAAGAACTTTTGCCCTCTGGGAGACTCTGGGGCTGTGTCCAAGGTCGAAGATTAACTGGACCGGAGAGTGGTCTGAGATCTCTACTGGACACTCCAGGATAGTACCACTCACTGTGAGCAATAAATCCTGCATCAGAAAATAATCAATGGGAAATATCATGCCATGCACAGTGCACAGAGTTCTAGTCCTACTCTGAGGGATGTAGCAAGCACCCAATGTCAAGGAGACAATGGTCTTCAAAGATATAGTATAGTGGGCATCTATCCCCATTATGGCACTTCTCTGTTGGGCCAGTCTTATTTAATGTAGGGTCATGTACTAGGTTTGAATCTCTTTCCACAACAGTGTTCATTGCTTCTTATAGTGAATATTCTTGAAAATCGTGAGAAAGAGAACAGATTACAGGTGTTGAGTACATAGACAATCCCAGATATTGGAGTTGACCCCAAAGATTTGTGTTTCATGTAGGCAAAGCTTCATTCCTGGTCAGCCCATGTTTTAAAGACTGCATGCTGCAATGTTTTACTACTAAAAAGAATACTGCTGCATTCATCATGTAGCAGGAGGATCTTGCAGGGGGATTAGGGGAGAAGTGCATGCAACTGCTACATACTACTCAGCCAACCCAATTCCATTCAAGCTTTTCTGATTCCATTATGAAGAGACGTGTTTCCTGAAGTAATGCAATATCAGTGATTTTAGTATTCAAATAGTGTATAACAATAAGACATATGATTCACATTCAAATATATACTCTTTATGGATTTACAAATGCAGCCTCCTTTGCATCTATTGTTCTGTGAGATAAACAATAGGGAAGTGCAGATGTTTGGTGTCAAGCATTTTGGGTATGTCAACAGTGTATGCAGAGACGTCTAATAACGTGGGGGGTCCAGAAGGGAGGATATATGATAGCTGAAAATTGTAAAGTAGGATAACAATCTTGACCTACTTCACAAATAAATTGTGAGGAAACAGAAACAAGATAATTGGAGGCCAGATAATTTAGAGGAATAGAAGACGGAAGTATGTCCTGGTGAGGGATGCAGCAAAAGCTGGCAGAGGGAAAGGAGAAAATGGGGCATGCAACGAGAAATACAGGATTCGGGGGCAACTGAATGGTGCTATCACTCCACCTTAATTATCGTGGCCAGCAAATCAAACTCCCATTTTGCTAAATCACAGACCCTGGTTCTTTAATGATCGTAGGTCGTTTGGCATGGAGAGGCCCACGCCATCCAAAGATCGGTAGAAAATGATTGAGAAGAAAGAATAGAGTATAATCTAACTGTTCTGTGGAAGGTGTCAGTGTAGAATAACAACGGAAAAGATGCAATAACAGAAGCCAGGTGAAGGGAACATAACACATGGTCTATAATGAGTCAGAATTATTAGAAAAAGCAGATTTTGCATCAAAATCATATGGCTTTTCACAAAATCCGATTGTAAATTTACTTCAAAAGTGTAACTTTTGAGAACAGGCAAATAATAGTAAACGTACTAAAAATTTAAATTACGTTACTTTTGTGAATCAGGTCCTGATGCACACAAGTTTAGTTTTCTGAGCCTTACAATGCCAACTACATCTTTTGTTACAGTTTTCTAAGTTTCACATTCTGTCTTCAAAGAGTATACATCAAAAATCCAATTAAAGTTTGACAGCTAAAACATTTGGTGAACAGACCTTGCATGGTAAATAATTCCATATTTGAGAAAACATGGTAGGGTGGGCTAAAGGTTCAGATCTGAAAAGAGCACATTTCTGACATTTCAAACTGCTGTTGAAAAGGTCTGTAGCCCAAATGGAGAGGTAAAAGTATTAATATTCGTTTAGCAGTTGTCAGATGGTCCCCAAATGATTTGCTTTGATTACAACAGGATTTCTCCCATCTTCATCTGTGAAGAAATGCGGTTTGATTGGCTACCTGTGAAGAACATTTCAAAATAAGAAAGCGTTATTTAGTTGACAAAATGTTTATTCAAATTAATCAACATGTTAGACAGCAGCAACAGAATAAAAAAATATGAATAGCCACATGCCTTTTAATAGTTTTTATTGCAGGTGGCAGTGTATACCTCCTTTCATACACAACACAGACACATCATATGCTACAACACTGTAGGATTCCCTCACATCACCAATCAATTAGTCAATCAATCATAATATGTATAATAAGCACTATTCACAAGAGTCTCTGGGTACAGAAAAACTAATCACCTAATAGAGCTGGGTTTCATAAATCTCAATCTCATGGGGAAGTCATCAAATAAGTTTCCCCACTGGTGAAATGTACCTTTGATTATATACTTGCAGTGTCATAAAGGAGCTATCATTAGCAACACATTTCAATTACAGTGAAATCAATGTCACTTTACAAGAACACCAGAGGGGATGGTGTCTGAACCTTAAGGGTGTTATTAACAAATTAATTCATATTACAGAATAAATCAATCAGCAGAGTTGGAGGAAATATATCATAAGATCATACATATTCAAATGATCATGTAGTAGGAATTTATATATTATAAGAAAGAAAATGCAAAATAGTATCACATACAGCAAACAAAATATCACCAAAGCAGGTTCCATAAAGGAACTTCCATATTCCAAATTTAGCATTGAAAGTGGTAAGGGGAAATTCTATGAGGAAGCTGTCAACATCAGACGATATACAAAAAAAGGAGAGAGGGACCCAACCACCAAAGGGGAGGGGTACCAAATATGACAAAAAGTCACAAAGAATCCCCCTTGGGTAAAAACACCTATACAACACCACATTCACACGAGAAACCTTATATCACCAACACGTTAACAATAAACAAAGGATCCAAGAAATAAACAAATCAAGTTAGTTCTCAATGAATAGTACAAATGTATTAAATTCAGTATACAATAATTAAAAATTCATCTTAAAACTTCACAGTATTTTCCTAACGTTCATCATAAAACAATATTCAAAGAAGCTTTATCAAGTTAAAAAGGATTAGACACACATGTCTTGAGGGCAGATCAATACATACAATTAAAAAAAAAACACAAAAAAACATATATGGGAGTACGAGCCGGAAAATTGTTTCCAAGTCACAGGTATAGCCACATAATCATACACAGATCAAATGTCAACTCATGAGAGAAATCTCTCCTTTGTTTTGTACTCAGTAACAGTTGTCCACATCGATTTAAAATGGGCTTCCCTTATCAACATCAGATGAACCAGATTTCAGGTTCAAAGGAAAAAGCCTGTGTATTCAAGCATGAAGCTTAATAGTCTGGGCATAGGAAATCAGCAGAGTCTAGTAGAGGTCTTCTCTCAGCAAAGTCAGGATAGGGTCTGATCTGCTATTCTAAAAGGCACACAATTATAACATGAAATAAGCTTCTGGAAGGCTTCTCCTTATCTCTTCCACCCAGTAAATCAATCAAAGACAGTGTTCTCGGGGAGGGAGTAGACTCCATACCTTTCCCAGCTTCCAGAAAACAAGCAATCATTTGGACGACCTTGGATGTAACATCAGTCCGGTCTGCCTGGTGCAAAATGGTTTCTCCCAGCATATCAGTCTCTATGTCCGAGGCCAATTATTACTTAAAAAGATCAGTCCCCCCATGTCTACCAAACTCAACAATAACTTTATTCTAACTTTTCAAGCATGTTAATAAGGTACCTGCAGAGGGGAGAAAACAAGAGACTTGCAGAACATTTTATTAAACATAATGTGCACTAAGGCCTAGTTACAAGTTAGTCCAACATTGAGTTCACAATGGATTCTAAATTAATACAGTTAACATAAATGATTATCTGAAATGCAATTTAACGAGAGCATATATTTTCTTTAATGGTGAATACATTTATCATAATTCGACTAAATATATGGGTGGCGCTCATTAATGTGAATATATAGCCACTTACTACAATTGCTTAATAAAATGCAGACAGATGAATACAGTTATACACACATTGAATATATAAATTGCATATAAAAGGGTGGGCACTAAATGATGCTGCTTCAATGCCCGCCTCTGATGGCTTAAATAGCTATTACACAAATCCAATGAATGTTCTGTTTTGTTACTACCTTTGAGAGAAGAAAGGTACGTGGTAAGTGCTCTGCTTACCCTGTGTCTCTAGTATAAACCCTGCATTGCAACCCTTTTACTTCTTTTTGCAAAATCTCTATAAACACTTCATAAACCCTCTTGCTTTCCCTTCTGTGTAAAAAGGAGATGAACTCAGATGAATTCCAAAAACACATCTACTCCACAGGTGCAGACAGAACATTGGAAAAAACTTCAAGCAGCCGCTCTATCTTTCACTAATGCACTGCCCCAGGACACCACAAGTTTGCGCCTGCCCTGGGGCAGCGCATTATCAGTAATGGGGCACACTGTCCATGTTTGTGTCCTGGGTATATAACTAATGACTGGATATAAAGTGAACACTGGTCCCTTCAGAGCATGATGTTCAGTTCACCTCAGATACTTGAGGTCCCTCAGGCATTGGTATACCCCACTTCATCGCATGTGTTGTATCTATGACAAAAATATTGCATCAACCCAACCACTGTATTGTAAGATATACAAGTATTTACTATTCAAGGAATACCTTTCTTCACAAAAACAATCATTAAAGGCATATTCCTCTTTCTATGTGTACTGCAGAATGCAGCATTTCTATTTCTCCTTGTTATGCCTGGTTCTAGGAGGTGACTCATTTTGATGCTTATCCAGGTTTACAACTCTTTGTAAATCTGGGACTGTGCGATAAACAAAATTGCCCATTATTGCTGTAGATGCCTTGAGTAGACTCAAACTCCTCCCCAAGGGCAAGCATATCTCGTTTTCATACCTGAAGACCGGGGTTATCTTAGACAGCCTGCTGTCTCTTGCAAAAGGCTCTAACTCTGTAGGTGTTCTGACACCCTTTAAAAAACACGCAGGTTCCCAACAAAATGCCTAAAACTGAAGGTGACTAGTGTCATCTAGTACTGCTGCCATCATGCTTTGGAGGCACAGTTGGGACACTTGAAAATAAATCACCAACACCATGCAGATCTGTATCTGTACATATGCAACAGCAAATGTTATGGTATCAGTAAGGGCAGAAAAGCATACACCTCCACCTGGGTCCATCCATGCAGAAATTCATCTACTGCTAATTCTCCCAGTTTGAATCGTCAACTGAAACATTTCAGAGTTATGTACCTGGAAGAAAACAAACATACCATGAAAGTCCACCAATTCTCATGAAGCACAGCAAAATACATTGGATTCAATCGCTACTCACTGAAAGTCTCTCAGATGTCTGGAACACCAATCCACCATATGTGTCTCCTATGTACTTTGGGCAGCATGTTATGATCCAAGCATTAATGCAATCATTCTTTTGTTCACTCTGACAGTTGCATATACCCAACCTATTGATGAGACGCATGTCAGGCAATGTGCTCTTACCTTGAAGTCTATGCACTTTATGTGTATCTGCTTCTTGGCCAGAGTACACCTGTCCTTTTACCATCAGACCCATAACAAGCACCCCCATACAAGCACACCAATCCAAACAGTCTGCCAAACATGCAATGAGCCAAAGATCGCTCATCCATTCAAGACCTCCAGGTTCTCTAACCACCATATAAATTGCCCCTTGACTTCATCTGCTAAAACAATTTTGCCTCCATACAAAAAGCCCTGCCCCCTTCATGCACAGGTTTGCATTTTAATGCCAAGGATCTTAAAACACTCTCTAATTTGAAGCTGCTATAAGAAAACTAGCATGTGCCAATTTCCACAAAATCCCCTCACGAAAGCCAAATATTCCGCCGATTTGTTCTGCACTTTACATATAAGTTACATGTTGTCTATCGTAAAGAGTACCCTGGAAAAACACAAACTTTCTGGTGCAATTGGCAGACTTGAAAATTGAAATAATGTGCCTGCCCATATGAACTACACTACGTCCTGCCACAACGAAAACAATTATATCCGTATTTTTGAGGTCAAGCTTAACTAACCAAACTTGCTCCTAAAGAATGTCGCTTAAAAGATGGAATCCCGTCATCTTGTGGTGTCTATATACCACAAATCTGTTCAATCTTGTTACATTTATCACCAGCTGCCATCCCTTCCCTTCTTCTCTACCAGAAAAGAGTGCCCACATAAACTCTTTGTCTTTCGTGCACTTCCACCATACTTCTCTTCACCAGTATATTACTTAACCCCACACTCACTAACAAATACTGTGGCTCTGAAAACACCATCCTTTAGGTCCTTTGACTTCTACAGTGGGCTCTATGAAAGTATTTAGGCTAACCTCTTTTAGGTTTACACCTATAATATCTGATAGAACCCCACCAAAAGGGATACAGTCCTATCAGAGTAAATATATAAACACTGATAAATACATGTACAACCACAAACTAAAATACCATTCACAGAAAGAAAAGTGAGAGCGAATGAGACTTTTTTTTTCTTTCTGAAGGGGCCACAATGATATAACTTTGTTATAGAAGGTAGCAGCAAAAAAGACCAGTCTAAGGTTGTTTTGCTTGTGCATTTTTGTTTATGGGTGTCACTAAAATATTGTTTCTTCCTTTTGTTTCCCCCAGTTTTGTATGCTTAAAAACAGGTGTTGGGTTTAAAAGCATGTTTGAAGTCTCATCTAAGTATTTTATGCACTGTAGGGAATTTGGAAATGTTAAAATCATATCTGATATTTTGGCAATGTTGAATTCTTTCACTGATTAGTGAAATGGCTGGCTTATAAGAATCTTGGCCTATAGCAGTAGTGAGCATCCTTAAAAAATTAAGTTTCAGGTGCCTTATAATGCATGGTTACAAATTAATTTGGTGTCATTCAAACCTTTAAAGGTTTCACAAGGTGCCATTCTGTTAGCAGGGTTGACCTCCCCCCACACAATGTCGTAATATTTTATAAGGAGTAGGTAAATGACTCCCAACTATGTCCAGGAAGTTGTTCATGAAAACATTTGAATGTAGCACTCTTACTTTTTAATCATCCTATAAACCATAGAGTGAGTGTGAAAGGTAAGGAGATGTGAGAGAGGGTAATGAAATGCTCGTGCGATTCAAAGTCCACTACACAGGCTTTCTATGCCTAAAGCGGCCTAACATAATTCCATCGGACATGCTGTCCATGGGAAGACACTAAATAGCATGCAGTACTTCTCCTTTAAATTAATTATGTGCTTTATTATAACCATTTGAAGAAAAAAACGTTTTTGTAAATACTGAAAAACACATTGTTTGTCTATTTGGGGGTTAAGCAGCTGAATAAACACCGATGAGCACTGATTTCAAAGGTTTAGAAGAAAACTGTGAAAACACAATTTAAATCCACAAAAGATAAACACTGAAAACAGGACAGCCTTAAAGTATTTTAAAACTGTGACATATGTCATTTTGTATCAACTGTGGACTAAACTTTACCAAACTGCCTTCTGCCATTCTACAGGAAGAAGCCTAAGAAGTCTCCATACTCACTTAGGCAAGAGACGGGTAATTGAGCTCTAGCTCTCAAAGTCCTTTAAGTCAGTGGGAACAAATATGTAATAGCATTAAATCCTCTAAAATATTACATTTCCTGACGGTGAAGAAGGGACATTTGCATGCCTCCGTCCTTTCTTCCATCCATGCAAAAACAATGGAACATCTAAAAACACTGCATATGTGAGATTGCACTTTTTCTCAGGCTGTACACACATCTACCTATTTCCCCATACAATTCGCTAAGGCCTTTCCAAATGAAGAAGCATTTGCCTCTGCACATGCTGACCTCTAAGCACTTTGAACCCAACCTCTAAATAGGGCAACATCTACCCCAGCGACCTTCTTATGTACTTCCTCAGGCTTATAACAATATGAGTTAAAAGACCAATTACATTTAGTAAATTGAACTGGCTTTGTTTTAAGAATTTTCCCAAAACCTTTCTCAGGGCCATGCCAGCCTGAACAACAAGCATTTGCAATGCAATAGGTCTCGCATTATTAAGTTTGAGCTATTGGCATTGCTAAATAATGCAACACCAATAGCTCAAACTTTAATAATGCGAGACCTATTGCAATGCAATAGGTCTCGCATTTGCAAGAGTTTGAGTTTTTGGCATTGTAATGACAATGCCTTTTATTTATGTGTTTTAAAAATCTGCAAGTCGTGGCTTACAAGAAGCAAAGCTGGCAGTAACTGTGCCTCTTTTGCTGCCAGCCTTGCTTGCCATAAGCAAGAACTATAAGTACAAAGTGCGTGTTTACGCACCGCTTGCAGGTTTTCAAAACACATAAATAAAGGCAGTCATTTACAATGCCAATAGCTCAAACTCTCGCAAATGCGAGACCTATTGCATTGCAAATGCTTGTTTTATTTATGTAGTGATCCAAGATGGATCTGTAAATTTAAAAAAATGAAATAGAATTAGTGCAAAAGCACTTTATTTTAAGATAGAGGGGCCGCAGCAATTTGCTGTCTGGTCTCCACCACCCCCGACCCCACCACCACAAAGAAAGATTAAAAAATTGTTTTAAAAGATGGAGAATTGGGGGTAACGGAGGAGCGGGTGGAGGTATAATTGGGAAGTGGACAAGGAAGGAGTAAAGAAGCACACGATGGAGAGTAACATGGGGGAGAAGAACACAAGTGACATAGGAACATGGCGGACAGGGGGAGATAGTTTGACGCAGAAGAGGCACACAAGAGAGAGCTTGCAAAATGAGGGAGAGAGCAACACAGAGCGTGTTGAGGGTATTTGGCAGGCTAAATAAACCATCAACATTGTTAATTTCTTTTTCTATGTTTCTTTCTGACCTGTAATAGTAGAATGTTGCATTAATTGCTAGTTTCATATAGCAGACACTCCATGGCACTTAGACGCTCTGTACACCGGGCAAACTTGACTGCTATGGGATGACAGCTTTAAAATGGATGGGGTAGTAGCCCACACTGTTGTTGAGGGATGGAGGGTCAAACCGGGCAACCAAAACAAACCAGTGTATGCAGCTGGTTTGGCCAGCCTGGCCGGCGGGGATTTGGGGGGGGGAGCGAGGGTGTTTGGATCAAATTGGAGTGAAACCCGTTCTGACTAGGATGGATTCGTTCGGGTTGAAGATTTACTAATGCAAAAGGAAGGGAGAGCAAGATGAGGGAGAATGGAAGAGTTATTTAAAGACCTGGCTTCGGAAGCGGGTTGAGGGACAACGCATGGCAAGAGGGAAGAATATGGGGCAATCAGATAAGGGAAGGAAGTTGTGATAAGGGGGCGTGGGGAAAAGGTGGCTACATAAACGGGTTGGAGTTTAAGTGAGGTGGAACAGTATTAAAAACAAGTGCCGTGTGTCAGGACCCAAAACTAATCCTGACTGGCAGTGCTCTAGACGGAATGAGGCTTAAAAGATGCCAGCTACAAGAGTCTGTGACTTGTAAACGTGCTGCTTAATGCAAGTATATAAATTATCACCTTTGCCCCATATATGATTCATCTCACACCATCTCCAGAGTTTAAGGGCGACTGCAATTTTTGGGATTGTGTTTAAAAACTGCATACCAGTCGCTGTGATTATTAAAGCGCTCCTAGTGTTGAGACCATATGAACATATACGTTGACCCAGCGAGGGGTGTCGAAAACAAATGCACCACTTCGTCAAAAGGTTAATTAAAATGACGTAAAAACAAATGCTTTGGGGTTGGGTAAATTAAGGAACCTGTCACAGCCGTGAAAAATGGTACTTTAGGGAGAAAGACGACTCCACGATTAATAACCAAGACTGCGGGTGTGTAGACTAGCCAGCTTGGAAGTTTGCAGTGGAAAAGGCTGGCGCTGCTGAGCTCGATATAAGGGAATGGGGTTAGACAGGGATTAAAGATTCGGGATAAGGAGTCATTCTCTTCGCAGACTATTTACTGCTTACCTAAAGGACTTGAGTGAGGACACATCTTTTGCAGGTGGATTCGAGGCGAATCAGTTAGCTTGCCGATACCACTGCATCCACTGATCACAGGGAGGCAGGCACAGCTAACCTGAATTGATAACACCGCGCCAAAGCCTTGTCGAAAGTGACGTAAGGCATGCATTCCGCATCATACTACTGGGCGTTGGTTTGTTTCCTTTCTCCGCTTTTTACAGCGATGATGTGGGTGTACTATACAGCTAACCGCTTAAGCGCCTGGGTGCCTTTTTTAGTGGCCGAAGTGAAAAAACGGGAAAGAAGAGGCATGCAATAGCAACGAACAGAAGCAGGCACGCCGCCATTGTTCGTGCTGAGCTGGTCAAAAATAAAACCAGTGGTGCGCGCGCACCACAGAGGAGCGGGGGGAAAGGGAGCGCGGCAGCGAGGCAGTAAAATTCAAAGTTGTTCGAACAGAGGACCCCAAGGTACGCCTGGCACAGGGCCCCGCACAAATTCGTAAGATGACACTGGGATCACCAGCTCAGGGTAGCATTCAGAAGTTGTGAGTGAGCATCCTTGGGGGTGAACACGAGCAAGCAACAGTACAATGGGTATAAATCTCATGTTTCCTTGCATAAAGCAACATTCACCAAGTGAGTGACAACCAGTCCCAGGGAGCGATGACTGGAAGGCAGGAGTGCCTTACAAGCCCCTAGAGCAATAAACAGGAGATAAGAATCCCCAGACTGGAAGGGACTATGAACATATGGGAATCGTTGACAGTGCCATGACACTCAGAAAATAAGAATTCCTCAGGGAGTGACACTTGGTAGATGTGAGTGAGCAGTACCTACAGCGAGTGACAGACTGGTGATCCCTTCAGTGACAATGAGCAGGCCAATCTGATTCCCCAAGATAGTGACACTGTATAGGTGTAGGACTTACTCAGTGAGTGACACTTGCTCACCAAATGAGAATTCTTCACAGCGAGGGACACTCAGACTGTGAGAGTGAACGACTTGCCGTAAGCGACACTAAGTGGGTGTGAGTGAGAGCACTGACAGCAACAAAAGCCCTAATTAGGCGTTGCAGTGAATTCTTTTAGTGAGTGACAACCACACGTGAGTGGGAATCAGTTCCCGTGAGTATCACTCAGGAGAACTTGTATTTATTGATTTGTTGTCGCTTAAACAATGCCAGAAAATATCCAGCTTCAGGACGCAAGACGACAAACAACAGAAATGGTAAATGATTAAATAAACATAAAATACGAAATTCTAGAGCTGCCTCACATACGATGGATACAACACAGGGTACCATTAGAAGTCGATACCAGCGAGTGCGCGCTAAGGTGACAAGACTCTCCCAAGAAAGGGACACTGGTCTTGTGTGTTAAACGCTCTTCTAAGAGAAAAACCCTGAATGCGCTAGTCTGTGAGTGACGACCACTGGAACGACATTGTGAGCACGAATCTCACGCGATGACTGACACTCGGGTGAGCGATAATCTCTTAGAGTGACGGGGTAGGGTATCTTCTCTCCCACACTCTCAGATGCCCCGGGTTGTTGTACCCCGTCCTCTGTGACAACCCCTGTTCTTGTTTAGTCAGCCGGCGCCTGTAGCTAGTCGGGCTGCCAACCTGGAGGCTGTTTCCTTCGCCGCTGACCCACCCGTGCCCTTCCAGCTGCAGCCCACGGGGCCATGCAATAGCAACGAACAGAAGCAGGCACGCCGCCATTGTTCATGCTGAGCTGGTCAAAAATAAAACCAGTGGTGCGCGCGCACCACAGAGGAGAGGGGGGGAAAGGGAGCGCGGCAGCGAGGCGAACGCGCGCTGCTGCCCGTGCGCCCGCCTTTGCCCAATTGCGTGCTGTATTTTGTTTTTTAAACACGTTAAAGCCAATGGCAGCCGGCGAAAGCAAAACCACACGCACAAGCGTTTGGTCTGCTTTCAAAAGCCCATACAAGAGGTCTTGGGCTGCGCGAGCAGTGCTGCGCACTGCAACGCTAGGCCCGAGACCTAAAAAACTGGATTTGGTCAGAAGTCTTGCATACTTTATCCACCGCATGAGCCAGGGTCCTTATCATGATCCCATTCTTTGCCTTACGCTGACAAAGAAAGTGGTCTATGCATTTATTTTTCCATCTGCAACACATACATTAACTTTACAAACCTCTGGGTTAGTGCATGTGCTGCTAACTTCAGAGCTCGGATAAACAAAAAGGCAATTACTGCCCTATGTATTCGAGCTCTGCTGTCTGCTGCCACTAAGGGCACCCTTTTAGTGTGAGACATTTGGACCAGCCATCACTGGAAGAGAAATACCGTTCCTGTCATCTGTATTCTCTCCTATGGCTTTCACTGCTTTATGTTTTCTTTTTCTACACACTTTGCTCCCTGTTGTTCCTTTCTTTCTACTCCCTCACTCTCTGAAAAATGGTCTATGTTCATCCACTGATACCTCATACCTTCTTCTGTGCTAGCTTCACAGCCTCCTTCCCTGATACTTTAATTTAATTTTCTTTTGCGCTAGCATTGGGATGTCTGCCTGGCCTAACACCTCAAAGCAGAAAGAAAAAATATAATTTGCTTCCCCTCTTTCCATTCTTACTATTTTTCTCCTTTGCAACTCTAAAAGTGAGAATGAACACAACAAAAGTCCAAACTGGGCTACTGCACTGTCAATCCCCTGATAGGTCCACACACTATCGTTTTTTTACGTCACAGCAGATGTGATTTTTCCAATAATGTGAAAAATGACAGCTGGCCGTCTGATATTTTCAATTATGCAAGGCTATGTTCCTTTGACAGGCCTGAATGCTGCCATTTTGACTGACCAGGGTGTGGTCCTCGGAGAGCATGGAAAAGAAAATCACCAGTTTAACATGTGTCTTATTCTGAGACACAAAGTGCAGGAGTTGTTTCTGTGAGTGCTCTGTCCAAGATTTATCATAGAGTTGTGTCGCCCTTGTGCCACGCAAGGGGGTGCAAGGGCCATGCAACACTACAGTCAGTTTTATCAGGTCACGCAAGGCCACCTTGCAGGGCCCTGCTTGGCTTGATAAATCTAGAGTAACACAAGGTAGCGCAAATCACTACCTTGTGTTACTGTGTCCCAGAGAGGCGTTCCATGGGTGGAGTGTGGGTGTTTCCATGCATCTACCTATGGATTTTACAGATTTACCATTAGTGGTAGACCTGGGGATGTGTCAAAATGCTACACCTCACCAGGGTAGGCGTATTGAGGAGAACAATCTTTATTTCTTCTTGTTTTTAATCCCATTCTGCAGCACACATATAAAGAGGAAAATGCCTCTCAGAATTATTTTTGTGCAATAAGGTGTCACTCCCTGCACAAAAACAATCCTACTTACAATGAAGGCACCTTTGCACCATGGTACAAGGGTGCCTGCATTGGCGATAGCCAGCCAAAAGTGCACCAGCTCAAGTAAATGACAGTAATGCTCTTTATGATGTAAAGTACAGCGCATTCCTGCGCTTTCCCTTTCACGCAGTGCAGCAAGGTGGCTTGCTGCATTGTGCTGTGTGAAAGTATGATAAATATGCCATTAGTATTAAGTAAAATTAGGTAACAACCTTAGCATAAACTCTTGCTAAACTAATTACAGTCATGTTTTCCACATTGCACGGACAAACGGCAAGGTACCTATCTTTCTGAGTAGCAAGCAGCATTCAAAAGAGGCAGTATTTGGAATGTAATTGATGACAATAGTGTTCTGTTTGATTTTCTATCTGTGCTTGGGTTCTACAGTTGTTTGAATTGTGGATTCTGAAGTTCTGTGATTAAAAAGAACTATGCATAACAGCAGCCTAATGTCTTGGAACAAAAGTAGTAAAGAAAAGTATAATATAAACACATTTCTCACATCATCGGGCATTGGTATGACGATTATGACATGTTTATGGTTATAGTAAAGCATTTCAGGAAGATGATTTCATGTGTTCTTTAATGATGCTCTAATGTGTCATGCTGAATTGCACAAAGATGTGGCATTAGTACCTGTGTTTGACTTCATTGTTATGATAGTTTGGGACATGACTAAGAGTAGAGTTATAATGGATCATTTCAGCCAAAAAATGACGGTGGTCCTTTTATCCTACCTTTTTATTTTGATAGCAGGCAAAGTCACCCTTCCAGTGACATTACCACTGCTGGCACTGCCATCACAAATACGTTTGCGGTTCAGACAGTGAAGAAATTGGTAACAGTCTGTCTAGCAGCTCTAGACTTGTTGATCCACCACCGCCTCCTCCATGGTAGGATGCAAGGATGATCTTGCACACTGTTTTTCTGTAATGTTGGAAGAAAATTCCTAGCATGCCAGGGGTCTTGTGAACAGTGGAAACGTACTTGTACTTTGGGGATCGACTTCACTGACCTACATGTTGTGGCACCGATATGTCAAGAACATTCATTTCCATTTTATGTGCTTGAAATTTGCATCACAGACAACCAATTCACCAACACAAACACCAGAGCTAATTTATGTATTATATATGTCACATTTCTAAAGCGCAGCTGTCACCTAACAGGTATCCTGCTGCTATTGTAGCTAATAAGGGAAGAAAACGAATTTCATACAGTGTGACATTTCTCAACCATGCAAATCAGCATTAAATGTTGTTGGGGAAAAGCCAAGTTTTGAGACTGTTCCTGAAATGCAATCGATCAGTAGAGAGTCTCAAGGTGTCCGGGAGTTGAATCCAGAGTTGGGCTGCTTCAATCAAGTCTAGTTTTTAGGTCGAGCATTCAAAACCTGTTGTAACTTCTCTTCTGGGCTGAAAGCCATCCCCCTGCTTTTGATTTGTTTGTTTCACTGTCCTTTAAAAATCCTTGCTTGCTAGTGGACAGTCCTGCCTCTGTCCCTCATTTTTCTTTTCAGTTCCTCCCATGCTGCAGGCCCTAAGTACTGTCTCATTACGCTATGGTTCTGTAGTGATTACGCCACACAGAGTTGGGGTAAGAGCACGTAGTTTATTGACTGTTCATCTCCACAGCTTCCAGGAACTGCCACTCCTGGGATTCAAACAGCAGCATTCTATTGACACAGCAATGACATCATAGGGATAGGGAGCACGTGGAGCAGGCTTATAGGGAAATTACTACAACATCTCCTCTCTTTCAATTACTGTCACAAAAACTGAAAGTAGAGCAATACGAAAGAAAAAAAAAAATATAAGGAAATGGAACTGTTTCTTTAAAGAAACAAGAAAGCACATTTGGGAAACAAAAACAAGGTACAATGCTTTACAAAGAAATGGGAAAAAAACCAAGAAATTTACAGTTTTAACATATTCGGTGGGGCCGTTGTCCTCCCACTCCTCCGTGGAGGTACATATCTCAAAGAAGTGCTTTTATTGACAGTGATCTCCCTTTGAGGAGAAAAAGAGCGAAGAGTGTTGCCTGAGTCTAAACCCAGTTGCATTACAACCTTCATGGGAATCTTATAGATCCTGGACAAATTCCACCAATTTTTCCCATTGACCCTCACAGCAAAGCGTGACGTAGCATCCACTTTGACAGGAGGACCAAATTTTGACAGTCCCTTAGGGACCTTGAGAGGAGACTTAATCCTCACCCAATCTCCAACCGAAATCTTTGACTTGAAACCACTACCTTCTGTGGCAAGGGGTTGGGAGGAGGAATCAAAATCCCCTTGTTTGGGAACAGATAGTGACACAGAGGATTCACCTTTGTCTTGTCTCTCTTGGCATTTTAACAGTAATCCCCACCTTTTCATCCAAGCAGGACACATGTGAAATGAAGCTTCTCTTCCTCTGAGAAGAGCAAAAGGACTTGATCCCGTGGCTGCACTAGGAGTTGTGCGATGTGCCCACAACATACTTTGGACAGCTTCTTTAATATCCACTCTGGATGAAACAGCCCACTGAATGCACTCAACCAGAATACGGTTCGTCCGCTCAATGAAACCGTTGGCCTGTGGGTGATATAAAGCCACACGCCGGTGGGTTATACCACACTCAACAAGAAACTCAGACATTTCCTTGGAGGTAAACTGTACCCCATTATCGGATACAATTTCCTTCGGAAAACCCTCCCTGGCAAAGAGACTCTGGAGGAACTTAATGACTTCCTGAGAATTCGGATCTGTCATAAAATGAACCTCCCACCACTTGCTGAAATAATCAGCCACAACCAGCGCGAACTTGCACTTGTTAGGAAGTACATTGAACGGTCCCACAAAGTCAATGGCCAGCTTCAACCACGGACAATTCGGTACATCCACTTGTTGTACAGGAGGTGAGACAATTTTAATCACTTTATCACTGGTACTACAAGTTATACATCCTTCCACCACATCATTGATTTGGCGGTCCATGCACGGCCACCAATACACACCCCGAATTCTTCTTTTGGTATTTGTTTGCCCCATATGTCCCTCGTGACCAGCATCAATGATGCGACTCCTGAGAGACTCTGGAGGAACAAATTTATCCCCACGCATGATCATCTCTCCCCTTCCAACGTGAGTTCATCCGCAACTTTGGCAAACGGGTGAAGATCACTATCCAAATGTTTTTCCTTTGGCCAACCAGCTACGATAAAGTGTTTCACTCTCTTAAGTACCAGGTCAGACTCCATTGCAGAAAACCAGTCATGTTCATTGAACGATCCCACACAACAAACGTCAACAGCAGCTATGAGACAATCCTCATCCGCATCATGGTCAAGGTCATTCTTAGTAAGGGGCAGAGGAGACCTTGAAAGGTAGTCGGCTCGTGTGTTGCGCCCACCAGGGATATGTGCCACAATAAAATTGTACTGTAACAACTTAGAACTCAACCTGGCGATCCTGGGGGTATGGTCTCTGACAATACGGCCTTCTAATATGGGAATAAGAGGCTTGTGATCAGTAAATAGTTCAAAAGTCTTTCCCCACAAAAACACTTGAAACGTTCAACAGCCCAACAACACGCCAGCAATTCTCTTTCAATTACAGAATAATTCTTTTCACTCGGGCGTAAGGCTCTTGACGCAAACCCCACAGTGTACTCTTTCCCTTCCTTGACTTGAGAAATCATCCCCCTAGACCATCGAGACTAGCATCCACAGACACCTTGCATTGAAAAAGAGGGTCAAAAGGGGTAAGAATGCCACACGACTCCAATTCTTTTTTATCTGTACAAACTCTTCTTGGCAGGATTCATCCCAGATGAAATTAGACTTTTTCTTGAGAAGTTCACGCATGTGGACAGTTTTTGCGGCAAAGTTGGGAATAAACTTTGTATAAAATTCGCACAAACCTAGAAATGAAGAGACTTGTTCTTTGGAAATGGGGCAAGGCGCTTTGGATATTGCCTCAATGAGACCCTCTCTAGGTACAATCCCATCACCGGAAATGCAGTGTCCCAGATATTCTATGGACTCCACACAAAACACACACTTGAGTTTGTTCGCCACAATCCCCTTCCCTTCTAACCTCTCCAAAACTCTCGCAAGATTTTTATCATGCAACTCCTTATTCTTTCCAGCCACCAAAATGTCGTCTTGAAATACAACGGTATCGGTGACACCTTCCAAAACCTTTTCCATGACCCGCTGAAAGACTGAGGCCGCCGAAGCCAAACCGAACGGCATCCTCTTAAACTGGAAAGTGCCAACAGGTGAGACAAAGGCGGTCAGATGCTTACAGGAAGGGTCCAGTTCAACCTGATGGTATGCTGATGCGAGATCAATCTTGGAGAAGTACCTCGCCCCAGCAAACCTAGAAAGAATGTCATCGATGCGAGGTAGAGGATGTGAGTCCACCCAGATCTCCCTATTCAAACTGCGCAAGTCAATGCATACTCTAAGATTTCCATTCTTTTTGCGCGCGACTACCAAGGGAGACAACCAAAGTGATGATTCAATAGGTTCAATCACTCCTGACTCACACATTCTCTTAAGTTCTAGCGACAAATCATCCCTAATACTGAAGGGCACATTGCGCAGTTTGTGTTTTACTGGAAGAGCCCCTTCCTTGACTCTTATAGAATGTTTGAAACCTTTAATCGATCCGACGTTCTCTCCAAAAACCTTAGGAAACCTAGCTGACCAATAAACCAAATCTTCACCCTCGGATTGTTCGCTCACCAGAGAAACCTGTTCACGCGTCCCAGGCCTGAGAGTCATCCCAAACAACCCTTGGTGATACCAACCGAGAATATTGAGTCCCTTCTTAGCTACGTAAACTTTTCCTTCAATGCGTCTATCTTTAAAGATGAGAGAAGTGACGAAAAACCCAGACAACTCAATTCTCCTCCCCTCATATGAAACAGGGCTTCTGTCCGGAGGGTTAAGAGGTTTGTCCACCCATGTACTCTCAAACAACTCATCCGTGATCATGGTCATACGCGCCCCTGAATCCACCAATAGTTGTAAACACTTACCATCCACAAACACATCCACTATGGGATCGACGCAATCCTCTGAATCGTCCTTGACAACCACGACAAAATCAGACAGTGAACTGACAACCTCACACACAGAATCGTTCTTAGATTCTTCAGAATACACCACATTGATACTTCCCGGAAACCACACATTTTGGCAAAGTGACCCTGTTTCCCACATTTCCGACAAGAAGCGTTCTTTGCCGGACAAACCCTTGAATTGGGGAAGTGAGACGGGAACCCACACTTGGTACAGAGATTTCTAGAATAAGAACCCTTTTTCTCCGTTCTAGTGTATATGGGCTTGTTCCCTTTTTGTTCACACGAAAGTTTAGTTCTGTCTCCCTGTACCTTCTCACTCATATCAGTTAAGCTGGAACGGCGGAGAGAAAAAGGTATCTCCTCCCACGTATTCAAACAGACACAACCTCGGGGATCTCTTGGTGAATACTCGTGCTCCTGGTAAGTACTCCTTGAAGAGCGCAGAGTGGTTCCTCTTTAAAACGGTCAGGCAGCTTTCCTCATCAATGCGCAAAAACACATAAGATAGTATAGCCACACCAAACAGGATATCCAGGATAGCCAAGTTCTAACTCATGCGCTGCCAGAAATAGTTTCATGCCAAGATGTTAAAAGTCTCACCAGCGGCGTAGATCACAGGAACAGCGATTCATTGGCACGTGATGTTCTTGAAGATGAGGGGCCTGGTAGTTTCTTCAATGTCTCCGCTAGATGACTCTAGTCAGTAGCCACACAATTGAGTCAGAGATAGCTAGAGACGCAACAGACGATAGTTGCACACGTAGGTGGAGAGAGGAACAGTCATCCTCGTCGCCAAATTTGTAGTGATTACGCCACACAGAGTTGGGGTAAGAGCACGTAGTTTATTGACTGTTCATCTCCACAGCTTCCAGGAACTGCCACTCCTGGGATTCAAACAGCAGCATTCTATTGACACAGCAATGACATCATAGGGATAGGGAGCACGTGGAGCAGGCTTATAGGGAAATTACTACAGGTTCTTTATCTGTTCTTTGGGGGACTATTTTATTCTTGGTCTCCTGCTCTGTTACTGTCTGCCTGTGTTCAGCTTTGGTGGCATAGCTGCTTAGATTTTACTATAGCATTCCTCCCTCCCACCTTCTTTTAATGCCACAGTTGTGTTAGTGCTGTTCCCGGGCCATGCCTCCCGTTCCTTTGTGTGTGTGTTTTTTAGCTTTTTAGCACTTTTCGATGTTTAATGACAGTTGGGCTTTTTTAGTAGGATATTGGGTTGATTTGGGCTTTGTTTTAAGGGGGGGTTGGACTTGTTGAAGCACGCCCCCTCTCCTGGGTCGTGTTTTGTTTACCTGGCATTCCTGGGGCTGTGGAGAGACGTGCCAAGACCGGAAGTGAACTACTTCCCTTATGTATATAATAGTGCTGCAGCCCTGCTGTGCGCAGGGGCTGAAGCTGTTCTTTCCCTGGACAGACGCCCCATCCATCCACTGTGTCTGTCCAAGTACTGTTGTATTAAAGAAGCCTCGCTTCATGTTTTAGCATTGCACCCTTTTTGGGAAGTTCTTTTACCGTCATTTGTGCATGGCACCCGATGTCTTTAGAAGGATTTGCATATTTTTATACAAAGTTGAGTTTTGTGTTTGTTTCGCTGTTTAATTCCGTGGTATTTGTGTCTTTCTTTTGTTTTCATGCTCCAAGGGTTGCTTACTCCATGTCCTTTCTTTGTTGCCATGCTCCAAGGGTTGCTTACTGCCAGTGTCCTTTCTTTCTTTCCATGCTTCAAGGGTTACTTACTGCCAGTGTCCTTTTGATACTGTATGTATGCGTTTTTATTTCGTTTAGTTTGTCTGCAAAGAAAATTGACAAATGTCTCCGGGACCCCATGGAACTGGAGCAGAATGTGCACCATAGCTGAGTGCCAGAACAGATTTCCCTTCCACTTCCTAGTTTCATTGGCTATCAGCTGTGCTCCTATCTGCCAGCTTTAAGCAATGAGTACAAGTGAGGTACGCCGAGAACAGAAAGTGAAAGGGAGGAAACCAGGGCAGTGGCATGGCCCGGGATCTCTAATGGCATTACTGATTCCAAATGATAATCAGAGCCTTGCCTGATCTCTGGTAAGTTAGTGAGCCGTGTATTTGGCCAGTCTCTTCTCAATAAAATTATATTGTTAAGCAATACATATATAATAAAAAATGATATTGTCAAGCGGTGGTGGTGTTGCGTGTAAATGTGACAAACTTGAAGCTGGCCACTCGGGCTCAATCAAACTGAGCACCCCCAGCCCGCCCAGCCTCTGTGTGGATCTTGTGGTCTGTTGCAGCGTGGCCTGTTTGAACTTCAGAAACAACATAAATTAATCTAGCAACACTGACTGCTCTCACGTAGGTCAGGGCGGTGCCTGGCCTGTTGTTTTTTCCAGCAAGGCACCACCCATCCCCTGCGACCTTGCAGCAGTGAGCAGCATTCTCTGATTGACCCACGGTGGCATCTTTCATTTTTCGCCTGAGCTGCATGGTGTCTCATCTCACACATGCTCACCTCTCACAGTGCTGCTCTATGGAGAGTTCCTGCTGGCAGGATAGTTTTCTGTGCCCGAGTCCTCCTGCCCCCTGGCCTCAGCAGCACCTGCACAAACGTGGCGGCACACAACGTAAGCAAAGCCTTTTTTCATTTGGTTAAGCCACAGTCTTGAGTCAATCAGGTCTTGACTAGGCTTTTTGCAATATTTTTGTTTGTGTCAGCGTAATCTTGAGCAACTACGTATTACATGAAATGTGCACTTTTTGGCATTTTGCAAAAAGCAGAACTTTGCATCATTTTTGCCTGATGTAAACTGGTTTGAGTAGAAAATGTCTATTCCAGAGATATCTTCTCCTTATACTAATAACCCATCAGTACCTTGTGTGACTTTATGATAAAAGGTACACCATTATGGTAAAAGGTTACTCAAGATACAATCTGAGATACAAATCGAAATGTATTCTATGTAATATACTTAATTTCACACAGAAAATACCCTTAATGTCATGTGCACACCGTCTTGCTGTATGCAGTAGTGTTTGTTGTGGTGCATAACAGCCTGCTGATAGGACCTGTTAGCTTAAGATCGGGCAGTGCTAAATATTTCAGTAACTTTCATGGGCATGCCTCTTTCACTTTCCTAACTACTGTTTGCATGTAATTGGTGCAACAAGTGATGACTGTGGTTTGAAGCAAATTCGTAGCTCTCCATTTTGATAAATGTTCTGTTGAGTTTACTTTTCTGGGATGTGTTGGGGCAATGATGATGTGGTGACATTTAAACAATGTAATCCAATTTTCGTCACTTGGTAATATTTTGATTTGTAGATTTATGCGGTCCCTAATTTCTTATTAAAACATTGTAGGGGCAAAACGTTTTTCTTAGAAGCCAGCCACTGCCACTACTGAAAGCTGGGGTTGACAAATACCTGGACTGCAAAGTCTTGTTTCCACTTCATGGTTTCTTGTCCTGGCTTCTCACCTCTATAAAACGGTGTGGTCTTGGGCATTTGGCGTTCTTTTCCATATGTACTGATTTCTTTGCATAGCAGACTTTGGAGTGCATATATCCAGTACAGATTGTATATAATCTTAGAAATTCAGCTTAGAGTTTTTGGTGCAATATTATCGTTACTATTGCGTAGAAACAGCCACCAATGCACACGCTGTATTCAACACCATTCCGCTCTACGCAACGTAACTCTGCCTTACACAACGCCATGCCACTCCACACAACTGTACCACTTCTATCTCTCTCTAAAGCACATAAACACACACAATTTCTTGCTCTCTCTCTTTCTCTCTCTTTTGTTTCTCTTTCTCTGTCACCCTTTGTCTTTCCTGTGGGTATCATTCTTTCTATTCTATTGCTCTCCTCTCATACTAACTCAGTTTGTCTTTCTCACCTGTTTATTTCTTGCCCCCTACACACACCCTCTTACATCAGTGTTTCATTCTCTATCTCTGGCCTCAACGCTTCTATATATATTATTTTATACAGATTTCAGACTCTATCCACACATTTCTAATGTGAACCATTGCCATAAGTGCAGTCTGCCCTCGGAATCCGGCAAATATTGATTCTCTCCTAGTGTCCGTCTGCTGCTTGTGTTGTAATTCAGGTACTATTTCCCAACCTTCACCCTCCTATTGTTTATGTCCCCCCCCCCATAAACAAACAAAAAGGTTATAACAAACAAGCATTAGAACAGGTAGGAAGAAGTTGCCAGCATTGCAAGGACAAAAATACTCCAGTATGTTAAGCAATACTCCGTCTGCAGTGCACCTCCTGATCGGTGGGTATGTGCAGAAGCTATGTATAATGTGCTGCATGGCTAAACACTTATAAGGTCGCAAAAGCAAACACAGAGATAAAATGCATTATCATTTCAATGTCAATACCTCTAACTCTCCCCAATGTGAGACCTATTGCATTGCAAATGCTTGTTCTATATCTGGCCACACAGGCCAGGTTGGCAGAGGCGGAGTTCAAACTCCTGCCAGGAACATACCAGTTTAATCTCTTATGCAGAGGGGCTGGATCAAAACCATGCAGAGATTTAAAAACAATGCAAAGGGACTTAAAATGTATTCTTTGTTTAAGTGGTAGCCAATGTAAATCTTTCATTGACAACAAGATTGATGCCATTCTTGGCCTGTTCAGTGCCAATCTGGCCTCTGCTGCTTGGACCCACTGAAGCCATCTAATCAGATAGTCCGGAGCCCCAAGCAGTAGGGCATTACAAGTGCAAGTTTATCATGAAAATCCCAAGAAGCCAGTACAGAATGATTTAGACAGTCTGGATTGGACAATTTGTGCATGATTTTGAACACTTCTATTGCGCTGTTGGGTGCTACCAAGATAGCGCCAGAGAAGTGTCCCGCTTTCGCTTTCGAGACTGCAGTCTTATATTTCCGTGGAGCAGACTTTAAAACTGACTTTTCCTCTTCTCCATAAGACCTGCACCATTTTCTCTCTGTAATTTTACATCTTTCGATTCGGCACTAAACTAAGGAGCTGAAAATTTCTGCACAGTTCTAAATTCTTTGATACGGATAACCTGGTCTAAGGTGGCTCTAACGCTATTTTTAAAATTCTGGTACTTTTCCTCCAGTGACCTATCCTCCTTAAAAGCGGAGAATAGATTAAACAGAGGCTTGTCCCTAGGGAGTTCCAGGAGTTTTTTCCACATTCTGCCATGGTGTTGGCAGGTATAGACGCTTTTTACAAGGCAACATTTTTGATTTGTAGAGAAAATGTCTCTAAAAAATGGTCTGTCCAGCACATAGGGAGCATTTTCTCAACCATAGCAGAGTCATGGGAGGAAAAGATAAGGTCCACAATATGGCCATCAAGGTGGGTCGGTTTTGGCACTATTTGTTGCAAACCCAGGTTATCACACGAACCAAGAAGATCTTTTAATGACAGTCCAGGCTCACTTGTAGACCATAAATTAAAATCACCTAAAATAAGGAACCTTGAGTGGGCCAGAGTCATGGTACCAAAAATATCAATGAAGGATTGTAACTAGGGACTTGATGGGCCAGCAGGATGGTAACACAATATGCCTGAAAATACGTGACCTTTACTGTTTTTTAGGTAAAACCCCAAAAGCTCTGGGCCCTCAATTTCGACTAGGCTTAGTGGGACAAAGTCCCATATTTCTTTGAAAATCAAATTGACTCCGCCCCCCTTTGTCTGCACACGTGGTTTATGAAAAATCTTATAACCAATTGGGCAAGCTAGACCTAAGTCGACATCTGTATCAGCGATCATCCAAGTTTCTGTCATAAACAGAACATCCAAATGCCTAGATTGAATTGTATTGTATGTATCTCAGTGGCGTGCCTCACCAGTGATCTGACATTGAGAAGCCCAGAACTTAAAGAGCTAGAATTTGTAGTCTCAATACCAACAAAAGACCCAGAGTTAATTTTCACTGGGGGTTTAATGGTATTATCACATCACAACTGACCCAACTCGAGCAATTGTTCTTGGGCGTAAAGTAATCAGTACTTTCCCTGAGAGGCTGATTCATAACTTCCAGCATGGCTGCGCTGTGAGTGGCAGGTGCGCCGACATGCACAGACGGGCTTGCCTTTGGTTCATGAATGGGGGAAGCGGAATCAGAAAAAATGCTCACCTCTTTAAAGACCACTACATCACAATGCAATAAACGCCCACAACCCAGCTTCCTCTCTTGTAACTTGTTTACTTCATGCTTGTCTTATATCATGTACATCTGCTGCCTTTTGGCTAGGTTTCACCATAGAATTATCATATGCATCCATACCTGCAGGATGTCATCAGCCAAGGTTTCACCTTCTGAGTCATGTGTTATTATGAGGTGTAGAAAAATAAACAGAATGCTTATTAACAACTGTATTATTTATGTAACAAAAATTGAATCCATATGATTGTTTGGGAAAAGTCTGCCTGTACAAATATTGGTGTAAATGATACCCTTTGTTCAGGTAAGGTAAAGCTGTAAGCTTATTTTTGCATGTACACTTAAAAGAGGTCCAAGACTCAGTTACTCTTCGGCCACATCCAGTGTGCATGACAGGGGCAGCCATTTGCTAAATTCAGGACCTCTGTTTAGCTAATAAGTGCAGGAATCTTAGCTGGAAAGTTGTTTCCCTCCCACCTCAACCTAATGGGCTAGACTCCACTACCGAAAACCTCCACATATTTTAAGACTACTGGGCGCATAATACCTGATTCAGTATCACCCACCTCTAATCGTAAACTGTGCTGCCCATTCATCTAAGGCAGGGTGAGGTCTGACTGTGCCAGTTCTCTGTGGTACACTGTAGGTGCAGTCAATAGATTACTGGCATTTTGAGCTGCGGGACCAGCTAGAAAAACAGTTCAACCACTATGTGTAATATTTATGAAAAGCTAATTTCAATTGTGTAGTTGGAATTGTAATCAATATTAAGTTTTAAAAAGTTAGCTTTTCCTTGCCCGAAGCTAATGGGGGAACACTAGCTCTCCAGCAGCTGTGCAGCCAGTACTTGACTTTAATAAGGTATAAAAACGGCTCCAAAATCTGGGACGTTGGCCTAAGTGAGGGGAGGTGTTTTTCTTTCCCTTGCAGGAAGAAAAGTTAGGTTTGACCCAGAAACTTCATTAACTTGGTAGGTCCTGCCCTTTCACAAGCAAATGTAACCTGAAACCTGGAGAAGGCAAGCCTTTTCTGCCCCAGCCAGGCTGGCACCAAACTCAGTGGGAGGAGAGCTACCCCCAGAACTGGTTTTGCATGACCACAGAGGAGGGGATGACTCATTCCCTTGTAAAACATCTGGGTGTGCAATCAGGCTCTGCACAAGAGAGGAAGCATTCCCTCATTTAGATTTTTGGGAGTAAAGTGAACTGTGGGATTGTTTATAGTAGAACAAACACGAACTGCTATAAAAGTGGGCAGGACAACCCCTGCGAACCTTTACACTATTGGTTAGGGAGGAACCAGTTGTCACTTTCACCCACTAGTTGGTGTCAACTGTCGAACATAAATGTAGCATTCTTATGTACCTTCCTTAGAAAACTCTCTAGGCCAGTGGAAGACCAGAAGAAGCACTGCATTTGTTGTTTGAGACATGTGAGGAGACCTGAAGGGCTGGACCTGCTCCCACTTGTGTAGTGTAGTTCCTATTTCCCTAATAGGCTCTGCGCATTGGAATAATATAACCTATAGGCTTGACATAGGACTAAGGTTGGTATGTCTCTAACGAGTATACTAAACTTAATTACTTGTGCCAGCTAGCTCAGAGGCCACTAGAAACTCCTTGAGAACAAGAAGGGAGTAGATTCTGGCAACCGAAAAACATGACAACTTTGTTTCCCTTTAGAATCGGAACACGTCTCAGAATCGTGGAAACAATAGATAACAGTTTCACTCAGTCAATCGTGCATGCTTAGTTTCTACAGAGTTACACAGAAAGGAAAGATGGGCGTTTCAATAAAAATGGTTTTATTGAACAGTCTTGTTTCTCGTGTAAGAGATATGTGCTGTTATGATCACAAGACAGTATGCAAGATAAATAATGTACAGCGTAAGCAGTAGAAATAAATAATACTGCGCTAGCATTATCTTTTAGCATATATTCACGTACATAAATAACATGAGCTAAAAATGCGAGTACTCATACAATTCGTCTCTAAGCTAGTTCTACCCCAATGTACCTAACCTAGTCTAGGTGTAGGGAAAGGTAGAAGTAGGTGGAGTATTCTCTAGTCTGGTATACTAAGAGTATGTTAAGTATAGTATGCCAAGCATGGTATGCCAAGAGTCCCTCTAGGTTCTAGTCAGCTCCATACATTGAGAATGAGAGAGGTGGGAATCTCTTGCCAGATCTGGAACTCTAACACCCTGCGAAGGGAGTCTGAACACTGGAAGCTGGATTTGTCTGCGTGCAGGAATGACAGCGTCTTCTCAGTGCGTCAGGCCGGGATACGGGCTCCTCTGAAGTCGAGGTCTCCTCTAACTTGCTTGGGCAAGGGAATGTATATTTATACCTGGTAGGTGCCTTGGAATGTTAGCATTGACGTGAAGTCGGACAGAGGAAGACGTCAGGAATGAACCCTTAAGGTATAACGGTTCATACATAATAGATGAGTTCTTGGAGAAATCAATAGTCCTGTGCTAGGGAACTCCCGAAGCTTAAGGGTCTGGTTTCTAAGAACTCGTTGTGACGTTAGGGTGGACGGATGTCGGTGACCATGCCTGTATTTGGAGTGCACGGTTAATGCCTAAATAAGGACAGGGATTCTATGCCTATATAAGGGCAATGCGAATTGTGCCTATATAAGGACATGATTCAGGAAAACCTATATACGGGCCCCTAAAGTGGAATACAACACTTGTAATCAGGACAAAGCCATGGGGCCCCAAGGATCAGCTGAGTGACCTGTGTGGTTACAGAGACACACAAGCTGAAAGAGGCTTTTTTCCTGAACTGTTTAGCTGACCGGTAGCAACTGGACCTGGAAAGGACCCTGCTGGTGGCCTCTGCTAGCGTGAGCCTTGACCTCCAAGTGCTGACCTTAGCAGTGTCTAACTGGACTTCTCCTAACAACTCTGAAAAGTTGGGACTTTCAGACCTACGGAGCTGAAGAAACAGGGTTCCTTCCTCTTCAAGCTTCTGCGTAGAGGCAAATTCATTTCAGCCGGCCCTAAGAGAGAAGTTATTTGAACTCATGGGGGCCGATTCACAAAAGTAATCTGAGACAAAATCCTAACTTTACGACTTTCAGTATTCACAAAAGGCATTTAGGAGTAGCAAAGTTAGGATTCCTAACTTTACTACTCCTAAACTGAGAAAAATCCTAAATTTACGACTTTCGGTATTCACAAAAGGCATTTAAGAGTAGCAAAGTTAGGATTACTAACTTTACTACTCCTAAACTGAGAAAATCCTAACTTTAGGACTTTCGGTATTCACAAAGGCATTTAGGAGTAGTAAAGTTAGGAATCCTAACTTTACTACTCCTAAATGCCTTTTGTGAATCCTAACTTTACTACTCCTAAATGCCTTTAGGAGTAGCCTTTAGGTCAGAAGGGAAAGGCTGCAGGCGGTGTCCAAGGAGGAAGCATCATCATCGCGGAGCCGCTGGATGAAGTTGCAGTGAAGATCGACATTCAGACTTAGTCACTTCTATGGAAGTTGAAAATATTGAGCGGACGGGGCTGTAGCCGAGGACAATTCCAGGAACTCGGGCACCCCTTTGGCGAAGGACCGCTCAACAGAATTTGCTGCTGTAGAGAAAAATGTAGCTGGAGCAGCCATGAAGTCAGGCCAACTGGCGATGCACCTTGAGAGTATTGACGAACAGGTTGGTCATTGTGTTACCTAGGTTCTCAGGGCAGTTTTTAGCCAAATATTTTCTAAGTCCCATGTTTTGGATTTTGGCTATCTGGACAAATTTAGCACCACAACTAAGGGTCCAGAACTGGTGGGACACCAGTTGGGGGTTCAGGACTCACTCAGGCTGGGTCCAGATGCAGGTTCAAGATGGTGGGAGCTTTTTATGTCCCTGTGGCCAGCAAACTAGCACTTGGAGTCACTCTGGTTATCCTGGGTTCAAGTGAAGATGCAGGGCTGGCATCTGGGGGTTTAGGGCAGGCACCAGCTGCAAAGCAGTCCTTCCAAGTGCATCAAAGCAGTCTTGTGGAGTACACAGCAGGCTACAGCAGCAGGACGCCTTCTGAGAGTCCTTCCACAGGTCCAGAAAGTTAACTGAAGAGTGGTTCTAAAGGACCTATTTTCATACCTGGTGCCTTCTTTGAAGTTGAGAGAAGTTTCTAGGGGTTTCTCTTTGAAGTGCTTGGGATTTCCTGACTTCCGACTTTAGCTCCAAGCTGGCTGCGGAGGTAATGTGGAGGTGACAGACTCTTTGTGTGAATGCCGAGCACAGCCTATTTAGTTGCAAGTTGCAAGTGAGGATGTGCCCAGCTCCATCCCCCATCCTGCCTGGATATGGCCCATTCAAACACACCTAATCCCTCTATTGTGTGACTGTCTGGGAAGAATTCAC
Source organism: Calotriton arnoldi (assembly GCA_963921515.1). Taxonomy (NCBI): domain Eukaryota; kingdom Metazoa; phylum Chordata; class Amphibia; order Caudata; family Salamandridae; genus Calotriton; species Calotriton arnoldi. The sequence continues at coordinate 1,770,944 of CAWUFW010000932.1, forward strand.
AAAGTCTAACTGTCAGTAAGAGACATTTAATCACTCATTTAAACAGTCAGTTACACACCTACTAAATCCTCCATCCAGACACTTATACAACCACTCATTCTTCAATACAGCTTGGTATATATATAAAACATATTTAAACTTTACAGAAACACAGTCACTGGATGATGTCATCAGTGATGTCATCAGTGAAGTCATTTGAGATGTCATCAGTGATGTCATCAGTGATGTCACTGACCATGTCATGAATGATGTAATATGTGACGTCATCAGCAGTGCATTGCGAGGGCGAGTTATAGTTAGCTCAACTAACTATAACGGCGGAATTTCTATGGTTTTGTATGAGTAAAATGTCCAACTAACTATAACGTCCCTGAAACCTATGGTTTTTTCAGTGAATTTCTATGGTTTTTTAAATGCAAATTTGTAACTATAACGTCCCTGAAACCTATGGCTTTTTCAGTGAATTTCAAAGGTTTTTAAATGCTAATTTCTAACTATAACGTCCCTGAAACCTATGGTTTTTTCTGTGAATTTCAAAGGTTTTTTAAATGCTGCTTTCTAACTGTATCCTCCCTGAAAGCTACTATTAATAATAATAGCGGATACTTGTGTAAGTAGCTAGTGCATTCCATAACTACATGACTAGTAACTGGAATAATTACAGTGCTGCAAACAGAGTGCATGGTGAATTTATAAGTGCTTACGTACTGGCTGGATGGGTGATTGGAGAAGTGCATCTGACTCACAGGAGGATTCCTAGACTGCATGGGTAATAACTGCGTATTTAGAGGAGTGTATAAATAGAATATAGGTGGTTAGAGGTCTGCATGGATAGTATACAGAATATTTAAACCTCAAAATTGGAACAACAAGCCTAGCCAATACACACAAGTGTGCATGTGACGCACCTCCCCCAATATAATCTCCCAAACAAAGAGTCCAGTATTCGGAGCCTGTTTGCTCAAACCGTGTGCCCCTCCACCGCTCCTGCTGTTCCCAAGGAGCAGTCTTCAAGATCAAGAGTCAATTATAACACCAATGTGGAGTGCACCACCAACAAGCGAAGAAAGAAATTCTGTCCATCCATAGGGTAACAAAATAAGCAAATTCTTTATTCTTCTTTTGGTTAAAAGACAGCAGCCAAACAGCCGAAGCGTTTTGCCAAGGTTATGGACTTCATCAGGGCTGCAATGTATATAAAACATGAAGTGTATAATACAACATGAAAAACCACGAATGGACAGAAACAATAACAACAAATATAATACAACTAACAGGACATTTAAAATCAAGCTTGTAGCCATGAATCTACCAAGGTTCGAGGGCATACTAGCCGCCACATTCCTTAAGCACAGTAAAGTTAAAGAATTACAAAAAATTAGAAAAGGCATAGCATTGAAAATATTTGCAATCGTATTGTATTGCCAAAGTTTGGTATAATGTTATCAGGACCATTTTTCCATAGTTAAAATAGAGTTGTGGTAGGCTGCTGTCTTTTAACCAAAAGAAGAATAAAGAATTTGCTTATTTTGTTACCCTATGGATGGACAGAATTTCTTTCTTCGCTTATTGGTGGTGCACTCCACATTGGTGTTGGTGTTATAGTGTACAGAGTATTGTAGCTGTACTTGTATTAGTAGTTAGGCCATTCCATAAGTACGTGAGTAGTAACTGGATGATTATAGTGCTGTAAAGAGAGTGCATAGTGTATTTATAAGATCTTGGGTATTAGGGGACAGATTGCATTAGTATATAGTACTCGCTGGGTGACTGGAGATGGGCATAGGGAGTGACAGTGTCTTTGATAGACTGCAAGGGTAGTACCTGGGTGAATTAATCTTACCTGTTTTCAAGCAGATATCAAATTAATAGTAATACATATTCACTTCTTTTTTTTAATGCAAATTTAAAATATTTTAAACTTTAGTAGTAAGGTCTGTAAAAGAGAAGAAAACAATTCTGTTATTACATATAATTTTATAGTTTTTGCAACACAACATACGTATACAATTACATCACATATTCAATTTGCCTTTTTTTGCTGTGTTCAGATTGTATTGAATTTCACCATAAACAGTGATTTCAATGTTAATCATCAGATGACAGCGGGCAAAAAAATACAATCAATAAGATTGTTAAAAAAAACATATTTCTCTTCAAAATATCTACAACAAACACAACTTGGTATTTACATTTTCACAAATGAACATCCTTAGTAACATAGTATATAATACAAAAATCAAATATATGACCACCTTCTTTCCAACACAATTTTCCAAACGCAATATGAAGGAACAGAATCAATAATTGAATCCGTAATTACCAACATCTTCCCAATTGGCCGAATGATGTTTTGAAAATATTTCCATTAAGTATATCCAAAATAAACTTTTGCATTCATATACACACCTTCCCAATAGGCCGAATGATGTTTCTGAAAACATTTGCAATCAGGATATCCAAGATAGATTTCTAAAATCATATTCACATGCTTCCAATAGAGTGAATGATGTATCTAAAATCATTTGTAGTGGAAATATCCAAAATATACTCAGTAATTCATGTTGATATCTTCTCAGAATTTTGGCATCAAAAATATTAAATATGAATTTGGTAATTCATTAGGCAACCGAAATGTATACTCTAAATGTGCATCATTACATAGTGTCCATCCTTTATTGCATTTTAAATATACAGTATAGTGTCCAGATGTTGAAGTAGTTCCATCGTGGAAAACAATAGCCACTGTTTTAAAAGTTCTCCCTGAAATTGAAACTTGACCTGCCACAAAATTTTTAATTTTGGTTTCCAATTTTGTTCCATCTGCTCTACAACGTTGCAGCATTAAAATAATATATTGTCCACATCTTTGTATAAATAATGTTGACAACATTTCCGATTTGCACTGAGTACATTCCATATGTTGATTAGCTGATTTCACTAGATCGTTGAAAGACACTGTTTTCAAATCTGGCATTGTCAAATATATGAATCGTTCAGTGTCTATTTTAGTGGTAGATGAAAATGAACAGCTGTCACATGTATGAACCCATCTGTAACGTAGTCCAAACAGATTTTCAATTTGTATACCTTCATCTTCTAATACTGCAAGCATAAACATAAGAAATTCCTGAGCATCTTGCTGTACATTCTGTGTAAATTGTGAAGATCCAGAACATATATCCAGAAGATTCCGCACATCAGAAGCAGTATGGATTTTCGTTTTATCAGTTTTCAACTTCTCAAAAATATAATGTAACAAAGAACAAAATCTTTTTCTCGATTTTCCATAATTGCATGCTGTAGGTTTTCTAAAAAAACACAACGTTGACGATTACATTAGCATAGCAGTTGATACCTGAACTATTTTCAAACTGATATCCTACAATATTAGCAACTGTGTTCCCTTCTATTTTCTTTCCAGACTCATCATTCTTTTCAATTCTTTTTTTCTTTGCAACCTCAGTAAAATCTTTATTATATTTTCGTTTTGGACGTATTAAACGTTTTTCATAAATAGGATATTCACCTAAACTAGGAGCATAGAGTCTTCTTAACTTGTTATACTCTTTTACACAATTTATATCTGCACTAACCTTTTCTTCATCAAAATCAATCAAATACAATCCGGATAACGTTCTTACTCGAGACAATGCAACATATGCCATACCCTCCTTAAACACAGAACTTCCAATATTTACCAAAGCACTGTCTACACTTAAACCTTGAGATTTATGAATAGTCACTGCATATGCTAAACAAACAGGAAACTGTTTTCTACGAACATACAAATCTTTTACAAGCAAAAAACGAACAGAACAGCGTCCAATCTGTTTCACCTCCTCAATATGATCAAATTTAATCTTCAAAAATTCAATTCCATCTCTATTTGCATAGCTAACAAAGTCAACAACTTTCCCCATTGCTCCATTTACTAAACCTTTCTCAACATTTAAATTACGCCGTAATATTACCCGACAGTTTACAGATACATATAAGGTCTTTTCCAAACCAGCAGTCTTAGATATTGATTTTTCCAAAGAGTCTAATTTTAACTGCAATTTCTCTGACAAAAGAATAGTTACTCCTTCATGTTCTATTTTATCAATAGCTACCATTTTTATTATCGGTTCATTCTCCAGTTTCAACAGTTCTTCATTGAATGTAGAGCATTCTTTCAGTGTTGGCATAAGGCAAATTATAGATTCCTTTTCTGCAATTCTTCGGTAGATTGTTTCAGCTGCAATATTTTCTTTTGGAAACAAGTTTCTTAGTAGCCGACTTTCTAAAGCATCTTTTCCATCCTTTGTTAAGACACCAATTCTAATATTTTGAAGAATATTTCCATAATCTTCATCATTTGCTTGTCGCATGTTCTTGATAAGTTCCTTATATTCAAAATAACTCCAAATGTTCACATTTCCAATACTTCCCAAAGATTTTTTAGTGTCTTCATGAAGAAGGGTTTTAAAAACTGGTTGGCCTTTTACAGGTGTGAGTTGTAGTAGATCACCAAATACAATTACATGTTTTCCTCCAAATAAAACATCGTAATTTGTTTTTAAAATCTGCTGCATCCTCAAATGTACAAACGCAAGCATTAAGTTTGAGACCATGCTTACTTCATCAATTACTAGAAGTTTCATTTTCTTCAGTACTCTTGAAACTTCAAAACAAGCTTCTCCAGATAGCTTGTGGTATTCCAACTTATTTTCATGTTCTACTGGTAACATAAGTAGACGATGTAATGTAATCCCTTTAATGTTGTGTGCTGCTAACCCAGTTGGAGCAGTTACAACACAAGACAAATGTGAATCCGTTGTTTTCTGTAGATAACTTGACAAACATTTAATCAAGAAACTTTTCCCCGTTCCAGCTTGTCCACTGATGTACATAAGAATAGGTCTAAATGATGTACATTGGCAATCATTCTTTTCATGCAGTAATCCATGTTGTATCTGTTGTGTAACTTGGTGATATATTTCTTTCTGTTCAGTATTGAGACGTTCCTCCAAATTTTCCAAATCAATATTGTCTTGTTGTGCTTGCTGCATCACCGTTTCCACTTCACTCATTGCTATTGCCGCTTCATTTTCAAGTATGGCTTCTCCTAGTGGATCTTGACTTTGTGGAGCAGAACTCTGACTATCTTGAGAACTATCTCTAGCAATTTCAGCTGCAATAGTTCTTTCTTGATTAATCTCTTCGTTCAACATTTGGAGATAATTTGGAAAAATTGTACATTCAATGCTATCTTTACATGCATTGAAAGAATCTTCATAGCAGTCAAAATCTCCAAGTAATTCCATTTCAGTCCGCCAAGGTTTGAAGAGTTGCAGAAGAGCTAAATAGAAAAACTCTCTTTTATCTGGAGTATCACAACTTAATTTCCTGTGATTAATCAAATTTCCTTTGTCATGCTTTACCAAACATCCTTCAGATCCAATTACAGCGTATTTTCCTTCATTTATATTTTCCGTAACATTTTTTTAAAAACTATAATGTTGCAGAATTTCATATAGACATATGTTTTCTAGGTATGGACTTCTATTTGGATAGTACGTATCCAACATATTTGTTTTCAGAATATCTGTACTTTCTGGTTCATTCAGTGCCAAGTATTCAATTTCTTGTACAGATTTCAAAACTCGATTTCGTACTGTAGCAAGGCCTAGACTTATCCAGATGATTCCTCTTGACTTTGAATATAAACTTGCAGATGTCAATCGATCCGAACATTCGTAGGATCCAATTTCTCGATGTGAAAGCATCTTCAAGCTGAAGCTGTACAATTTTTTGCTAAGTGTCTTCTCCTGTGAAATTTCCTCCCACATTTCTTTCAATTCTGTCTTCTCAGACTTGGTAATATATGACGTCACATAGCGAGCAACAGCAATTGAGTTATCTGCAACATATTGTATGTCCATATTTGCATTCCACATCTTCAAAATCACCGGATTGTAATCATTAATGTACTTCGATTCTTCTGTTCTTTTTATATTATAAGTATTTTTGGGTGATTTCCGAGTGATAGTATGCCTCACTGCTGACATAAAACTGTTCACTCTTCCTTTGGAAATTACTGGACGTGGAAAGCCAAATCGACATTTTGTGTAAAACTTATCCTTTGACTTATATTTCCGTCGGCAATATTTTCCACATCGATGACTCTGAAACCGTAAAACTTGCTGTCTTAAGATATTTTCTCCTCCTGTTTTCGGAATCGCACAGGTAACATACTCTTCAATAAAAGATAAAACAGTCTCATCCAAATCAGTTCCAAATTTGGGTGCATCCTTGATCCATAAAAGCATATGTATATGAGGAGCACCTCTAGCTTGGTATTCTTTTCTCCCCAAAAAATCAATAACTTCGCCAATAGGTGGATTTTTTTATTACAGATGAAAGACATCATAGCTTCAAATCTATGATTAAAATATCTGCAGACATTTACAGGATCTAGGGAACACAGTTCTCCAGGTGTCTTCAATTCAATATTTTCTATATTTGAATTTGCTTCTCGTAGAAAATCCAGTAAATCATCCCATGCGTACTCAGCACAACTAAGTGTAACAAACCATGTAGGGGTTCCTAAATGTCTTAACATACATTTTAATTCCCCATGACGTCGATACAAATATTCATTAGTGCCACGTTGACATGTCATCAAATTAATTAACTGTGATTCTAAATGTTTGTCTCTTTTTTCAACTTTGTCCATAAATTCCTTTGCAGAAAGATGTGAAAGATGCATTCCAGTTTTCAATATATGGTTGACTGCATATGAAAGTGCAGACAGATCACTCTCAAATAAAAGATTAAACAAATATGGAATACACTGACGAAATCTTGGTTCTTCTGAGTACAGTCGTAAAGTACGATATTCTGAAGCTGGAATCTGAACTGGTCGTTCATCATATCGTCCACCTTTTCCAGTAGGGAACAGCTGTGGAAAACAACGAGCTTCCAAACTTTTTTCCCACACACTCATGGGACTTCCTTTTGCTTTTTTCATCTGGAACAATTCAATAGTATCTCCTATCAGTTCTTTTGAATGTAGAGGGTGTATAGTATAATGTTCATAAATTTCTTCTTTTCTTGAATTCTCCACTTTTTCTATTTGTCCACTTGAAATGTGTCTTTCATCTTCTAAACTCATTTCTTCTTCCTCTACATTTACATTTTTATAGTAAATATTGTTTTGCACCAGATATAATGTAGCCTTTTGGACTTTCGTGACATCTACTAACTCTTGCCATATTTTCCGACTCTTTGTGGGTACACCATTAACAAGAATGACTACAGGTTCAGTATCCTCTCTTTCTACACCAACAGTTTCAACATTTTTCTTAAAATCTAAAGGTAAATACACAACTCTTCCTTTTAAACCTCTTTGTAGATCTGTTGGAGGCAGCTTACCTGTTTTAGGCTCCATACGAATTATAGCCTGAAAAGGGTGCACAGATTGTATAAGGATGGCCTCATATGTATTTAAATCTTTAAGTTCAGGAGGTATAGCTACTAATTCTAAGTCATTATGGACAGCTCTAGCTGGCATTTTGTTTTCTTCTAATTTATTATAACAATATTTACAAATACATTGTACAGTACCTAACTCAAAACGACCTTCCACAAACAGATAAGCAGCAAATTCTTTCCATTTATCATTGTTTTCCTTTTCACTTTTTAAAAACACATCTACATTCCTAGTTTGAATTTTATAATGAGTACGTCGACAACAAATACAAACATAGTTTGGATTTTCACCAGAAACTACTTTAAACTTTGTTATTTCTTTTTCAAACTTCACATCAGTACTATCTTCCATCTCTTCTTCAACACCTACACTTATCAAACTCTCAGTTTCTCTACACTCCTCTTGACCAGCAAAGAAACGTAACTCTATATCATCACAATTTGTTTTTACATCCAACACTGAACCATGCAAAAGAGCTGTATTAATTTCATTTAGACATAATGCAGGACTTTTCACGTAGTATAATCTTCTAACTAACTTCCGCATTTCGGAATGATGTACTGCTAACATTCTTAAATGATGAAAACGACTTTGACACACTTTCCTAGAAAGACAAGCCAGAGAATGACCTTGCAACCCTGTATTTTTTCTCACTTTGCAAGGATCCAGTCCTTGTAATATCTTAATCTTCTGTTTCACAGTTTTTCTTCCATATTCTCTTAAGAAATTTAATAAAATATCAATAGATTGTTGACGTATACTACAAATACTACTACAATCCCATGTAAACACTGGAGCCTGGGTACGTCTCCCTTGAACTTCCTCAGCTATTACTTCTTCCACATTTCTAGGAACCATCTTTTCTTTTTCAATTGGAGAGCCATTTTTCACTTCATAACAACGACCACAGGTATCAACTGCATGCAGTAATCTATTTTGTTGAAAATAACTTTCTTCATTAAAAAAAGGTTCCGTACTAGAAGTATGCTTCCATTCCCCGGAAAATATTTTACAAAAATTAGTTCTATTTACAATTCTTTTTCTTTTACATTTGTCCTTCATACGCTGCATTATTGTATTTAAAGTCTTCAATCTTTTTATAATTAAGATAAATAATTTTCTTTTCAATTCAAAGGCTTTTTCAATTACACTTAGAATCTCCTTTTTTTGTCTGTAAAATGCTGATCTCCTTTTATATATTTTACATTTTTTAGTAAATTTTGGAGTACTCTACTTTTATAGATTCTTTTTCGAATTTCTGAAAATTGTTTCTTCCTGCTTCCAACATAATTCTTTTTCCGATAATCCAATTTTCCACTTTTTTGTAAATTTTTCTTTTCCTTTTGTTTCACTGTTCTTGTTGTATCTGTCTGTTCTTTATTTTTAAAATTGGAAACTGTTTTTACAAGTTTTAAAAAAAAATCTTTAGTTCTCTTACCAGAACACTTTTTCTTTAAAGATCCATGTTGTAGTTGATCTAATTCCTCTTTTCCTTTTTTTTTTTTAAATAAACCTCCTTTCTTTCCTGTCTTTTTTTTTGCTCTTTTCTTGTCATTGTAACTCTTTCTTAATCATTATGCAAACTATCTGTAAAATAAGAAAAGTTTTGAAAACAATTTAATATAATTAAAATAATTATATATAAATATTCACATGTATAACTATAAAAATACATACAAAAAAACTACATCAATGATTTCAGCAATGGAACAGTGCTACCTGCATAATTGTAGAAGTGTATGAGTAGTGTGAAAGATACTAGAGCACAGCATTAGTAGTACACATCTAATTGTGGAACTGCATGGTTACAACCTGTATCATTCCATGAATACATGGGTAGTGACTAAAAGATTACAATACTACAAGGAGAGTGCCTGAGTGCATTTATAAGTGCTTAGGTATTGGCGGAGTGATAGGATAAGTAGATAGTGCTGGATGGGTGATTGGAGAAGTGCATGGGACTGACAGGAGGATTCCTACACTGCATAGGTACTAACTGGGTATTTAGAAGACTGTATCAATAGTATGTACCTGGTTAGAGGTCTGCATGCATAGTGCACAGAATATTGTATCTATAGTAGTGTTAGTGGCTAGGCCATTCCATAACTACATGACTACTAACTGGAATGATTACAGTGCTGTAAACTGAGTGTATGTTGAAATTATAAGTACTTAGGTTTTAGTGGAGTGATAGGATAAGTAGATAATGCTGGATGGGTGATTAGAAAAGTGCATGGGGCTGACAGCAGGATTCCTAGACTGCATAGGTATTAACTGGGTATCTATAGCAGTGTACCAATAGTATGTAGCTGGTTAGAGGTGTGCATAGATAGTGCACAGAATATTGTAGCTGTACTTGTCTTACTAGCTAGCCAATTCCATAAGTACATAACTACTAACTAGAATAATTACAGTGCTGCAAACAGAGTGGATGGTGAATTTATAAGTGCTTAGGTATTGCTGGACTGATAGGATAAGTAGATAGTGCTGGATGGGTGATTAGAAAACTGCATGGGACTGACAACATGATTCCTAGACTGCATGGGTACTAACTGGGTATTTATAGGAGTGTACCAATAGTATGTACATGGTTAGAGGTGTGCATAGATACTGCACAGAATATTATAACTGTACTTGTCTTAGTGGCTAGGCCATTCCATAAGTACATAACTACTAACTAGAATGATTACAGTGCTGTAAACAGAGTGCATGGTGAATTTATAAGTACTTAGGTATTGGCAGAGTGATAGGGTAAGTAGATGGTGTTGGATGGATGATTGTAGAAGTGCATGACACTGACAGCAGGATTGCTAAACTACATGGCACGCAGAGGGAGAGCTGCGGGCCGGCTAGCAGAGGAACAGCTGCGGGTCAAATACTATAGTGAAAAGTACGGGCCGTCGCCTTGCAAAAAGATAGCTACGACCGGTAATGTCGGAAGAGGGAGCATGAAGGGGATATCTCGCAGAGAGAACTGTGGTATATTTCCAGTGTTGGCTTGCAGAGGTACAACTGCGGGCCCGACTGGCTCGCAGACGAAGAGCTGCGAGCCGAACGATGGTTTGCAGAGGGAGAGCTGCGAGATGGCGGACTAGCTCGTAGAGGAAGACCTGCGAGCCGACTGACTGGCTCGTAGAGGGAGAGCTGCAGCCCGTGGGCTCGCAGAAGGAGAGCTGCAGGCCGGCTCGCACAGGAACAGCTGCGGGCCGACTGCTATAGGGAAAGGTGCAGGCCATCGGCTTCCAAATCATAGGTGCGGGACGGTGATGTGGGGAGAGGAAGCGTGAAGGGGGTATCTCGTAGAGAGAGACCTGCGGTATATTTCCAGTGTTGGCTTGCATAGCTAGAACTGCGAGCTCGAAGGCTCACAGACGAAGAACTACGAGCCGACTGGTGGTTCGCAGAGGGAGAGTTGCGAGCCGGCGGGCTGGCTCGTAGAGGAAAAGCTACGAGCCCACCGATGGTTCACAGAAAGAGAGCTGCGGGCCGGCGGGCTGGCTCATAGAGAAAGAGCTGCAAGCCAACTGGCTGACTCGTACAGGGAGAGCTGCGGCCCATCGGCTCACAGAGGAAGAGCTGCGGGCCGGCTCGCAGAGGAACAGCTGCGGGCGAACTGGTATAGGGAGAGGTGCGGGCCTCTGCTTGCAAAGGGATAGCTGCGGGACAGTGATGTGGAGAAACGGATCGTGAAGGGGGTATCTGGCAGAGAGAGAGAGCTGCGGTATATCTCCAGTGTTGACTTGCAGAGGTACAACTGCGGGTTGGCTCCCAGAGGAAGAGCTGCGAGCCGAACAATGGTTTGCAGAGGGAGAGCTGCGGGCCGGCGGGCTGGCTCGTAGAGGAAGAGCTCCGAGCCAACTAGCTGGCTCGAAGAGGAAGAGCTGTGGGCCACCTCGCACAGGAACAGCTGCAGGCCAACTGCTATAGGGAAAGGTGCGGGCCGTCGGCTTGCAACTCATAGGTGCGGGACAATGATGTGAAGAGAGGGAGCATGAAGGGGGTATCTCGTACAGGGACAACTGCGGTATATTTCCATTGTTGGCTTGCAGAGATACAACTGCGGACCCAAGGACTCGCAGAGCGAGAGCTTATTCCTAAAACCATGTAATCTTTCAAACATATGTCACGTCTGTTTTGTACCATTGAAACTGATAACCACCTTCTCTATACACTACAGATCCCACGAACATGCCAATAAAAGTATAAGTGCTATTTTTATACTAGATAAAGCTCTATTACTTGATTTTTATAAACACTACTGTTGGGTGCACAAAATAAAGAATATGAGATGAGGAGAGTAAACGGAGGTGTAATTCCTAAACTTTAATTATACCATTCCTTTAATATATGTATATTCAGGGCTTTCAATGGGATAAAAAAAATGGCGGGTGTCTAAAAGCGGTAGCAGTGTTCAGCACCGGTAAAATCCTGCCCACTTAAAGGCCTGCGTATATTCAGCACAGAGATACAACCTAACAATTTTCGGCACTTATAATAGCAGTTACTTTACTAGTGTGAAAGAATCGTACAGAAAATTTACTAAAACATTTTTTTCTTTTTTATCTCTCACACATTTATGAAATATCTCTTGTAAAGAAACGCCGCTCTCCACCTTTATTTCGTAAGAACGAACAATAAATAATCCCTTTACCAGCATCTAGTCACTAACTAATAACACAGTGCAGTATACCCAATTGTAAACCACAAACACTATTTAGATTATATCTTAAAGCATCATCAAAAGATTCTAACCATGCATACATACAGAAACCAACATGTACGTTTACTTTGTCCATTTACTCTCCATCTAATCTGTGCACATTTTCAACGGGTTCGCAGTATAACACCTGACTTCGCTTATATTCAAATGTACCTCACAGTATAAAATATAACATCACAACCCATGCATATGTAATCTTTCCAACATAACACAGTGCAGTTTTATACCAATGAAACTGATTGCACCATTCTCTGTATAGTACAAACCCTACCAATATGGCAATAAACTTAGAAGTGCTATTTTTATAATACAAAGAGCTGTATTAGATTATTTTTATAAACAGTACCGCTGGGGGGCACAAAATGGTGGTGGGAGCTGCACAGAGTAAATAAAGGTGTAATTCCCAAACTTTTTATGTATCGTTCCTTTACTATACGTATATTAACAGCTTTAAGTGGAATGAAAAATTTGGCAACTGTCTTAAACGGGTGGCGGAGCTCAGTACCGACAAGACCCGGACCACTTAAAAGCCTGCGTATATTCAGCACACAAACACACTCTGACAATTACCTTCACTAATAATCACATTTACTTTAGCACTGTGAACAAAATCGTACAGAAAATATACACAGAACATTTTCATTTATTTTTTATCTCTCACATATTTATAAAAATGTCTTCTGAAGAAACGCTCCCCAACAACTTACATTTCATAACAACACCAAAATCCAAAGCCTCCCAGTAACACACCAGTCTTGATTGATATTGAAATCTACCTCTCAGTATAAAAAATGAGACCACAAATTGTCCACATAACATTTCTGGTTTTTGTTCCTTCTCTGTTAAGTTAATAACACATGAATTTTCTACTCTTACCCCTTCCCCACTATTTCCACACTAAGCATAATTTAACTTACGTTCGTAGTTGGTATGCAGATTCCAAATGTCACAAATGCATGCAATTCTTTCTTTGTCACACAGTACATGTGTAATGCACCGCTCTCATCAAGAATGGAACCAGTAATGGCACAATTTCCCTGTTGCTCCACGCATAAATACATGTAAAGAACAAATCAGAATAGTTTCTTGATTTTTTCAAATTGCAAAACTTCTCTCTATTGGTTATTTTTTAACTTTCCATATAAACAGTTTTTTTTTAAATTTAAGAACACATACAGGTGAGAAGTTCAACGTATTCTATCAACAAACTTTCTAGAACATTCTACGACACGTGCAGGTTAAAAGTTCATCATATTTTTCAAACCTAACGATATTTTTTGCAACATTTTCTCGAACATTCAAGGGCACTGTCATAAGGTTTCTGCACATACAGAGCTATGCACAGGATAATAGGACCTCGGAATATAGTGGTGAGCCAACCATAGACCTTAGCACCCAAAACCCCAACCCAACTAGCCTTAGCGTCCCATTAGCACCAATGTACCAATGATTAGACAACCCAGAACACGGTATCTCTCTCTCAGGACTCGCAGAAGCAAGAACACTCTTTCGTCACACTCGTACCTGTCCACAACGTGCGTAATAAGAGACACTGTATAGTTCAAAATGTTTATTTCAACTTACGTGCTCTAAGATACAGTACACGTGTCAGTACTACTAGCATAATACATATGAATAATATAATCAGCATAGTTACAACTCCATAGAATACGAACGGGGAAAGCATCTCATAAAGCAGTGGATATATGTCTAACTAACATTACCACCCTCCCCGTGCTGGAAGCTAGTTTATTATACAAATAGAAGACCTCTGGGCTTTGACTAGCGAACCCCCATACCTCAGTCTCTAGATGCAAAACTACATCAGCAGACAATCACAGCTCTTCTCCCTGGAAAGGTTTTCTCCAACTGTTTCTAGAGCGGGCGAACCGCAATATTAAAAGCACACCAATTTCTCCATGGCAGCTGTACATGGTGTTATGTCTAGGTGCGAGGGACAGGCCAAATCAGCAAGAACAAGGAGATGCTGTTATTCGACCTTGTACATGTTGTGCAGTCTGAGCCCAAATCGAACAGGAGAAAAGGTGAGAGACAGAAAATGCAGACAGCGCTAAAATAACATGGCAAGAGCAGAGGTCGACAGAACAACAGCTCAGAGTAACGTGTGCAAAGAAAAGCAGCATGGCAGCCAGGCCCAGGCCAACCCAGCAAGGCAGGCCAGGGCTAGGCCGCCGCAAACCACAAGACACCCTCCCCTGGACAGTCCATCGGACCAGCTAAAGGAGGAAGATAGAGTTCAAATAGGCCGAGCAGAACAGAAATGTTGTCAGGTCACACAGGCACCATGAGGGAGCCGGGTAACAGGGACAAAAAACAAAAAGACCCATCGAACAACGAGGGTCAGCGAGGCAGGCCACATCAATCCAGAAATGTAGAAGTGCAGAAAAACGCAATAGCATCCAGGAGGACATCGTTGGAAGTGTCAGAAAACATAGACGCCATCCAGTCCAACAGAACAAACGAGCAGGAATGTTCCTCAGAGGAGGGAGCATCCAACAGCAATGCGGGACAGCTTGCGTGATATTCAATATAACTTCGTTGTAGGAGATCCTGAGCAGCCGCCCAGATATCCCATTGTGCCAAAATCCCCAGTGCAGCCGCACGCATCATAAAGCCAGCAACGGAACAGTCCCGTTCATGGGCCTCTAAGGGACCCACCAACTGAACAAAATCCGGAACAGACAATGACGAATTGGAGAGGCAATAATCCATGGTCCATGTGAAAGGACAGCGGATGCAAGACATCACAGGTTGCACGCAAGTGAAATACGCAAAGCGAAAAGAAAGGGTGTAGGACACACTGATAGTCGCCAAGGGCAGAACACCGAAGCCAACCAGAAGTCGCTCACGGAGCAGCTGGAGGCGTTCGGGATCGAGAAGGGCCCAGTGGTGAGCAGCCATTGCGCAGAAAACAGACCAACAGCAAGACACCAGCCGCCAAAGCGAGGATTAATGGGAAACCACCAAAGACGCTAGAAAAAATAGAATGAATGAACGCCGGTATCACACCGAAAATAGTTTGGAAGGTGGACACCAGGCCAGACCCCACAATCTTAAAAAAATGCACTAGACCCTCAGTGTTTGATGCGTTAAAAATACGATGAATTAACTCCCTGAAATGTTGGGGGAGGTTGGTGTTCAAAAGGGCCTGTATTTCACTGTGGGTACTCGCCACCTGGAGAACGAATGTCTCCCGGGCGGACGTGAGCGTCACCTCCTCATTCAATAATAGGGCCTTTATTCTGCTCAACTTATTGAAGTCTGCCTCCATGGTAGGAATGGAAGGCCAAATAGAGTTATCAACGATGTCGTGAGGGGGAGGAAAAAGCACATTCTTGCAGCAGACAACTCTGTGCGAAACCGTAACGATATACGGAATGCCGGCCTGTAGGCCACAACAGTCTTCGTTATTTAAAAGCAAATAGCTACCGTTAGTAAGCAAAGTAAAAGTAGGGGAAATAGCAGGAGCAGGAATACCCTTTAGCACACATGCAAGATTCGGAACGGAAACGCTACAAGCTCCGTGCAATTTAATATGTTTACAAATAAGCGAATGACCCACAGTTGAATCACAAGACTCCCCGTGAGAAACACTTCCTTGCCGTCTCTAAGGCATTTATACATGAAAGGCAAGGACCAGAGTTCATGCAGGTAAGCACTACCCAAAGACTGGAAACGGCCCACCGGATAATGTTTCATGCACAAGCTAAATTCAAACAAGGAAAAAGGTAAAGCGATAACCCCATGAACTAGCCACACAGCAGAATCTAGTTCCGCTACAGAGAATGGTAAAGGATCCACTTTCTCGATATGTAACAAAGTGTAAGATGCATCTTTCATGGACATGAACTGCTGCTTTTCAGTCAAATTAAAAGGCAGAAAAAGGGCAGTGGTGTTCAAGAAATTCCACGGAACTTTACCTAACTCTAGGGTTTGCAAAGTCCACGCAAACTGCATTACTGAACGCAATTGATTCTGACCATGATACAAAATAGAAACATCATCTTGTACAATATCAACAACAGAGGACACAATATTCTCTAATGTGTAGATGCGGGAAGACAGGGTATTTATACTATTGTCAACAACAGCAAGCACCTTTTCCAAATTTGCTTGGTCTATTTCCCGAAGACGGGAAGCAGCTTCCATTTGTGACAGCTTCCAGAGTTCATTATACGCTTCATAAATGAATCTCTTCGGTCGGGGACCACGAGGTCCCAAGATAAAGTCGGACAGATCAATAGTGCCTGATAGGAGGGACAAATGTTGTTTAACAGAGTCTAGGGACGAATGGTGTAGCCATTGTTTACATAATTTACCAACTGAATACGTGGTGACAGTACGAGTTTCAGCAAATCTCGGATCAGGCTTGTCCTGTCTGTAGCCAGGAACTGTGCCATGAAAACGCAGTTGGCATGCATTCGATGATATGGGCCATGCCAACCAGGGTGACTGTATCAGTGCAGAAACGTTAAAGGAGTTGTTTTGAAACTGAGCCTGCAACGTCACAAGGGACATATTAAAACGCAAGCTATCATTTGGAGAACTCGACAAGGATGGGATGGCTGGCGCATTTAATTGTTTAATGGTAGCCAACCCCCAACACGTGGTTTGATGAATGGAAGCATTCAGAAGCACAATTTGGGCTGGGATAAGGCAAGCGCGGTGCAAAGCCTCGGTGCCTTGCACCTGCCATGGCTTTGAACCCCAGATTGATTTTAAATCCACTGTGTCTTTCCAATACTCATAACCACCCACCGCCAAGGCGCTCAAAATGGAACTCGAATAAAGTAATTTGGTGTGGGTCAACATTATTTTTTGAGTCAATGGGGCTTTCAATTTAAAATAATAGGACCTAGGGTTCGATCGATTAAAATCAGTGAAATAGGTGAATTTATTTCGAAGAGTCTGGGAGCTACCTGGTAAGGGGTTTGGGCAATGTTCCCATTGAGTGTAGGTAACAGGTCTGCGTAGTGCACTCGGCTTGTGGAGAAAATGGTTGCCCCAATGCTGGTAGCAATACAAATCGGCATAATTCGCAGAATTCATATACAAATCCTCAGCATTAAAGGAAGCATAATATTTTAAATCAGCAAACAATGCTTCAACGGCATGCACATCCCAATCGTCAGAATGAATATTACTTTTTACTACATCACCCATCGAAACTCGAAGGACATTTGGTACATTAATAATTTCTGTCGGGCCATGGATTTGAAAGTTTACCGCATCCCATACGATGCCATCAGCAACTGGAAACGCTGAAATGTTCACAAATGTGTGGTCACGCTTCATGATGTGTGAAGAGGAATGTGGAGCCAAAGTTCCAGCAACACTGTTCACAGCAGAGCGTTCAGGTAAATAGTGACCATTGATGAGTAGAAAAAACACTGTGACAAAGCCAATGGACATGAACAAAAAAATCAAGAAAAGCACCATCCAGATGTATGTCCAAGGTGGAATCAAAAAATTGTCTCTAAACCAGGATACAAAAAGACTGAACTTGGACGGGACCGTTGATGAGTTGGAATCCGAGTCAAAGGAATAACGTGTCGGGCTCAGTGGCGTTGTTGGTTGGTGTGCCACCGACTCTGTGGCGGGATAGGTATACTCGTCCTCGTCGATGCAGGGGGAGACAGGGGGTTCGAATATATTTTCAGGCAAATCAACCATCTCCATGGTAACATCAGTGACCGTTCGGGCAGGTGTGCCTCGAACACATGTCCGATAAATGGCAGGACAAGAGACCGCTGGTGTGACACTATTCAGGATCGGCCAGATGTTGTAGCTTGACATTTTCCACTGAGATGTATCTGTTCTCCTTGCGACCGGGAAGCGGTGGTAAGATGACTGTACGTGTTCCCTTCAAGCCCAGGACTGGAACCGGTGCACGAAAAGAGGGGCCGAATTCTTTTTTGTTCTCCACCTTCTCTCGAACCAGGTCGCCAATCTTCGGAAGCCAGCCGGCAACCGGAATCTGCAGAGCAGGGTCTGTGGCTGAAGGCAAATGTGCAATTGCAAGTTTGTCTCGGGCTTCTTGTAAGTCCTGTAACATAGTAGAATGGTTATCTACATCAAACTTGGCGGATTGCGCCGCCATGTCTAGACCATCAAGGTCAGGCACAAACATTCGTATGCCAAAGAGCATTTCGTAAGGGGTCCGCCCACCCAGAGGTCTTCTAGGGAGATTATTAAGTGCACGCTGAACGGTATACAAGTGGGCCAGCCAGTTCCTGCCAGTACCTATAACTCTAGCTGTCAAGGATTGCTTTAAGTCACGGTTCATTCGTTCAACGATAGAGTTGCCCTCAGGCCTATACGGAGACGAAAATTTCACCCGCACCCCCAAGGAACCCATTGCGTCCTTGTAAGCCTTAGAGGCAAACGCCGGACCTTGGTCAGAATGGAAGGTGCCGCATGCAAAAATTCCCACAAAGACACGCAAATCCCTGATGACATTTCGAGCGTCAGCACTCCGTTGTGGCCAGACCCAGATGAACCGTGTGCACGAGTCCACTGCCACTAAGATATATTTATAGGCAGTGTCCGATGAAAATGGACCGCAGTGATCCAAGTAAACACACCCAAAGGGTCTGTTTGAAATTCCGAGCGAGGTCTGAGGTGGTCGTGTGACCGTGGAAGGCTTGATCTGTTGACAAACGTCACAGGAAAGCACATAAGTACGGGTATCTTTATATAAACCACGCCACCAGTAACGCTGCTGCAAAATGGAAATTGTCGCAGACACACCAGCATGAGCCGAAGCCATGCCTTCGTGTGCTGCCGTTATCAAGGAAAGTCTGCGGTCCGCGTTGGGGATCAGCCGATCACCAACGTCAGGTATTGTTACATAAGGAGCCTGATCGGGACCTAACTGGTAAGAATATTTGGAAGGGAAACCCCTAGGGTAATTCGTTCCTTCCTTTGTTGCAGCAATAGCTGCCAAGATATCAGTGTCTATTTTAGACATGGATCTAGTAACTGCTGCTACTGAACACGTGACTACTGCTGATCTGGCTGCTTCGTCTGCCAGACCGTTACCAACAGCGTGTGCGCCCACCCGCTGATGGCCCAGGGTGTGAACCACCTGTGTGAGCGGCAGACGTCGTTGTAATTCTGCCACTCGAACCCAAAGCGTTTTATGCTTGATTGTGTTGCCTTTAGCGTCTCTATAGTCGTTTTGCGACCAAAAGAACAGATTGTCATTGTATGATTGAACACAGTAGTAAGAATCGCACACGATTAAAGTGGTCACATCAGGATTGACGAACTCAAGCGCAAGCACCAATGCTCGCAACTCGGCCAATTGTGCGGTACTGTCCCCGAGTGCCTGTGTGTGCACCACAGTGGATTTGAATTTTCCGTTCACAAACGTACCTGCAACAATAGCACATGCGGCTGAATAAGCATGCTTGGACCCCGTGGCCGGTTGTGCCGAACCATCGGTGTAGATCACACAGTCGTAATCCTCAAGCGGCAATAAAGACAGAGGAGGAGGATGAACGAATTCATACTGTAAGAACTCCTGAGTCTGAAGAGAAGAATCGAATATGAAAGTGACATCCGGAGACGTCAACGAGGTTGCCCATTGTATCCAACGGGGGTGCAACGCTTTAGAGTTCGGTACACTTGCTTTGGTCACTGCCTCTAGAGCAGGATATGGTGTTACCACCAGAATGCGTTTTCCCTGTGCCAGTGCGCGCTCCTTCAGAATCGCCATTTGCACTGCTGTCAGAACTTTCTCCACAGATGAAAACCGCATTTCTGCGGAGGTGTACAGATGTGACTTGTATGCGATGGGTACTGTATCACCTTCATTAAAGGTTACGTACGTGAAACCCACTGCTCCTGGAATGATTCTAATCACCAGGTTTGTGTGGTTATCACGTGTCAAAAGATATTTAGACTCAAGTAGGTCAGTCTGTAAAGACTGTAGTATGGAGGTGTGCTCCGGAAGCCAACAAGACTTCGAAAAGGTAGGTTGTATCAAGGCATACAGTGGCTTGATACGCTGGGCGTATTCGGGAATGTATGTACGTCCGAAGTTCAGAAAGCCCAGCAATGACTGAAGTTTCTTCAGATTAGTAGGAGGGCACAGAAGTGCACATTTCTCCAGAAAATGGGGGGCTAAGCCCTTACCTTCATTGTTGAGCTCATAGCCCAAGAATAAAACGGTAAATTCAGCAATATGAGATTTGGCAAAGTTAATTTTGTAACCTTGAACCGCAAATTCAAGAATAATGCGGTCGACTCGGGTTAGATGCGGAAACAATTCGTCGTCCGTCAGATAAATGTCATCTACGTACGAACAGGCGTCTGGATCAATGCCGTCTAACAAAGAGACAACACGAGCGGCGAATACGCCTGGACTATTTTTGTAGCCCATAGGAAGACGCCTGAATTTGAACATTTTACCACCGGAAGTAAAAGCGCACCATTGGCCACTCTCCGGGGCTAAGTTGTGCGTGTAGAATCCATTTGAAAGGTCAAGGGTCGTTTTGTATTTTTTACGAACAAGACTGTCTACAAGCGCAGAACTATGGGTGTTTTGCACCGCAAAGGTCCGACAATGAGAGTTCAAATGCCGGTAATCCAAAACTAAGCGGTACGATCCATCGGGTTTAGAAACCGCGAAAAGGGGATTGTTCATAGGTGATACACAGGGTTCAATTACTCCCTGATATTCCAACTGAGTCAGAATTTCGGAAACAGGGCCTTTGGCTTCACGTTTTATGGGATATTGGGGTTGTGGCTGCGGTAGTGACCGCAAAGGTATTTCATGGGGGGAGAATCTTCGTCCCAACCCACGTGGTTGCGGTATAACGCAGGAGCCAGGGACACAGCCCACTCTGCTGCAAGAGCCTCCGCTTTGTCCTTTGGGACATGTCGAGAGAAGCTCGGAAGGATTACCTCCTCCCCTTTACGCGCAGCGAGAACGAATGGGGGTGGCCAATCCGCCTCTGCTAACAAAATGTCATATGAAGAGGTCAGATTTTCCCAAAAATCCCTTTAATTACACGCTGTATATCACCTTCAATTTGGATGACAATATTAAATAGTCTGTCAGGGGGTGCCACTCTGGTGTCTGCTGTTTCAACAGTAATGAATGTTTCAGTTGCTGTCGCCTCCATATGAGGACGTAGCGCCTCCCGCACTATGGTAACTTCCGCGGCGCTGTCTAGGAGGGTTACTGCCCACGTCCAATTCAGGAGCCTCGTTCTCACCGTCTGTGGCATATTTCGCTGTTACAGCGGCAACTTTCTTCTTCTGAAATTGTGGTCGAAAACGTTGAAAGTCTTCCGCTTTTCCTCTGACTTGTTGTCGAGGTTGGTCTCGTCCCTGGGGAGCCTCTCGGTCCCTTCCTCTATCCTGGCGGTCTCCTCCACCGGCCTGTGACGAAGTCTGTGCCTGTGAAGAACGAGGAGAACGCGCATCAGGGATCTGAAACCTATCCGGTGATTTAATTCTCGCTCTATCGCGTAAATCATAAGTGCGCTCAGAAGAAACTGAAACCGGGGATGCGCCTCTCGACCCCGGCTTCTTTTGTTGCTTACCCTGTTATTTCAGCCTCCAGCTCTTTTTAGTGAAGACTGGTTTCTCATCTTTCTCAGATTGAGATTTGGTTTGTTGTTGTTGTTGTTGCGATTGTGTTTGCTGTTTTGCAAAAGGCTTGTTACCCAGGCTATTTCTACCAATAGTTTTGTAAGCCTGGGTAATAATTTTCGGTAATTCGCGAGGCCTGTCCAATTCTGGGACCAGAGCCAAAGCGTTAGCTACTTGAAAGTTCACTGCATCGCCCTTGACATTCGCAAGGATCAGCTCAGCTACTACTTCAAACACTCCCACCAGTCTCATCCCTAATTCCACAGCCGCTTCAGGGCCATGTTCATCCTGTACTTTTTTAATTACAGAGGGGAGAACCGTCATGGAAGGAGTACCAAAACATTTAGAATATACTGCTGCGAATACCTTACCCCAGTTGTCACATGCTGTCAACTCGGGAATTAAGTCTTTTGGCAAACTAATCGTTAAAATACGGTGTTTATCCACTGGGGTTGTGTGTGGAAAAACTGCCTCCAACTGGTCAAATTTTTCTGCAAGCCAATAAGGAAAATCATCCTTATTTTGTGGACGTTTGCCCATCACCGAATTCACCATGACAGGACTTATGGTCACTCCGCCTGCAGCAGCTGGTTGGCCGGCAACTCCAGGAGCGGCTCCATGGATGCTGCCTGTAACATATCGCACTAAAGCTCGATGCACCTGCACCAAGGCCGCATACATAGTGCGCAGTTCCGCGACTGGTATAGTCATATAACGCGGATGTGGGGTGTACCCGGCCAAAACAGGCCAAGTGGCCCCCTCAATAGATAAGGGGCCTAAACGAACCGTGGTAGTCGGTTGTGGGAGGGCGCCATTAAACCAAACACGGTGTTGCCAAGCCGTGAGCGGTACTTCAAGAGTAGTATACGGTCGATAGACAGCGGGAACGTTAGTGTGTTCATATTCATGGAACAGATTATCGTTCGCGTCCACCGCTGGAAAAGTGATCCAAGAGTAGAACACCTCAAAGTGGAAAGCCGGATCGGCTTGAACCACAAAGACTAAATCAACTCCCGCGTCGGGCACTCCATACACCCGTAAGTGATCCCGGAGTGCTGTGCGGCTATGCGCCGCTATGTCTATACCCGCCATTACTAACGGGTTTATTCGACAACCTTACAAGAGGCAGCACAAAAGGGTTATGTTTAAGAAACCTTTTTTAACAACTTCAAGCTTGAAAGAACCTACAAAAACTTCAATATAGGAGGTATCACCATCACACACGCCTCCGGAAGCGTATGTGAGGGTATTGTGGACAAGCACAAGTACTACTCAAGCGTCCCGCAGATAAGCTGCCCCACTCGTTGGTCGCGCCATGTCATAAGGTTTCTGCACATACAGAGCTATGCACAGGATAATAGGACTTCGGAATATAGTGGTGAGCCAACCATAGACCTTAGCACCCAAAACCCCAACCCAACTAGCCTTAGCGTCCCATTAGCACCAATGTACCAATGATTAGACAACCCAGAACACGGTATCTCTCTCTCTCAGGACTCGCAGAAGCAAGAACACTCTTTCGTCACACTCGTACCTGTCCACAACGTGCGTAATAAGAGACACTGTGTAGTTCAAAATGTTTATTTCGACTTACGTGCTCTAAGATACAGTACACGTGTCAGTACTACTAGCATAATACATATGAATAATATAATCAGCATAGTTACAACTCCATAGAATACGAACGGGGAAAGCATCTCATAATGCAGTGGATATATGTCTAACTAACATTACCACCCTCCCCGTGCTGGAAGCTAGTTTATTATACAAATAGAAGACCTCTGGGCTTTGACTAGCGAACCCCCATACCTCAGTCTCTAGATGCAAAACTACATCAGCAGACAATCACAGCTCTTCTCCCTGGAAAGGTTTTCTCCAACTGTTTCTAGAGCGGGCGAACCGCAATATTAAAGGCACACTAATTTCTCCATGGCAGCTGTACATGGTGTTATGTCTAGGTGCGAGGGACAGGCCAAATCAGCAAGAACAAGGAGACACTGTTATTCGACCTTGTACATGTTGTGCAGTCTGAGCCCAAATCGAACAGGAGAAAAGGTGAGAGACAGAAAATGCAGACAGCGCTAAAATAACATGGCAAGAGCAGAGGTCGAGAGAACAACAGCTCAGAGTAACGTGTGCAAAGAAAAGCAGCATGGCAGCCAGGCCCAGGCCAACCCAGCAAGGCAGGCCAGGGCTAGGCCGCCGCAAACCACAAGACAGCACGTGCAGGTTAAAAGTTCACCATTGTTTTAAGTTCGAACAGTGCCTTCCAAATGCAAGTAGCAGGTGTAGTTGAACTGAGCAAATTTCATCCTATCATATGAACTCTACGTTGAAACTGCTTTTTATTAACCAATGACAAAGATGCTTTTCGACAAACTAATATGCACCCTACTTTTTAGTAAACAATGTTTTTCATCTCCCAATCAGTTATCGTTTTGTATGAGAAAAAAAGTAGTTCCCCATCTTTAAACATATCTCTTATTTCTACGAACGGACTGCATGAGCTACAGACATCTATCCATATCTTCCAGCTACACCTTCAAAATGCTAGTGTGGATCGTAGGACATAGCTATGTTTTCTGGTGCAAGAGGTATGCAGAACAGAGACATATTGACTTAGACCTAGGTTTACAAAATGTGGACATTAAATGGTTTGGACAGAGAGGATTGAAGTGGCACCAATTACTCCCTTTGGTTAAAACTTGTTTGCATCTCCAACTCCTTGACCTCATGATTGTGCACTGTGGTGGAAATGACCTAGGCACATTGACTGGGGTAGGTTTGGAAATGCTAATGAAGGACACCATTAGACAATTGATGTTGCTTTTGCCTCAAACTGTCTTTGTATATTCCAATATATGCCAAAGACAGAAGTGGAAATGGTCAAACAAATTTTGTCCTCAGATTGAAAAATCTAGGAAGAATGTCAACAAAGCTGTGTCTGCATTCCTCAGAGACCATAGAATGGGGTCGATCTACAACAACAACATACGTTATGATATGGCTGATATCTACAGAAGTGATGGAGTACACTTCACAGATCAGGGAAATCGAGTTTTTCTGAATAACCTGAAGCTGTGCATCCACACTTATATGTAGCTCCAACTAATAAACACAAAGGCTCTTTTTAGAGCCGCCTTATATTCCCAATATCGGTTCGCAGACTGACAACTGCGATCCGGCTAGCACAGGGAGACCTGCGGGCCGTCGGGCAGCCTCGCAAAGGGAGAGCTACGGCCCGTGGGCTCGGCTCGCACAGAGAGAGCTACGGGCCATCGGCTTGCAAACGCAGAGCTGTGAGCCAGTGGACTGGTAGTGTTTTATGGTTTAGGGTAGTGCAGTGGTGTTTGTGTAGTGTAGGGGGTCCTGCTGTGGGTAGTGTTTTAAGGTTTACGGTAGTGCATTGGTGTTTGTGTAGTGTAGAGGGTGGTGCTGGGGGTACATTTAGGGTTTAGGGTAGGGCAGTGGTCTTTATGTAGTGTAGGGGGTCCTGCTGTGAGTAGTGTTTTAGGGTTTAGGGTAGTGCAGTGGTGTTTGGGTAGTGTAGAGGGTCGTGCTGGGGTCAGCGTTTTATGGTTTAGGGTAGTGCAGTGGTGTTTCTGTAGTTTAGGGGGTCGTGCTGGGGTAGTGTTTTAGGGTTTAAGGTAGTGCAGTGGTGTTTCTGTAGTGTAGGGGGTCGTGCTGGCAGTAGTGGTTTAGTGTTTAGATATGTAGCGCAGTGGTGTTTGGGTAGTGTAGGGGGTCGTGCTGGGGTAGTGTTTTAGGGTTTAGGGTAGTACAGTGGTGTTTGTGTAGTGAAGGGGGTGGTGCTGGGGGTACATTTAGAGTTTAGGGTAGAGCAGTGGTCTTTATGTAGTGTAGGGGGTCCTGCGGTGAGTAGTGTTTTACGGTTTAGGGTAGTGCAGTGGTGTTTGGGTAGTGTAGAGGGTCGTGCTGGGGGTAGCGTTTTAGGGTTTAGAGTAGTGCAGTGGTGTTTCTGTAGTTTAGGAGGTCGTGCTGGGGTAGTGTTTTAGAGTTTAAGGTAGTGCAGTGGTGTTTCTGTAGTGTAGGGGGTCGTGCTGGCAGTAGTGGTTTAGTGTTTAGTTACGTAGTGCAGTGGTGTTTGGGTAGTGTAGGGGGTCGTGCTGGGGTAGTGTTTTAGGGTTTAGGGTAGTACAGTGGTATTTGTGTAGTGTAGGGGGCGGTGCTGGGGGTACATTTAGAGTTTAGGGTAGTGCAGTGGTCTTTACGTAGTGTAGGGGGTCCTGCTGTGAGTAGTGTTTTACGGTTTAGGGTAGTGCAGTGGTGTTTGGGTAGTGTAGAGGGTCGTGCTGGGGGTAGCGTTTTAGGGTTTAGAGTAGTGCAGTGGTGTTTCTGTAGTTTAGGAGATCGTGCTGGGGGTAGTGTTTTAGAGTTTAAGGTAGTGCAGTGGTGTTTCTGTAGTGTAGGGGGTCGTGCTGGGGGTAGTGTTTTAGGGTTTAGGGTAGTGCAGTTGTGTTTCTGTAGTGTAGGGGGTCGTGCTGGCAGTAGTGGTTTAGTGTTTAGTTACGTAGTGCAGTGGTGTTTGGGTAGTGTAGGGGGTCGTGCTGGGGTAGTGTTTTAGGGTAGTGCAGTGGTGTTTCTGTACTGTAGGGGGTCGTGCTGGGGTAGTGTTTTACGGTAGTGCAGTGGTGTTTCTGTAGTATAGGCGGTCGTGCTGGGGATAGATTTAGGGTTTACGATAGTGCAGAGGTGTTTGGGTAGTGTAGGGAGTCATGCTGGGGGTAGATTTATCGTTTAGGGTACTGCAGTGGTGATTGTGTAGTGTAGGGGGTCATGCTGAGGGTAGTGTTTTAAGGTTTAGGGTAGTGCAGTGGTGTTTCTGTAGTGTAGGGGGTCGTGCTGGGGGTAGTGTTTTAGGGTTTAAGGTAGTGCAGTGGTGTTTCTGTAGTGTAGGGGGTCGTGCTGGCAGTAGTGGTTTAGTTTTTAGTTAGGTAGTGCAGTGGTGTTTGGGTTGTGTAGAGGGTCATGCCGACAGACTGACTCACAGAGCTCCGAGCCAATGGACTGGCTTCTAAAGGCATAGCCGCGACCTCGTGATGTGGGGAGAGGCAGCGTGAAAGGAGTATCTTACACAGACACAGATGCCAGTGTTGCCTTGCAGAGGTAAAACTACACACCTGATGGCTTCTACACGGAGAGGTGCGAGCTGACGGATTAAGTCACAAAATGGCTGCCAACACTTCCTAGTTTCAACCGTTCACAGCCAATGAGCCGCGAGCTCGTGCTCGTAACCCTCAGCCAATCAGTTGTCAGAATTCTCGAATATCGATATTTGTAAAATTTGATATTTCTCAAAAACTACTGAACAGATTTACACCATTTCAACAAAAGCGCGCTTTCTGGACCACAACCTTTCTCCCTCACAAATTTGGCGTAATTCCGTTCAGCAGTTTGACCTGTAGCCTTGTCTAAAGTTTCCTATGGAAAATGCATTGAGAAAACACATTTTGGGACTCCCCTTTTTCTCAGCCCCCTTGACCAATCACCCCCAAACTTTCAAGATAGGAGCTGATCAAAAAGAGAAACTTTTTGAAAATTTCGTAAAGATTCGTCAAACGACGCCAAAGTTATAAGCACATGGAGGGCTCCAGGAGAGGGCCCGCGCAACCCCCCAGCCAACATGAGTGAAGCCCCGGGGCTGCGGGACCTCAGCGGGCCCCCGCAGCCCCAGCAACCCCCAGCTATTATTTTTTAAGAAATGCCCGCGGGACCTAGCCCACTCGGGGACCTCATTAAAATAAAACGCGGGAACCCGCGACCCCAGCGCGAATTGCGCCGATTTTTTTTAATAAAAAATGCTTTTTGGGCCCTGGGGTCCTTCTGGGACCCCTGAGCAGGCCTAGGGGTCACGGTGTTTCTACCCTGCCCCCTTCTCTTGTTTTATACCTTTGTTTCTCTGTTTTCTAGTGACTCGCTTCTACCGAGCCACAAGATGGCTGCCAACACTTCCTGGTTTGGAGTGTTCGCAGCCAATCACAGTGAAGCTCGTGCACGGGACTTAGGCTCCGCCCAGATATCGAAACTTTTATTTTTCTTATTTCTCAGCAACCCCTGAATGGATTTACACCATTTTACAAAAGATCGCTTTCTGATCCAAGCACTACCTTTTTGCCAAATTTGGGGTAATTCCGTTCAGTAGTTTCGGCTGTAGCTCGTCGCAAAATTTCCTATGGAAATTAACATGGAGAAAATGTGTTTTGGGACCCCCTTTTTTCTCAGCCCCCGCTTGACAAATCACCCCCAAACTTTCAAGATAGGAGCTAACCTAAAAAGTGCAACTTTTTGCAAAATTTCATAAAAATTCGTCAAACGACGCCAAAGTTATTAGCAAATCAAAAAATTCTTTTTCTATGGAAACTAGGTTGTAACTATAACTACCTACTGGCGACCGCCAGTAGGTAATATATTTATATATATCACTGAAAAAACAAAGGTTACAGGGACGTTATAGTTAGGCTGACATTTCACTTGTATAAAACCAGAGAAGTTCAGCAGTTATAGTCAGCTGAACTAACTATAACTCGCACCCCTGCAATGCACTGCTTATGACCTCACATATTACATCACTCATTACACAGTCAGTGACATCACTGATGACATCACTGATGACATCTCAAATGACATCACTCATGACATCATCTAGTGACTGTGAGTGTTTTTAAAATGTTTATGAGTGTTAAATATATATACCAAGGTGTATTGATGAATTAGTGGGTGTATGAGTGCCTGTGTGGTTGATTCAGTGGGTGCATGACTGACTGTATAAGTGAGTGATTAGGTCTCAATGAATGTATGGGTCACTGACTAGGTTGTCTAAATGCCTGTATCAGTCTGTCAAATGGTGTCTAAGTGGCTGTATGGGTTGGTGAGTGGGTATGTGAGAGTCTGTATGGGTGATTGGCTGTCTGAGTACCTGTATGGATATATTAGTATCTGTGTGGGTGGGTGAGGGGGAGTGACTCCCTGCATGGATGAGTGAGTGGGTGAGTCAGTGGCTGTATGGTTAGTGAGTGTTTAAGTTAAGTTCTGTATAAATGACTGAGAGTGGATGGATGTGTCAGTGGTATATGGTTGAGCAACTGGATATGTGAAAGACAGTATAGCTGAGTGTTCGAGTATATGAGTGACTGTATGTGTGAATGAGGGATTGTGATAGTGGCTGTATGGGTTAGTGAGTGCATGTTTGAGGGGCTGTGTGAGTGAGTATATGTTTGTATCTGTATGAATAAGTGTGTGGGTGTGTGTATAGTTGTATAGGCAAGTAAATAGCTGTGTGATTGACTCTATAGGTGAGTGAGTAGGTGTGCGAGTAGCTCTATGAGTGACTAACAGAGTGTGAGTAGATGTATGGGTGTATGAGTGGATATATGAGTGGTTGTCTTAGTGAGTGAGTTGGTGTATGAGTGGCTGTATAGGTAACTGAGTGGATGTGTGTATAGACCTATGAATCAGTGAGTGGTTGTGTAAGTACTAGTATGGGTGGGTCAATGGTTTTGATAATGTTGGAGTGGGTGTATGAAATGTTATATTGGAGTGTGAGTGGGTGCATCAGAGATTCTACAGATGATGGCATCAGTGATGCCATCAGTGATGTAATTTGAGATGTCATCAGTGATGTCATGAGTGATTTCTCTGACCAGGTCATGAGTGATGTAATATGTGAGGTCATAAGCAGTGCATTGCGGGGGCGTGAGTTATAGTTAACTCAGCTAACTCTAACGGCTGAATTTCTCTGGTTTTGTGCAAGTAAAATCTGACCCTAACTTTAACGTCCCTATAACCTTTGGTTTTTTTCAGTGAATGTCTAAGGTGTTTTTAATTCTATTTCCCAACTATAACACCCCCATAACCTTTTGTTTTTTCAGTGCAATTCTAAGTTTTTTTATATGCTAAATCCTAACTATAACACCCCTGTAACCTTTGCTTTTTTCAGTACATTTCTAAGGTTTTTCAAATTCTATTTCCCAAATATAACATTCATGTAACCTATGATTTTTAATTGAATTTTTAAGGTTTTTAAATTGTATTTTCTATCTAAAATAGGGCAATAAGGTGTATTTTTTATAAGCTTTTATATAATTCAGTGGATTAATAAGAGCTGTTTTTTTTCTTTACATTTTGTATATTCGCAACGACGTCACGATACCCACAGTGACATCGCAAAAGGTGCATGTTTTAGAGGAAGTCTTAAGCATATATATAGACAGAATTTACTTAATAACAGACACTAGTTGTTTAGTAATGTAGAGTTTATATTTGAATTTGTGTGATGGTTTTGTGAAAAAAAATCTTCAATGTGGTGTTTTATATATTCGCGGGGACGCTGTAGACCGCGGCCGAGTCGGTAATCGTGAAGTGTGCGTGTGTTTTTCAAAACTCGGGGTCACATACTTAGACATATTTTAATTAATATTTGACACAATTTGTTTATTGATATACTCTTTAAACCTAACTTTTGAAAGAATTTTTTCAACTAAAAGCCTTTTATTTGGTGTTTGTGTGATCGCAGCGATGCCGGAAGTCACGATGACGTTGCTAACGGCGATGAACGATTGTTTTTGGTAAGGTGTTTAATACATATTTATACATATTACATAGTATTATACACATTTGGGGATTAATATCAGTCGATTAACCTTTGCATTTGACTTCTTATTTTCAAACAAAATATTATTCTGTTCAATTTACAGTCTTCGCGATGACGCTGATCGTCGCAAAGATCATGTGACCGGGAAAGAAAGAAATATGACTGAATGATACACTTTTCAACTATAACATTGGGAAGAACACACCCAACACCTTGCTGGTTCATTCTCTGAGAGCACTTCAGTGAGAGAAGGTGTCTGCAATTTTCTGGTGTAATTTAAACAACTTTATTAAACAAATGGCAACTCAGACAACAGAACAGGGGGAAGACCAGCAACAGCAGGAAAACCAGGAAGTACATTCTAAAGAGTCTGAAGATGAGGGGCCTCCACAGAAAAAAAGCAGCATCACATGGTAGTTTTTCACAATTCTTTATGGAGAATCGAAAACTGCAGCAAAAATTGTGCAGGGCACAATTAGTGATGAGACGTTGTCGAGAGTTACAAATAAAAATCTCTAGTGGAACAACTTCAATGCTCTAAGATCTGAAAACTTTCCACAACAACTGATTAAAAGCTGCAAAGAGACAACGAGAGGCTGAACGTCTATCTACATCTTTAGCAAGTGCATCAACAGTAACACCTGGAGAAAGAGTGCATTTTGAAGTTCAACAAAAATCTCAAGGTATCGCACCTGAATGCAGCCGGATGGGCACTTATTGTATGGACTGTGGAGTTGTGGTTAGTGCTGGTGAGCATAGCATAACAGCTTTCTACAACAGTTGCAACTCACAAATGTTGATTTTGTCTTTGAGTCATTGCAGCATTCCTATGTTTTTGAGAGATTCTTCAAGTTTTTCCACTGCCAGTTGCAGTTAATTTTTGCTTCAAAAAAGAAAGAAAAAATCAATGAGTTGAAAAATCACAAAAAAACTCCAAACCTCCAAATTAAAAAAACATTTTTACAGTTATAAAAAATAACTAAATGAATGAATGAGTGTATAAGTATGTCTATAATCTTTGCAATAGAGAATGACTGGATGAGTGGCGTATTAAAGAATGAATGAATGCAAGAGTGGTGCATGGATAATGGAATGAGTGCATGGGCAGTGCCTGAGTGAATAGATGAGTGCATTGGTAGTGCTTGATGAATGGGTGACTGCATGAGTAGTACCTCAGTGAATAGATAAATTGTATGGGTAGTACCTGAGTGAATGGATGAGTGCAAGGATAGTGCCTGGCTCATTGGATGACTGCATGGGTAGTGCATGAGTGAATGGAGGAGTGCATGGGAACTGCCTGACTGAATTGATTAGTGCAAAGTTAGTGACTGTGTGATTGGATGTGTGCAAGGGTAGTGCCTGGGTGAATGGATGAGTGCATGGGTAGCGCCTGAGTGAATGGATGAGGGCATGGGTGGTGCCTGGGTGATTGGGTGAGTGCATGGATAGTGCCTGGATGATTGCATGAGTGCCTGGGTAGTGCCTGAGTGATAGCATGAGTGCATGGGTACTGCCTGGGTGATTGGATGAGTGCATGAGTATTGTCAGGGTGATTGGATGAATGCATGGCTAGTGCCTCAGGGAATGGATGACTGCAAGAGTAGTGCATGTGTGATTGGATGAGTGCATGGGCAGTGCCGGGGTGATTGGATGAGTGCATGGGCTGTGCCTGAGTGATTGGATATGTGCATGAGTAATGCCTGTGTGATTGGATGAGTGCATGTAGAGTGTCAAGGTGATTGGATGAGTGCATGGGTAGTACCTGGGTGATTGATGAGTGCATGGGTAGTACCTGGGTGACTGTATGACTGTATTGGTAGAGCCTAGGTGATTGTATGAGTGCACGAGTAGCGCAAGGATGATTGCATGAGTGCATGGGTAGTGCCTGGGTGATTGGATGAATGCATGCATAGTGCCTGGAAGATTGCAGAGTGCATGAGTAGTGCCTGAGTGAATGGATGTATGCATGGGTAGTGCCTCAGTGACTGGATCACTGCATGAGTAGTGTCTGAGTGAATGGATGACTGTATGGGTAGTGGCTGGGTGATTCGATGAGTGCATGATTAGTGCCTGAGTAAATGGATGAGTACAAAGGTGGCGATTGAATGTGTGCATGGGTAGTGCCTACGTGAATGGATGAGTGCATGGGTACCGCCTCATTGAACGGATGAGTGAAAGGGTAGTGCCTGGGTGATTGGATGAGTGCATGGGTAGTGCATGGGTGAATGCATGGGTGCATGAGTAGTTCCTGGGTCATTGGATGAGTGCATGGGTAGTGGCTGGGTGATTCGATGAGTGCATGATTAGTGCCTGAGTAAATGGATGAGTACAAAGGTGGTGATTGAATGTGTGCATGCGCAGTGTCTGAGTGAATGGATGAATGCAAGGGTAGTGCCTGGGTGATTGGATGTGTGCATGGGTAGTGCCTGGGTGAATGGATGAGTGCATGGGTAGTGCCTGAGTGAATGGATGAGTGCAAGAGTAGTGCCTGAGCAAAATGAGGAGTGAAAGGGAAACACCTGAGTGATTGGATGAGTGCAAGGTTGTGCCTGGATAATTGGATGAGTGCAAGGGTAGCACCTGGGTGATTAGGTGAGTGCAGGTATAATGCCTGGGTTATTGGGTGAATGCATGGACAGTGTGTGGGTGATTGGATGAGTGCATGGGTAGTGCCTGGATGATTGGATGAGTGCATGGGTAGTGTCTGGGTGATTAGATGAGTGTATGTATAGTGCCTGGGTGATTGGGCGAGTGTGTGGATAGTGCCTGGGTGATGGGATGAGTGCATGGGTACTGCCTGGGTGACTAGAGGAGTGCAACAGTAGCACCTGGGGGATTGTGTGGGTGCATGGGTAGCACCTCATTGAATGGATGAGTACAAGGGTAGTGCCTGGGTGATTGGATGAGTGCATGGATAGTGTCTGGATGATTGCATTAGTGCATGAGTGGTGCCTGGGTGATTGGATGTGTGCATGGGTAATGCCTGGTTAATTGCATGAGTGCATTGGTAGTGGCTGGGTGATTTGATGACTGCATGAGTAGTGCCTCAGTAAATGCATGAGTGTATGGGTAGTGTCTGAGTGAATGGATTAGTGAATGAGTAATGCCTAGGTAATTAGATGAGTGCATGTGTAGTATATCAGTGAATTCTTGAGTGCAAGGGTACTGCCTTGGTCATTGGATAAGTGCATGGGTAGTACCTGAGTGAATGACTCACTGCATGAGTAGTGCCTGAGTGAATGTATGACAATATGGGTAGTGGCTGGGTGATTGGATGAGTGCATGAGTAGTGCCTAAGTGAGTGAATGAGTCCAAGGATAGTGCCTGAGTGAGTGGATGAGTGCAAAGGTAGTGCCTCGGTGAATGTGTGAGTGCACAAGTACTGCCTAGGTGATTGGATGAGTGCATGGGTAGTGCCTGGGTGATTGGATGAGTGCATAGGTAGTGCCTGAGTGAAATAGTTAGTGCAAGGGTAGTACCTGGGTGAGTGGAGGAGTGCATGAGTAGTGCCTGGGTGATTGGATGAGTGCATGGATAGAGCCTGGGTGATGGGATGAGTGCATGGGTAGTGCCTAAATGATTGGATAAGTGCCTAGGTACTGCCTGGGTGAGTGGATGAGTACAAGAGTAGCACCTGGGTGATCGAATGAGTGCATGGGTATGCCTCATTGAATGGATGAGTGCAAGGGTATTGCCTAGGTGATTGGATGAGTTCATGGGTAGTGCCTGGGTGATTGGATGAGTGCATGGGTAGTGCCTGAGAGAGAGAAATAGTGCAAGGGTAGTGCCTAGGTGAGTGGAGGAGTGCATGAGTAGTGCTCGGGTGATTGGATGAGTGCATGGCTAGTGCCTCAGCAAATGGATGACTGCAAGGGTAGTGGCTGGATGATTGGATGAGTGCATGGATTCTGGCTGGGTGATTGGATGAGTGCATGGGTCGTACCTGGTTGAATATATGACTGCATGGGTAGTGCCTGAGTGCATGTATGAGTGCATGGGTACTGCTTGGGTGATTGGATTAGTGCATGGGTAGTGCCTGCTTGATTGTGTGAGTACGTGGGTAGCACCTGAGGCAATGGATGAGTGCATGGATAATGGCTGGGTGAATAAATCAGTGCATGGATAGTGCCTGAGTGATTGGATGAGTGCATGGGTAGTGCCTGGGTAAATAGATGAATACATGGGTAGTGCCTGGGTAAATGGGTGAGTGCAAGGATAGTGACTGGGTGATTGCATGAGTGCATGGATAGTGCCTGGGTGATTGCATGAGTCCATGGGTACTACCTGGGTGATTCATGAGTGCGTGGCTAGTGCCTGGGTGATTGCATAAGTGCATGGGTAGTGCCTGCGTGATTCGATGAGTATATGGGTAGTACCTGGGTGATTGATGAGTGCATGGGTAGTGCCTGGGTGTCTGTATGACTGTATGGGTAGAGCCTAGGTGATTGTATGAGTGCACGAGTAGTGCAAGGATGATTGCATGAGTGTATGTGTACTGCATGGGTGATTGGATGAGTGCCTGTATAGTGTCTGGATGATTGCATGAGTGCATGGGTAGTGCCTGGGTGATTGGATGAGTGCATGTACAGTGACCGATTGATTGGGTGAGTGCATGGATAGAGTACGGGTGATTGGATGATTGCATCTATAGTGCCTGTGTGAATGGATGAGTGCAAGAGTAGCACCTGGGTGATTTTATGAGTGCATGGGTAGCACCTCATTGAATGGACGAGTGCAAGGCTAGTGTCTGGGTGATTGAATGAGTGCACAGATAGTGCCTTGGTGATTGGGTGAGTGCATGGATAGTGCTTGGGTGATTGGATGAGTGCATGGGTACTAGCTGAGTGAATGGATGAGTGCAAAGGTGATGACTTGGTGATGGGATGCGTGCATGGGTAGTGCCTGGTTGAATGGATGAGTGCATTCATAGTGCATGAGTGAATAGAGGAGTGCATGGGTAGTGCCTGAGTGAATTGATGAGTGCAAGGGTAGTGCATGAGTGAATGGATGAGTGAATGGATAATGGCTGGATGACTGAATGAGTGGATGGGTAGTGACTGGGTGATTGGATGTGTGCATGGGTAGTGCCTGGGCAATTGAGTGCATGGGTGGTGCTTGGGTGATTGCATATGTGCATGGGCAGTGCCTGGGTGATTGGGTGGGTGCATGGGTAGTACCTGGGTGATTGATGAGTGCATGGGTAGTGCCTGGGTGACTGTATGGGTAGTGCCTGGGTGTTTGGATGAGTGCATGCATAGTGTCTGAAAGATTGCATGATTGCATGGGTAGAGCCTGAGTGAATGGATGAGTGCAAAGGTAGTGCCACATTGAATGAATGTGTGCATGAGTACTGCCTGGGTGTTTGGATGAGTGCATGAGTAGTGCCTGGGCAATTGGATGAGTGCATGGGCAGTGCCTGAGTGAATGGATGAGTGTAAGGATAGTGATTGAGTGAATGTATGACTACAAAGGTAGTGCCTCACTGAATGAATGAATGCATGGGCAGTGCATCATCGATTAGATGAGTGCAAGGGTAGCACCTGAGTGAATGATGAGTGCATGGATAATGGCTGGATGAATGAATGAGGGCATGGGTAGTGACTGGGTGATTAGATGTGTGCATGGGTAGTGCCTGGGTGAATGATGAGTGCATGGGTGATTGCATAAGTGCATGGGCACTGCCTGGGTGATTGGGTGAGTGCATGGGTAGTACCTGGGTGATTGATGAGTGCATGAGTACTGCCTGGGTGATTGGATGAGTGCATGAGTAGTACCTGGGCGATTGGATGACTGCATGGGTAGTGCCTGAGTGAATAGATGAGTGCCAGGGTAGTGCCTGGGTTAATGGATGTGTATATTGGTAGTATCTGGGTAAATTATGAGTTCATGGCTGGTGCCTGGGTGATTGCATGAGTGCATGGGTGGTGCCTGAGTGATTGAATGAGTGCATGGGTAGTACCTGGGTGATTGATGACTGCATGGGTAGTGCCTGCGTGATTGTATGTCTCTATGGATAGATCCTAGGTGATTGTATGAGTGCATGAGTAGTGCAAGGGTGATTGCATGAGTGTATAGATAGTGCCTGAGTGAATGGATTAGTGCATGAGTAGTGCCTAGGTGATTGGATGAGTGCATGGGTAGTATATCAGTGAATGCTTGAGTGCAAGGGCACTGCCTTGGTCATTGGATAAGTGCATGGGTAGTGCCTGAGTAAATGAATTACTGCACGAGTATTGCCTGAGTGAATGGATGACTATATGGGTAGTAGCTGGGTGATTGGATGAGTGCATGAGTAGTGCCTGAGTGAGTGAATGAGTGCAAGGATAGTGCCTGAGTGATTGGATGAGTGCATGGGTAGTGCCTGAGTGATTGGATGAGTGCATGGGTAGTTCCTGAGTGAAAGGATTAGTGCAAGGGTAGTGCCTGGGTGAGTGGAGGCATGCATGTGCAGTGCCTGGGTGATTGTATGAGTGCATGGCTTTTGCCTCAGTGATTGGATGACTGCAAGAGTAGTGCCTGGGTGATTGGATGAGTGCCTTGGTACTGGCTGGGTGATTGGATGAATGCATGGGTAGTACCTTGTTGATTATATGACTGCATGGGTAGTGCCTGAGTGAATGTATGAGTGCATGGGTGCTGCTTGGGTGATTGGATTAGTGTATGGGTTGTGTCTGCTTGATTGTGTGAGTGCGTGGGTAGCACCTGAGAGAATGGATGAGTGCATGGATAATGGCTGGGCGTATGAATCAGCTCATGGGTAGTACCTGAGTGAATAGATGAGTACATGGGTAGTGCCTGGGTAAATGGGTGAGTGCAAGGGTAGTGCCTGGGTGATTGCATGAGTGCATGGGTAGTGCCTGGGTGATACGACGAGCCTGCGGGTAGTACCTGGGTGAATGATGAGTGCATGCGTGGTGCCTGGGTGGTTGCATAAGTGCATGGGTAGTGCCTGGGTGATTGGATGAGTGCATGGGTAGTACCTGGGTGATTGATGAGTACATGGGTAGTGCCTGGATGACTGTATGACTGTATGAGTAGAGCCTAGGTGATTTGTCTGAGTGCATGGGTAGTGCAAGGGTGATTGCATGAGTGCATGGGTAGTCCCTGGTTGATAGGATGAGTGCATGCATAGAGTCTGGAAGATTGCATGAGTGCATGGTTAGTGCCTGAGTGAATAGATGAGTGCATGAGTAGTGCCTGAGTGAACGGATGACTGTATGGGTAGTGGCTGGGTGATTCGATGAGTGCATGGGTAGTGCCTGAGTGAATGGATGAGTGCCAGGGTAGTGCCTGGGTTATTGGATGTGTGCACAGGTAGTGTCTGCGCAAATGATGAGTGCATGGGTGGTGCCCTGGAGATTGCATAAGTACATGGATGGTGCCTGAGTGATTGGATGAGTACATGGGTAGTACCTGGGTGATTGATGCCTGCATAAGAAGTGCCTGGGTGACTGTATGACTCTATGGGTAGACCCTTGGTGATTGTATGAGTGCACGAGTAGTGCAAGGGTGATTGCATGAGTGCATGGGTAGTGCCTGGGTGATTGGATGAGTGCATGGATAGTGTCTGGATGATTGCATTAGTGCATGGGTGGTGCCTGGGTTATTGGATGTGTGCATGGGTAATGCCTGGTTAATTGCATGAGTGCATGGGTAGTGGCTGCGTGATTCGATGACTGCATGAGTAGTGCCTGAGTAAATGCATGAGTGTATGGGTAGTGCCTGAGTGAATGGATTAGTGCATGAGTAGTACTTAGGTATTTGGATGACTGCATGGGTAGTATATCAGTGAATGATTGAGTGCAAGGGTACTGCCTTGGTCATTTGGTAAGTGCATGGGTAGTGCCTGAGTGAATTAATCACTGCATGAGTAGTGCCTGAGTGAATGGGTGATTATGTGGGTGGTGGCTGGGTGATTGGATGAGTGCATGAGTAGTGCCTGAGTGAGTGAATGAGTGCATGGGTAGTGCCTGAGTGAAAAGATTAGTGCAAGGGTAGTGCCTGGGTGAGTGGAGGAGTGCATGAGTAGTGCCTCGGTGATTGGATGAGTGCATGGCTAGTGCCTCAGTGAATGGATGACTGCAAGGGTAGTGCCTGGGTGATTCGATGGGTGCATGGGTACTGCCTGGGTGATTGGATGAGTGCATGGGTAGTACCTGGTTGATGATATGACTGCATGGGTAGTGCCGGAGTGAATGTATGATTTGGTTACTGCTTGGGTGATTGGATTAGTGCATGGGTAGTGCCTGCTTGATTGTGTGAGTGCGTGAGTAGCACCTGAGGGAATGGATGAGCGCATGGATAATGGCTGTGCAAATTAATCAGTGCATGGTTAGTGCCTGAGTGATTGAATGAGTGCATGGGTAGAGCCTGGGTGAATAGATGAGTACATGGGTAGTGCCTAGGTAAATGGGTGAGTGCAAGGGAAGTGCCTGGGTGATTGCATGACTGCATGGGTAGTGCCTGGGTGATATGATGAGTCCATGGGTAGTACCTGGTTGATTGATGAGTGAATGGGTAGTGCCTGAGTGAAAGGATGAGTGCAAGGGTGGTACCTGGGTGATTGGATGTGTGTATGGGTAGTGCCTGGGCAAATGACGAGTGCATGGGTGGTGCCTGAGTGATTGCATAAGTCCATGGGTAGTGCCTGGGTGATTGGTTGAGTGCATGTATAGTACCTAGGTGATTGATGAGTGCATGGGTAGTGCCTGGGTGACTGTATGACTGTATGGGTAGATCCTTTGTGGTTGTATGAGTGCATGAGTAGTGCAAGGGTGATTATATGAGTGCATGGGTATTGCCTGGGTGATTTGATGAGTGCCTGCATAGTGTCTGGATGATTGCAAGAGTGCATGGGTGGTACCTCAATAAATGTATATGTGCAAGGGTAGTGCCTGGATGATTGCATGAGAGCATGTATAGTGACTTAGTGATTGGGTGAGTGCATGGGTAGTACCTGGGTGATTGATGAGTACATGCGTAGTGCCTGGGTGACTGTATGACTGTATGGGTAGAGCCTAGGTGATTGTCTGAGTGCACGGGTAGTGCAAGGGTGATTGCATGAGTGCATGGGTAGTCCCTGGGTGATTGGATGAGTGCATGCATAGTGTCTGGAAGATTGCATGAGTGCATGGTTAGTGCCTGAGTGAATAGATGAGTGCATGGGTAGTGCCTGAGTGAATGGATCAATGTATGAGTAGTGCCTGAGTGAATGGATGACTGTATGGGTAGTGGCTGGGTGATTCGATGAGTGCATAAGTAGTGCCTGAGTAAATGGATGAGTGCAAGGATAGTGCCTGAGTGAATGGATGAGTGCAAAGGTAGTGCCGCAGTGAATGAATGAGTGCATGAGTACTGCCTGGGTGATTGGATGAGTGCATGAGTAGTGCCTGGGCGATTGGATGAGTTCATGGGTAATGCCTGAGTGTATGGATGAGTGCAAGGGTGGTGCCTGGGTAATTGGATGTGTGTATGGGTAGTGCCTGGGCAAATGATGTGTGCATGGGTGGTGCCTGAGTGATTGCATAAGTCCATGGGTAGTGCCTGGGTGATTGGATGAGTGCATGGGTAATACCTGAGTGATTGATGAGTGCATGGGTAGTGCCTTGGTGACTGTATGACTGTATGGGTAGACCCTTTGTGATTGAATGAGTGCATGAGTAGAGCAAGGGTGATTACATAAGTGCATGGGTATTGCCTGGGTGATTGGATGAGTGCCTGCATAGTGTCTGGATGATTGCATGAGTGCATGAGTGGTGCCTCAGTAAATGGATATGTGCAAGGGTTGTGCCTGGGTGATTGCATGAGTGCATTTATAGTGACTGAGTGATTGGGTGAGTGCATGGATAGTGCATGGGTGATTGGATGATTGCATGTATTGTGCCTGTGTGACTGGATGAGTGCAAGAGTAGTGCCTAGGTGATTTTATGAGTGCATGGGTAGCACCTCATTGAATGGACGAGTGCAAGGCTAGTGTCTGGGTGATTGGATGAGTGCATGGATAGTGCCTTGGTGATCGGGTGAGTGCATGGATAGTGCATGGGTGATTGGATAAGTGCATTGGTACTGGCTGAGTGAATGGATGAGTGCAAAGGTGATGACTGGGTGATTGGATGCATGCATGGGTAGTGCCTGAGTGAATGGATGAGTGCATTTATAGTGCCTGAGTGAATGGAGGAGTGCATGGGTAGTGCCTGAGTGAATGATGAGTGCATGGATAATGGCTGGATGACTGAATGATTGCATGGGTAGTGGCTGGGTGATTGGCTGTGTGCATGGGTAGTGCCTGGGCGATTGATGAGTACATAGGTGGTGCCTGGGTGATTGCATAAGTGCATGGGCAGTGCCTGGGTGATTGGGTGAGTGCATGGGTAGTACCTGGGTGATTGATGAGTGCATGGGTAGTACCTGGGTGACTGTATGACTGTATGGGTAGTGCCTGGGTGATTGGATGAGTGCATGCATAGTGTCTGCAAGATTGCATTAGTGCATGGGTAGAGCCTGAGTGAATGGATGAGTGCAAAGGTAGTGCCACAGTGAATGATTGAGTGCATGAGTACTGCCTGGGTGATTGGATGAGTGCATGAGTAGTGCCTGGGCGATTGGATGAGTACATGGGTAGTGCCTGAGTGAATGGATGAGTGTAATGATAGTGCCTGAGTGAATGTATGAGTACAAAGGTAGTGCCTCAGTGAATGAATGAATGCATGAGTACTGCCTGGGTGATTGTTTGAGTGCATGAGTAGTGCCTGAGCAATTGGATGAGTGCATGGGTAGAGCCTGAGTGAATGGATGAGTGCCAGGGTAGTGCCTGGGTTATTGGATGTGTGTACAGGTAGTGTCTGCGCAAATGATGAGTGCATGAGTGGTGCCTGGGAGATTGCATAAGTGCATGGGTGGTGCCTGAGTGATTGGATGAGTACATGGGTCATACCTGGGTGATTGATGCCTGCATGAGTAGTGCCTGGGTGACTGTATGACTCTATGGGTAGACCCTTAGTGATGTATGAGTGCACGAGTAGTGCAAGGGTGATTGCATGAGTGCATGGGTAGTGCCTGGATGATTGGATGAGTGCATGGATAGTGTCTGGATGATTGCATTAGTGGATGGGTGGTGCCTGGGTTATTGGATGTGTGCATGGGTAATGCCTGGTTAATTACATGAGTGCATGGGTAGTGGCTGGGTGATTCGATGACTGCATGAGTAGTGCCTGAGTAAATGCATGAGTGTATGGGTAGTGCCTGAGTGAATGGATTAGTACATGAGTAGTGCCTAGGTGTTTGGATGAGTGCATGGGTAGTATATCAGTGAATGATTGAGTGCAAGGGTACTGTCTTGTTCATTGGAACGTGCATGGGTAGTGCCTGAGTGAATTAATCACTGTATGAGTAGTGCCTGAGTGAATGGATGACTATATGGGTGGTGGCAGGGTGATTGGATGAGTGCATGAGTAGTGCCTGAGTGAGTGAATGAGTGCAAGGATAGTGCCTGAGTGAATGGATGAGTACAAAAGTAGTGCCTCAGTGAATATATGAGTGCACAAGTACAGCCTAGGTGATTGGATGAGTGCATGGTTAGTGCCTGGGTGATTGGATGAGTGCATGGGTAGTGCCTGAGTGAAAGGATTAGTGTAAGAGTAGTGCCTGGGTGAGTGGAGGAGTGCATGAGTAGTGCCTGGGTTATTGGATGAGGCATGGCTAGTGCCTCAGTGAATGGATGACTGGAAGAGTAGTGCCTGGGTGATTGGATGAGTGCATGGGTACTGCCTGGGTGATTAGATGAGTACATGGGTAGTACCTGGTTCATTATATGACTGCATGGGTAGTGCCAGAGTGAATGTATGAGTGCATGGGTACTGCTTGGGTGATTGTATTAGTGCATGGGTAGTGCCTGCTTGATTGTGTGAGTGCATGGGTAGCACCTGAGGGAATGGATGAGTGCATGGATAATGGCTGTGCGAATTAATCAGTGCATGGATAGTGCCTGAGTGATTGGATGAGTGCATGGGTAGGACCTGGGTGAATAGATAAGTACATGGGTAGTACCTAGGTGAATGGTTGAGTGCAAGGGTAGTGCCTGGGTGATTGCACGACTGCATGGGTAGTGCCTGGGTGATATGATGAGCCCATGGGTAGTACCTGGGTGATTGATGAGTGAAAGGGTGGTGCCTGGGTGACTGCATAAGTGCATGGGTAGGGCCTGGGTGATTGGATGTGTGCATAGGTAGTACCTGGGTGATTGATGAGTGCAAGGGTAGTGCCTGGGCGACTGTATGACTGTATGGGTAGAGCCTTGGTGATTGTATGAGTGCACGGGTAGTGCAAGGGTGTTTGCATGAGTGCATGGGTAGTCCCTGGGTGATTGAATGAGTGCATGCATAGTGTCTGGAAGATTGCATGAGTGCATGGTCACTGCCTGAATGGATGGATGAGTGCATGGGTAGTGCCTGAGTGAATGGATCAATGCATGAGTAGTGCCTGAGTGAATGGATGACTGTATGGGTAGTGGCTGGGTAATTCGATGCGTGCATGATTAGTTCCTGAGTAAATGGATGAGTGCAAACGTAGTGCCACAGTGAATGAATGAGTGCATGAGTACTGCCTGGGTGATTAGATGAGTGCATGGGTAGTGCCTGGGTGATTGGATGTGTGTATGGGTAGTGCCTGGGCAAATGATGAGTGAATCGTGGGACCTGGGTGATTGCATAAGTGCATGGGTAGTGCCTGGGTGATTGGATGAGTGCATGGATAGTACCTGGGTAATTGATGAGTGCATGGGTAGTGCCTGGGTGACTTTATGACTGTATGGGTAGACCCTAGGCAATTGTATGAGTGCATGAGTAGTGTACGGGTGATGCATGAGTGCATGGGTAGTGCCTAAGTGATTGGATGAGTGCTTGCATAGTGTCTGGATGATTGCATGAGTACATGGCTGGTGCCTGGGTGATTGCATGTGTGTATTGGTAATGCCTGGTTAATTGCATGAGTGCATGGGTAGTGCCTGGGTGATTCGATGAGTGCAGGAGTAGTGCCTGGGTATATGGACAGTGTCTGAGTGAATGAATGAGTGCATGAGTGCCTGGGTGATTGTATGAGTGCATGAGGAGTGCCTTGGTGATTAGATGAGTGCATGGGTAGTACCTGAGTCAATGGATGAGTGCAAGGGTAGTGCCTGGGTGATTGGATGTGTTTATGGGTAGTGCCTGGAAAAATGGATAATTGCAAGTGTAGTGCATTTGTGATTGCGTGACTGCATAGGTACTGCTTGAGTGTATGCATGACTCTATGGGTACTACCTGGGTGATTAGATGACTTCAAGTATAGTGCCTGGGTGAGTGGATGACTGCAAGTGGAGTGTCTGGATGAATGAAAGAGTGCAAGTGTGGTGCCTAGGTGATCACATAACTTTATTAGTAGTGACTAAGTGAAGGCATGACTCCATGTGTGGCGCCTTGGTGGATGGATCAGTGCCTTGGTGGATGGATCAGTGAGTAGTGGCTGGGAGATTGGATGAATTGAAGTGCAGTACCTGAGTGATTGGATGACTGCTTAGGTAGTGGCCGGGTGATTGGATGAGTACAACTGTTGTGCCTGGGAGATGGGATGAGTATATGAATAGTTACTCAATGAATCCATCACTAGATTAGTGATTTGACACAGTATATCTCGGCCTCCAACCACTGTGAAAAAATATAAACCAACAAAAATGTATTCGAATTTCATTTTGAACATTAATCAACCAAACAACATACAATATTTTTAACCAAAGCTTTAACTCAACATAGACAAATGTTGTACTGTTTTTTACTGTTTTCAGCTTTCATACTTCTTCACTTTCAACAGTGCTTCGTATGAAGCATCATCATTAAACAGTGGGAAAAACAATCAATGGATTGTAAAATACAAAAACAAATGTGCACAGTATATCATTACAACTAAGTCATACTGTTCACTTTACTCACTACAAGTTTTTAATACTGGCCTTGCTGATAGGTTGCTGCCTTAATGAAAGCAACAATATGTTAAAACTGTTTCTGAAATTTTTATATCTGGTACAAAATGTCCAACAATTATGAAGCAGTCTTCATTTTTGAATATTCTTTTGTAAACATCATCCTAGTTAGTGCAAATGATATCTATAATGTTCTTAGTCCATGTACGAAAAACATAAC
The DNA here is from genome assembly GCA_963921515.1 of Calotriton arnoldi. NCBI lineage: Eukaryota > Metazoa > Chordata > Amphibia > Caudata > Salamandridae > Calotriton > Calotriton arnoldi. The sequence goes on from CAWUFW010000932.1 coordinate 1,815,547, forward strand.
ACACATTACTACATAGAAGTTTCTGCAGCAAAAAACAAAAGGGGACTTTTTTAGTGGTGAAGGGACATTTCACATGCAACTTTAGGCTACTGGTATTATAGTGCCTACATTTACTTTTTATTTGTAGTAACACAATGTAGTCCCCAAATGTTTTATACATTCCTTTCCCGCAGTTAAAAAGAGTCCTTCATTTCTAACAGCTTGCTGTAGATAATACCCCTAATAGGCCGAATAATGTCTCAGAAACACATAGTCCATATATATGTCAACACAATACCACATTTTCTTATCCTAGATTCTCCTTAGAACTTCGGTTCTAGAAATAGCAGATCTGAGTTTTGTAACGTTTTAGCTAGTCTTGATTTGACTGTCACTTGTATGTCGAGGCAATCTGGCGACCCTGTTTGACATCTTAAATATATTGTGTAGTGTCCAGAGGTTATATTAACTCCTTCATGAAATATGATTGCTATAGTTGTGAAAATTCTTTTTGAGATGGAAATGTGTGCAGCTTTAAAGTTTGTAATTTCAATTCCTAATTTACTACCATCCACTCTGCATCGTTGTAGCATGACTATGACATATTTTCCATACCTTTGTGGAAACAACGTTTACCTAACTTCTGATCCACAGTTTGGACAGGTCATATCTTGATGGGCATTTGTAGTTAAATTTTCAAAGGACACAGCTTTAAAATCTGTTATTGTCAAATAGGAGGATTGTTCTGAATTGATTTCAGTGCTAGACATAAATTTACAGTCTTCACAGTTATGGGTCCATTTATAAGTTAAACCAAAGAATTCATCAATATTCACATCTTCTTCGTCTAATAGTCCTAGCATGATCATTAGAAATTCTTGAGCATCCGGCTGAAGATTTTGAGAGAACACTACTGATCCAGTGCAGCCTTCAGTGTGTTTTCTTATTCCAGTAGCAAAGTATATAATACTTATGGCACTTCTTAATTCTTCAAGTAAACTATACAGTTGTGAAGACATCTTTTCATCTACGTTTACTTTAATAGAATTTGTGAAATGAGGCAAGTGGTATACTGCATTTAACCCCTTCGCTGCTAGGCCTTTTCCCCTCCTGTGCTAAGCCTTTTTTTGGCTATTTGGGGTAGTGCGCGCTTAGGCCCCTGTAACTTTTTGACCACATAAGGTATCCATGCCAAATTTGCGTCCTTTTTTTCTAACATCATGGGGATTGTAAAAGTACCCAGGGTTTGTGGATTCCCCTGGAGGGGACCCAGAAATTAGTCAAAATACAGCTAAATTTTGTTTTTTTTTTGGAAAAAGGCAAAAAAAGGGCTACAGATATAAGCGTCTTGATTTTTCCCTGCAAATGGCATCAAAAAGGGGTTGTGGGGATGAAATCACCATCTTCCCAGCTTTCAGGGACAAGCAGACTTTTGTCAGAAAACCAACTTTTTTACACAGTTTTGGCATTTTTCTGGGACATAGCCTATTTTTGCTATTTTTGTGCTTTCAACCTCCTTCCAGTTAATGGTAGAAATGGGTATGAAACCAATAATGGATCCTGGAAAGCCATACATTTATGAAAAGTAGACAAAATTCTGAATTCAGCAAGGGGTCATTTGTGTAGATCCTTAAAGTTTTCCTTATAGAAACTAACAGTTAAATAAAGGAAAAATTGAAAATTAGTTGAAAAAAACAGCCATTTGTGTCAACGTTTTCACCTGTAACTTCTTCTAATTATGACAGCTATTTGAAGGCAATATACCGTTATATCCGCTGGACCTTTCTGGTTGTGGGGATATATAGGACTTGTAGGTTCACCAAGAACCCGACGAACCCAGAGCCAATAATTGAGCAACATCTTGCAATGATTATTTTTTTAAGTACCGGGTATATAGCAATTATTTTGGGAAAATGTATACATGGAAAAATTGTTATGAAAGACACCTATGTATTTCTGAAATGGGAACAAAATGTAGATTTTAGAAACAGTAGATATTTGCACATTTCCGAAATTGGGAGTACCCATACTAGCATGAGAATTATAGGTCATTTTTCAAAATGACTTATTTTTACACATTGTCTTTCATTTGGAAGGCAGAAATGCATCGAAAGTCAATAGGTAATAACAGTTGCTCTACAATTCTGTGTTACCCTAAGTCTCCCGATAAAAATGGTACCTCACTTGTGTGGGTAGCCCTTGTGCCCACAACAGGAAATGGCTCAAAATGCAACGTGGACGTACCACATTTTCACAATGAAAAATTTCCCTTTTTTTGCAAAGTGCCTAGGTGTAGTTTTTGAACCCTAGCTCTGCCGGCACCTAGGGAAACCTAGCAAACCTATACATTTTTGAAAACTAGACACCCAGGGAATCCAGGATGGGGTGACTTGACTGCCTCCCACCAGGTTCTGTTACCCAGAATCCCTTGCAAACATAACAAATTGTCAAAAAAATCACATTTTCCCCACATTTCTGTGGTGGAAAGTTCTGGAATCTGCGTGGATCCACAAATTTCCACCCACCCCACGTTCCCCAAAGTCTAACGAGAAAAATGGTACCTCACTTGTGTGGGTCGGCCTAGTGCCTGCGACAGGAAACGGCGCAAAACGCAACGTGGTCACACCTCAATTTCGCAGTGAAAAATGACCCTTTTGGCAAAGTGCCTAGCTGTAGTTTTTGAACCCTAGCTCTGCCGGCACCTAGGGAAACCTAGCAAACCTATACATTTTTGAAAACTAGACACCCAGGGAATCCAGGATGGGGTGACTTGACTGCCTCCCACCAGGTTCTGTTACCCAAAATCCCTTGCAAACATAAACAATTGTCAAAAAAACCACATTTTCCCCACATTTCTGTGGTGGAAAGTTCTGGAATCTGCGTGGATCCACAAATTTCCACCCACCCCGCGTTCCCCAAAGTCTTACGAGAAAAATGGTACCACACTTGTGTGGGTCGGCCTAGTGCCTGCGACAGGAAACGGCGCAAAACGCAACGTGGTCACACCTCAATTTCGCAGTGAAAAATGACCCTTTTTTGGCAAAGTGCCTAGCTGTAGTTTTTGAACCCTACCTCTGCCGGCACCTAGGGAAACCTAGCAAACCTATACATTTTTGAAAACTAGACACCCAGGGGAATCCAGGATGGGGTGACTTGACTGCCTCCCACCAGGTTCTGTTACCCAGAATCCCTTGCAAACATAAACAATTGTCAAAAAAACACATTTTCCCCACATTTCTGTGGTGGAAAGTTCTGGAATCTGCGTGGATCCACAAATTTCCACCCACCCCGCGTTCCCCAAAGTCTTACGAGAAAAATGGTACCTCACTTGTGTGGGTCGGCCTAGTGCCTGCGACAGGAAACGGCGCAAAACGCAACGCGGTCCCACCTCAATTTCGCAGTGAAAAATGACCCTTTTTTGGCAAAGTGCCTAGCTGTAGTTTTTAACCCTACCTCTGCCGGCACCTAGGGAAACCTAGCAAACCTATACATTTTTGAAAACTAGACACCCAGGGGAATCCAGGATGGGGTGACTTGACTGCCTCCCACCAGGTTCTGTTACCCAGAATCCCTTGCAAACATAAACAATTGTCAAAAAAACACATTTTCCCCACATTTCTGTGGTGGAAAGTTCTGGAATCTGCGTGGATCCACAAATGTCCACCCACCCCGCGTCCCCCAAAGTCTTACGAGAAAAATGGTACCTCACTTGTGTGGGTCGGCCTAGTGCCTGCGACAGGAAACGGCGCAAAACGCAACGCGGTCACACCTCAATTTCGCAGTGAAAAATGACCCTTTTTGGCAAAGTGCCTAGCTGTAGTTTTTGAACCCTACCTCTGCCGGCACCTAGGAAAACCTAGCAAACCTATACATTTTTGAAAACTAGACACCCAGGGGAATCCAGGATGGGGTGACTTGACTGCCTCCCACCAGGTTCTGTTACCCAGAATCCCTTGCAAACATAAAAAATTGTCCAAAAAACACATTTTCCCCACATTTCTGTGGTGGAAAGTTCTGGAATCTGCGTGGATCCACAAATTTCCACCCACCCCGCGTTCCCCAAAGTCTAACGAGAAAAATGGTACCTCACTTGTGTGGGTCGGCCTAGTGCCTGCGACAGGAAACGGCGCAAAACGCAACGTGGTCACACCTCAATTTCGCAGTGAAAAATGACCCTTTTTGGCAAAATGCCTAGCTGTAGTTTGTGAACCCTAGCTCTGCCGGCACCTAGGGAAACCTACCAAACACACACATTTCTGAAAAGTAGACACCCGGGGGCTTCCAGGGAGGTATGGCTTGCGTGGATCCCCCAACGTTTCCTTACCCAGAATCCCCTGCAAACCTCACTTTTAGCTGAAAAAATCACTTTTTCACACATTTTTGTGTGGGAAAGTGGGGCATCACTGGCCTCACACAAATTTCCTACCACCCAGCGTTCCCCCAGGTCTCCCGATAAAAATGGTGCCTCACTTGTGTGGGAGGCCCAAGTACCCGCGACAGGCAAGGGCCCACAACGTAGTGAGGCGACCTCAAAATTGCCTATGTCAAAACCACCTGGTTTTGCAAGTGGAGTCACCTGGGTTTTGGCCCGTGCTCGGCAGCCATCTAGGGAAACCTACCAAACCACACATTTCTGAAAAGTAGACACCCGGGGGCTTCCAGGGAGGTATGGCTTGCGTGGATCCCCCAACGTTTCACTTCCAGAATCCCTTGCAAACCTCAATTTTAGCTGAAAAAATCACTTTTTCACACATTTGTGTGTGGGAAAGTGTGGCATCACTGGCCTCACACAAATTTCCTACCACCCAGCGTTCCCCAGGTCTCCCGATAAAAATGGTGCCTCACTTGTGTGGGAGGCCCAAGTACCCGCGACAGGCAGGGCCCACAACGTAGTGAGGCGACCTCAAAATTGCCTATCTCAAAACCACCTGGTTTTGCAAGGGAGTCACCTGGGTTTTGGCCCGTGCTCGGCGGCCATCTAGAAACCTACCAAACCCACACATTTCTGAAAAGTAGACACCCGGGGGCTTCCAGGGAGGTATGGCTTGCGTGGATCCCCCAACGTTTCCTTACCCAGAATCCCCTGCAAACCTCACTTTTAGCTGAAAAAATCACTTTTTCACACATTTTTGTGTGGGAAAGTGTGGCATCACTGGCCTCACACAAATTTCCTACCACCCAGCGTTCCCCCAGGTCTCCCGATAAAAATGGTGCCTCACTTGTGTGGGAGGCCCAAGTACCCGCGACAGGCAAGGGCCCACAACGTAGTGAGGCGACCTCAAAATTGCCTATCTCAAAACCACCTGGTTTTGCAAGGGAGTCACCTGGGTTTTTGGCCCCGTGCTCGGCGGCCATCTAGGAAACCTACCAAACCCACACATTTCTGAAAAGTAGACACCCGGGGCTTCCAGGGAGGTATGGCTTGCGTGGATCCCCAACGTTTCCTTACCAGAATCCCCTGCAAACCTCACTTTTAGCTGAAAAAATCACTTTTTCACACATTTTGTGTGGGAAAGTGTGGCATCACTGGCCTCACACAAATTTCCTACCACCCAGCATTCCCCCAGGTCTCCCGATAAAAATGGTGCCTCACTTGTGTGGGAGGCCCAAGTACCTGCGACAGGCAGGGCCCATAACGTATTGAGGCGACCTCAAAATGGCCTTTCACAAAACCACCTGGTTTTGCAAGGGAGTCACCTGGGTTTTGGCCCGTGCTCGGCGGCCATCTAGAAACCTACCAAACCACACATTTCTGAAAAGTAGACACCCGGGGGCTTCCAGGGAGGTATGGCTTGCGTGGATCCCCCAACGTTTCCTTACCAGAATCCCTGCAAACCTCACTTTTAGCTGAAAAAATCACTTTTTCACACATTTTGTGTGGGAAAGTGTGGCATCACTGGCCTCACACAAATTTCCTACCACCCAGCGTTCCCCCAGGTCTCCCGATAAAAATGGTGCCTCACTTGTGTGGGAGGCCCAAGTACCCGCGACAGGCAAGGGCCCAAAACATTTTTGATAGGCAATGTTGATGTTGCCTCAAAACGTTTTGTGTCCTTGCCTGTCGCAGGTACTTGGGCCTCCCACACAAGTGAGGCACCATTTTTATCGGGAGACCTGGGGAATGCTGGGTGGTAGGAAATTTGTGTGAGGCCAGTGATGCCACACTTTCCCACACAAAAATGTGTGAAAAAAGTGATTTTTTCAGCTAAAAGTGAGGTTTGCAGGGGATTCTGGGTAAGGAAACGTTGGGGGATCCACGCAAGCCATACCTCCCTGGAAGCCCCCGGGTGTCTACTTTTCAGAAATGTGTGGGTTTGGTAGGTTTCCCTAGATGGCCGCCGAGCACGGGCCAAAACCCAGGTGACCACCCTTGCAAAACCAGGTGGTTTTGAGATAGGCCATTTTGAGGTCGCCTCACTACGTTGTGGGCCCTTGCCTGTCGCGGGTACTTGGGCCTCCCACACAAGTGAGGCACCATTTTTATCGGGAGACCTGGGGGAACGCTGGGTGGTAGGAAATTTGTGTGAGGCCAGTGATGCCACACTTTCCCACACAAAAATGTGTGAAAAAGTGATTTTTTCAGCTAAAAGTGAGGTTTGCAGGGATTCTGGGTAAGGAAACGTTGGGGGATCCACGCAAGCCATACCTCCCTGGAAGCCCCGGGTGTCTACTTTTCAGAAATGTGTGGGTTTGGTAGGTTTCCTAGATGGCCGCCGAGCACGGGCCAAAACCCAGGTGACCCCCTTGCAAAACCAGGTGGTTTTGTGAAAGACCATTTTGAGGTCGCCTCAATACGTTGTGGGCCCTTGCCTGTCGCGGGTACTTGGGCCTCCCACACAAGTGAGGCACCATTTTTATCGGGAGACCTGGGGGAACGCTGGGTGGTAGGAAATTTGTGTGAGGCCAGTGATGCCACACTTTCCCACACAAAAATGTGTGAAAAAAGTGATTTTTTCAGCTAAAAGTGAGGTTTGCAGGGGATTCTGGGTAAGGAAACGTTGGGGGATCCACGCAAGCCATACCTCCCTGGAAGCCCCCGGGTGTCTACCTTTCAGAAATGTGTGGGTTTGGTAGGTTTCCCTAGATGGCCGCCGAGCACGGGGCCAAAACCCAGGTGACTCCCCTTGCAAAACCAGGTGGTTTTGTGAAAGGCCATTTTGAGGTCGCCTCAATACGTTGTGGGCCCTTGCCTGTCGCGGGTACTTGGGCCTCCCACACAAGTGAGGCACCATTTTTATCGGGAGACCTGGGGGAACGCTGGGTGGTAGGAAATTTGTGTGAGGCCAGTGATGCCACACTTTCCCACACAAAAATGTGTGAAAAAGTGATTTTTTCAGCTAAAAGTGAGGTTTGCAGGGGATTCTGGGTAAGGAAACGTTGGGGGATCCACGCAAGCCATACCTCCCTGGAAGCCCCCGGGTGTCTACTTTTCAGAAATGTGTGGGTTTGGTAGGTTTCCCTATGTGGCCGCCGAGCCCCGGGCCAAAACCCAGGTGACCCCCTTGCAAAACCAGGTCATAATGAGATAATGTGTTGTTTATTTCTGCAGCGTGAAAATGTTGGCACAATATTGCAAGGAAAATGTGACAGACATTTTGAGGTTTGCAGGACATTGTGGGTACCATAACTTGTTGGGATCCACAAGAGAGATATCACCATGTACTCCCATGGGTGTTTCGTTTACGACAATATCTACAGTTGGTAGGTTATTCTTAGACGGAATGTACACCTTGGCAGACAGACTAAAAAGACAAAGATTACTGCACAGCCATCTATTCCTCAAGCACACACACATACTGGTTGGATTTGGCACGAGGGTGAGTGATGGTTCAGTATATACAATTGTATTAACAAGTGATTTCACAAAAATGAAATGCACTGTTAATAATTGAAAGGACGAGAAACTGAACCATTGACTCACAGCTCGTGAGCTGTAAAGCCACGACAAGGCACCAACCTCTTTACAGGCCATTCATACACCTTTCATACGTGTGACAAATACAAAACCATTCACACCACCAGCCGCGGGCCCATCACATTACAACACTCACACCAGCAGACAGCGCCATTCAAGGGCCCATCACTTTCACACGCCCACATTCCTAACACAGCAACCACACAACCTGATGGATTGCGTGGAGTGTCGCTCGGCTAGCAGTGTGTGTAGTGACCAGCAGCAAGTCACTACTCACACACTGCCAGCCGAGCGCCACTCCACGCACACCGCCAGCCAAGCACCAGCCTACACACACCACCATCACATTTAGGATTTTTTTATACAAAAAGAAAACACAAACAAATTGCAAATAGATACAAATCTACTAACACAAAATCAGAAACATTGCACTAATGCCAACCTTGAAACAGAACAACAATTCTTAAACATTACAGACCAGGCAGTTCACTTTACCACTCATGGTTGCTCCCAATAATTCTTTTGCTTGTGGTACGCTCTATAACAAGCAGGCACACACAGCCCAGGGTTAGAAGGACACTCAGGGCAGTACATACGAGTCTCCTTCCGCGCACCTCTTCGCCAACAGACTCTACATCTCCTAGTGGGAAAGTCTTTTGAGGATGTAGGAGGAATGTGATCAGGAAAGTGGCGATCTTTCAATCGAGCCACATCCTCCACCACTCCAACTCTAGGAACACTTGCCTGTTCCACAACAACAAGGCTGCCTATGACAGACTCCTGAAACTGAACAAAAGTCAACTTTGACGCAGGAGAACACTCCTTGAACACAACAAAAGCATTGAAAGTTGCTAAATTGAAGAGATGGATGGCCAACTTCTTATACCAAATGTAAGACTTACGAATAGCAGTGTAAGGTTCCAACCTCTGATCTACTCTATCAACACCACCCATGTGCTTATTGTAGTCTAAAATGCACACAGGTTTGCGCACTTCAGCAATCTGACCCCAAACAGCCACAGGTGAAGTACTCTCATCATGGATGGTAGTCAGCATGTACACATCCCTCCTGTCCACAAATTTCACAGCTAGCAGTTCCTCACTACGCAAGGCACTGCACTGTCCCCTCTGAAGTTTTTTGCAAACAAGCTCTTTTGGATAACCTTTACGGTTAGAGCGGATTGTGCCACAAGCAAAAGTGTCCACTTTGAACAATTCCGTAAACAATTGCACAGCAGTGTAGAAGTTATCAAGGTACAAATGGTGGCCTCTGTTAAACAGTCCTCTAGCAAGTTCCCACACAATTTTCTCTGAAACTCCTACTAAAGTGGACGGATAACCAGGGGGTCAATAGTGGAATCCCTACCAGTGTACACACGCAAATTAAAAACATATCCTGTCCTACTCTCAGACAACATATACAGCTTAATTCCATAGCGTGCCCTCTTGCTAGGAATGTACTGCCTAAAAACCAAACGGCCCTTGAACAGCACCAAAGACTCATCAATAGATATTTCTTTCCCTGGAGTATAGATCTCTGAAAATCGATCTACAAAGTGATCAAGAACAGGCCGAATCTTAAAAAGACGGTCACATTCAGGGTGATCTCGTGGCAACGCCAAACCATTATCAACAAAATGCAGCATCCGAAGCAAAAGTAAATACCGATCACGAGTCATAACTGCAGGAAATATGGCCGTTGCCATCAAGGGACTGGTAGACCAATATGAACTCATGGACGGCTTCCTTATCAAACCCATCAAAAAAGTCAAACCCAAAAACTTCTTCATCTCTTCCAGATTTGTGGGACTCCACCGGGTAGCTCTAGAATGGGGCCTAAGTCTGGCACTGTTGTCCCTCAAAAACTGTTCAGCATACAAATTAGTCTGCTCAACAATCTCACCCAAAAATACATCATCCATAAACAACTGAAAATACTGTATAGGCAAATAATGTTCACAATCCACTCTACACCCTGCATAACCACTAAAGGCAGGCAACACCGGCTGCACCATGTTTGGATCAACCCAGAGTCCAGCACTTCCAGTAGGAAGCCTAGCAGCCCCAGGCTGCAATCCAGATGCCTCTTGCACCATCGGCACAGTAGTATCCTCCTCTAAATCAGGCACTTCATCTGCACTGAGAGTACCTTCATCATCCGATGATTCCATGTGGAGAGAAAACTCACTGTCTGAATCTTCCCCTCCCTCCTCTCCCTCAGACGCACTGTCAGTCTCATAATCCTGCTCAGAGGAAGATTCAAGAAGCAAACCAACCACCTGCTGAGCAGTAATTCTACGGCTAGCCATAATGCTTACTAATAAAGGTTACTTGTCAAACAAGTCAACAACAACAAACCCTTTGTAAAAAAAAAGAAATAAACAAAATGTAGCTTTATCACAAAGACCTATATACTCCAACACTATACCACTCACGTGACAGAAGCAGCTAGACTCACCACCACCTACTCTGCACAGACACAGTAAGGATCAACAATATCCCACTAAAAAGAAGAAGAAAAAAATTACACATAAGACAATGCAAAACATCGCAAAGAATTTCATGCTCTGAACACTAACAAATATGCTGCCATTATGGCACCACTTACAAAAAAATTCATTCATGCATGACAATAATACTCATTTGGAGTACACACAACAAAAATATTTTTCTTACCAAATAAATGCAATTACGCAAAACTGCAGAACCACAACTGCCGAAACCGCAAACAGGAATCAAAAGCTTTACACTAGAATAAAAAGGAGGAAAAAAAACATTACAATCACATATGCAAATAATGCACCAGTCCACACACAATCCACCAGCCAAGCTAAGGGGTAGGTGGGCCTAACAGTATAAATAAAATATTCACACCCGTAAAAGGGAGCAACCCTTGCCCTTTTGGCCACTCCCCAACACAAAAATAAAAAAAACCCTGGTGCCTAGTGGGCATTCCTGCTGCACGATCACATGATCGTGCAGCAGGAATGCACAAAGAGGCATCGGGGAAAGGAAAACCCTTTCCTTTCCCTCGATGCCTCTTTTGATCAAACCCCCCCTCCCCGAGCCAAACCTCACCTGATTTCCCGACGCGCTGGAAGCAAATGGCTTCCAGCGCGTCGGGAAGAAAGGGAAACCCTCAATGATGTCAGCGCGCTGACGTCATTGATGGGGCGAGGGAGGCAGGGGAAGCCCTTCCTCTGCCTCCCCAAAAAAAAAACCTAACGATTAGATTCTCACGGGGAGCGCCAGCGCTTCCCCGTGGGTGGTCTTATGACGAGCTGGACTCGTCACGAGCACTGTGTGCCATGACGAGTCCAGCTCGTCATAAGCACCGAAGGGGATAAAGGGTCAGAGCAGGATCTCAGCGGCAGACGAGGAGAAGGAACCTCCTGGTCACAGGAACTACACGAGCATTGCGCTCGAGAAATTCAAGGATGCAAAGACCTCCATCAAGGATCACAGCTAACTTTTCAGGGTGTAAATGGAGAGAAGGCACATCTGCCCTGCATATTTATCCACGAAGATGCCACCGTTTTGTGCAATACCTCTACTCAACTGGAGCACTTTCTACTGGCTAATCAGTAAGTGCTACCTCGTTGGGTAAATGTATAGTGCCTTTCCTACACTACAGCTGCGTAAAAGACCAGAAGAATTGTCTCCAGTGACCTGTGTGTCTGTAACTTTGCCACCGCGCCGAAAGCGCCGGGGTCCTTTGAGTAAGCTGTCCATCATAGTGGGGAAAGGGCGGGCATACGTTGCATACCGCTAGTGTATGTGTGGCGGGGCCAAACGAGCGGGGCTTCTAGGCCCGTTCACATGCCTCTTGTTTATAAAGGGTCAGAGCAGGATCTCAGCAGCAGACGAGGAGAAGGAACCTCCTGGTCACAGGAACTACACGAGCATTGCGCTCGAGAAATTCAAGGATGCAAAGACCTCCATCAAGGATTACAGCTAACTTTTCAGGGTGTAAATGGAGAGAAGGCACATCTCCACGCTCACGAATTCTACACGAGAATTGCGCTCGAGAAAATGAAGGATGCAAAGACCTCCATCAAGGATTACAGCTAACTTGTCAGGGTGTAAATGGAGAGAAGGCACATCTGCCCTGCATATTTATCCACGAAGATGCCACCGTTTTGTGCAATACCTCTACTCAACTGGAGTGCTTTCTACTGGCTAATCAGTAAGTGCTACCTCGTTGGGTAAATGTATAGTGCCTTTCCTACACTACAGCTGCGTAAAGTACCAGAAGAATTGTCTCCAGTGACCTGTGTGTCTGTAACTTTGCCACCGCGCCGAAAGCGCCGGGGTCCTTTGAGTAAGCTGTCCATCATAGTGGGGAAAGGGCGGGCATACGTTGCATACCGCTAGTGTATGTGTGGCGGGGCTTCTAGGCCCTTTCACATGCCTCTTGTTTATAAAGGGTCAGAGCAGGATCTCAGCGGCAGACGAGGAGAAGGAACCTCATGGTCACAGGAACTACACGAGCATTGCGCTCGACAAATTCAAGGATGCAAAGACCTCCATCAAGGATTACAGCTAACTTTTCAGGGTGTAAATGGAGAGAAGGCACATCTCCACGCTCACGAATTCTACACGAGAATTGCGCTCGAGAAAATGAAGGATGCAAATACCTCCATCAAGGATTACAGCTAACTTGTCAGGGTGTAAATGGAGAGAAGGCACATCTGCCCTGCATATTTATCCACGAAGATGCCACCGTTTTGTGCAATACTTCTACTCAACTGGAGTACTTTCTACTGGCTAATCAGTAAGTGCTACCTCGTTGGGTAAATGTATAGTGCCTTTCCTACACTACAGCTGCGTAAAGGACCAGAAGAATTGTCTCCAGTGACCTGTGTGTCTGTAACTTTGCCACCGCGCCGAAAGCGCCGGGGTCCTTTGAGTAAGCTGTCCATCATAGTGGGGAAAGGGCGGGCATACGTTGCATACCGCTAGTGTATGTGTGGCGGGGCTTCTAGGCCCGTTCACATGCCTCTTGTTTATAAAGGGTCAGAGCAGGATCTCAGTGGCAGACGAGGAGAAGGAACCTCATGGTCACAGGAACTACACGAGCATTGCGCTCGACAAATTCAAGGATGCAAAGACCTCCATCAAGGATTACAGCTAACTTTTCAGGGTGTAAATGGAGAGAAGGCACATCTCCACGCTCACGAATTCTACACGAGAATTGCGCTCGAGAAAATGAAGGATGCAAAGACCTCCATCAAGGATTACAGCTAACTTGTCAGGGTGTAAATGGAGAGAAGGCACATCTGCCCTGCATATTTATCCACGAAGATGCCACCGTTTTGTGCAATACCTCTACTCAACTGGAGTACTTTCTACTGGCTAATCAGTAAGTGCTACCTCGTTGGGTAAATGTATAATGCCTTTCCTACACTACAGCTGCGTAAAGGACCAGAAGAATTGTCTCCAGTGACCTGTGTGTCTGTAACTTTGCCACCGCGCCGAAAGCGCCGGGGTCCTTTGTGTAAGCTGTCCATCATAGTAGGGAAAGGGCGGGCATACGTTGCATACCGCTAGTGTATGTGTGGCGGGACCAAACGAGCGGGGCTTCTAGGCCCGTTCACATGCCTCTTGTTTATAAAGGGTCAGAGCAGGATCGCAGCGGCAGACGAGGAGAAGGAACCTCCTGGTCACAGGAACTACACGAGCATTGCGCTCGAGAAATTCAAGGATGCAAAGACCTCCATCAAGTATTACAGCTAACTTTTCAGGGTGTAAATGGAGAGAAGGCACATCTCCACGCTCACAATGGCGCCCTCGTGGGCATTCCTGCTGCACGATCACATGATCGTGCAGCAGGAATGCACAAAGAGGCATCGGGGGAAAGGAAAACCCTTTCCTTTCCCTCGATGTCTCTTTTAGAATCAAACCCCCCCCTCCCCGAGCCAAAACTCACCTTATTTCCCCGACGCGCTGGAAGCAAATGGCTTCCAGCGCGTCGGGGAAGAAAGGGAAACCCTCAATGATGTCAGCGCGCCTCGCGCGCTGACGTCATTGATGGGGGGGGGGCGGGGGGGGCGGGGGGAGGCAGGGGAAGGACTTCCCCTGCCTTCCCCCAAAAAAACCCGACGATCGGATTCCCACGGGGGGAGCGCCAGCGCTTCCCCCGTGGGTGGTCTTATGACGAGCTGGACTCGTCATGAGCACACGAGCACTGTGTGCCATGACGAGTCCAGCTCGTCATAAGCATGGAAGGGGTTAACACTACATTAGCATAACAGTTCACTCCAGATTTATTATCAAAATGATACCCTTTTATTTCCTCATTGTGCTGTAGTTTTCTTTTCTTTCCTTCTTGTTGTTTTTCTTTCTGTTCATCCTTCTGTTCAACCGTGATAGACTGCTTTGATAATTTCCACTTTGGACATGGTATTGCTTTTTGAACCACAGGATACTGGCCTAAATGAGGAGCATATTGAGCTCTTATCCGATTATACTCCATTACGCAGTTCACATCAGCACTTACTTTCTTCTCATCAAAATCAATCAGAAATAAACCAGAAAATGTTCTAATTTGCGACAAAGCAACACATGACATTCCTTCTTTGAATACACTACTACCAATATTAACAAGACCTGTATCTACACTTAAACCTTGCGATTTGTGAATAGCTACTGCATACGCTAAAGACACTGGGAACTGCTTTCACTGGACATACAAGTCTTTCACAAGTGGGAAATGTTCAACGCATCTACCAATCTGCTTAACTTTAGCAATATCATCAAAATTTATGGATAAGTATTCCACATTATTTCTGTTTGGATAATTAATACATTTCATAACTTTACCCATTGCGCCATTCACTAGCCCTTCTTCAACATTTAAATTCCGACATAAGATTACACAACAGTTTTTACAGATACGTAACTGTTTTTCCAATCCTGCAGTTTTCGACATAGACTCTACTAAACTATCTAATATTATTTGCAGTTTTTCTGTTAGTAGCAGTGTAACTCGTTGATGCTCCATTTTATCATTTGCTCTAATTTCGACGATCTCTTCTTTTTCCAGTTGCAATAATTGTTAATTGAGTTTACTGCACTCCTCAAGAGTTGGAATCAAACAAACAATAGACTTCACTTCCTTAACTAAATTATACATTACTTCAGCAGCTGAAACATTACTTGGAAACAAATCTTTGATGACACAGGTTTCTAATACCATCTTTCCGTCTTTTGTGAGGACTCCCACTCTTATGTCCTTTAGTATATCTCCATAATGCATATCTGATGCTTGGTGCATATTTTGGATTAACTCTTTGTATTCAAAGTTTTTCCAAATGTTTACATTTCCGATACTTCCTATTGAATTCCTTGTTTCATTATGTTATGTAGTAGTTTCTTGAATACAGGTTGTCCTTTTACGGGAGTTAGTTGAAGCAGGTCTCCAAAGACTATTAAGTGTTTTCTTCTGAAAAGTACATCATAGTCAGTTTTTAATATTTGCTGCATTCTTAAATGTATAAAAGCTATCATTAGGTTGACACCATGCTGAATTAATCTATAATTAATAGCTTCAATTTCTTTAATACTCTTGCCACTTCATGACAAGTATCACCAGATAATTTGTTGTATTGTAACTTGTCATATTCAACAGGCAGCATTAATAATCGATGAAGGGCAACTCTTATAACATTATGAGCAGCTAAGCCTGTTGCTGCAATGACTGCGCACGACAAATTGGAATCTGCTGTCTTCTGTAGGTAACTTGTCAGTACTTCAATCAAAAAGCTTTTTCCAGTTCCAGCTTGACCGCTTATGTACAATAGAACAGGTTAATATGTACATCATGAACACTTCTTTTTTTCATGGCGAAATCCATGTTCAACTTTACCTTTTTCCTCTTCAAAAATGTATTTCTGATCTACATTCAATTGCTGTATTAGTAGTTCTAGACCAGAGTTTCCCGTCTTACTTGCTGCATTGCATTCTCCACCTCATTCATAGCTAATGCAACTCAATTTTCAATGATTGGCTGTCCAAGAGGCTCTTGACTTCCAGGTGCTGAACTTTGACTGCTCTGAGATTTCGCTCTTGCTATCTCAGCAGCAATTGTTTCTTCTTGTTCAATCTCTTCTCTCAACATTTGATGATACACTGGAAACACTGAGCACTCAATGTTGTCTTTCACAGCGTTGAATGAGTCTTCATAACAGTCAAATTATCCAAGTTGCTCAATTTCAGTTCATCATGGCTTAAACAATTGTAACAAGGCTAAATAGAAAAACTATTTTTTGTCTGCATTGTCAATGGCTGATTAAATTTCTTTTGTTATGTCTCACCAAACATCCTTCCCATCCAGCGACAGCAAATTTACCTTCATATATGTTTTCACTGACACTACTTCTGAAAGTATAATGTTGAAGTATTTCATAGAGACACATCCTTTCCAGATGAGGACTTCTTCTTGGATAGTACGTATCCAGCATGTGACTCTTCAGAATATCTGTACTGTGTTGCTCAAATTCTGCAGGATATTGAATTTCAGGAAAAGACTTCAGTACTCTGTTATGAGAATTAGCAAGCCCTAAACTCACCCATAGAACTCATCTAGATTTAGATAACAAACTAGCTGAACTTAACCAGTCTACTCATTCATAGGAACCTATCTCTCTGTGACAAAGCATTTTCAAACTAAAAACTGTACAATTTCTTCGTAAGACTCTTTTCTGCTGAAATCTCCTCCCAATCTCCTTCATGTCCGTTTTCTCTGACTTTGCTATATAAGATATAACGTATCGAGCAACAGCAATCGAGCTGTCTGCAACAAACTGTACATCCATGTTTGTATTCCACATCTTCAGATTCACAGGGTTGTAGTCATTAATGTACTTGGAGGTCTCTGTTCTTCTTAGGTTGAATGTTTTTTTCGGTGATTTCCTTGTAAGTGTATGTCTAACTGCAGACAAAAAGCTGTTGACTCTTCCTTGTGAGATGACAGGTCGTGGGAATCCGAAACGACATCTTGTTTAAAATTTCCCTTTTGCTCTGTATTTTTGCTGACAGTATTTTCCGGATCTATGATTTTGGAATCGAAGAACTTGTTGTCTTAATATGTTGTTTTTACTCTCCTTTGGGATGGAGCAAGTTACATACTGCTCAATAAAAGACAACACAGAATCATGACGGTCTGTTCCAAAATTTAGGGCATCTTTTACCCACAACAGCATGTGAATATGGTGAGCTCCTCCGACTTGGTACTCTTTATGCCAAAATAAATCAATCACTTCTCCAAGAGGAGGTTTTGTTTTGTTATGATGACAGACATCATTGCTTGAAATCTGTGATTAAAACATCTGCTAACATTTGCTGGGTCTAGCGAGCACAGGTCTCCTGGTGTCTTCAGATGAATGTCTTTCATATTTGAACTTGCCTCCTGCAAGAATTCTAGCAGTTCATCCCATGCATCTTCATCACAACTCAGTGTCAGGAACCAAGTAGGTGCTCCAAAGTTCCTCAACATGCACTTGAGTTCACCATGACGTCGATACCAATATTCATTAGTCCCACGCTGCCATGCCATTAGGTTTATCAAATTGTACTCCAAGTGCTCATCTTTTCCTTGAACTTTCTCAAAAAGTTCTTTTGATGATATATTATGCAAATTAACTCCTGTTTTAAGAATATGATTCACGGCATATGAGAGGCCAGACAAGTCACTCTCAATAATAGGTGAAATATATATGGAATACACTGATGAAATCTAGGGTCTTCTGAATAAAGTCCACTATATCTATACTCAGCTGCAGGTATTTGCACAGGCTGCTCGTCATACCTGCCACCTACTCCAGTAGGAAAAAGATGTAAGAAACACTGAGCTTCTACACTTTTTTCCCACACACTTACTGTAGCTTCTTTTGCCTCCTTCATTTGAAACAGCTCAATGGCATCACCAATAACCTCTTTAGAATGCAAAGGGTTGATGCTATAATGTTCATCTGTTCTGGACTGATCGCCCTTCTCAATCTGACCTGTTGATGGAAATGTCTGATCCTCCATATGTGTGATATCTTGCAGGCTTTCCACATTTCTATTGGAAACATTGTTGTACCAGATATAAAGTTGCTTTTTTAACATTGGTACATCTACTAACTCCTACCATATCTTCTTGTTCTTGGTAGGCACACCATTTACAAGAATTACTAGTCCTTCCTCTAAATCTCTATCTACCCCTACCGTTTCAATGTTTTTCTTGACATCTAATGGCAAATAACTACTCTACCTTTTAGACCTTTCTGCATTTTTGTTGGGGGTAACTCGCCTGTCTTTAGCTCCAAACGTACTATAGCCTGAAATGGATGTATAGTTTGGATAAGAATGGACTCATAAATATTTAAACTGTGAAGTGCTTCTGGAATGGGAATCAGTTCTAACGTGTTATGCACAGCTCTAGCAGGCATTTTATTATCCTCTAATTTATTGTAGCAGTACTTACATACAACTTGTCGTGTGGACAAGTCAAATCATTCTTCTACAAATAAGTACAGTGCAAACTTTTGCTAGTTATCATTATTCTCTTTTTCACTTTTTAAATATGTCAACAGTCCCTGTTTTATTCTTGTCGTGAGTGCGTCTACAACATATACAAACATACTCTGGTTTTTCAGAACATACTGTCTTAAATGTTTTACTCTCTTCTTCAAAACTATCAACTGTAGTACCTGTGTCCTGTACTGCAACGCTTCCTGTTATCAACTCTTCAGTTTCCCTACAGTCTTGTTCTGGACCAAAGAAACAGAACTGCACATCATCAAAAACTTTTTCTACCTCTGCCACAATACCATGCAAAAGTGCCCTATTCATTTCTCCTAAACATAATGCGGGAGTTTTCACATAGTACACCCTCCTAACTAAAGTTCCCATTGTTGAGTGGTGTACAGCTAACATCCTAAAATGATGAAAGGTGCTTTGGCACACTTTCTTTGATAAACAAGCTAATGAGTGTCCCTGCAAATTTGTATGCTTTCTCAGCTTGCAAGGATCCAAACCTTGTAAAGAACTTATTTTGTGTTTTAAAAACTTTGCCTTGGAAATAAACTTAGTAATTTTCTTAATTTATCAATGGATTGCTGTCTAATACTACAAACACAACTACCATTCCATTTGAATGCAGGGGCCTGACTACGTCATCCTTGTACCTCTTCTGCAATAACTTATTCTACATTTCTAGGTACCATCACCTCTTTTGCTATAGGAATGCCATTCTTCATTTCATAACATCATCCTCTTCATCAATAGCATGAACTAATCTGTTATCCTGGAGATAGCTTTCCTCATTAAAGAAAGGCTCTGCACTAGAAGTATGTATCCATTCTCCACTAAAAACTGTACAAATGTTACTTCTATTCACTAATCTTTTCTTCTGGTTTTGCCTCCTCATGCAAAACACTATTTTGTCAAGAGTCTTCATTTTATTTAGAATCAAAATGAAAAGCTGCCTCTTCAAAGCAAAGGCCGTATCAACTACTCTCTCAACTTGTTCTTTCTGTTTCAGTGCATCTCTAATTCTTCTAAACTTTTTCAAATGTCTCAGTAGATTTACAACCACTCTACTACGAAAAATACGGGCTCTGATTTCCTTAAATTGCTTCTGTCTCCTGGCTAAGGTGTGTCCATCTTTTTTACAATCTTTTCTGTTCTTGCAGTGTCCATTTTGTCCACTCTTATTGTTTCTCATAGTCATAATTTCATTTTCTTTATTTTGTAATCTTTGCAAATGTCCCCATATATATGTTAAGAAATTACTTTGTCCTCTTACCAGAAGCTCTTTTTTCTTACACTACTTTTTCTGCATTTTGCCCCTTTTGTAACTCATTTCTGCAAACATACTGTAGTTGCTTCTGTTGCTTTTCCGTCCAAGCTTTTGTAGGCATTCTAACTGTGTGTACTTATGCAGATATTGTTCTGTAAAAAAAACAAGTATATTTAAATTTTTACCCTAGCCAATGTACCAACTACTTTACTACTGACTTATACAAAAACAAAAACAGTGTTCATGTTATGTTGCAGTTTCAAATCTACAGATGAACCTAGATGTATTACTACAGGCACTTACTTCATTATTACAAACCCTAAGCAAAACATAAAACTTTATTTAGTAGTTACCTTTTAACATTTTTTCACCCTGCGTGGCTTTTCATGGCCTTATAAATAGGGCCCTTTTCATGCAGCACTTTGCGTGAAAGGAGCATGCCATGGGTGTTGCTGTGGGTGTTCCCACGCAACACCCATGGATTCTGCCACATTCCCAAATGTACAACAATTCATAAACCTGGGAATGCATCAGAATCCTTTGCCTCCCCACGGGAGATGTAGGGAGGTGCAATGAGGAAGAATACTTTCATTTCTCCTAATTTTTTCCTCTTTTTATGTGTCCTTTCCTGTACAAAAGCAATCATCCCCACTACAAAGGTACCCGTGCACCATGGTGCAAGAGTACCTCCGTTGGCACATTGCAGCATGTTGTGCGTCAGCACAGGGGAGAGCATAGGGATCCATCATATTGTCATAAATATGATGTATCCCTGTGCTTTGACAATGTTGTGATCCCCGCGGAAACGTCATGAAAACGGAAAACAAAAGCAGACATTTAGTGACCACTAACACATCCAAAAATAATATGTGAAAAATCCATTCTGAACATTGCCCTACACATATTGCTGTATACCTACTTCTTTCAAAGCATGTTTAAACTCATATTTTTGTACTAAGTTTCTTTATAAACCATCTTTCAGACCTATTTTCCATTTTCGTGGTTATTCGGGACGTCGCGTTGACGTCATTAACCGCGACGATCGAGCCTTTTCCATAAAGTCTAAAACACATATATCCACACATATTACAGTATTTTACATACTAGGGGTTTCTAACTGTATTCTGTAAAGTCATGTTTTCTAGAGAGTTTCTATAAAAAACATCTCTAAAACCTGAACAGGGGTGGGAGCACACCGCTTCACCTCCCAGCAAGGTTCGCCCCTGGCATTCTTGTAAATGCAGTCTCTTGTTGCTTGCTTTGCTCTAGTATTCAGAGTGTTTCACCAGAGTTGGCTTAGATAGCGCTGATCTCTAGACACGTGTTTCTGGTTCTTTAACCGTCATCAGTAGAGAATACAGACTTCAAATTTGGGGTTTGCTGAGTAGGCTGCCAAACATTGCATCAGGTCAAGTACCTCTCACTGGCGCGCGGGTGCCTCTTCCACGAGCTCGTCAGCTCAATGACTCACGGGAGTACTTCTAAACAGGAACAGGGGTGGGAGCACACCGCTTCACCTCCCAGCAAGGTTCGCCCCTGGCATTCTTGTAAATGCAGTCTCTTGTTGCTTGCTTTGCTCTAGTATTCAGAGTGTTTCGCCAGAGTTGGCTCAGATAGTGCTGATCTCTAGACACGTGTTTCTGGTTCTTTAACCGTCATCAGTAGAGAATACAGACTTCAAATTTGGGGTTTGCTGAGTAGGCTGCCAAACATTGCATCAGGTCAAGTACCTCTCACTGGCGCGCGGGTAAAACCTATTTTATATTTTCCCGGTGACTCCGAGGATCGTGATGACATTGGTAATGACGATCCGCCCGGACACATCATGAAAACGGAAAAGAAAAGCAGGAATTCAATAGCCACCACCACATTCAAAAATTATAACTGGATATTTAATTCTAACCATCACAGTAGATAACTCACTATATAAATAACTCTATAAAAACATTTATAAGAATCTCAATATCTCTATACCACTGCGTATTAATGGTATATTTCTTTATATTTCCACCAATATTCGCGACTATGTCGATAGTCGCAATGTCCCTGCGAAGGTACATGGGGGGCCGCACCAGCGGTCGCAGCATCATCGTGAATATCGTGCACGATTAAAAAAATCAATTTTTGACACATAACTTGTGTCAATAACACCCCCATTTCTCAAACATGGGGTCAGAGTAACTCTACTCTGACCACTTATGTTAGCTTTTTCAGCAATTTTCTGCCCCGGGAACCATCCCCAATCAGTAAAATGGCAGCTGCGTCCGTCTGTTCAGGTTCTGTCCAGCCAATCAGAGCATTCCTGTTGGTGCGTGCATTCACGATTAATCGCGAAAGCACCGTGAAATACCTACATCCAGAAATATCACTATAATTTTTGGCTTACATTTTTCAAAAACTACTGAACAGATTTACACCAAATAGGCAAAAGGCACTTCCTTGATCCAAATTCCTGCCAAATTTGGTGTAAGTCTGTTTAGCGGTTCGGGCTGTAGGTGTGGCTAAAGGTTCCTATTGGAATTAACATTACAAACGCACCCTTATTTTGCGCCCCAAATTCTCGATCCTCACTGCATGGATCACCCCCAAACATTTCATGACAACCAGAACCTACCTTGACACTTTCTAGGGAAAATTTCATGAAGATTTGTCAAACAGGCAAGTCAAAAAATAATTTTCCTATGGAAGCTAGGTCGTACCTATAACTATCTACTGGCGATAGTAGTATATATATATATTCACTAAAAAAACACATGTTTCACGGACATTATAGTAAGGCTGACATTTCACTAAGACAAAACCAGAGAGATTCAGGCGTTACAGTTAGCTGAGATAACTGTAACTTGCGCCCCCTCGATACACTGCTGATGACGTCACATATTACATCACTCATGACATGGTCAGTGACATCACTGATGACATCACTGAGACATCTCAAATGACATCACTGATGACATCATCCAGTGACTGAGTGTTTCTAAAAAGTTTAAGAATGTTATATATATATGCCAAGGTGTATTGAAGAATGAGTGGTTGTATGAGTGTCTGAATGGATGATTTAGTGGGTGCATGACTGACTGTATAAGTGAGTGATTAAACTTGTCTTAGTGAATGCATGGGTAAATGACTAATATGTGTGAATGTCTGTATCAGTCTCTCAGTTGGTGTGTAAGTGGCTGCATGGGTTGGTGAGTAGCTACATGAGTGTCTATATGGGTTATTGATTGGTTGTCTGAGTACCTGTATGGGTACCTGAGTGTCTGTGTGGGTGGCTGGGGGTGTGTGAATCCCTGCATAGATGTGTGAGTGGGTTCACTGGGTGTATGGGTTCATGAGTATGTCTGCAAGGGGCTGTATGGGTGAGTGAGTGTGCGTATGGCTGTGTTCGTGAGTGAATGGATGTCTCACTGGTATATGTGTGAGTAAGTACATATGTGAAGGGCAGAATATGTGAGTGTTGGAGTATATAAGTGACTGTATGCCAGAGTGAGTGATTGTAAGAGTAGCTGTATGGATGAGTGTGTGCTTGTGTCAGTGATTGTATAAGAGAGTATGTGTTAGTATCTGTATGAATAAGTGAAGTGGTGTGTGTATAACTGAGTAGGTGAGTAAATGGCAGTGTGATTAACTCTTTGGGTGACTGACTAGGTATGTGAGTAACTCTATTGGTGAGTGGCAGTGTGTGAGTGTCTGTATGGGTATATGAGTGCATATATAAGAGGCTGTATTGATGAGTGACTGCGTGTATGAGTGACTGTGTGGGTGAATGAGTGGATGTGTGTATAGACCTATGAATCAGTGAGAGGATATGTACTAACTGGTATTGGTGTGTCTATGGTTTCAAGAATGGTAGTCTGTATTTTAGAGTGGGTGTGTGAAAAGTTATATTAGGGTGCGAGGAGGTGTATCAGATATTAAGTGGATGATGTCATCAGTCATGAGTGATGTCATTTGAGATGTCATCAGTGATGTCACTGACCATGTCATGAGTGATGTAATATGTGACGTTATCAGCAGTGCATTGGGGGGCGTGAGTTATAGTTAGTTCAGCTAACTATAACGGCTGAATTTCTCTGGTTTTGTATGAGTGAAATGTCAGCCTAAGTATAACATCCCTGAAACCTGTGGTTTTTTTCAGTGAATTTCTAAGGTTTTTTAAATGCTAATTTCTAACTATAACTTCCCTGAAACCTGTGGGTTTTTCAGTGAATTTCTAATGTTTTTTAAACAATTTTATTTATTAAAAGATGTTTGTAACTATATTTTTCTTTTTTTCTATGTATTTTTAAAAACTTTTAAAATAATTATAATCACGTTTTAAAAATATATATAACATAGTTGATTAAAGATTTATAGTGTTATTTATTTGAATGATTACAATTTTTACGAAATTGTAATATTGTTCTATTGTTTTTTAATTTTGTACAGTGTGATATTATATGACAGAATTATGAATAGAAAAGAAAATTTCTATATAATATTTTAGGGTAATTTGTTTTACAGTTTTTTGCTAAATTACATTTTGTATGATTGATTTTAATAGTGTAAAAGATGTTTTGTTCTATCATTATGATAAATATCTTCTTTATATATATATATATATTTTGGTTTACAAAAAAGTTCGCACACCCACTGCGTAGGTGCGCGTATCCCTAATACGAATATCAGTCTAAAATACATATTTAGAACAAATTAATATTTTTTTCACTAAGAGGTTTATTACTGAGTGCCCAAAAATAATAATATAGAAGTTATAAATTTCTTTTGAAATATTTTTAACAGATTTTTGAGGATGCAACGGTATTGCGCACCAGTTGCGGATCTATGCGTACGGTGCGCAAATCCGTTACACGAATGTAAGTCTAAAATACATACTTATACTGAAATAATATATTTTTTAAACAAAGAGGTTTATTACTGAATCCTAAAATTTAGTGTTAGTGTAGTTGTAAAATATTTTTAAGATGTTTAAAATAAATGTTTATGTATGCGGCACCATCGCGTACCAATTGCATAGGAGTCGCGAACCCTGCAGGCACGTATTTCCAGGATCACGTAGGGGTCGCGACTCTGGCATAATTTTAAAAAGTATGAAATATCAATGTTGCAAGTTTAAATATCTGCTTTGCTTAAATACTTTCCATTAAAATATTTTCAAACACAATATGATAATAGCAATTTATACTTTTATATTAAATTTAGTATATTTTTGGGTGTGCAACATATACGCGATGGGTGCGCGACCCCTACGCGACACCATGTGACTTGGAAAGAAAGCTTTTTATTGGTTAAAAAGCTTTTCATTCTCTTAGAGCATGGGTACTCACAAACTTTCTCTCGGGGGCCAAATTTACAGTGTGGTTTGTGGCCGAGGGCCACACCGGTGGGGGCGGGGTCAGTGGGAAAGGGGGGCAGGGCTAGAGCAAAAAAAAAAAACTATGACCATGAGGCTGAACACAGGCCCCTGCAGCGGACACCTTCGTCCACTGAGCCACCAGACCCGGCATACATATATATATATATATATATATATATATATATATGTCCCTATCTCTCCCTCCCTCTCTCTCTCCGCCTCCCTCTCTCTCTCTCTTTCCCCCTCTCTCTCTCTCCCTCCCTCTCTCCCTCTCTCTGTCTCCCTCCGTCTGTCTCCCTCCCTCTGTCGCCCTCCTCCCTCTGTCTCCCTCTGTCTGTCGCCCTCCTCCCTCTGTCTGTCTCCCTCTGTCTCCCTCTCTCTGTCTCCCTCTGTTTCCCTCCCTCTGTTTCCCTCTCTCTGTCTCCCTCTCCCTCGGTCTCCCTGTCTCCCTCTGTCTCCCTCCCTCTCTGTCTCCCTCCCTCTCTGTCTCCCTCCCTCTCTGTCTCCCTCCCTCTCTGTCTCCCCTCCCTCTGTCTCCCCTCCCTCTGTCTCCCTCCCTCTGTCTCCCTCCCTCTCTGTCTCCCTCCCTCTGTCTCCCTGTCTCCCTCCCTCTCCCTCTGTCTGTCTCCCTCTGTCTGTCTCCCTCTCCCTCCCTCTGTCTCCCCCTGACTCCCTCCCTCTGTCTCCCTCTGCCTCCCTCTGTCTCCCTCCCTCTGTCTCCCTCTCTCTGTCTCCCTCTGTCTGTCTCCCTCTGTCTGTCTCCCTCTGTCTGTCTCCCTCTGTCTGTCTCCCTCTGTCTGTTTCCCTCCCTCTGTCTCCCTCTGTCTGTCTCCCTCTGTCTGTCTCCCTCTGTCTGTCGCCCTCCTCCCTCTGTCTGTCTCCCTCTGTCTGTCTGTCTCCCTCTGTCTGTCTCCCTCTGTCTGTCTCCCTCTGTCTGTCTGTCTCCCTCTGTCTGTCCGTCTCCCTCTGTCTGTCCGTCTCCCTCTGTCTCCCTCCCTCTGTCTGTCTCCCTCTGTCTGTTGCCCTCTGTCTCCCTCTCTCTGTTTCCCTCTCTCTGTCTCCCTCTCTCTGTCTCCCTCTCTCTGTCTCCCGCTCTCTGTCTCCCGCTCTCTGTCTCCATCTGTCTCCCTCTCCCTCTCCCTCTGTCTCCCTCCCTCTGTCTCCCTCCCTCTGTCTCCCTCCCTCTGTCTGTCTCCCTCTGTCTGTCTCCCTCTGTCTGTCTCCCTCTGTCTGTCTCCCTCTCTCCGTCTCCCTCTGTTTCCCTCTCTCTGTCTCCCTCTGTCTCCCTCCCTCTGTCTCCCTCCCTCTGTCTCCCTCCCTCCCTCTGTCTCCCTCTGCCTCCCTCTGTCTCCCTCCCTCTGTCTCCCTCTCTGTCTCCCTCTATCTCCCTCTGTCTCCCTCTGTCTGTCTCCCTCTGTCTGTTTCCCTCTGTCTATTTCCCTCTGTTTCCCTCTGTCTGTTTCCCTCTGTCTCCCTCCCTCTGTCTGTCGCCCTCCTCCCTCTGTCGGTCTCCCTCTGTCTGTCTGTCTCCCTCTGTCTGTCTGTCTCCCTCTGTCTGTCTCCCTCTGTCTGTCTGTCTCTCTCTGTCTGTTGCCCTCTGTCTCCCTCTCTCTGTCTCCCTGTTTCCCTCTCTCTGTCTCCCTCTCTCTGTCTCCCGCTCTCTGTCTCCCTCCCTCTGTCTGTCTCCCTCTGTCTGTTGCCCTCTGTCTCCCTCTCTCTGTCTCCCTCTGTTTCCCTCTCTCTGTCTCCCTCTCTCTGTCTCCCTCTCTCTGTCTCCCGCTCTCTGTCTCCCTCCCTCTGTCTGTCTCCCTCTGTCTGTTGCCCTCTGTTTCCCTCTCTCGGTCTCCCTCTCTCTGTCTCCCGCTCTCTGTCTCCCGCTCTCTGTCTCCTGCTCTCTGTCTCCCTCCCTCTCTCTCCCTCTGTCTGTCTCCCTCTCTCTGTCTCCCTCTCTCTGTCTCCCTCTCTCCCTCTGTCTGTCTCCCTCTCTCTGTCTCCCTCTCTCCCTCTGTCTGTCTCCCTCTCTGTCTCCCTCTCTCCCTCTGTCTGTCTCCCTCTGTCTCTCTCCCTCTCTCTCTGTCTCCCTCCCTCTCCCTCCATCTGTCTCCCTCTCTGTTGCCCTCTGTCTGTTGCCCTCTCTCTGTCTCCCTCTGTTTCCCCCCCTCTGTTTCCCTCTCTCTGTCTCCCTCTGTCTCCCTCCCTCCGTCTGTCTCCCTCCCTCCGTCTGTCTCCCTCCCTGTCTCCCTCCCTCTCCCCCTCTGTCTCCCTCCCTCTGTCTCCCTCCCTCTGTCTCCCCCTCAGTCTCCCTCCCTCTGTCTCCCTCCCTCTGTCTCCCTCCCTCTGTCTCCCTGTCTCCCTCCCTCTCCCTCCCTCTCCCTCTCCCTCCCTCTCCCTCTGTTTCCCTCCCTCTGGTTCCCTCTGTCTGTTTCCCTCTGTCTGTTTCCCTCTGTCTGTTTCCCTCCCTCTGTCTCCCTCTATCTGTCTCCCTCCCTCTGTCTCCCTCCGTCTGTCTCCCTCCCTCCATCTGTCTCCCTCCGTCTGTCTCCCTCCTTCTGTCTCCCCCCTCTGTCTCCCTCCCTCTGTCTCCCTCCCTCTGTCTCCCTGTCTCCCTCCCTCTCCCTCTGTCTGTCTCCCTCTGTCTGTCTCCCCCTGACTCCCTCCCTCTGTCTCCCTCTCCCTCCCTCTCCCTCTGTCTCCCTCTGTCTGTCTCCCTCAGTCTGTTTCCCTCCCTCTGTCTCCCTCCCTCTGTCTCCCTCTATCTGTCTCCCTCCCTCTGTCTGTCGCCCTCCTCCCTCTGTCTGTCTCCCTCTGTCTGTCGCCCTCCTCCCTCGGTCTGTCTCCCTCTGTCTGTCTCCCTCTGTCTGTCTCCCTCTGTCTGTCTCCCTCTGTCTGTCTCCCTCTGTCTGTCGCCCTCTGTCTCCCTCTCTCTGTCTCCCTCTGTTTCCCTCTCTCTGTCTCCCGCTCTCTCTGTCTCCCTCTTTCTCTCTGTCTCCCTCTTTCTCTCTGTCTCCCTCTTTCTCTCTGCCTCCCTCTCTCTGCCTCCCTCTCTCTGTCTCCCTCTCTCTGTCTCCCTCTGTCTCTCTCCCTCTGTCTCTCTCCCTGTCTCCCTCCCTCTATCTCCCTCTGTCTGTCTCCCTCTCCCTCCCTCTGTCTCCTCCTGCCTCCCTCCCTCTGTCTCCCCCTCTCTGTCTCCCTCCGTCTTCCTCTCTCTGTCACCCTCTGTCACCTCACCCTGCGTGTGTCAGCCCGGGCTGAGACAGCTTCCCGGGAACGCACACAGCCGCACCCGAGTACTTCACAGGTCTTTAAAAGACCATTCACTTGTTAATGAGGCTTTGTTGTATTTCACCTCAGCCTCATTAACAAGTGAATGGTCTTTTAAAGAATCGCCTGGCCTTCATAGAGCAGAGTCTCTGAGTCCGCGCTGCTGCAACCGGCGGCGTTTGCTGACACTTTAAAAAAAAACAAAAAACACAGGTACGATGTCTGCAAGGTCCGTGGGCCGCCAAGGAAGGCTTGCCGGGCCGCTGGCGGCCCGCGGGCCGTACTATGAGTACCTGTGTCTTAGAGGGAGGATCCACCACCTGTTCTTTTCCTCTTATTTTCGGTGTGTCTGCATGTATAGACAGCTTTATCGTAGGCTCTACTCAATATTTGATATTTTTGGTGTTTTGACCTGCACATTTTTTAACATGGCATTTTCACATCCCAAAGAAGAGCAGCTTAAGGAGGTAGAAGATATTGAAGAGCCCATGAAGAAGAGGAAAAAAAGCACTGTTTGGGCCATTTTTACCGTGCCTGAGGGTGAAAGAAAGTCAATGCAAGAAAAGTCACCTGCACCATCTGCCACAAAGTCCTCTCCAGAAATATTCTTGTGGCACATCAACAATGCGAAAACATCAACCTTGTGTATCTTTGTTTTCTAGAAACACTATTGTTGGACTTCTCAAGTTGTTTTTCAGTTTAAAAAAAGTCAAAAACACCAAAAAAAAATAGAAATTAAAAAGAAAAACTCGAAATTGTTTTTAAAAAAAGGTTCTTACGGAACCACCTATACTGGTTGAAAATAGAAAAATTGTATGTTGTGAAACTGATTGCTTGCATAAATGTGTGTGTGATGAATGTAAGAATAGTGCCTGGATGATTGAATGAGTGCATAGTTAGTACGTCAGTGAATGCATTAGTGTAAGGATATTGCTTGAGTGAATAGTTGAGTACAGGGGTACTGCCTGAGTGATTGCATGAGTCCATGGGTAGTGCCTAGGTGATTGCATGAGTGCAGGGGTAGTGCCTGTTGATTGGATGAGTGCATGGGTAGTTCCTGAGTGAAAGGATGAGTGCATGGGTGGTGCCTGGGTCACTGGATGAGTGCATGAGTAGTGCCTGAGAGAATGGATGAGTGCATGGATAGTGCATGAGTGAATGATTGAGTGCAAGAGTAGTGCCTGAGTGATTGCATGAGTGAATGGGTAGTGCCTGGGTGATTGCATGAGTGCAGGGGTAGTGCCTGGGTGATTGGATGAGTGCAAGGGGAATGCCTGTGTCATTTGACAAGTGCATGGGTAATGCCTGCGAGAATGGATGAATGCATGGGTTGTGCCTGAGTGAATGGTTGAGTGCACAAGTACTGCCTAAGTGATTGCATGAGTGCATGGGTACTGCTTGGGTTGGGTGATTGGATGAGTGCATGGGTAGTGCCTGAGTAAAAGGATGACTGCAAGAGTAATGCCTGGGTCATTGGATGAGTGCATGGGTAGTGCCTAACAGAATGGATGAGTGTATGCGTAGTGCCTGAGTGAATGGTTGAGTGCATGAGCAGTGTCTGAGTGATTGCATGAGTGCATGGGCAGTGCCTGGGTGATTGCATGAATGCAGGGGTAGTACCTGGGTGATTGGATGAGTACATAGGTAGTGCCTGGCTTATTGCATGACTGCATGGGTAATGCCTGATTGATTGGTTGTGTGTATAGGTAGTGCCTCCTTGATTGCACAAGTGCATGGGTAGTGCCTCAGTGAATGGATGAGTGCATGGTTACTGCCTCAGTGAATGGTTGAGTGCAAGAGTAGTACCTGAGTGATTGCATGAGTGCATGGGTAGTGCCTGGGTGATTGCATGAGTACAGGGGTACTGCATGGGTGATTGGATGAGTGCATGGGTAGTGCCTGAGTGGAAGGATGAGTGCAAGGGTAATGCCTGGGTCATTTGATGAGTGCATCGGTAGTGCCTGAGAGAATGGATGAGTGCATGGGCAGTGCCTGGGTGAATGGTTGAGTGTAAGAGTAGTGCCTGAGTGATTTCATGAGTGCATGGGTACTGTCTTGGGATTGCATGGGTGAAGGGGTAGTACCTGGGTGATTGGATGAGTGCATAGGTAGTGCATGGGTAATTGCATGCCTGCATGGATAATGCCTTAGTGATTGGATGTGTGTATGGGTTGTGCCTCCTTGATTGCATGAGTGCATGGAAAGTGCTTAAGTGAATGGATGAGTGCATGGGTAGGGCTTGAGTGCATGGTTGAGTGCAAGAGTAGTGCCTGAGTGATTGCATGAGTGCATGGGTAGTGCCTGAGTGAATGGTTGAGCACAAGAATAGTGCCTGAGTGATTGCATGAGTGCATGGGTAGTGCCTGGGTGATAGGATAAGTACATGGGTAGTGCTTGACTGAAAGGATAAGTGCAAGGACGATGCCTGGGTTATTGCATTAGTGCATGAGTTGTGCCTAAGAGAATAGATGAATGCATAGGTAGTGGTTGAGTGAATGGTTGAGTGCAACAGTAGTGCCTGAGTGATTGCATGAGTGCATGGGTAGTGCCTGGGTGATTGCCTCAGTGCAGGGGTACAGTCTGGGTGATTGGATGACTACATGTGTAGTACCTGAGTGACTTCATGAGTGCAAGGGTAATGCCTGGGTGCTTAGATGAGTGCATGGGTAGTGTGTGAGTGAAAGGATCAGTGCAAGGGTAATGCCTGGGTCATGGATGAGTGCATGGGTAGTGCCTGAGAGAATGGATGAGTGCATGGGTAGTGCCTGACTGAATGGTTGAGTAGAAGGATAGTGCCTGAGTGATTGCATGAGTGCAGAGGTATGACCTGGGTGATTGGTTGAGTGCATGGGTAGTGCTTGACTGAAAGGATAAGTGCAAGCATAATGCCTGGGTTATTGCATTACTGCATGAGTTGTGCCTGAGTGAATTGTTGAGTGCATGGGTAGTGCCTGCATGAAAGGATGAGTGCAAGGGTAATGCCTGGGTCATTGGATTAGTGCATGGGTCATGCCTAAGAGAAAAGATGAGTGCATGGGTAGTGCCTGAGTAAATGGTTGAGTGCAAGAGTGGTGCCTGAGTGATTGCATGAGTGCATGGGTAGTGCCTGAGAGAATGAATGAGTGCATGGGTAATGCCTGTGTTAATGGTTGAGTACAAGAATAGTGCCCGAGTGATTGTATGAGAGCATGGTAGTGCCTGGGTGATTGCATGAGTGCAAGAGTACTACCTGGCTGATTGGATGAGTGCTTGGGCAGTGCGGGAGTAAACAGATGAGTGCATGGCTAGTGGCTAGATGAATAGCTGAGTCCAACAGCACTGTCTGGCTGATTCTAAGAGTGCATAGATAGTAATGAATGAGTGTACAGGTAGTCCCTGTGTGATTGCATAAGTGCATTCATAGTGTCTGTTTCATTCAATCAGTGGATGGGTAGTCCCTGGGTAATTCTATTAGTGCATATCTTTTCTATGTATGCATTTAAGAAGTCCTTGGATAGGGAGTTCAATACACACCTGTCCTGTATAATGAGGAGTAAATAACTTGCATTTAAAGCATTTTTATTGGTCTATGCGCTTTTGTAAAAAGTAAGTATGATACTACTCGTCAGAAATATGATGATATTTTTCAAATAGTGTAAATGATGACCATTATTTATATTAGAAACATATAACATATAATTACATTTTAAACATTTTTCCCGGTTATTATGCATATTATATTATGTATTCTTACCTTTCAAGTAATTTAGACTCATTACTCAATAGAACTATTATAGAGTAGTATTATCCTAAACAGCATTAAAACTATTTTCAAACTTCAACAGTAGCTACTTTAAAGAACAAAAAGAAAAACTATTATTTAATGATAATATATTACAGAAATTATAATATTATGGGGCATGTTAGCAAGACCGGCGATAAAATTATCGCCGTTTTAGCGGCAGGAAACTGCCGCTAAAACGGCGATAATGGGCTTGCTAATATGCGTTATAGAATTCCAATAGAAGCCCAGGTTAGATGTGCAAGACATCTAACCTGGGCTTCTATTGAATTCTATAACGCATATTAGCAAGCCCATTATCGCCGTTTTAGCGGCAGTTTCCTGCCGCTAAAACGGCGATAATTTTATCGCCGGTCTTGCTAATATGCCCCTATATTTTTAAGAACACAACTTAAATTTAGAATTACATAACATTTTCAGTTTCCCTTTATTGCTGTTCTCATATTCCACTTAACTTCACCATACACAGTGATTTCAATGTAGTATCACTATCATCACTGAACAGCATGGAAAAAACAATCAAATTAATTGTAGAAAAAAAAACAAATCAGCATAGAAAATCATTATCAATATGTGTAGCTATGCGTTTCCTATCTACACTTTGTTAATTACTTCCTTCATCTACATTAACTTTATTCTTTATCTCAAATACATTTGCCAAAATGTAGACTCTCATTTACATCTGGTACAATATAGACAACAAATATATAAACTATTTGCTGTTAAACACAGTTTTCCAAATGTAATATCAATTAGCGCAAATAATACTCCAAACACTAATTATAAATACTAATACTTTGCAGTGCTGTCTACTTTCTGTTTACAACTTCCCAATAGGCTGAATGATGTACTCAAAACATTGGCTGCAGAAATAACAAATATGAATTTAGTAATTCATAAGGCAATCTAGGTTTGAATTCCAAGTGGGCATTATTGCAAAGCTTCCATCCTTTGTTACACTTTAAATAAACAGTAGATTGTCCAGATGTTGCAGTAAGTCCTTCATGAAAACTAATAGCTGCTCTTGTACAAGTTCTTCCTGAAATAGATATTTGACCTGCTTTAAAATTTGTAATTTTTGTTTCCAATTTTCTTCCATTTGCTCTACATCGTTGTAACATTAAAATGAGATAATTTCTGAATCTTTCTATATGTAATGTAAACAGCATCTCTGATCTACAATGTGAGCATCTCATATGCTGATTTGCTGTTTTTATCAATTTGTTAAAAGGTACTGATTTGCAGTCTGGTATTGTCAAGTATAGGAATCGTTCTGTTTGTATTTCAGTGGTGGAAGTAAACTAACACTCTTCACTCTTATGGTTCCACTTGTAACTTAGTCCAAATAAGTTTCAATGTGTATTCCTTCATGTTCTAATACTCCAAGCATAAGCATTAGAAATTCTTGTGCATCTTGTTGTTTGTTGAGAGTAAATGTCAATGAACCAGTACATATATCTAAAAGATGCCGAATGCCAGAAACACTATGCATTTTACTGCTGTCATTTATCAACTGTTGAAATACATGATGTAGTAAAGAACAGAATCTTTTTTCACGATTTCCCATGATTTCATGATGAAGATGTGGTAAAGCAAACTCAACATTCAGAATCACATTAGCATAACAGTTGATACCTGAACTGTTTTCTAACTGGTATCCTACAATATCACCACACTATCTATTTTTTCTTAATACTTTCAGGTTTTTCTTCAGTTACTTTCCTTTTTTGAACCTCAGTTGCATCTTTGACATATTTCCGTTTTGGACACACTATACGTTTCTCATACATGGGATATTCACCTAAATCAGGAGCATAAAGTCATCTTAAACGATTGTACTCTCTTACACAATTTGCATCAGCACTAAACTTTTTCTTATCAAAATATATCAAATACAAACCAGACAGTGTTCTTACTCGAGACAATGCAACGTATGCCATTCCCTCTTCGAGCACCGTACTTCCAATATTTGCAAAAGCTCTCTCTATACTTAAACCTCGAGATTTATGAATAGTTCCTGCATATTGTAAAGTCAGAGGAAACTGTTGTCTGCGAACATACAAATCTTTTACAAGCAAAAAACGTACAACACAATGCCCAATCTGTTTTACCTTCTTAATCTGATCAAATTTTATAATCAAAAATTCTATTCCATCTCTATTCTGAAAATTTACAAAATCAACAACTTTTCCCATTGCTCCATTTACTAAACCTTCAAATTATGCCGCAAAATTACCCGACAGTTTATACATACATGTAAAGTCTTTTCTAAGCCTGCAGTTTTAGATACAGACTCTTCCAAAGAATTCAATTTAGCCTTTTAGTTTCTCTGTAAGAAGAATAGTCACTCCCTGGTGTTCGATTTTATCAATAGCTTTAATTTCCACAATTTGTTGTTTTTCCAGTTTCAGAAGTTGTTGATTAAATGTAGATAACTCTTGCAGTGTAGGCATTATGCAAACTTTAGACTTGTTTTCTCCAAGCATATTGTACATTACGTCAGCTGCTGTGTTTCCTGTTGTAATCAAGTTCCTTAGTAGCCGACTTTCTAAAGCTTGTTTACCATGTTCCGTCAACACACCAATTCTTATGTCTTGTAGAATATTTCCATAATCTTCATCACTTGCTTGTCGCATAGTCTTAACAAGTTCTTTATATTCAAAATGTAACCAAATGTTCACATTTCCAATACTTCCCAAAGATTTCTTTGTGTCTTCATGGACAAGTGTTTTAAAAACAGGTTGTCCTTTTACAGGAGTAAGGTGTAGTAGGTCTCTGAATACAATTAAATGTTTTCCTCCACACAGAGCATCGTAATCTGTTTTTAAAATCTGTTGCATTCTTAAATGTACAAAGGCAAGCATTAAGTTTGAGCCCATGCTCACCTCATCAATGATTAAAAGTTTCATTTTCCTTCAGTACTCTTGAGACTTCATAACAAGCTTCTTCAGATAGCTTATGATATTCCAATGTATTATCATGTTCAATAGGTAGCATAAGTAATCGATGTCAAGTAATCCCTTTAATGTTGTGTGCTGCTAATCCAGTTGGGGCTGTTACAACAAAAGATAATTGTGATCCTGTAGTTTTGTGTAGATAACTGGCCAAAATTTTAATTAAGAAACTTTTTCCTGGACCCAGCTACACACTGAAGTACAATAGAATAGATTGAAATGATGAACATTGGCATTCTTTTTTTTCGTGCAGCAAACCATGTTGTATGACTTGTAGATATATTTCGTTTTGTTCAATATTTAGTTGTTCTTCTAACTTTTCTATCTGAATAATATCCTGTTGTGCTTGTTGCATTGCAGTTTCTACCCAATTCATGGCTATTGCTGCTTCATTTTCAATAATTGGTTGTCCCAGTGGATCTTGACTCAGTGGACCAGAACTTTGATTGCCTTGTGAACTTTCTCTAGCTATTTCAGGTGCAATAGTACTTTCTTGTTCAATCTCATCATTTAACATTTGTAGATACGTTGGGAAAATTATGCACTGAATGCTATCTTTAATTGCATTAAAAGAATCTTCATAGCAGTCAAAATCTCCAAGTAATTCAGTTTCACTATGCCAAGCCTTGAACAGTTGCAGAAGTCCTAAATAGAAATATTTTCTCTTATCTGGACTTTCGCAACTGAGTTTTCTGTGGTTAATAAGATTTCCTTTGGTATGTTTTACTAAACGGCCGTCACATCAAATTACTGCATATTTCTCTTCTTTTATATTTTCTGTAACTTTTCTTTTAAGGCTTTAATGTTGAACTATTTCATACAGACATAGGTTTTCAAGATGTGGACTCCTTTTGGGATAGTATGTATCCAACATATTAGTTTTAACAATATCTGTACTTTCTGGTTCATTCTGTGCTAAGTATTCAATTTCTTGTAAAGATTTCAATACTCTATTTCATGTGGAGGCAAGACCTAGACTTACCCAAATGATACCTCTTGACTTTGAATATAAACTGGCAGAGCTCAAGCGATCCAAACATTCACAGGATCCAATCTCTGTCTTTTCAGATTTGGTTATATATGATGCAACATAGCGAGCAACAGCAATTGAATTCTCTGCAACATACTGAATATCCATGTTTGCATTCCACATTTTCAAAATAACTGGATTGTAGTCATTAATGTACTTTGAAGCTTCTGTTCTTTTTAAGTTGTATGTATTCTTGGGAGATTTCGAGTTATTGTATGCCTTACTAGTGACAAAATTATTTACTCTTCCTTTAGAAATTATAGGACTTGGGAATCCAAAATGACATTTTGTATTAAATTTCCCTTTATACTTGTATTTTCATCGGTAGTATTTTCCAAATCGATGAATTTGAAACCGTAAAACTGGTTGTCTCAAACCCTTTTCTCCTCCATCTCTTGAAATGGCACATGTAACATACTGTTCAATGAAAGACAAAACAGTTTCATCAGTATCAGTTCCAAATGTTGGTGCATTTTTTATCCATAATAGCATGTGTATATGAGGAGCACCTCTAGCTTGGTACTCTTTTTGCCAAAAGAAATCAGTAACTTCTCCAAGAGGAGGAATATTTTTATTGCAGATAAATGACATCATACTTTGAAACCTATGGTTAAAAAATCTGCAGACATTTACAGGATCCAAGGAACAGAGTTCTCCAGGTGTCTTCAATTCAATGCTTTTAACATTTGAATTTGCTTCTCGGAGAAATTCAAGTAAATCTGCCCACGCATATTCAGCACAGCTAAGGGGCCGATTCCGATTCGGGCCGGAAATCTCTCTGACCGAGCCGGACCCGGAGAGATTTACGACCGAATCGGACCCGTGCAGCCCGACCGAACGAGTACGGTGCGCACGTATGCCATCGGACTCGAGTCGGTCGGACTCCATTGAAGTCAATGGGAGCCTGTCGTACAACGCGTACGCGGGCTCCCATTGACTCAATGGGTGCGAGGCGGACAAGGCGCCCCCTACAGCGTGTACGCGGCGAAGCGACTCGCGCCGTACACGCACAGGTAGGGGGACCCATGGGTCCCCCTGTGTGCGACTCGCACAGCTACGCGTACAGGGGGGTCCGACATGGACCCCCAAAGTACGGCTCCGACTGCTCTTTCGAGCCGGAGTGCGCGGCTCAGTCGGACTGCTCGTGGCGCGCATCGTACTTACCCAGCCGGGGAACGTCTCCATTGCGCGGTGCGAGTCGAGTCCGAGTGAGTCGGTCGGTGCGGTTAGACCCGGGAACGAGTCGGTCGGAGTGGTCGGGACGCCCGGACGAGTCGGTCGGCGATTTCGCATCGTACTCGCTCGCCCGGACGCGCGTACGAATCGGTCGGGCAATGGGGCTCCGAATCGGATCCGGTTAAGCCGAATCCGATTCGGAGCCCTACCGGCCGAGATCGGAATCGGCCCCAAAGTGTTACAAACCATGTAGGTGTACCTAAGTTTCTTAACATACATTTAAGTTCACCATGACGATGAAACCAATATTCATTGGTACCACGTTGACACGCCATCAAATTAATTAACTGGGATTCTAAATTTACATCTCTTTGTTGAACTTTGTCAATGAATTCTTTTGCAGAAACATGTTGAAGATGAACTCCTGTTTTTAATATGTGGTTCACTGCATATGAAAGTGCAGACAAATCACTTTCAAACAGAAGATGACATATATATGGAATGCACTGTTGAAATCTTGGATCTTCAGAGTAAAATCTTATTGAGCGGTATTCTGAGCTGGAATCCGTACAGCTCGCTCATCAAATTGTCAACCTTCTCCAGTGGGGAATAGCTGTGGAAAACAATGAGCTTCTAAACTTTTTTCCCATGCACTCATGGGAGTGCCCTTTGCTTCCTTCATTTAAAATAATTCAATACTGTTTCCTATCATTTCTTTTGAATGTAGAGGATGTATAGTATAATGTTCATAAATCTCTTCAGTCCTGGACTTGTCCACTTTTTCTATTTGGTCACTTGACATTAGTGACTCATCTTCTAAGCATATTACTTCTTCATCAACATTTACATTCTTATAAAAAAAAGTATTCTGTACCAGGTACAATGTAGCCTTGTGAAGTTTAGTAACATCTACAAACTCTTGCCAGATTTTTTGACTCTTTGCTGGTACACCATTTGCTAGAATAACTACTGGCTCATTTTCTTCCCTGTCTACACCAACAGTTTCAATGTTTTTCTTAAAATCTAAAGGTAAGTACACAACTCTTCCTTTCAGACCTCTTTGTAAATCTGTTGGTGGCAGCTTACCTGTTTTAGACTCCATACGAACTATGGCCTGAAATGGGTATACAGATTGAATAAGAATAGACTCACATGTATTAAAATCTGCCAGTTCCGAGGAACAGGTACCAACTCTAAGTTGTTATGTACTGCTCTAACTGGCATTTTGTTCTCTTCTACTTTGTTGTAACAGTATTTACAAATAGCTTGATCAGTAGCCAACTCAAAGTGACCTTCTACCAACAAATAAGCACCAAATTGCTGCCACTTATCATTGTTTTCCTTTTCACTTTCTAAATATAAATCAACATTCCTAATTTGACTTCTATAGTGAGTACGTCGACCACAATGACAAACACAGTTTGGTTTTTCAGACGAATCTGTCTTAAACTTTGTAATTTCTTCTGCAAACTCATCAATACTAATCTCTTTCCCATGTTCTTCAACACCTTCATTTATCAAACTCACACTTTCTCTACACTTCACTTGTGAAGCAAAAAATCAAAACTGTATATCATCACAAACGTTTTGTACATCTGATACTGAACTGTGCAAAAGAGCTGTGTTCATTTCACTTAAACATAATGCAGAAGTTTTTACATAGCAGAGTCTCCTTACTAACTTCTGCATTTCAGAGTGGTGTACCGCTAACATTCTTAAATGATGAAAAGTACTTTGGCACACTTTTCTTGAAAGACAAGCTACAGAATGACCCTGCAAATTAGTATATTTTCTTATTTTATATGGATCTAGTCCTTGTAACATCTTAATCTTCTGTTTAACACTTTTGTTTGCATATTGTCATAAAAAAATGCGTAATATGTCAATAGATTCCTGTTGAATACTGCAAATACTGCTACAATCCCACTTATATTCAGGAGCTTGTGTACGCCTCCCTTGAACCTCTTCAGCTATTACTTCTTCCAAATTCCTAACAACCATTTTTTCTTTTGGAATGGGACAACCATCTTTCATCTCATATCATCGACCACTAGTATCAACTGCATGTACTAATGTGTTCTCTTGAAAATAACTTTCTTCATTAAAGAAAGGCTCAGTACTAGAAGTGTTCTTCCATTCACCAGTAAAAGTTTTACAAAAGTTACTTCTATTAACAAGACTTTTTCTTTTGATTTTCTCTTTCATAAACACCATTGTTTTATCCAATGTTCTCATTCTCTTCAATATTAATATAAATAATTTGTGTTTCAATTCAAAAGCAGTATCTACTACACTTTCAATGTGTTGCTTCTTCTTATACGCTGCTGATCTTCTTTTATACTTTTTACAATCTTTTAATAAATTTTGAATTACTCTACTTCTAAACATTCTTATACGTACCGCTTTAAATAGTTTTTGCCTTCTTATAATATGAGTTGTTTTTCCAAAAACAAATGTTTTTTTACCATTATAATTCTTCTTTTCCTTCTGGTTTGTTGTAAAACTTTTCTTTTTACATTCATTATTACTGACTTTCTTTAATCTCTCTGAAACTGTTTTAAGAAACTGTTTAGTGCTCTTACCAGTAGAGATTTTATCCTGAGTAACATTTTGCTCTTTTTCTAATGCACTCTTTTACTTTTCTTTAAGTAGTACTGTTTTATTTGTTCTCTTCTCTTTTCATGTTTCCTTGCCATCTTCAATTTGTGATCCAAATAAAATTAATTTCTAAAAACAAAGAACAGTTTCAATAGTTTGCTACATCAATTAATAATGTTAAATTAATTACATGTTAATATTCATAAAAACCACCAAGCAATTTATTACAATTACATTTCTATTCTCTTTATAACAAATTTAAAAAACCAAAAGTGCAGAAACAAGCAAGAGAACTGCAGAAATAGGAAGAAAGGTGCTGAAAGAGAAAGAAAGGGTTAAAAAGAAAAGGAAAGGTTCAGAAAGAGCCAAGAGAGATGCACAAAGAAGCAACACAGCTCCAGAAAAATGTGCGAAGTGGAGAAAGAAGCAACCGAAGTGCAGAAAGAGACAATAGGGGTGCACAAAGAAGCAACAGAGGTGTACAAACATGCAAGAGAAGTGCACAAAGAGGCAAGAGCGATGCAGAAATAGGCAAGAGAGGTGCAAAAGAGACAAGATGGGTACAGAAAAATGCAAGAGAGGTGCAGAAAGAAGCTTGAGAGGTGCAGAAGAAAGTAAGACAAGTGTATAAAGAAGCATCTGATGTTCAAAGACAAGCAAGAGAGGTGCAGAAAGAGGCAAGAGAACTGCAGAACGAGGAAGAAGTGTGCATAAAGAGGCTAGAGAGATGCAGAAAGAGGCAAGAGAGGTACAGAAAGAGGCAACAGAAGTGCAAAAGGAGGGAACAAGGGAGACGAAAGAGGCAAGAAGAGCACAGAAAAAGCAACAGAGATGAACAAAAAGGCAAGAGAGGTGCATAAAGAGGGAAAGAGGTACAGAAAAAGGCAAGAGAGGCTCAGAAAGGGACAAGAGATGTTCAAAAAGAAGCAAGAGAAGTGCAGAAATTGGCAAGAGAGGGGCAGAAACAGGTGAGAGAGGTGGAGAAAGAAGAAAGAGGGATGCAGAAAGAGGCAAGAGAGGTGAAGAAACAGGCAACAGAAGTATAGAAACAGGTAAGAAGGATACAAAAAGAGGCAAGAGGTGTGCACAAAGAAGCAACGGAGGTGCAAAAAAGGCAAGAAATGTGAAAAAAGGGAGAAGAGATGTACAGAAAGAAGCAAGAGAGGTACAGAAAAGGGCAAGAGAGATACAGAAAGAGGTCATGGAGGAGTAGAAAGAAGCAAGAGAAGTGCAGAAAAAAGCTAGTGAGCTCCAGAAACAAGCAAATAAGGTGTAGAAAGAACTAAACGAGGTGCAGAAAGAGTCAAAAGAGGTGGAGAAAGAAGCTACAGAAGTACAGAAAGAAGCAAGAAAAGTACAGAAAGAGGCAAGAGAAGTGCAGAAAGAGGCAAGAGAAGTGCAGAAAGAGACAAGAGAGGTGCAGAAAGAGGCAAGAAAGGTAGAGAAACAGGGAAGAGGGATGCAGAAAGAGGCAAGAGGAGTAAAGAAAGAAGCAAGAGAAGTACAGAAATAAGCAAAAGAGGTGCAAAAAGAACTAAGAGGTACAGAAACAGACAAGAGAGGTACAGAAAGAAGCAAGAGAAATATAGAAAGAGACAAGAAAAGTGCAGAAAGAGGCAAAAGAACTGCAGAAAGTGGCAAGGGAGGTGCAGAAAGAGGCAAGAGTGGTGCAGAATGAGACAATAGAGGTGCACAAACAGGCAACAGTGGAGCAGAAACAGGCAAAACGAATGCAGAAAGAGGCAAGAGGAGTGTAGAAAGAAGCAACAGAGGTGCAGAAAAAGGCAAGAGAGGTGCACAAAGAGGAAAAGAGCTGAAAAAAAGCAAAAGAGGTTCAGAAAAAGATAAGACACATACAAGAGAGATATAGAAATTGGCAAAAGAGGTGCAGAAAGAGGTGAGGGAGGTACATAAAGAGGCAACAGGGGTACAGAAAAAGGGAAGAAGGGTGGAAAAAGAGGTATACAAACGGACCAGAGATGTGCAGAAACAAGCAAGAGACATGCAGAAATTGGCAAGAGAGGTACAGAAAGAGGTAACAGAGGTGCACAAACAGGAAAAAGACGGGTACAAAGAAGTAAGAGAACTACAGAACGAATCAAGTAAACTGCAGAAACAAGCAAATCAGGTGCAGAAATAACCAAGAAATGTGCAAAAAGAGGCAAAAGAGGTACAAAAAGAAGCAAGAGAAGTGCTGAAAGAGGCAACAAAAAGGGAATAAAGAGGCAAGAGAAGTGCAGAAAGTGGCAAAAGAGGTGCAGAAGGAGGCAAAAGGGATGCACAAAGAGGCAAGAGAGGTGCACAAACAGGCAACAGAGATGCAGAAAGAGGGAAGAAGGTTGCAGAAAGAGCCAAGAGGAGTGCAAAAAGAAGCAATAGAGATGCAGAAAACAGGCAAGAGAGGTGCAGAGAGGGAAAGAGGAACAAAAAAATGTAAGAGAGGTGCAGAAAGGAACAAGAAACGTGCAGAAAGAAGCAAAGAGGTGTAGAAATTGGCAAGAGAGGTGTCAAAAGAGGTAAGGGAGGATGCAGAAAGAGAATAGAGAAGTGCATAAAGAGACAAGAGGAGGGCAGAAAGAGGCAAGAGAGGTCAAAAACAGGCAACAGAGGTGGAGAAAGAGGAACTAACGGTGCAGTAAGAGGCAAGAGGAGTGCAGAAAGAAGCAACAGAAATGCAAAAAGAGCCAACAGAACTGCAAAAAAAGCAACGGAGGTGCACAGAGAAGCAAGACAAGTACAGAAAGAACCAAGAGAACTCCAGAAATTTAAAGCACCAATGCTTCCCATATCACTGTTGTAAGTCTCACCATGTTCCTGAAAGCATGCATGCATGTGTCTACGCTTTTTGCTAGTGGCATCATACATAAAAGAAACATACAAATAGTTGTATACCTGTGTTTCTGACATCTACATCTTTAGATGCATAACACATGTGAGAATACATGTAAAAGTAGACACGCACCTCAGTCAGAAGACCACACAGACCTTTAAACTTGGCAGTCTACACTTCCCATTTCAAGCAGACACCTACATTTATACGGCCTACTTCAAGTGTACCTTTCCAGAGATTCATACAAAGTACCCTAATCACTAATCCCTCTGCCAACATGTCTTAAACCTCACTTTTCTGCTGCACCTTCATTTATTCACCGACTGCTCAGAATGTTAGACCTACCAAATTTAAAACAACAATGCTTCCCATTATTCTGAGGTGCACAAAGAAGCAAGACAAGTACAGAAAGAACCAAGAGAACTCCAGAAATTTAAAGCACCAATCCTAACCATATTTATGAACATATGCATACGTATGTCTGTGTCTTTC
This sequence comes from Calotriton arnoldi, assembly GCA_963921515.1. NCBI lineage: Eukaryota > Metazoa > Chordata > Amphibia > Caudata > Salamandridae > Calotriton > Calotriton arnoldi. The sequence continues at coordinate 1,858,704 of CAWUFW010000932.1, forward strand.
CCATGTCACTGTTATGAGTCTAACCATATTTATGAACATATGCATATGTATGTCTAAGTCTTTCCGATGTCACTGTTATGTCTCACCATATTCCTGAAGGCATGCATGCATGTGTTTGTGCCTTTTCCTAGTGAAGTCATACATAAAAAGAAACGTACAAATGTTTGTATATGTGTGTTTCAAACGTCTACCATATTCAGATGCATAACATATTTGAGAATACATGTACAAATAGACACATACCTCAGTCACAAGAACACACAGACCTCTAAACTTGACTGAGTGCACTTTCCATATCAAACAGATATCTACATTTATACACCCTACTTCAAGTATACTTTTCGACAGATTCATACAAACTACCCTAATCACTAATCCCTCTGCCAACATGTCTCAAACCTCACTTTTCTGCTGCACCTTCATTTTTCAGCGACTGCTCAGAATGTTAGAGGTACCAAATTTAAAACAGCAACCTTCCCATGTTACTGCTGTGCATCTCACCATGTTCCTGAAAGCATGCATGCATGTGTCTGTGCCTTTTGCTAGTGGCATCATACATAAAAGAAACACCTCTCTTTCACACGTCTAGCATCTTCAGATGCATAACACATGTGAGAATACATGTACAAGCAGAGACATACCTTTTGCTCAGAATGTTGGGCCCTCCCAAATTTAAATCACCAATCCTTCCCATGTCAGTGTTATAAGTCTAACCATATTTCTAATCATATGCATGCATGTGTCTGCGTCTTTCCCATGAAACATTACTATGTACAACTTATTTCAATCTTCATTTTAGTACAATAAAACAAACTACAATACACTTTCGTACATTTGGTAACATATTTCAAATGTCACACTTCGCTAATACTTTGCAAACTTTATAAATAATGCTTTTCAAAGTTATAAATATCACTACAAAGACTGAAGCACTACTACGCAATACATAACACACCTTACAAATTTGTAACTCACCTCTCAAATAGCATTGCAGAATATGAAATATCAGAAACTCATAAAAGATTTTCTTTTTCACACAATAAATGTGACGCACCACTCTCAACAAGGTAAAACCAGTAATGGCAAACTCTTCCTCTGTTTCTGCACATAAATAAATGTTACTAACAAATCAAAATGCTTCCTTCATTATTTCAAATTCTGAAAACCATTTCTATTGGTTAGACATATAAATCAACGGGGAGAGCCCCAATGCCCCCGAGGTCCCTGCCGCCTCCCCACCTCCTGCGGGAGCCGGCATTGCTTTTGGGCAGAGGGAGCTGCTAACATGCAGCTCTGTTTGCCCAAAAGCAATTCTGCATTGCTTCATGGCAGCGAGAGCAGTTTTCCTGCTCTCGCTTCCATGAAGCAAAGCAAAAGTTTGCTATGGCATGCTCCCGCCATGCCATTGCAAACTGCAATGGGACATTGCTGGAGCCGGCCCTGGGGGGTGGGGGTCCTCAGGGCCATGGAGGGCTCCACGAGGGGGCCCCCTCCCATCTTGTGAGTGACCCCGGGGAGGTGGTGGTGTCCAGAGCCGGGGTTCCGCAACAGACCCCATCATTTAAGTAAAGTGTGCCCGGGGAGTTGGTGGTCCCCGGGGCAGTGTGGGGGAGCTCGAGCCCCCCGACACTACAATTAAAAAAATTAGCCCCGGGGAGGTGCCCTTAATAAATAAAGCCCCAGGGAGGTGGTGGTCCCTGGGGCTGCGTGGCCCCCTGCATTTCATGAATATAGCCCCTGGCACCTGGCCCACCCAGGGGCTTAAAGAGAATGAAACGTGGGAGACCGCGGTTTGTTTTTTTTAAATGTTCAATGGGATTCAGGGACCCTACGCGACTCCCGCCGAAAATTTGTAAAAAATGTTTTTTTGGGGCCTCGGGGTCCCTGTGGGACCCCATGAGCAGGTCTAGGGGGTCAGGGTGTTTCTACCCTGCCCCCTTTTCTTGTTTTAATACTTTTTCTTTACCTTTTTTCATGTGATTCAGTTCAACTGAGTCACAAGATGGCTGCCAACACTTCCTGGTTGGAACTGTTGGCTGCCAATCAGATGGCAAGGCTCGAGATCGGCGTGGGTTCGCAGATCCTTCACGTCCATATATAGATATCTGTAAATATTTAATTTTCTCAAAAACTACTGAACTGCTTTACACCATTTAACAAAAACTGTGCACTCTAGACCAAGAGCTACCTTTCTGCCAAATTTGGTGTAATTCCGTTCAGCAGTTCGAGCTGTAGCTGCGTCAACAGTTTCCTATGGAAATTAACATGGAGAAAACACGTTTTGGGACCTCCCTTTTTTCACATCACTACTCAGATAATACCAAATTACAGTTTTGTGTCCTTGAACAAATAGGGAGCAACCCCAGGGGTGGGAACCGAGAACTCCAATTAAGAAAACAGGAATCCAGATACATCATTGAGCTAGGAACACGTCATCCCAAGGGACACAATATGGACGAAGAAATAGCAATACATCTCCATGATGAATAGGAGTGTCAGTATATGCTGAGTCAATTACGGTTTCTGTTGACTTCTACATATTGTATTGTAATTCTATGTATGTTAACAATCTGCTGCCTTTCACAACATTCTAACTGTCGATCCTTTTCTCTTCATTTACAGGAGGAAAGGAAGGGACACACCGGATGGAACAGATAGATCGGGTCCCTACCCTTTTCTTCGTGGTATCATTCTCCTGGAATGGCCATATGCCGCATATAAGAATTATCTTTTCCAATTTCTCTATTCAGATTTTGCATTTTTTTCACTTGACTTTTGTCATACTCTGTATATACACGCTGTCACTTAGGCTTTCCATGCCTCGAAATACTCACTGATTTTGTACCCACTAAGGGCGGATATGCAATATGAGATATGCAATGTTCCTCTGTATATACACGCTGTCACTTAGGTTTTCCATGCCTCGACATACTCACTGATTTTGTACCCACTAAGGGCGGATATGCAATATGAGATATGCAATGTGAACTGTGTTTCCTTTCCTGTAACCATTAACTATGAATGCATTATAGATGCTTGATGTCCGCGCAATAACCCACTCGGGGCTCACAGGCAATGGACAGGCTTTACTTCACTTTCATGCATACTGATGATCAGATACACCATACACGTATAGCCACTACAAAATGGCGACCATAGCCGGCCGGACCATTATAGATCGTGGGGACAGGCACACCGAACATACTGTGCTTTATTTTATTTGGTACTGAGGATGCATACATATTGTCAACTCATATGACATTGCTCACATAGACCATGAAAATTGTCAGATAAACTTAATATGCTTATACGAGTAATGATATGTAACACGTTACAAGATGGCGACTGGTATCACGGGTGACTCGCCCATAGCCAAGAAGTCCTTTGTCAATTTCTGTCTATCAGTATGTAACGAGGCTTTCACTTCGTGCACTTTGTGTGATCAAGCCGCAAGGCGAAACGCTTCACGTTGATTTATGATGGAATAAATCTTTGTTTTCCCGATCCTGCCTTATCTTTCTGAGTGTGCGAGCGACTGTTCTCCTTTGCACTTATATATATATATATACACACACACATATATAGTGGCTCTATGTGTGTGTGAGTGGTTGTATGAGTGAGTGAGTGGCTGTGTGAGTGGCTGAATAAGTGACTGTGTGTGGCAGTATGGGTATGTCAGTGGTGTGACAGTCAGCGGAAATCCATTTTGAAAAATCTTTGGCTGTAACCATGAGTCCTCTAACAAACTGTTTCTGTCCATAATCTTCACATTTTGATTTCTTGTTAATATATCTTGAACTCTGATCACTAAAGTGTCCCAAAAAATTCACCTTCAGTTTTCCCACTTCAACTGTAATCTTTATAAACTAGTGAAATTTCAAAAATAAATTCTAAAACTCTCCGTATTATCCCTACTACCTTGCAGTATGTCTAAGTCATCATCAGTGTAATACCACAGATCCTTTGGGTGTGTTTTCCACATTTGGTATTGTAATATACTCGTGTTGATTTCATTCAGAAAAGTTTTTACATTTATGCAATATAAGAAGACAGGAGGTGTGGCTCCACTATCTGCACTTGCAGAGCCGGTTTAGGATGATTCTACTTTCAAGTGCCCTTTCCAGGCTGATCTTTAGACACAGCCATTGTGTAGAGGTACAAAAAGGTGTGATCACAGTTGGAGGCTCAGTGCAAGAGAATATAATGCATACCATGCTGGGAACATTTCCTTCCCAACACATATGTTCGGTACTGTCAACTGGGAAGAAGAATGGTGTGTTCCACATCATTCCTGCAGCAACATTTGGATTTACTAGTTACTGCTAACTTGTGTTGAACGGAAAGCCAATCCCATGGAACCTTGCTGCCCAGCTGATATGGATGCAGGATATCCTGACCACAATCTGGATGCACACAACATGGTTGCAGCCCTAGAGAACAACAGAGAGAACTTTCCAGCCGTAGTCACTCTTGCTAGCATTCAGGGAGAGTTACAAGCCCTTTGTCTAACGAACATATCTCTTTGAGCAAAATTAGAAAAGTACTGACCCCAGAGGAAGAACCCTGGTCCTGCCAAGGTGGATGAACTGGCTCAGTTCCTGACATCCAATCCTCAGCCTAGTCTTGCTACTTCAACACCCACCTAAAACTAAGGGGCATATTAGCAAGACCGGCGATAAAATTATCGCCGCTTTAGCGGCAGGAAACTGCCGCTAAAACGGCGATAATGGGCTTGCTAATATGCGTTATAGAATTCCAATAGAAGCCCAGGTTAGATGTGCAGGACATCTAACCTGGGCTTCTATTGAATTCTATAACGCATATTAGCAAGCCCATTATCGCTGTTTTAGCGGCAGTTTCCTGCCGCTAAAACGGCGATAATTTTATCGCCGGTCTTGCTAATATGCCCCTAAATCCTTTGGCTCTGACAGTGGTCACTCCACCTCCTGTTTAGCCCAGTTGAAATGTTATTCATGCTGGTGTAATTGGAGTAATTTTGGTAATTTTGCATCATGAAATTTATGCTTAGTTATCGAAATTATGCCAATACATCACAAAGCATACTGCTGATCACTTTTGGGGAAAAAAATTTACAGGCAAAGCATGGAATCAATGCAAATGTTACAAATGCGATCTGCATCTTCCCATTGCAAGCTGTAGTTTTTAACACAGGCAGTCAACAAACATTTCAGGTTGATTTTTTATCTTTGGAGATCGGGCAGTTAGGATAAATATTGAAGCACGAAACTACAATTCCTAGCAAAAACAGCACAGTGGTTCTTTTAACCTGGATAACCTGAAAATTAATCAATTCAATGCATTACATTACAATGTTTTTTTTTGTTGAGAAAGGGCAGGCACCACTATTTATATTCCTTTTTGGGTTTTTTCCTTTGTGTTTGTTTGCTTTTGGATGTTCTGAAATCTGTAGTAGGGGCCCTTGTAGGATTAGGTTTTTTAAAGGAAAATGCTTACACATTTTTGGCATGGAAGAGGCCTGGGGTTATAAAATACATTTTCTGCATTTACCTGAGTATTTTTTATGAAGTTTTACATAGATGTGTTAATCACTTTACTGTGTTGGTTTTACTGTTAGACTAGTCTGCCTAGTAGTTGGTCTTGGGTGTATTTTTTTGTTATGTTTTTTTCACATTCTCACAGCTGCTGTGCTGTTTAATTGTCTTAGGGTGTTCTGGATGGCCTTGTATTAATTGAAAAATCTAGTCTATTTGTTGTCTGCATGTGCCAGTTGGTTGCTAGGTTAGAGGTGGCTCCTGTAGTCCAGGCCAATGTAGCCAGACATGTTCATTTGTTCTCAGATACCTTCCTCCCCATATGCTTATCCACCACTTTCTTATGAGTTTAGGTATGTGTGACATGGTTGATATTGTGTTTTACTGTTTTGTCTGCAACTCCTAAAAGTATTTGGAGGCGTAATTGATGTTGCCTTGGGCTGATTGTGGTTGAGGCATTTTTTAAGTTTATTTAGTTTAGTGAGATGCGGATTCACTGGTGGTGGCAAAAGGGCAGTCCCATGTGTGGGCCCGGACACATTTTGGGTAAATAATATATATCTGCAATGCTTTCTCTATAATGTTACAAGATTTCCTTTTTTTTAGGGTGTGTGCCCCAAACAGGATAGAGCATGACCATGATAGAGATAGACCATGTTCTTTGTTCTCCATCTCCCCTTCCTTCTTTTCTGGTCAGACAGCAGTGTCCATTTTGAGTAGCCAGTAGGTAGTTATAGTTAGGACGGAAGTTGCCATAGGAAAAGCGTTTTTTGTATCGTAAATAACCATGGCGCTGCTTGACGAATCTCCACAAAGTTTTCACAAAACTTCCCCTTTGTGGTTTACCTGCTGTGTTGAAAGTTTCGCGGTGATCCACCAAGCGGGAGCTGAAAAAAAAGGGGGTTCCCAAAACAAATGTTCCCCATGTTATGTCTAGGGGGATTTTTAAAATATTTGAACATGACTACAGCACGAACTGCTGAACGGAGGTGCGTTTGCAGAGTGGAGTAAAAAGGGGGCGTGGCCTCGGACCACTCTCAGCAATCCAGTTTTGTGGGGCTTACTGGAGGTACCTGGTGGGCTTGTTGGCCCCCAGGGGACAGGAGGCAAGGGGACTTCATCCCCCAACCAAGAGCGTGCCAGGAGGCGCGTTTGCAGAGTGGTGGAGAAAGGGGGCGTGGGCTGTGTCCACCTCTCAGCAATCCCACCAGTTGGGGCTTACTGGAGGTATCAGGTAGGCTAGTTGGCTCCTAAGGACCCCAAGCAGCGAAGGGGACTTTAATCCCCATCCAAGAGCGCACCAGGAGGTGCGTTTGCAGAGTGGTGGGCAAAGGAGGCATGGCCTGCTATGAGAACATAGCAATCCTACTGTGTGTGGGACTTACCGGAGGTAATAGGAGGGGTAGTTGGCCCCCAAAGATGTCCTTGGGGGCTAACTACTCCTCCTGTTACCTCCAGTAAGTCCCACACAGTGGGATTGCTAAGAAGTCTTCGGGGGCCATGCCCCACTTTCTCTACCACTCTGCAAACGCGCCTCTTGGCACACTACTGTAATATTTTTATTGCAGATAAATGACATCATACTTTGAAACCTATGGTTAAAATAGCTGCAGACATTTACAGGATCCAAGGAACAGAGTTCTCCAGGTGTCGCCAATTCAATGCTTTTAACATTTGAATTTGCTTCTCGGAGAAATTCAAGTAAATCTGCCCACGCATATTCAGCACAGCTAAGTGTTACAAACCATGTAGTTGTACCTAAGTTTCTTAACATACATTTAAGTTCACCATGACGATGAAACCAATATTCATTGGTACCACGTTGACATGCCATCAAATTAATTAACTGGGATTCTAAATTTACATCTCTTTGTTGAACTTTGTCCATGAATTCTTTTGCAGAAACATGTTGAAGATGAACTCCTGTTTTTAATATGTGGTTCACTGCATTTGAAAGTGCAGACAAATCACTTTCAAACAGAAGATGACATATATATGGAATGCACTGTCGAAATCTTGGATCTTCAGAGTACAATCTTATTGAGCGATATTCTGAACCTGGAATCCGTACAGCTCGCTCATCAAATTGTCAACCTTCTCCAGTGGGGAATAGCTGTGGAAATCAATGAGCTTCAAAACATTTTTCCCATGCACTCATGGGAGTACCCTTTGCTTCCTTCATTTAAAATAATTCAATACTGTTTCCTATCATTTCTTTTGAATGTAGAGGATGTATAGTATAATGTTCATAAATCTCTTCAGTGCTGTAATTGTCCACTTTTTCTATTTGGTCACTTGACATTAGTGACTCATCTTCTAAGCATATTACTTCTTCATCAACATTTACATTCTTATAAAAAAGTATTCTGTACCAGGTACAATGTAGCCTTGTGAAGTTTAGTAACATCTACAAACTCTTGCCAGATTTTTCAACTCTTTGTTGATACACCATTTGCTAGAATAACTACTGGCTCATTTTCTTCCCTCTCTACACCAACAGTTTCAATGTTTTTCTTAAAATCTAAAGGTAAGTACACAACTCTTCCTTTCAGACCTCTTTGTAAATCTGTTGGTGGCAGCTTACCTGTTTTAGACTCCATACGAACTATGGCCTGAAATGGGTATACAGATTGAATAAGAATAGACTCATATGTATTCAAATCTGCCAGTTCCGAGGAACAGGTACCAACTCTAAGTTGTTATGTACTGCTCTAGCTGGCATTTTGTTCTCTTCTACTTTGTTGTAACAGTATTTACAAATAGCTTGATCAGTAGCCAACTCAAAGTGACCTTCTGCCAACAAATAAGCACCAAATTGTTGCCACTTGTCATTGTTTTCCTTTTCACTTTTTAAATATAAATCAACATTCCTAATTTGACTTCTATAGTGAGTACGTCGACCACAATGACAAACACAGTTTGGTTTTTCAGATGAATCTGTCTTAAACTCGAGTCTCGAGTATCTGGCAAGAACTTTGTTTCACGCCCAAGCACAGCGCACTGCAAACTGGGCAGGAGCCCTTTGGGATTGCTATCTGCCGCAGAAGGCATAGCGCACTCTGCTACTGTCGCCGCGAGGGGACTGGACCACATCTTCCAGCAGCCTTCGCGCCAGGAGGCGCCAGCGCGCTTTCTGTGCGTCACCCGGCACACATAAGCGGCTGCGGGCTCCCGCAGGGCGGGAGCCTCGAGTATCTGGCAAGAACTTTGTTTCACGCCCAAGCACAGCGCACTGCAAACCGGGCAGGAGCCCTTTGGGATTGCTATCTGCCGCAGAAGGCATAGCGCACTCTGCTGCTGTCGCCGCGAGGGGACTGGACCACATCTCCCAGCAGCCTTCGCGCCAGGAGGTGCCAGCGCGCTTTCTGTGCGTCACCCGGCACATATAAGCGACTGCGGGATCCCACAGCGCGGGACACGCGCGGGTGCACCCGGGCGAAGCCCGGGCCAAGGGCGGGCCCGTCCGTGCCCGTCAGAGGCCAGAGGTGGCTGGGCTGGGCCACTCCCCTGCGATCTCGCTCAGCAATCCGGACATCAGCTCCTAAATAAGGTATTTACGCTGACCCTGTACTCTGTGTACCTTGCGGATCAAAAGGAAATTAAACATTAGACATCATGAGTAAACGCAAGGTTACGGGTCTATTGGCTGGGAGTGGAGGTGGGGTCGTGGGGACCCTGGACGCTTTTTTAACCAGGGCAGAATCAGTCCTGACCCATCAAATCCAGCTCACTGAAAAAAGACTCTCTCTGGACACCCTTGCAGCCCAAAAAAGGTCATCAATGGGAGGCATAATCATGGCTAAATCCCCCAGGGGGGTGGAACAAGTTGCGGTTCATTCACGCTCTGACACCCCAGCCTCAACTAATAATTGGGAATTAGCTGACTTCCCAGGCATTTTTCCGGCATCAGCTGCGGTGACCACAATTGCACAGATACATTCCTCTAATTTGACCCTAGACCACGTGGGAGAGCAGGACCTGGATGTCTCAGATACTCCATCTATACTGACCATAGAGTCCCCCGCACCATTGATCCCCACCACGGCTCAAACTGCATCTATGCTTGGCTCGCACCACAGTGAGGTTGTCACTAGATCAAAAAGAGTTGCCAGGGAAAGTGTGGCAAGCCCATCAAAATCTCTGGCAATAAGCAGTGGAGAGCCGCCTGCTAAACGTACGAGGGGAGGTGTCTTACAAAAACAGAAGCAAAAATCCAGATCAAACAAGCAAGTAAATAGGCACCATGAGAAGCTGGCATCAGAATTTGACAAAGGACCAGCTCTGAATAAAGCCCCTAGCAGTGGTGATTGTATTCCGGTGGACTGTGGGGGCGAACCTGAGCAATGGAAAAGACTAGAGACTTTGATATTTGCACTCCTGGGGCCTCTTTTATGTAAATTAGGGTCAATTGAAGAAAAACTGGCGCAACTCCTCAATTCTAGTAGTGCATCAGCTAATCAAGGGACATGCAGATGCGCAGGCGTAGCACATAGGTCAGTTGATGTTTCCAATGTCCTGGCCCCGCCCGCAGTGAATGGGAGGGTGCGGGGGAGAGGGGGGCCACACAAAAGAAACTGATGTCATGGGTACCAGGACCACTCATGGTCATCTTGAGACAGCTGAATTCGTCGGGAGCATTATAAATATGGGGCTGAGGGAATCTAGGAATGGGACCGCAGGTAACCCCACAATACAGCAGGGGGGCAACGCTAGGATAGATAGGAGAGAAAACGCGCAGCAGCAACTGCAAGAGAGATCCTCGCTCGTTGCGCAGAGCACCCCAGCTCTACCAGTCATAGATTTGCCCCCAGCTAGCAGCCCGTATACAGTCGTTCTGATGGGTGTTCCAGCACTCATAAGCCAAAAAGAGGAACGCACGACACACCTAATTAATAAGGTGGCGCATTGGATGTTTAGGCACGCAGGGTTGAGCATTAGCGAGCACCGACACATTTTGATGGCAAGGAGGGTGTCCTGGATTGGCAGAAGTAGGAAAGTCTTCCCAGGGGATAGCGTGATTGTTACACTTAGACATCCTGAGTTAGTGCATAAGATTCTTTCCCATAGCAGCGGGTTCTACCCACCTGAACTAGAATCAGGGATTAAACCGCTTCCATTAGGCTTCTTTTATAGACCACCTGCTAATTTTAGCCAACGATATTGTCATATGGGTCAACGGGAGGGCGTAAACTGGAGAGTTAATCAAGTGCCGTTAAATAACGCCTTTGCCCCACTAAGAGACCTTAATGACATTGATTGACTACACTTGATGGAGGAAGCGGATATAGCCTGTGAGACCCCCCAGCCTAAATCTGAGACAAGGGGGGGGAGATGTATTTAACCTAGAGGTAGTTGTAGCTCAAACCATTGTTGAGTATAAGGAATCAAATACTCACATGGAAAACCACATAGGCAAGATAACTACCATGGCGGGTAGCTCCCAGATAATAGCCAATACAGAAGGGCTTACTGGGAGGGAGATACAAATAGTCTACTCTGACACTGGTCCCTATAATTCCATCAGACCCTGCCCCCCAATACAGTCAACGTGGGCTCACCGAGTAAAATCTAGTCCAATTGACTCTAAAACTGATGAAGCTAGGTTGAAAGTTCTCTCATGGAACATAGCTGGGCTAAGGTCAAAAAAGGGTGATACAGCTTGGCTACGTTTTGTGACCTCTCATCATATTATAGCATTACAGGAAACATGGGAGCCCACTAACCAATTTTTTTTGGATGGCTATGTATCATTCTGGAAACCCGCTGTAAAGTCAAACATGGGCAGAGCTAGGGGGGGTCTTCTTTTGTTGTTTAGTCTTAAACTCTCCTATAACACCAATTTGATTGACATCTGCTCACCCCATGTGTTAGCTGTAGAACTGACAGGGAAGAACTTATTGACACTCCTCGTGGTCAATTTCTACAACTCTTTTACTAGGACTAATGAGACTGAGCACCTAATGGCATTGGAGGGCCTTTTAGTGGCTTACGGGGAAAGCACCGAAGCCTATTATAATACACTAATCCTGGGAGATTTTAGCACTCGTACTTGCCCTATTAATTGTTTAGCCTTGTTGGAGGATGAGGTTGGTCTGCAGGGGCAAAACCACTTTGAACATTCTGCGTCTGGTACCTTCCTAGAAGGCATGCTATCAGTCCATAACCTGAACTGCCTACAACAATCAGAGAGGCCTGTATCTGTAGCTACCTATACTGGCCATGGTTGTCAAAGTGTAATTGACCACATATTGGTATCCTCTCCGCTAATATCTGCTGTAGGAAATTTAATTGTTACCCAGAACCCGTTTAGTGATCATAACCCTTTGACACTGGATTTCTATCTACGAGCCGCTTTTAAGGGTAGGATTGCTAGTCAACTTACCAATATAAACATCAAACCTAAAGATCAAGCACGTAGAGTGAGGTGGGACATGATCACCCCAGAAAGTTTTATTGATAATTTGTATATTACTTGTGCCCCAGAGCTTAAAGTGTGTTTAGATCAGGAATCTCATGCCAATTCTATTTTGGATGCCTTTGAGTTATTCACGAAACGGGTTGCTTCTAATTTATCTACTATGATTAGAGCAAGGCGCCCGAAGTTGAAAAGATGGTTTGATGATACCTGTATGACTACCCATAAGGAGCTTATGCAGGCTCTTAAGCAAAAACCAAGGGTGGTTTCTTTAATCAAAAACAGCAGAAAGGCATATAAACTTGCAGTACAGACTAGAAAAAAACAACTGAGGGGAATGGCCTGGGAGGATCTCTGCCAAGCCAGTGTGCTGGCAAACAGTTCCAAATTTTGGTCTGTTGTTAATAGCCCTCTCTTTGATGATTCACCCAACTCCTGCACAGAGTGTTTAGTTCCCGCAGAGATATGGGTCCAGCACTTTGGCAAAATTTATAGTGATGGTGACCTTGGGAATTCCGTGGGAGAAACCGTTCCCGGACTAATAGGTTTCCCGCTTGTTTTTAATATAGATGAGGTTCACAAAGCTATCATCACAACTTCAGGAGGGAAAGCGCCCGGCCCCGACGGAGTACCGGCAGACTTTTATAAGGCAGATTCAAAAGTTTGGGCTAAGATTTTAACACTTGTTTTTAATGCAGCTTGCATGTCTGGTTTTCTGTCGTCATGGGCAAAGGCTGTGATTATCCCCATTTTTAAAAAGGGTGCCAGGGATGACCCAGCATGCTATAGGCCCATTTCGTTACTTGATTCGTCGGCTAAAATCATGGGGAAAGTAGTCCTGGAGCGTATAACAGCCTGGCTTGATAGTACCAACATCGTTTCGGACCTTCAGTATGGTTTTAGGCCGGGGAGGGGGACTTTGGACCAGTGCCTTAACCTTCACCTGGTGATAGGGAAGTATACTGTCGCCAGGGGGGGGGGATCTGCATCTGGCCTTTATGGGCCTCTCCTCGGCTTTTGATCTTGTCAACAGGTCCAAGCTGTGGCTGATTCTTCAGGAAATGGGGCTAGATGCTGATCTGATCTCCTTCCTGCCTACCGCCCATGATAATACCACGGCCGCAGTACGCTTCAATGAAGACGGCAGCCTGACCGACTCTTGGGCGGTAAAAAGAGGGGTGCGGCAGGGATGCATATTGGCCCCTCTGCTCTTCACCCTCTATATTAATAAATTAGGGGACTCCTTAGCAACTTGCTGTAAAAACATACCAAGAGCCGGCACCAAAATGATTCCGGCACTTTTGTATGCTGATGATGCGGTTCTAGAGTCCAGAACCACTAGGGGGCTGCAACTGCTTTTAAATTGTTTTATAGATTTTATGGACTCCTTGGATCTAATTACAAATTTTAAAAAACCACATGCCATGACAATAGGTTCTAGGAGGGCAGCAAAGGCAAAATTTTATTGCAAGGGGGCTGAGCTTACTAAAGTGTCCACCTTCCCATACCTAGGGGTGCTCTTTGACGTCCAGCGTTCATGGTATGCACAACGCACACTCAAAAAGAACATTTTAGCTAGAGCAGCAGGGGCAACCCTAGGTTTCGCAAAAAGAATAGGCTCCAAGCCGTTCCCTGCGATTTTAAAGGTTTACAATGCGAAGTGCATCCCCATGACCACTTATGGCAGCGATATTTGGGGTTATAAGGATGTGAAAGAAATACAAGGGGCAGAAAATAATTTTATGCGTAAACTTCTTTCTGTCCCGGCATCCACCCCAATTTTTAACTTACATGAGGAGTTGGGAGCGGGCTACATCTCAGACATGATTGCGGTTGCTCCACTCTTACGCTGGCTGAGAATATGGGCTCAACCAGCCCCAAACTTAAACCAACTGATCAATCAGGACTGTTTAGCCTTGGAGAAGGCTTTAAACATTCCATGGCTCAAATACATTAAAGACCAGACCGAGAATCTTGGCTGCCCCAACCTGTTTATGTCTCCTACTCCCTTGACTAAGTCTGCCATTAGAGTGGTTAAACTGAAGTTTTTAGATAGATGCCAATGCTTAAGGGAGGAAAAAGAACTAATTAAGCCCTCAGTGAGAAAGTATGTCACATTGACAGCCTTCGACACGGTGAACCACCAACTGATGATTCAAAGACTTGGGGAAGTGGGAGTAACCGGAACCGCATTGAAATGATTACAGTCCTTCCTGGAAAATCGAGTCTTCACGGTCTTTGATGAGGAATTTACCTTAAAGCAAATACCCCTGACATGTGGAGTTCCCCAGGGATCCTCTCTTAGTCCAACAATGTTCAATATATATATGAGCTCCCTGGCAGAAATCGTATGTTCAGACGGGATACAGATGGTCACGTATGCCGACGACACCCAGCTAGTTGTCTCCCTTAATCAGAATGACAACTCCGGGCCTGGCTTGGTTTCATATCTCGAGAAGGTATCCAGATGGATGGATAATTCTTTTTTAAAACTTAATGGAGCAAAGACTGAACTTATGCTCTTAGGCCACTCTGCTCCATTAAACATAGACCTTTTCTGGCCCAGCTGTCTGGGCACACCGCCTGTTCCGAAAAAACAGATCAAGAGCCTGGGCGTCTGGCTCGACGGTAACCTCAATTTTAAGCAACAAGCGCAAAAAGTTGCAGCTAGCTGCTATGGTCTTCTAAGAATGATCAGAGGGATCCTTCCCCTGCTCCCTTTTTTGGCTAAAAGGCTAATAGTTCAAGCTTTAATTTTATCGCGGCTTGACTATGCCAATGCCCTTTATTTAGGAGCCCCTCAGGTTTCAACAAAAAGATTGCAAACCGTGCAGAATTGTGCAGCTCGCCTCCTACTGAACATCCCTACACACCTCTCGGCGAAACCTGCTCTTGCCACTCTGCACTGGCTACCAATCCAAGAAAGAATTCAGTTTAAGTCACTGTGCATTGCACATAAAGCATTCACTGGCAAGGGCTCAGTATTGATTCATTCTATGATTCAGCCCTACCGACCAAGTAGGGCACTTAGATCTGACAAAAAAGGCCTAATCCTAGTTCCGAAGGTCAGGAGAACACTAACCGGAGGCCGTCTGTTTTAATACAACGCAGCTAAGCTCTGGAATCACCTTCCTGACCACATACGGCTCGAACACAATTTTCTGACTTTCAGGAAACATCTCAAAACGTTCCTTTTTCCTTGATCTGCTATAGCTTAAGGGCGCCACTGATAGCGCTGGGATGCCCTCCGGTAACCATGCGCTTTACAAATGCTTTTTCATTTAATTTCATTGAGCCTGGGCCAGCAGATGCAACCATACTTAACATACATAAATAAAGCTTGCCATCTTTCCGTTCTAACGAGATTCAGACTGAATATGGTACCCTGGTTACTGGCCTTTCCTAAAGGATATTTTAAATCAGACTCAACAAATCTGTGTACATGTGACAACTTCTCAGAGCAAGACACTTTACATATTATGTTCTTCTGCACTCATTATGACCCCCTACGCAGAAAGTACATCCTTCCCCTGTTAAGGGGTCAAAATTTTGTGCAAGTAAGGCCAGCCTTGGTTTACCTACAAATGCTAGGCTCTCCTATAATCTGTGTCGGGGTAGCAAGCTTTTTAATTGGGGCGATTAGACATAGGAATAGGATGACGCGGTGTTAGCCCCTCTGAATAAGCTGGTAGTATGTTTATGCTCACTACCACTTAATGCAACATCACAGCCATACATGTGATTTATTATCTTTTTTGCACATATTTTAATGGTTTTTAAGTACATTGAGACATGAATTGCTATTGGATTTATATGATGTTTTATGCTGATTTGTTGTTTTATGCTGCACTTTTATGGCTCTAACCAGCCGAATAAAGTTGATTTTGACTTGACTTGACTGTCTTAAACTTTGTAATTTCTTCTGCAAACTCATCAATACTAATCTCTTTCCCATGTTCTTCAACACCTACATTTATCAAACTCACACTTTCTCTACACTCCACTTGTGAACCAAAAAAACAAAACTGTATATCATCACAAACATTTTGTACATCTGATACTGAACTGTGCAAAAGAGCTATGTTCATTTCACTTAAACATAATGCAGAAGTTTTTACATAGCAGAGTCTCCTTACTAACTTCTGCATTTCAGAGTGGTGTACCGCTAACATTCTTAAATGATGAAAAGTACTTTGGCACACTTTTCTTGAAAGACAAGCTACAGAATGACCCTGCAAATGAGTATATTTTTTTATTTTACATGGATCTAGTCCTTGTAACATCTTAATCTTCTGTTTAACACTTTTGTTTGCATATTGTCATTAAAAAAATGCGTAATATGTCAATAGATTCCTGTTGAATACTGCAAATACTGCTACAATCCCACTTGTATACAGGAGCTTGTGTACGCCTCCCTTGAACCTCTTCAGCTATTACTTCTTCCAAATTCCTAACAACCATTTTTTCTTTTGGAATGGGACAACCATCTTTCATCTCATAGCATCGACCACTAGTATCAACTGCATGTACTAATGTGTTATCTTGAAAATAGCTTTCTTCATTAAAGAAAGGCTCAGTACTAGAAGTGTTCTTCCATTCACCAGTAAAAGTTTTACAAAAGTTACTTCTATTAACAAGACTTTTTTCTTTTGATTTTCTCTTTCATAAACACCATTGTTTTATCCAATGTTCTCATTCTCTTCAATATTAATATAAATAATTTGTGTTTTAATTCAAAAGCAGTATCTACTACACTTTCAATGTGTTGCTTCTTCTTATACGCTGCTGATCTTCTTTTATACTTTTTACAATCTTTTAATACATTTTGAATTACTCTACTTCTAAACATTCTTATACGTACCGCTTTAAATAGTTTTTGCCTTCTTATAATATGAGTTGTTTTTCCAAAAACAAATGTTTTTTTACCATTATAATTCTTCTTTTCCTTCTGGTTTGTTGTAAAACTTTTCTTTTTACATTCATTATTACTGACTTTCTTTAATCTCTCTGCAACTGTTTTAAGAAACTGTTTAGTGCTCTTACCAGTAGAGATTTTATCCTGAGTAACATTTTGCTCTTTTTCTAATGCACTCTTTTTACTTTTCTTTAAGTAGTACTGTTTTATTTATTCTCTTCTCTTTTCATGTTTCCTTGCCATCTTCAATTTGTGATCCAAATAAAATTAATTTCTAAAAAACAAAGAACAGTTTCAATAGTTTGCTACATCAATTAATACTGTTAAATTAATTACATGTTAATATTCATAATAACCACCAAGCCATTAATTACAATTGCATTTCTATTCTCTGTTAACAAATAAAAAAACAAAAGTGCAGAAACAAGCAAGAGAACTGCAGAAAGAGGAAAAAGGGTGCTGAAAGAGAAAGAAAGGGTTAGAAAGAAAAGGAAAGGTTCAGAAAGAGCCAAGAGAGATGCACAAAGAAGCAACACAGCTACAGAAAAATGTGAGAAGTGGAGAAAGAAGCAACAGAAGTGCAGAAAGAGACAATAGGGGTGCACAAAGAAGCAACAGAGGTGTACAAACATGAAAGAGAAGTGCACAAAGAGGCAAGAGAGATGCAGAAAGAGGCAAGAGAGGTGCAAAAGAGACAAGATGGGTACAGAAAAATGCAAGAGAGGTGCAGAAAGAAGCTTGAGAGGTGCAGAAAAAAGCAAGACAAGTGTATAAAGAAGCATCTGATGTTCAAAAACAAGCAAGAGAAGTGCAGAAAGAGGCAAGAGAACTGCAGAACGAGGAAGAAATGTGCATAAAGAGGCTAGAGAGATGCAGAAAGAGGCAAGAGAAGTACTGAAAGAGGTAACAGAACTGCAAAAGGAGGGAACAAGGGAGACGAAAGAGGCAAGAAGAGCACAGAAAGAAGCAACAGAGATGAACAAAAAGGCGAGAGGTGCAGAAAGAGGGAATGAGGTACAGAAAGGGACAAGAGACGTTCAAAAAGAAGCAAGAGAGGTGCAGAAATTGGCAAGAGAGGTGCAGAAACAGGTGAGGGAGGTGGAGATAGAAGAAAGAGGGGTGCAGAAAGAGGCAAGAGAGGTGAAGAAACAGGCAACGGAAGTATAGAAACAGGTAAGAAGGATACAAAAAGAGGCAAGAGGAGTGCACAAAGAAGCAACGGAGGTGAAAAAAAGCAAGAAATGTGGAAAAAAGGGAGAAGAGATGTACAGAAAGAAGCAAGAGAGGTACAGAAAAGGGCAAGAGAGATACAGAAAGAGGTAATGGAGGTGTAGAAAGAAGCAAGAGAAGTGCAGCAAAAAACAAGTGAGCTCCAGAAACAAGCAAATGAGGTGCAGAAAGAACTAAAAGAGGTGCAAAAAGAGTCAAAAGAGGTATAGAAAGAAGCAACAAAAGTACAGAAAGAAGCAAGAAAAGTACAGAAAGAGGCAAGAGAAGTGCAGAAAGACGCAAGAGAAGTGCAGAAAGAGACAAGAGAGGTGCAGAAAGAGGCAAGAAAGGTAGAGAAACAGGGAAGAGGGATGCAGAAAGTGGCAATAGGAGTAAACAAAGAACCAAGAGAAGTACAGAAATAAGCAAAAGAGGTGCAAAAAGAACTAATAGAGGTACAGAAACAGACAAGAGAGGTACAGAAAGAAGCAAGAGAAATGTAGAAAGAGACAAGAAAAGTGCAGAAAGAGGCAAAAGAACTGCAGAAAGTGGCAAGGGAGGTGCAGAAAGAGGCAAGAGTGGTGCAGAATGAGCCAATAGAGGTGCACAAACAGGCAACACTGGAGCAGAAACAGGCAAAAAGAGTGCAGAAAGAGGCGAGATGAGTGTAGAAAGAAGCAACAGAGGTGCAGAAAAAGGCACGAGAGGTGCACAAAGAGAAAAAGAGCTGCAAACAAAGCAAGAGAGGTTCAGAAAAAGACAAGACAAATACAAGAGAGGTATAGAAATTGGCAAAAGAAGTGCAGAAAGAGGTGAGGGAGGTACATAAAGAGGCAACAGGGGTACAGAAAAAGGGAAGAAGGGTGGAAAAAGAGGTATACAAACGGACCAGAGACGTGCAGAAAGAAGCAAGAGACCCGTAGAAATTGGCAAGAGAGGTACAGAAAGAGGTAAGAGAGGTACACAAACAGGCAAAAGATGTGTACAAAGAAGTAAGAGAACTACAGAAAGAATCAGGTAAACTGCAGAAACAAGCAAATCAGGTGCAAAAATAACCAAGAAATGTGCAAAAAGAGGTGAAAGAGGTACAAAAGAAGCAAGAGAAGTGCAGAAAGAGGCAACAAAAAGGGAATAAAGAGGCAAGAGAAGTGCAGAACGTGGCAAAAGAGGTGCAGAAGGAGGCAAAAGGGATGCACAAAGAGGCAAGAGAGGTGCACAAACAGGTAACAGAGATGCAGAAAGAGGGAAGAAGGTTGCAGAAAGAGCCAAGAGGAGTGCAAAAAGAAGCAATAGAGATGCAGAAAACAGGCAAGAGAGGTGCAGAGAGAGGCAAAGAGGAACAAAAAAATGTAAGAGAGGTTCAGAAAGGAACAAGAAACGTGCAGAAAGAAGCAAAGAGGTGTAGAAATTGGAAAGAGAGGTGTCAAAAGAGGTAAGGGAGGATGCAGAAAGAGAATAGAGAGGTGCAGAAAGAGGCAAGAGGAGGGCAGAAAGAGGCAAGAGAGGTGCACAAACAGGCAACAGAGGTGGAGAAAGAGGAACGAACGGTGCAGTAAGAGGCAAGAGGAGTGCAGAAAGAAGCAACAGAAATGCAAAAAGAGCCAACAGAACTGCAAGAAAAAGCAACGGAGGTGCACACAGAAGCAAGACAAGTACAGAAAGAACCAAGAGCACTCCAGAAATTTAAAGCACCAATCCTTCCCATATCACTGTTGTAAGTCTCACCATGTTCCTGAAAGCATGCATGCGTCTACGCTTTTTGCTAGTGGCATCATACATAAAAGAAACATACAAATAGTTGTATACCTGTGATTCTGACATCTACATCTTTAGGTGCATAACACATGTGAGAATACATGTAAAAGTAGACACGTACCTCAGTCACAAGACCACACAGACCTTTAAACTTGGCAGTCTACACTTCCCATTTCAAGCAGACACCTAAATTTATACGGCCTACTTCAAGTGTACCTTTCCAGAGATTCATACAAAGTACCCTAATCACTAATCCCTCTGCCAACTTGTCTTAAACCTCACTTTTCTGCTGCACCTTCATTTTTTCACCGACTGCTCAGAATGTTAGACCTACCAAATTTAAAACAACAATGCTTCCCATTATTCTGAGGTGCACAAAGAAGCAAGACAAGTACAGAAAGAACCAAGAGAACTCCAGAAATTTAAAGCACCGATCCTAACCATATTTATGAACAAATTCATACATATGTCTGTGTCTTTCCCATGTCACTGTTATGAGTCTAACCATATTTATGAACATATGCATATGTATGTCTAAGTCTTTCCAATGTCACTGTTATAAGTCTCACCATATTCCTGAAAGCATGCATGCATGTGTTTGTGCATTTTCCTAGTGAAGTCATACATAAAAATAAACATACAAATATTTGTATACGTGTGTTTCAAACGTTTACCATATTCAGATGCATAACACATTTGAGAATACATGTACAAATAGACACATACCTCAGTCACAAGAGCACACAGACCTTTAAACTTGACTGAGTGCACTTTCCATATCAAACAGATATCTACATGTATACACCCTACTTCAAGTATACTTTTCGACAGATTCATACAAACTACCCTAATCACTAATCCCTCTGCCAACATGTCTCAAACCTCACTTTTCTGCTGCACCTTCATTTTTCAGCGACTGCTCAGAATGTTAGAGCTACCAAATTTAAAACAGCAATCCTTCCCATGTTACTGCTGTACATCTCACCATGTTCCTGAAAGCATGCATGCATGTGTCTGTGCCTTTTCCTAGTGGCATCATACATAAAAGAAACACCTCTCTTTTACATGTCTTGCATCTTCAGATGCATAACACATGTGAGAATACATGTACAAGCAGAGACATACCTTTTGCTGAGAATGTTGGGCCCTCCCAAATTTAAATCACCAATCCTTCCCATGTCAGTGTCATAAATCTAACCATATTTCGAATCGTATGCATGCATGTGTCTGCGTGTTTCCAATGAAACATTACTATGTACAACTTATTTCAATCTTCATTTTAGTACAATAAAACAAACTACAATACACTTTCGTACATTTGTAACATATTTCAAACGTCACACTTCGCTAATACTTTGCAAACTTTATAAATAATGCTTTTCAAAGTTATAAATATCACTACAAAGACTGAAGCACTACTACGCAATACATAACACACCTTACAAATTTGTAACTCACCTCTCAAATAGTATTGTAGAATATGAAATATCAGAAACTCATAAAAGATTTTCTTTTTCACACAATAAATGTGATGCACCACTCTCAACAAGGTAAAACCAGTAATGGCAAACTTTTCCTCTGTTTCTGCACATAAATAAATGTAACTAACAAATCAAAATGCTTCCTTAATTATTTCAAATTCTGAAAAACATTTCTATTGGTTAGACATATTAATCAACGGGGAGAGGCCCAATGCCCCCGCGGTCCCTGCCGCCTCCCCACCTCCTGCGGGAGACGGCATTGCTTTGGGGCAGAGGGAGCTGCTAACATGGAGCTCCGTTTGCCCAAAAGCAATTCTGCTTTGCTGCATGGAAGCGAGAGCAGTTTTCCTGCTCTCGCTTCCATGAAGCATAGCAAAGGTTTGCTATGGCATGGCGGGAGCAGTGCTCCCGCCATGCCATTGCAAACTGCAATGGGACATTGCTGGAGCCGGCCCTGGGGGGTGGGGGTCCTCAGGGCCATGGAGGGCTCCACGAGGGGGCCCCCTCCCATCTTGTGAGTTGCCCCAGGGAGGTGGTGGTATCCACGGCCGGGGTTCTGCAACAGACCCCCATATTTAAGTAAAGTGTGCCCCGGGGAGTTGGTGGAGCTCGAGCCCCCCCACACTACAATTTAAAAAAATAGCCCCGGGAGGTGCCCTTAATAAATAAAGCCCCAGGGAGGTGGTGGTCCCTGGGGCTGCGGAGGGGCTGCGTGGCCCACTGCATTTCATGAATATAGCCCCTGGGACCTGGACCACCCGGTGGCTTAAAGAAAACAAAGCTTGGGAAGACCGCGCTTTGTTTTTTTTAAAATGTTCAACGGGATTCGGGGACCCTACGCAACTCCTGCCGAATTTTTTAAAAAAAAAGGTTTTTGGGCCCTCGGGGTCCCTGTGGGACCCCCTGAGCAGGCCTAGGGAGTCAGGGTGTTTCTACCCTGCCCCCTTTTCTTGTTTTAATACTTTTTTTTACCTTTTTTCATGTGATTCAGTTCAACTGAGTCACAAGATGGCTGCCAACACTTCCTGGTTGGAACTGTTGGCAGCCAATCAGATGGCAAGGCTCGAGATCGGCGAGGGTTCGCAGGTCCTTCACGTCCATATATAGATATCTGTAAATATTTAATTTTCTCAAAAACTACTGAACTGATTTACACCATTTAACAAAAAACAGTGCACTGTAGACCAAGAGCTACCTGTCTGCCAAATTTGGTGTAATTCCGTACAGCAGTTCGAGCTGCAGCTGCGTCAACAGTTTCCTATGGAAATTAACATGGAAAAAACACGTTTTGGGACCTCCCTTTTTTCTCGGTCCCAGCTTGATGAATCACCCCGAAACTTTCAAGACAGGAGCTGACCTGAGCAGGCCATTAGTTTTGAAAATTTCACGAAGAGTTGTCAAACTGCGGCAAAGATATTGGCAAAACAAAAAATGCTGTTTGAATAGAAACAAGGTCCTAACAATAACTACCTACTGGCAACTGGCAGTAGGTTATTTATATATATACTGCCATATGTATATATAAATATGCATGTATATATATATTCACTGAAAAAACCATAGGTTTTAGGGACAGTTTTAGTTACTTGGACATTGCACTCGTACAAAACCCGTGAAATTCCCCCGTTATAGTTAGTTCAGCTAACTATAACTCGCGCCCCCGCAATGCACTGCTGATGACGTCACATATTACATCACTCATGACATGGTCAGTGACATCACTGATGACATCACTGATGACATCTCAAATGACATCACTGATGACATCATCCAGTGACTGTGTGTTTCTGTAAAGTTTAAATATTTTTAATATATATAGGAAAAGACGTATTGAAGAATGAGTGGGTGTGTAAGTGTCTGTATGGATGATTTAGTAGGTGCGTGACTGACTCTATAAGTGAGTGATTTAACGTATCTTACTGAATGCATGGGTTAGTGACTAAACTGGGTGAATGTCTGTATCCGTCTGTGTGTTGCTGTGTAAGTGGCTGCATGTGTTTGTGAATAGCTAAATGAGTGTCTATATGAGTTATTGAATGCTTGTCTGAGTATCTGTATGGGTGCCTGAGTGTTTGTGTGGGAGGGGTGTGTGCAACTCTGTGCATAGATGTGTGAGTGGGTGATTCACTGGGTGGATGGTTTCAAGAGTGCATCTGTGATAGACTGTATGGGTGGGTAAGTGTGTGTAAGAGTGTGTTAGTGAGTGAATGTATGTCCCAGTGGTACATGTGTGAGTAACTACATATGTGAAAGGCAGTATATATGTGTGTTGGAGTATATAAATAGCTATAAGCAAGAGTGAGTGATTGTGATAGTGGCTGTATGGATGAGTGTGTGCTTGTATCTGTGATTGTATAAGAGCGTAACAATGTGCTACTATTTGTATGAGTAAGTGAGCTGGTGTGTGTATAACTGTATAGGTGAGTAAATGGCAGTGTGTTTAATTATTTGCATGACTGACTAGGTGTGTGAGTATCTCTATGGATGAGTGGCGTTGTTTGAGTGTCTATATAGGAGTAAGAGTGCATATGATAGTCCTGTACTGAGTGACCGTAAGTATGAGTGACTGTACGGGTGAGTGAGTGGATGTGTGTGTGTAGACCTAAGAATCAGTGAGTGGGTATGTAGTTATTGGTGTTGGAGTGTCTATGGTTTTGCGAATGGCAGTCTGTAATTTAGAGTGGGTGTATCAAAGGTTATATTAGGGTGTGAGGAGGTGCATCAGATTATCACGTGGATGATGTCATCAGTGATGTCATTTGAGATGTCATCAGTGATGTCATCAGTGATGTCACTGACCATGTCATGAGTGATGTAATATGTGACGTCATCAGCAGTGCATTGCGGGCGCGAGTTATAGTTAGCTGAACTAACTATAACGGGGAATTTCACGGGTTTTGTACGAGTGCAATGTCCAAGTAACTAAAACTGTCCCTAAAACCTATGGTTTTTTCAGTGAATTTCAAAGGTTTTTTAAATGCTAATTTGTAACTATAACGTGTCTGAAACCTATGGTTTTTTCAGTGAATTTCAAAGGTTTTTTAAATGCTAATTTGTAACTATAACGTGTCTGAAACCTATGGTTTTTTCAGTGAATTTCAAAGGTTTTTTAAATGCTAATTTCTAACTATAACGTGCCTGAAACCTACGGTTTTTTCATTGAATTTCAAAGGTTTTGTAAATGACAATTTTTAAATGTATTAATTGTTATATTAATTTTTTTCATACTGATTTACTACATTTTTAGAAACAATTTTTTTTACATATTTTATTTTTTAAATTACATTGTAATTACATTATACATTACATTACAAAAAATACTTTCTCAGAATGAATTACTTTAGTTTAAATACTTTGCACATAGGCAATAGACTTTTAAGTACAGTAGTTACAGTTGTTGCAATGGGCAACACATTTTCAAACACAATGCAACATTCAGCTCAATGTGAATTTCTAGTTAAATGCAATTAGTTACTTTAGGGATTACTTTTCTAACCACAGGACTGGATCCTAGATTCAGTCCTGGGACATCTCCTGTAAACAGTTGAGTAAAAGCGTTTTGGTTACATTAGTGATTTTTAAGGAATATTATTGTATTTTAAAAGTTGACACTTTGAAACTTTTTCTCATAGAATCACCAATGTTATCCTATGGAAGGAAATTCACTTAGCAGGTAAAAACTGTTATCGTTACTTTTTCTTACTCAGTGTTGGATCCTGGATCCAGCACTGGTGCATCTCCTGTAAACAGTTGAAAAAATGCGTTTAAGTCATACAGGCGATTTTTAAGGAATATTTGTAGTTTGTGAAAATCAACACTTTGAAACTTTTTGCTGAAAACCAGTCAATCTTAGCCTATGAAGGAAATTCAAGTTACCGGTAAGTACGGTTAAAATTACTTTTCAGGATCAGTACTGGGCTGAAAGATGCAGCACTGAGGTCTCTCCTGATAACAGGTGAGTAAATCGGAATTCGTATTTCGGCTGATTTTAGAGGAATATTTTAAAGTTCCAAAACTCCACACTTAGAAGAATTTCCAAGTGAAACCAGTCAATGTTAGCCTATGGAAGGAAATTCAAGTTACTGGTAAGTACGGTTAAAATTACTTTTCAGGACCAGTACTGGGCTGAAAGATGCAGCACTGAGGTCTCTCCTGATAACAGGTGAGTAAATCAGAATTTGGATTTCGGCTGATTTTAGAGGAATATTTGTATGTTTCAAAAATCAACACTTAGAAACTTTTTCAGCAAAAAGCAGGCAATGATATCCTATGGAAGGAAATTCAAGTTACTGGTAAGTACGGTTAAAATTACTTTTGAGGATCAGTACTGGGCTGAAAGATGCAGCACTGAGGTCTCTCCTGATAACAGGTGAGTAAATCGGAATTCGTATTTCGGCTGATTTTAGAGGAATATTTTAAAGTTCCAAAACTCCACACTTAGAAGAATTTCCAAGTGAAACCAGTCAATGTTAGCCTATGAAGGAAATTCAAGTTACCGGTAAGTACGGTTAAAATTACTTTTCAGGATCAGTACTGGGCTGAAAGATGCAGCACTGAGGTCTCTCCTGATAACAGGTGAGTAAATCGGAATTCGTATTTCGGCTGATTTTAGAGGAATATTTTAAAGTTCCAAAACTCCACACTTAGAAGAATTTCCAAGTGAAACCAGTCAATGTTAGCCTATGAAGGAAATTCAAGTTACTGGTAAGTACGGTTAAAATTACTTTTCAGGACCAGTACTGGGCTGAAAGATGCAGCACTGAGGTCTCTCCTGATAACAGGTGAGTAAATCAGAATTTGGATTTCGGCTGATTTTAGAGGAATATTTGTATGTTTCAAAAATCAACACTTAGAAACTTTTTCAGCAAAAAGCAGGCAATGATATCCTATGGAAGGAAATTCAAGTTACTGGTAAGTACGGTTAAAATTACTTTTGAGGATCAGTACTGGGCTGAAAGATGCAGCACTGAGGTCTCTCCTGATAACAGGTGAGTAAATCGGAATTCGTATTTCGGCTGATTTTAGAGGAATATTTTAAAGTTCCAAAACTCCACACTTAGAAGAATTTCCAAGTGAAACCAGTCAATGTTAGCCTATGGAAGGAAATTCAAGTTACTGGTAAGTACGGTTAAAATTACTTTTCAGGACCAGTACTGGGCTGAAAGATACAGCACTGAGGTCTCTCCTTATAACAGGTGAGTAAATCGGAATTCGTATTTCGGCTGATTTTAGAGGAATATTTTAAAGTTCCAAAACTCCACACTTAGAAGAATTTCCAAGTGAAACCAGTCAATGTTAGCCTATGAAGGAAATTCAAGTTACCGGTAAGTACGGCTAAAATTACTTTTCAGGACCAGTACTGGGCTGAAAGATGCAGCACTGAGGTCTCTCCTGATAACAGGTGAGTAAATCGGAATTCGTATTTCGGCTGATTTTAGAGGAATATTTTAAAGTTCCAAAACTCCACACTTAGAAGAATTTCCAAGTGAAACCAGTCAATGTTAGCCTATGGAAGGAAATTCAAGTTACTGGTAAGTACGGTTAAAATTACTTTTCAGGACCAGTACTGGGCTGAAAGATACAGCACTGAGGTCTCTCCTTATAACAGGTGAGTAAATCGGAATTCGTATTTCGGCTGATTTTAGAGGAATATTTTAAAGTTCCAAAACTCCACACTTAGAAGAATTTCCAAGTGAAACCAGTCAATGTTAGCCTATGAAGGAAATTCAAGTTACCGGTAAGTACGGCTAAAATTACTTTTCAGGACCAGTACTGGGCTGAAAGATGCAGCGCTGAGGTCTCTCCTGATAACAGGTGAGTAAATCGGAATTCGTATTTCGGCTGATTTTAGAGGAATATTTTAAAGTTCCAAAACCCCACACTTAGAAGAATTTCCAAGTGAAACCAGTCAATGTTAGCCTATGGAAGGAAATTCAAGTTACTGGTAAGTATGGTTAGAATTACTTTTCAGGACCAGTACTGGGCTGAAAGATACAGCACTGAGGTCTCTCCTGATAACAGGTGAGTAAATCGGAATTCGTATTTCGGCTGATTTTAGAGGAATATTTGCACAATGGTGAAGGGAGGGGGCGGGGCCTGAGGTTACATCTGTGCAAACGCGCCCCGTGGCTAGTTGGCCCCCAGGGACCCTCAGGATTGAAGGGGATTTAATTCCCCATCTTAAAACGCGCCACGGGGCCTGTTTGCACACATGTCACCTGAAGCCCCGCCCCCTCCCTTCACCACTGTGCAAACGCGCCCCGTGGCGCGTTTTAAGTTGGGGGATTAAGTCCCCTTGAATCCTGAGGGTCCCCGGAGTCCAACTAGCCCACCATATACCTCCAAAAAGCCCACCATATACCTCCAAAAAGCGCCACAGAGCTGCGTTGCAGAGAGGTGTAAAAAGGGGCGTGGCCTCTGTACACCTCTCTGCAAGGCAGCCCCCTGGCGCATACTGGAGGTTCCTGGTGGGCTAGTTGGCCCCCAGGGACCCCCAGTATTCAAGGGGAATTCGTTCCCCCTCTGCAAACGCGCCAGGGGGCGCGTTTGCAGAGTAGTGAAGGAAGGGGGCGTGGTTTTTGTTTTTTTTTGTCCCCTGAAGGGGGGCTGTGTAGCCCCCTTCCTTTTTTCTGTTTTTGGGCCCTGGGGACCCCATCCCCCAGGGCCTTACCCCTTTTTTTTAAATTTCAAAATTAAAAAAAAAACGGGAAGGGGGCCGCGTGACCCCCCTTCCCCGGGCCTGTATTGGCCCCGGGGACCCCATCTCCCGGGGCATGGCCTCTTATTTTTAATATTTTGAGGGGGCTGCGTGGCCCCCCTCCTCTGGCCATTTTAAGGCCCGGGGACCCCATCCCCGGGCCGGCCATACGCTTTTTTTAAATTTTTATTATTATTCAAATTTTTGGGGAGGGGGGCCGCGTGGCCCCCCTCCCGGGCCACTACTTGCCCCGGGGACCCCATCCCCCGGGGCTGGCCCTCTCGTTGGGGTCTGTGGGGGGTCCCCAAACCCCCACAGTCCCGCCGGCTCCCCGTGTCCTATGGGAGCCGGCATTGCTTTACACATGGGGAGCAGCTAACATGCTGCTCCCCATGTGGAAAAGCAATCGGCTTTGGATATTGGAAGAGAGAGCAGGTTTCCTGCTCTCTCTTCCAATATCCAAAGCAAGTTTGCAATGACAGGACGGGAGCCGCGAGGCTCCCGTCCTGTCATTGCAAACAGCAGTGTCCCGGGGGTAGGCACCCCAGGACACTGCAGGAGCCGGCCCTGGGGGTGGCGGTCCCCATGGCCACCACAGGCTCCAGGAGGGGGCCGCGCGGCCCCCTCCCATCGTGTGCACAGCCCCGGGGAGGTGGTGGTCCCGGGGCTCTGGGGGTCCGTAACGGACCCCCATATTTAAATGTTTAGTGCCCCGGGAGGTGGCGGTCCCGGGGCGTGTGGGGGCTGGAGCCCCCCACACAGGTTTTCATTTAAATAAAAGAAGCCCCGGGAGGTGGTGGTCCCCGGGGCTGCGGGAGGGCTCAGAGCCCTCGCGCACCATTATGCATAAAGCCCCGGGGGTGGCGGTCCCCGGGCTTGGGGGCCCTTAGAGGCCCCCACACATAAAATTAACCCCGCCCCAGCATGCCCCCGGGACTTGGCCCACCCGGGGCCAGTGCTATCGAAGCGCGGGAGACCGCGCTTCGATTTTCGGCAGGATTCGCGCTCCCTGAGCGCATCCTGCCGATTTTTTTTTTTTAAATGCTTTTTTTGCCCAGGGGGTCCTTGTGGGACCCCTGAGCAGGCCTAGGGGTTAGGGTGTTTCTACCCTGCCCCCTTTGTGCGTTTTGCGCACTTGTTTCTTTTTTTTCTCGGCGGGATACGCGCACCCTAAGCGCATCCCGCCGATTTAAAAAAAAAAAAAAATGCGCTGAGGGTACGCGTATCCGACGCGCCCATAGATATCTATGTACTTTTACTTTTGATTTTCTCAGGAACTACTGAACGGATTTACACCATTTAAGCAAAAGGCACCAGTCTGAACCAAGGACTACCTCTTTGCCAAATTTGGGGTAATTCCGTTCAGCAGTTCGGGCTGTAGCTGCGACTAAAGGTTCCTATGGAAAAATGAATGGGGAAAACGCGTTTTGGGACCCCCTTTTTCTCGGCCCCCGCTTGACGTATCACCCCGAGACTTTCAGGGTAGGAGCGGACCGGAGCGCCCCAACAAGTTGGAAGCTTTCGCGAAGATTCGTCAACCGACGCCAACGTTATTGCAAATAGAATGTCGCGGATTTCCTATGGATAATAGGTTGTAACTATAACTATCTACTGGCGACCGCCAGTAGATAATATATATATATATCCTTCCGTGAATGCCTTTCATCCGCGCGCTCTCAGAAAAGGAGTCTTCCTTTACTGAGAGCGCGCGGATGAAAGGCATTCACGGAAGGATTGAATAGCCGGTGTGCTCCGCCGGCGTGCGCGCCACTCTCCATGGGTCCCATGTAGTCCAGAGGGAGCTCTTCTGTGTTTTATATATATATATATATATATATACATATACACACACGCATATATATATATATAATACACATTTATACACACACACATAAATATATATATATATATGTATATATATATATATATATATATATACATATATATATATATACACACACACACACACACACACACATATATAGTGTCTCTATGTGTGTGTGAGTGGTTGTATGAGTGAGTGAGTGGCTGTGTGAGTGGCTGAATAAGTGACTGTGTGTGGCAGTATGGGTATGTCAGTGGTGTGACAGTCAGCGGAAATCCATTTTGAAAAATCTCTGGATGTAACCATGAGTCCTCTAACAAACTGTTTCTGTCCATAATCTTCACATTTAGATTTCTTCTTAACATATCTTTAACTCTGATCACTAAAGTGTCCCAAAAAATTCACCTTCAGTTTTCCCACTTCAACTGTAATCTTTATAGACTAGTGAAATTTCAAAAATAAATTCTAAAACTCTCCGTATCATCCCTACTACCTTGCAGTATCCACAGATCCTTTGGGTGTGTTTTCCACATTTGGTATTGTAATATAATCTTGTTGATTTCATTCAGAAAAGTTTTCACATTTTTGCCGGATTTTGGCCCTGTAGACCCCATCCCCGGGGTCTAGCCACAATACTGATGGCCCACACGGTTCATGCTGGCTCCCCGCATCCTGTAGGAGCCAGTATTGCTTTTGGACAGAGGGAGCTGCTGAACATGCATCTCGCTCAGTCCAAAAGCAATTCTGCTCCACTTCGTGCAAGCAAGAGCATTTTCCATGCTCTTGCTGGTGCAAAGCAGAGCAGAGTTTGCTATGGCATGGCAAGAGAATAGCAAACTGCAATGTCCGGGGGGGCACGCCAGGACATCGAAGGAGGTGGCCCCGGTGGGGTGGTGGTACCCAGGGCCATTATCAGCTCCAGGAGTGGGGCAGCCCACCACCCTCCATTGTTTGATTTAGCACCAGGAAGGTGGTGGCCCTCGGGACTGCATGGGGGTCCGCACGGCCCCCGCATTCTTAACACATAAATCTCCAGGGAGGTGGCTGTCCCTGGGGCTTCGGGGGGTTCGTGCAGCCCCCGCATTATTTGAATTTAAATCCCCAGGGGGGTGGTGGTCCCCAGGGCAACGGGGGAGGCCTAAAAATCTTCCCCCGCTGGAGGTGGTGGCCCCCAAACCAATTCGAAGCCCTAGGAGGGGGGCCCGTGCTCCTACCCTCCCTTATTAAAACAATGCCCCCAGGACCTGGCCCTCCTGGGGGCCAATAATGAACAAAGCATGGGAGCCAGCGCTTTGTTTTTTTTAAATATTTCAGATCCTGCTGAAAATTAAAAACTAAAATACTTTTTTGGGCTCAGCAGGGTCCCAGTCTGACCCCTACCCAAGAGACCTAGGGGGTCAAGGTGTTTCTATACTGCCTTCTTTTCTTTTTTTTTTACATTTTTTGTGGGACTCAGTTCAACCCAAGACCCAAGATGGCTGCCCGCACTTCCTGGTTGAAGTGTTGGCAGCCAATCAAATTTCAGTAGGATTTTGGGCTCCCAGAGAGAGATCTATATTTTTTAAACTTAAATATCTCTGAAAATACTGAACGGATTAACACCAAATGACAAAAAGCACACTTTCTGGACCAACATCTAGCTTTCTGCCAAATTTGGTCTAAATCCTTTCAGCGTTTCGGGCTGTAGTCGTTTTCAAAAAATGAAAAATCCCCACATATATAACATGTGGAAAAGACATTTTGGGACCCCCTTTTTCTCTCTGCCCCCCCTTGACAGATCACCTCAAAACTTTTGACACAGCAGCTGAACCAAAAAGGGGATGTTTTATGAAAATTTAGTGAAGATTCATCAAGCGGCGCCAAAGTTATTGGCAAAACAACACATGCTTTTCCTATGGAAACTTTGGTCCTAACTATACCTAACCGACTGTTGACAGCCAGTAGGGAATATAAATAATTATAGTTAGTTAGGGATCCCAGTGATAAGAATTCCTCTGATTTTTGTCGCTTAAGAACGATAACTGTAAAATAACCCTATCTATAGCTACAGAGTGGCTCCCATTGACGCTCCTTTATTTGGTGTCATACTGGGTATCCCCTGGCTCTATGCACATAATTAAAAAATCAATTAGTCCTTGTGGAAGGTGACCCTTGACTCTATTCATTGTCACCAAAATTGTAATGAAGTACCTCCACAGTTGGTTAACCTGTTGTCTTATGCAATGGTGGAAACCACTTGAGGGGTGTTTTCCACCTCAGTACAGTGATTTCCAGTGTGTGTTCAGCAAAACAAAAAATAGCGTATTGCTGCAACACCGGATTTTTGACTGCTGGTACTCCTACAACCACAGACAATGCTACCACTCAGTTGAGTATAAACCTTAATTATGAATGAAAATTAGAATCTGCAAAATATCTTGATCGGCTCCTGGTGAATGGATTAATCGTCACTCAGCATCTCTGGTGTCCTCACCGCTCTTTATAGTCCCAAATAAGAATGGAGGACTATGGACTTGTAGAGACTACATAGCCCTGAATAAAGTCACCATAAAGAACAGGTACCTGATACCCTTGATCCCAGTATTCCTAGACCAAGCTTGATAGGAAATCATTTATACAAAACTGGAGCTAAGCGGAGTGCACCATCTTGTCAGAGTCTGGAAGACCACATTTCATATCTAAAACAGTCTAAATGAGCATTCTGTTATGCCTTTCACGTGGAACAGGTATGCTCTCTCCTTCAACGTCTATGTGAACACCATCTTTTCACAAAGCCTCCCAAAAATTATTTTCCACACTCTGAATCTTAAATTTCTAGGCTTATTTATCACCCTGGCAAGCATATAATGAATCTAAGGATGTTCACAATCATTTGAGCTGGCCTTCACTCTCTTGAGCCAAGGACGTTCAAAGCTTCCTCAGATTTAAAAATGTCTTCAGACGGTTTATTTTCTAGTATTGTTATCACTATGATCCATCTCCTGTGGAAAGGAGTGGTTTTTATTTGCACTCTAACAACAGAATATGCCTTCCAAAAGTTGAAAGAGGGTTTCACTTCAGTAACTGTAATAGTATACTCATGCCCCATACTTCTATATGTCGTGGAGGCTGAGACTTCTCAATTTGTATTTGGTGAAGCATTGGCCCAATGAGACCCTAAAACTGGACAATCTCATCCTGTGGCTTTTTTCTCCAAAAAGGTGTTCCCCGCTAAAGTCAATTATACCTTCATACAGAAGGAAATATTAGCCATTAAAACAGCCTTTAAAGAATGGAGGCATTTTTCCTAGGGGCCTGCCCTACTGTGACCATTTATTCAAATGCAATTTCTACTCACAATTCAAGCACTGTCTCCCAGACGTTTGCGCTGTGTGTTGTTTTTAGTGAGTTTGACTTTGTCATAATATATTGACTAGGAACAAAAACAAGACAGTGGGTATTTTGTTGAGGCTTGAGGCCTCAGATGATGAACTAGAGAAGAGTACTTCTTAAGCCATCTTTCAGTAAGGAAGAATAATAGGTGCAATAGCCTTGGACACATTTCTTGATAAGGACCGCTCTGCTTCCTTTCACATAAACCCCCTTGAGTGGCTGCAAGATATGGAACATACCATTTGAGATGGTCTATTCTTCAAAATGGGGTCTTGCATGCACTTATCGCGGACCTGTGCCAGCAGGCTCTTCATTTGTGTCATTCTGCACCCCTGGAAGGACATCCAGGAAAACATAAAACACTTCTATCCAGTCAAAATTGGTTTTGGTGGGAAAGCCTGACAAACAATGCACAGTCATCTGTCCAGAACTGCATAATCTGCACCAATGACAAAAGCATACATTCTCATTCCGCTGGACTGCTGCAGTCTTTACCTGTGCCACGGTTCCCTTGGGATACTATCAATATGGACTTTGTAATTGTTTTTTCTCTAGTTCATGGCCAGACCACCATCTTTGCCATAGTGGATCTATTAACCAAAGCAACACATTTCGATCCCTGTGAAATATAACCAGTGCCAAGGAATTGGCAATTATTTTAATTCAACACATTGTATGACTACATGGGGTTCCTGCTGCCATTATCTCTGACTGTGGACTTCAGCTTATAGCGAAGGTATGGCAAGTAATATGTGCATCTTTAGAAATTGATGTCAATTTGTCCTTTGCCTACTGTCCTCTGAGCGTTGACGGAAACATGTACAAACCAAACAAGAGCAAGATGAGCATGTCAAAGCTCCAAGTTTGTTTCTACTGCTCCACTGTCATTACTCAAATAATCCCCGGCCTTTTGAGTGGCGTTTGGGGGGGTACAGTCATGACTTGTCACGGATACTCAGTCCCACTCCCATCCACCTCTAGTCCTGGGCATCATTATATTATTATCCTCTCCTGCCTCCTTCTCATGGTATTACAACTCAAGATGATATCCATGTTGGTGTAACAGGTGTCATGCCAACAAGATTCTCATATGTTCTGCCCAGTTGTTACCCCCATTACCAGCACAGTAAATCCTGCCCACCTATGGGCAACCTTAAAAGTAGTGACTATATGCCTATTCTTAGTAGCATGCTGCTGTGAAATTCAAGGATCTACTGCAGCATTTGAGGATCCTGGAATTGGAGGGCCTACCACAGTATTTGAGGATCCTGAGATACAAGGATCTTCCACAGGAATTTTATATCCTGGGATTCAAGATTCTACTGCAGGATTTGAGGATCCTACAGTCTATAAAACCCATACCCAGGGGATGGCCAGGTGCTTGACATTTTTCCCTCTTGATGAGAGGAAGGCTGTGTTTGGGCTCTTCTCTTCACCTGTGGTCCTCTGCTTGGGTTCATGTCTTCACCTGTGTTAATAACTCTCCAGATGAGACGCTCTTCAAGCCAGATGTTGAGAGCAACTTCCTAGGTTTCTGTTAGCAGCACTTCTTCATATTCTTTTTGAAGTGTAACCTCAAAGACCTTCCTTGCATCCTTGGAATTATTTGACAGCTCCCAGTGCTATCTTCAGAGGCCTCAGGATAATGAGAGGTTGGGAGATTTAAATATTATTTGTTTGGATTGTGGGACTCCTGTTGGGCACTTGTGCTGTCCCCTGCACAACTGCTATAGGACCTAGGAACAAGACCGGGCTCATGACGATTTTTATGGCTCTAGCAAGATACAGTTACTTTTACATTGTTAGAAATGGAATTCCTGGTTGGCTGAGGTATGCACACAAACCAGGCAGAAACCACCACTCTAGTCAGGGTAAGCTAAGTACACCCTAAAAGATAGCCTGCGCCCACCCTCTGGTAGTTTGCACAGAGCAGTCAAGCTTATCGAAAGAGGCAATTTGTAAAGTATTTGTGCAACACACACCCACAGTAAAACAATGAACACACCACAAAAGACTCCACATTGCTTTAGAAAAATAGATATTTGTATTAGGTTCAAAACAGGACCAGAACAATAAAAATAGGTTAGATACTTTTCATGTTATACACTTTTCAAAAATAGTACTCTTGATACTGCGGGAAACAAGATCAAAACAATAGCGATGATTCAATCAGTGGTTCTCCAGTGATAGAAATTCAAAAGATAGGCAGGGAAAATCACAGTGCTCGAAATACACTTTTACTTACGCTACAGTAAGGTTCAGGGGGAGTGCTGCAAAGAAACACTCATAACTGCTGCCTTTGTTGCGGTTTCACCAGACCAAAGTGAATAAACAGGGATCCCAGCAGGTACAGGCTCCGTACTGTGTGGCCGCTGATTCTCACAATGAGGAGTTGGCCCCGGGTCCCAGTAAAGTGGTTATGCACAAACCGGGCAAGGGTGAATGCAAATTGGGCCACCACATGGGCCGTATGATCTTAGCGGACTTCGCGGGCACAGTACCTTTCGTAGTCGGAGAAATCCTCATGTCACTGGGGAACGCCCGTGTCGAGGAAGGCATGCAGCATGATTTGATCATCAAGAGGAAGCTTGGTTGCTATGACAACGCGTCAGGAGGACTTCCCTCAGTTCTTCGACCTTTTTTTTGTATCCAAGACCAAAGTTTCCAATGGAAGTCAAAAAGAAAAACACTTTTGTTAGACCTGGCATCTTTTGGCGTGTTTCCCCTGTCTTTTTGCTTTCTGACCTCCTGGTTTTGTCTCTGTTTTTGCTGGTTTAGTGTCTCTGCACAGTTTCTCACTGCTGTTCAGTGTTAAAGTGCAAGTGCTCCTATTGTAAATTATATTATGCATTGGTGTTTCCATGATTGGCATATTTGATTTACTGGTAAGTCCCTAGTAAAGTTCACTGAGAGTGCCAAGGCCTGTAAATCAAATGCTGCTAGTGGGCTTGCAGCACTGATTTTGCCACCCACACTAGCAGACTTTCAAAGGGTTCTTGACCTGCCATTGCAGTGTCTGTGTGCAGTTTTTACTGCCATGTCGACTTGGCAAGTGCACCCACTTGCCAAGCCCTAACCTTCCCTTTTATTACATGTGAGTCACGCCTATGGGCAGGGTGCAGTGTATGTGAGAGGCAGGACATGTACTTGTGTGTGTAACATGTCCTAATAGTGAAATACAGTGTAATTTGTTTTTCACTATTGAAAGGCTATCGGTCCCTAAGGCTAGAATGGGGAATACTTTGTAAACATCGTACAAGTATATCTTCCCATTGGGACAAGATAGAGAAATGGAGTTTAGTGTGCCTGAACTCAGAATGTAGAAATGCATCTTTTAGTAAAGATGATTTTTTTATTGTGTGTTTGAAAAATACCACTTTTAGAAAGTAGGTATTTTCTTGCTTAGCCATCCTGTATACCTCTGCTGGATTGTGGATTGACTGTCTGGCTTTTGAATGACATGGGCTAGGGATGCGCATTATCTTCAGACAGCCACGGGGGGTCGAGGTGTGTCCTGACTTTCCTGGATGAGTCAGGGCTGGGCTGAATAGACCTGGGCCACATTTAGAGTAGTGGGAGGATATTTCCGTGCACCTGAATGGGCCCGGTCTGCCTTGGACAATGCTGTCTCCACATCCTTCTGCGAAGCTGGGCCAGGGAGGACCAAACTGGTTTGGACTAAGCACAGACACTCTCTGCCCAAGAGAACAAAGATAAATGGAGTATAAATATTGGGGACCAGACCCCAGAACTTTAGAACACGCTGCAATCAAGGAACCTGCCAAGAAGAAGAGCTGGAAGAACTGCTAGGAGGAGTACTGCCCTGTTGCTGTGTGTTGCTTTGTTGGGTTGGCCTGCAGTTGCTGCTTCTGCCTTGGGCAGTGAAAGGACTGGACTGAACTTTCTTTTACTTGTTGCTGATTATCTCCAAGGGCTTGAAATAGAGCTTGCCTCCTGTTCACGAAGTGTGAGGGACAGCAAAGAATTCACCTACCTCTGGGTACCGCCTCTGGAACCCCGGTTTCAGTTGCCACAGAGGGGGAAAGCAGCTGACACCATCACCGGCACCGCTGCAGACTCTGTGTCCTCAAGGCACCACATAGGGCACCATTGCACTTCGCACCGCAATCCTGGTCTCACCCATGACGATGACTGCTGCCGCCACCAAGCCGGTGCTTGCACTGCAACCTGTGGGCAACGCACTTCGCACCGCTTTGCTTCACTCTGCCACCCTGGTCTCACTGAGGATGTCGCTGCCCACCGACCACAAGACCTTTGACCGCATTGTGGTTTGGGGGCACCGCTCGTAAGTTACACAATGCACTGCCCAGTCCCACACCGCAGTCTGGTCCGACTGACACTAGCCCCCATCAACCGGCACTGTTGATTGCACCGTGACCTGTCAGCACCGCCACAAGCACCGCCTCACTCCGCACCGCAGCCCTGGTCTCACCTATGCCGCTGGACGACCGTCACCGAGCCGCTGCCTGCACCGCAACTTAAGGGCACCGCACACCGTACCACTATGCGTCACATCGCAACAGCGACGGTTGTCATGACCAAACCACACCGACGCGGTCGGCTGGAACCAAAGGTACTGTTTACGAGTCTGCTGACACTAAAGCCGGACCGCACTGAGGCGGTCAGCCGGAACTGTTGTATTTTGTTGTTTTCAGCACCAGCGGTAGTACCGGACAGAGCTACCATCTACAAGGAACTGCATTTTAAAGTTATTTCTGCAAAGTGCCTATTTTTGATTACTGTATGTGGGTCTTTTATTGTTTTGGTCTTATTTGCACAGATAAATATTGGTTATTTTTCTGAATCTGGTGTGGCGTCCTTTTGTAATATTTTCACTGTAATACTACTGTTGGTTATGTGCTATGCTTCACACACTGCCTCTGAAATAAGCCTGACTGCTTGTGTCAAGTTACCAAGGGGGGTGAGCAGGGGTTATTTTAGGAGTGTATCCCCCTTACCCTTACAAGAAGGAAGGGCCCCTATTTGGACAAAGGTGCAAACCGTTGCTAACTAGAGACCCCCATGTCTGACACACTCTTTTTTTACTTCATCTTTTATTTTGTATGTACCTGGATGGGCCTGCACAAAACTTGTCATACTGAAACGAATCCAGGTGTATCTTCTTCTTCGAAATTTCAAGCAGATTCTTCAAAGTGCAGCAATGTTATAAGCAATACAAAATGTGCCTTTTGAAAGGAAGGTCACGGTCTTCTTTAGAGTTTTGCGTTTAGGGTACTCCGTCAAAAACATGGTGGGTGTCCCATAAACCACGCTGATTTATAATTTGCATAATTTGCTAGGTCCATTGAAACATTCCCCGTCTTTTTGAATGTAGTGATTCATTGAGACGCATCCTTCTCTCCATATTTTCAGATCAATATCGTAAGATTTTTCAGTAGCAGTTCCTGCCTGATCATTTAAAAATAACCCACCTGCTTTGAGAGGAAAAGCCCTAAAATTAGGAATTTCATTTTGGCTATGTAAGCTTATTGTTTTTGGCAAGCTTGAGCCTAACTTGGACACATGCAGTTTCAGTTGTGCAAGTATGAAAATAAAAGCCT
The DNA here is from genome assembly GCA_963921515.1 of Calotriton arnoldi. Lineage (NCBI taxonomy): Eukaryota > Metazoa > Chordata > Amphibia > Caudata > Salamandridae > Calotriton > Calotriton arnoldi. The sequence continues at coordinate 1,897,468 of CAWUFW010000932.1, forward strand.
TCCGAACCGCATGACAGAAGTCCTATTTAGACAAAGCTGAGTAAAAAGTACATTTGACTCCAGCCTCGTATTTTACACTGAACTGTTCCTCATGGGAGGCAAGCGCCTCTGGCAAAGCACGGACTGTTGTCTGCAGCAAACTGCAGTGAATGGGCATAGTTTGGTATGGCCGTCTAACAAGGCACTGTTTGTTCACAGAGTGCGATGAAATGTGCCCCGTTGTCTGTGTCTCCAATTTGGGAATTACTGACCATATGAAAACCTCGGCTGTGAAGTGGATATAGGACCTTAGACTGTGCGTTTGCATAATATTCTGCCTATTTCCCCTACATTCTGCTACCTACATTCTGTTGCTCATATGAAAGACACGCAGCTAGAGCTGGTATTACGTAGTATCTGTCAAGATCTTTTGCTTTTTATTAAAAAGTACGTGCACATTTTTCTTTTAGAGACAGAATGTTGCGTTTAAAAACTCGAACCGAGAATCTATTAAAAAAAAAAAAACACTGGAAAAAATGGGTTGCTTGTTTGCAGTGATATGATGTAACTGGAGCCAGGACGCACCTACACTTCAGAGGGAGATCAGAGCAGTGCAACCCAATAGCCATGAGAATCTATAAAGAATGAATCCTGATTTCACTGATAGATCATCTCTGAAAAAAGCATGAAAGCATTCCACCTGTATTGCTGGCAGATGGCTTATAAATGTCACACAGACTACTGGCTCATGCAAGAGGTATTAAATAAACGGCTGAACATCTGCTGGTAAATACACAGCAAACAAGAATGCATCCCAAAGCCAAACATCTGTAAAGTGTGGGCCACATCTCTGCTCATAAACTAAGCAATGTTTTCTGCTAATCATTAGCAGAGGTATTGATTTTAGATGTGTATCACACAGCTATAATTTTGTCAGAGAATAGACCACATAAGTTGTTCTTTTTCTGGTTGTTTCATTTTGTCTTATTCCAAAAGTCTGTATATTGACGACCAGGACAAAAATTATAATTGACATCATCTGTGGGAAATATTTCATAAAACAACAGGCCCAGATGTAGGATTAAAGCCATGTGGTAGTAAAATACCACACCGAAAAAAGTCCAGGTTCCATGATTTCTTACGAAAACAGATGTGCTATTACTCCACTCTGCTTGTTTTTCAATGCTTTTCACTCCAAATAATTCCTTTTCTTTTCACAATTTCACTGGGGAGGGTTCCTAAATTGATTGCAGATGCTGCCATGCACTTCAAAATCCTATTCTATTACAAATCCTGAAGCATAAATAAATGAAACATTTCGAGAACTTGTATTGAAATGTGCTAAAGGTATTGAAGATTAAAGAACAATATTTATCCTTGGCCCGTGTATAGCACCTACAGGCATAAAAGCCAGACCTGCTGGATAGTACAGAACGTTTCATGGGAACGTAGGATTCAAAGGCGTATTTGTATCAAGACCCCATGCTGTAGGCGATGCTGCATCAGAACGTCAAACGTGCTCTCCTCCAGGTTTATTTCGCAGCAGCACAAATTAACCTGGCCCTTTAAGAAGAAAACCACTTGACTCCTGCACGGGACTGCTCCTGTTCCGTCGGTGGGAGTTCCTTTGAAAGAAGGCTTTTAAAACAATCGACCTCTGTGTGGAGAACACGACACAATGAAGCTGACAGCAGTGATCTATTAAAGGGAGGACTCCCGAAAGCAATATTTAAAACAAAACATAAAGAGGCCAAGCCCCCACGTCATGTCTGCGATATGGCATTTACTGCGTACAAGTTGTTAAACAGTACCATCCCTTTATGGTAGAGGCTTCAACCTTCTGCACTGCACTTTGCATAGCAAATGACATTTCCACACAAGAGAATGCTTCTCATGGCGTAGTGGAATATGAAGGATGAGAACTGCAGAATTAGAGAAAGATCAGAGCCCAATATAGGGGTGATTATTTAATTTATAATTTTAAAATACATATTTATTTGTGCCTGGGGCTTCGTGTATTGTTGTTATGTTGTACTCTGACCACCCCAAGCCAATGATCATATTTACAAAGATATATTAAATTGGTGTTTTGAGTTTATATGGCTCGTTAATACGTTTACATATGTTCGATTTAGTTTTGAAAGAGTTCGTCTCAGAGTGGGCCAGTGTTTTGGGGTAAAAGTGCAAACAATGGATGACTATCAGAAGGATGGTTAGGTATGGGAATTAACTGGGTTGGCTGCTGTTGCAAATGGGCGGCAGCGGGAGTTCAATCAAGATGGACGTTGTGCATTCTGTCATGTTCTCTAACCAGTGCTTCAAGTTTGTGTTGAAGTTCTCGAACAGAATTAAAGTCCAACAAGCATAGTTGCTTCCTGTGTTTCATGGAATCTGGTCATGTGTTGGGGTTACGGATGGGTGGGTAACTTGGAAGGAAGGATTGGATGCCGAATTGCTTGTGAAGGGGCATGCCAAATATGCCCTGTTTCAAAATTTCCATTGGGCAAAGAGTCCATCTTTATGATTATTAGGATTCTTCCTCATCTAAGATGTCTTTTTTCAGGCAAAGGCTTCGTTCAGTATTTCAAACTTTTTTAACAGGAGAGCCGAAGGTGGTTAAGTTACTCTCAGTGTAGGCCAGATAGGTCTCTCGACTCTTTGGGCTTGGACTATTAAAAATGTTCACCATATTTCAGTTGTCAAAATTTTTGTTGCCAGCTTGCATACAATTTCACGTGAACAAAAATATCTGATTGGTATGTAGTCGGTGACCACATTATGATAACCTAGGTCTTGGTTACATTAGGGCTAGTGAAGAACACTTTAAGAACGGTTAAAGAAAATAAGGCCACATGTTTGTGAGGGGGTGAGAAACCCTTCACAAGTTTATGACCGTAGTTTCAAAGGCCACAGGTCCCAAATATACAATAGGAATCTTGAAACTGAAATGGAGTATTTCGTTCATCTACAGAGAATAAAATATGCACCACGGAGTTGGGCATAGTGCGCGCACAACGTGACACTCTCTCTCAAACCCACCACTTCCCATCATCCTTCTCCGCCCCCGACACTGCCAAGCCCAAATATGTTAATATGCCCAAGAATTCTCCAGGCGAGGTTATATTGTCCAAGGCGTAGTATTTATTCACATCAAATCAGGAACTTCTCCATAATTCACTAGGAGAGAACGAACCAGAATCCTACTTGGATATATATATATACGAATATACATAGCATCACGCTCAGTATCCTACTTGGATATATATATATAAGATTATACATGGCATCACACACTAGCATCATCATCATGGCAAGGCAGTAAGGAATTAAAAAATGACATTACAGTCTCCATTGTATCAAGTGACCATACACTTGAACGCTCAGCTGTACACATTGCGCCGTCAGGCCCCAACGCGATACAGCACACAGTTATATAACTTGAAATTCCAACTGGAAATCCAGGGCACCGCATATCGCACCGTCCCTCCGGGGGCACCTGAACACAGGCAGCCTCCCCAAGATTCACCTCAGTCCATAAGTGGCAGGTTAGGGTAGTAGAGTCAAGGACCACCGTCAGGCCAGTCCCTCCTCCCCACCAACCTACAGCACGCTGCAATCCTACCCCCTCCTGGGGTCCCTTCAGTCACTGAACGACCATTGTTGTGCCTCCCCTTTGTTGTTAACTGTCAGCGTTCCGCCGCCTTGCTTTATTGCCGGGTGGGTGGGTGGTTGCCGACGCTCCTGCAGCTACATCCAAGGTCCAGGGAGACAAAGAGGACGAGTCCCTTGAGGCACTGCCTTAAATACCTTAGACTTAAGATTCGGTTTCGTTTCATCAGAGGTCCATCCCAACCCCTTCACGTCACCGACAGACCCCCTCCGTACCGACCCCCAATGGGAGCTCGGTCCCGTGGCGCTACTAAGGGCGCCCCTCCTCTAGATGTGGGGGGCGCCTCATCATAGTGCGCGCACAACGTGACACTCTCTCTCAAACCCACCACTTCCCATCATCCTTCTCCGCCCCGACACTGCCAAGCCCAAATATGTTAATATGCCCAAGAATTCTCCAGGCCAGGTTATATTGTCCAAGGTGTAGTATTTATTCACATCAAATCAGGAACTTCTCCATAATTCACTAGGAGAGAACGAACCAGAATCCTACTTGGATATATATATATATACGAATATACATAGCACCACGCTCAGTATCCTACTTGGATATATATATAAGATTATACATGGCATCAAACACTAGCATCATCATCATGGCAAGGCAGTAAGGACTTAAAAAATGACATTACAGTCTCCATTGTATCAAGTGACCATACACTTGAACGCTCAGCTGTACACATTGCGCCGTCAGGCCCCAACACGATACAGCACACAGTTATAAAACTTTAAATTCCAACTGGAAATCCAGGGCACCGCATATCGCACCGGCCCTCCGGGGGCACCTGAACACAGGCAGCCTCCCAAAGATTCACCTCTGTCCATAAGTGGCAGGTTAGGGCAGTAGAGTCAAGGACCACCGTCAGGCCAGTCCCTCCTCCCCACCAACCTACAGCACGCTGCAATCCTACCCCCTCCTGGGGTCCCTCCAGTCACTGAACGACCATTGTTGCGCCTCCCCTTTGTTGATAACTGTCAGCGTTCCGCCACAGGGTGAGAAGCTCCCCGGCGCACTCGCCCTCCCCCCCCTGACGCTGACCGTGCTCCCTAATAGCCCCCAGTGTAGTGTGAAGAAATAACCGTAACCCTTCCTCCGACAGATGCCCTCCATGGTGTTGGAAGAACTCCGTTCGCCTCGGATGGAGCAACCTGTGTCGAATTGTACCCATGGAAGATGACCCCCGCAGGATTTTATGTATCAAACCGTTCAACTTGTTCACGGATTTATTCAGGGCCCTCACTGAATCCCCTCCAACCCAAACCGACCGCGGTATCACTTCAGACCACAATATTGCTGTGGTCGGTAGGTACTTTTTAATCCTTGCCAAGACCGGAAACAAGGCCTCCTGCACCGCTCGCCTGCCTAGAGTCGGCATGTCATTCCCGCCAGCGTGAATAACCAGAATGTCCGGGCGAGGCACTGATTTGGATACTATAGCTTGCTGCAGCCAGCCAAACAGATCCTGCAACTTAAGACCTGGCACCCCAATCCAATGGTGTACAAACCCGGCAGCCACTTGCGCTGCCTCCAAACTGGACCCACGAAATTGCTCCTCCGCTCTGAGAATCAAGGAGTGACCACTCCAACATACATGCACCGGTTCTCAGGAATCAACTGAAACAGAGAGAGAATCACTGTTAAGGGTATGACAGCGGAGCACCCTGGGCCTCCTTCCACCCACTAAACCAGACTTGGGCGAACATACCGTTCAAAGCATGTAGACCGCCAACGCCCCACCCGTTTGATTGCCTCTGCTGGCAGTCCCATTGCCGCTGCTGTGGTGGTCGCCCCAATGCGAAAGGAATGGGAACTAAACTGTGTCGAATCTTCGCCCAGGTAGACCAGCGCTTTCCTACACACCTGAGTGAACTGGTATCTTGTCATTGGCATCCCATCCTTGTGGACTAGAAGCCTCGATGAGGCGATCCCTGGGCGCCCATTAAGGTACTCTCTAGCCAACCATACTGGACAACATGCGGCGTGGTGCGCCGCATGCAACGTCACCCATGCACCCTTCCCAAGCGAGTCAGTTTTTGACTGCTTGATCCTAAGATGAATAGACCCCCCTTCCAGAATGACATCCGCTAGGCCTAACTCCCCTTCTGCAGCATTTTTTGGTGCAGCCACCAACTCCGAGATACGCAACGCCTCAAAGAAGGTGAGCACGTATGCAAAACTAAATAGCTTTACCTCATATTGAGACCGGCAGACATGCGGAAGGGTCTCTACAAGTCTACCCAACCTCTCCACATTAATAGGTCGCCGAGTGTCCTGCACTCCCGGAACCATGCGTTCCCAACCCGATGGCTTTGCGCACCCTAAAGTCTTTGGTGGGATCCTTGACTCCGCTTAACCCAGCAAAGAAGGCGATGGCAGATAACTGCCTGCGCACCACCGACAGTGACTTCCCCTGACCTCTCTGCTCCACCAGAAAACCCAGCACTCCTTCTGGTGTGAATCTATCTTGCTCTCTGCTTGAACTGAACGTTGCGCTGTACACCCCCCAAGCCCTCTCGTACATACGTTTTGTCTGTGGTGCCAGTGCTGCTGCAATTAGGTCTGCCGCAATGGGGCACCAAGCCTCCACAGCTCTTCTGGAAACTCCGACATCTGTTCGTCCGCTTGCGGCCACCGTGCCCTGAATTCTGCCAACTTAAATCGAGACAAAGAGTCAGCCACTGTATTTTCCACACCGGGAACATGTTTGGCAGAGAAATGCACGTTATGCAAGAGACACAAATGAATAAGAGTCTTCAGCAGCCGCAGCACCAAACCACATTTCGCACTCTGGTTATTAATGGCCAGAACTGCAGACATACTGTCCGACCAAAAGACTACTCTGGTGTTTGCTAATGAAGCCCCCAGATGTATAGGGCGACAATAATGGGAAACAACTCCAGAAAAGTAACACTGCGCGTTAGCCCAGATGCCACCCACTCCGCTGGCCAATGCTTCATGCACCACCCAGAACCCAACACAGCACCGAAACCAATTCTGCCCGCTGCATCGTTATAGAGGGCTACTTCACTGTTGCTATGTGCTGGTTGCTGCCAAAGTAGTGTCCCATTGAAATTATCCAGGAACTCCCTCCATGTCTCTAGGTCCTCTCTGACTTCCGCCGACAACCTTGTGTGGTGGTGCTTAGCCCGTAGGCCAGACATCGCTCTCGCTATGTTCCTTGAAAAAACTCTCCCCATGGGAATCACTCTCAAGGCGAAGTTCAATTGGCCCACTAACACCTGCAGCTGATGAAGAGTAACCTTCTTGGCAGCTAGACAGACGTTAACTGCATCCTTGAAAGCTCTCACCTTCTCCTGCGGCAACCGACACTCCCCTGCCACCGAGTCAATCTCAATCCCCAGGACACACAAACAGGTGGTGGGGCCCTCTGTTTTTTCCTCGGCCAATGGAACCCCCAGCGCCTGAGCAAGCTGACGGAAACCTCGCAGTGCCCTCCCGCATGCCCGATCACCCGGGGGACCCATGAACAGGAAGTCGTCTAGGTAATGCACCACATTGTCTGACAGCACCAAATCCTTTACTGCCCATTCCAGGAATCTGCTGAATGTCTCAAATACTGAGCAGGCTATGGAGCACCCCATGGGCATACACAAGTCGAGGAAGTACTGACCCTCGAAAGTGAAACCCAGCAAGCGCGTATCCTCAGGGTGAACGGGAAGAAGGCGGAAAGCAGACTCTATGTCAGACTTGGCCATAAGAGCCCCCCTACCTAAACTCTGCAATTTTTCAATAGCTTCGTCAAAAGTGGTGTACCGCACTGTGCACAGCGCCTGGTCCAACCCGTCATTTACTGACAACCCAGCGGGGTATGATAGATTGTGTATTAAACAGAATTTTCCAGGCTCTTTTTTAGGAACCAACCCCAGGGGCGAGCACACCAAGGATTCACATGGAGGCGCAGTGAAAGGACCCGCTACCCGCCCCGCGTTTACCTCCTTGATAATCTTTTCCCGGACCAACTCCCGTTGTTGCAGAACTGACTGCTGATTCTTGGGTGGGACTGATGATGGGTGTGCGTGGGAAGGAATGCGAAAACCATCCTTGAAACCGTGATAAAGCATGTAAGCTTCCTTGTCGTTGTTGTATCTACTGAGCAGGTGTGCGAGGACGTGCATGCGAATTGGGGAAGGGCGCTTTTCACTATTGCTTTGGCAGTAGGCTCTTAAAGGGTGTATGCTCCCTCTGCTTGCCTTGCTTTTTGAAACACTTACACTCTGGATGTCCTTGCCCCCCGCAGAAAGAGCAGATGTGTTTAAACTTACAGGCTCCCCCTTTGCTACATTCCTTCTTGTTGTACTGCCAACAGGCCAGTTTTTTGTCTCCCAAACATTTGTTGAATCGAAAGGATTGAACCGTCCTACCAGATGCATTAGACATATTGAACTCTGCATGCCAAATGTTGATGTCTCTCTGGTCCCAAGCTATCTCCGGCCTAACCGCTTTCATCTGTCGAAATTTGGTGTCGTACTGCATCCACGCCGACCCTTGGAATTCGGATGCTGCACCGTGAATAAGGGACATGTACCCAAACAACTGTGGGGCTAGCGATGGTGTCTTTTCAGTCAGGATTGCTGCATAAATGGAAAACCCTGTTACCCAGTTCCGCAAGGACCCCTCCACCCACACCGATTTAAGCTTCGAATCACCTTCCTTAGCCGTTCTAGGCCTGCTTGGTACCACCCCTGCATTTATCAAATCAAAAACATTCACAAATTCTCCCCTGTGAATTTTCCCCCTCGTCTCAGATGGAATGTGCCATGAAATTGCTGAAGATGGAGCCAGCACCAGAGACGTAGACCCAAATATCAATGGTGTCACCACGGGAGGCACCTGAACAGCCCCCGTCCCCACTGTCGTCAGTGCGGTCAAAGGCTGCGCTATTCCCAGCCCCACCGTCACTGGCGTCCCACCAGTTTGTGCCCATGCTTGAGCCACCGCCCCCCCCTTGCGGTCCTGTTACTGTGACGGATGTGGGTGGCGGTGGAACCGGAGCCCCCCGAAAACTCCGGAGGCCTGATGGCCAGCAGAAGTCCCATTAGCTTGCAACCCCCCTTGATCCCCCGCCGGCACCCCTTGCCCTGGCGTTGGCTGTCCTGCCATACCCCCGAGTGCTGCTGGGCCGCAGTGCTACTTGCCGCTTGCGCCACTACTGGAGCTCCCCCCACCTGTGGAGTCCCCACAGATGCTGTTGTTGTGGAAATTGGCATGATACTCTGCCCCACCAAGCCCACAGTCATGTTAAGCACAGGCCCATGCGCTGCCTGATCCAAGCTGCGGGCGGCCATGCCCTGAGCATTCGACTCACCCCCCACAGTGGCTACTGCTTCGGGCTGAGAGCGCAACGTGTCCTGCTGCCCCTCCCTATATCGAACCGGGACCTTCCTCTGCCGCTTCGTTGCCCTGTTTTCTGGCTGTTGCACCTGCTCGCCCGCCAGCTTCTGCAGCGCTGCCTCCATGCCATGTCGCTTAGCCGCCTTCCAGAGCTCCTTTAGTGCGTGGAAATCCTCCGGGGTCGCGGCTTTTCCAGGATTGGGGCGTGCACGCTTAGGTGCCATGCTTTGAACCTGCTAGCCAGAAACACAAAAACACAACATGTTAAACACCAATCTCCCCCACAGTATGCAAAGTCCCCACTCCGCACCACTTAACCACTGGATGGACATGGACCGCACCCCCCGTTGTGTCACGCCTGATCCTCCACCCAGAACATAGTGGTGTGTTGAACAGCAATAGGTGCATTAAACATGTGTGTTGCAGAGTAAGTGCATTAATATGCATAACCGGCCCCCAGAGATCCATTGATATACCCAGGATCCAGGATGGCGTGCCAGCGCTGCATCTCAACCCAGCCTGCAGTACACATTTCTGGCCACAGTGAAGCCCTCATAGGGTCTTCTTTCTTTTGTTTTTTTATATATATTGCGTGGAGGGACCCCCCCCCACCGGGTCATGGATATTTGTGAACCCTTACACTCCGCTGCACCATATGCAATTTAAATGCACCTACCAACCAGTCGCCTTCGAACTACAATGCTAGCTACCTTCCAGAACGCCGCTAGGCTTCTGACCGATCAAACATTATTAACCGAGTCTTAAAAACCATATAATGAGCAGCTTTAAACCACTAACAAGTCCCCCGAAAGGCTGCCATAGCAAAAACTTAAGCACCAGCAGCGTGTGCCCCCGAATTATACCAGGCAGAACCCCGCCGTTCATGCCACCCGATCATAGCGCCCTTCTCATTTGCGGGTCGGCGTGCACTCACTGAAGTTGCGGGCCGGCGGGAGCTCACTTCCCCTTTGTAATGCCCCCGGTCAGAGCCCCCCCCGTATTGGACAGTACCTTCAACCATGGCCCTCGATGCTGCCCCTCGCATTATCAGGCCAGCGGGAGCTCGCGTCAGTTGCGGGCAAACGACCATGCCATAATTAACTGGCGGCGATCTGCGCCGCGGCCGTGCCGGAAGCACTGCTCGGAACCCTTCCGGTGCACATTGCGCGGCCGAAGCGGAAGTAATGCCCTGGGGCCCTCCCCACCCCTTCCCGATGTCCATCCGGCGCCTCTCTCTCAGGGATTATGGCGGGCCCAACCCCCTCCCTGACGAGGAATGACAGACAACAACGCGGCCGATATGGACAGCCGTTGCACAAATCCTGTAATCCCAGCCGCAGCCGAGCCTGCTTTACTCTCCGTAACCCTCTGGTAAGCCATATTAGTATACCTGGATATCGGAGCTGTATACGCTCCAAGTTGCTCTCCCCTGCCTCCGAAAGACGCAAGGGGAGGAGGACCGAAATACCCGGTGAGCACTGCTAAACAGCACCGGACCCTTGTCTTTATATTTATGCATGCAACCATAAGAATCACCCTACACCATGGCCCCCAAGAGCCCACTTGCTACAAGCTTTTCCCGCGTCAGGCACTGTCGCCGCTTGCCGACGCTCCTGCAGCTACATCCAAGGTCCAGGGAGACAAAGAGGACGAGTCCCTTGAGGTACTGCCTTAAATACCTTAAACTTAAGATTCGGTTTCGTTTCATCAGAGGTCCATCCCAACCCCTTCACGTCACCGACAGACCCCCTCCGTACCGACCCCCAATAGGAACTCGGTCCCGTGGCGCTACTAAGGGCGCCCCTCCTCTAGACGTGGGGGGCGCCTCATCATTACCATTATTAACATACTGCATGACTGTGCTAACAAGGGTTGAGTAAAAAACACAAGTAAATGCGTGCATGTGTATGCATGTGTGTGTGGTTGTGTCCATAGATATGCAACCGCATTTATAATAAAAAGGGATGCTGTAAATGGGCATATATAACTTTCAGGGGGACAGAATATAAACTCCAGATTTTGCTTATAGTAAAAGAGCAGCGCTACCCTTTACAACTCTGACAACACCCTAGACATATTTCCAAGATTGAAGGGTTGACAACATGACCCTGCAATCCTGACAAGTGGTTTGTTTCTAACTTCTGTAATGGTGACTGTGGTTTAAGGCTGTCTTCTTAGAATACAGAAAGCTTAAGCAGGGTACACATGTGAATGACACTGGGTATGTCTTCTTTCTTCCATGTTTCTTAGGACTTGCTCGAATAGTTTAAACATAATTACAACTCTGAAATTGGGGTGGGGGATTAACAGCAGTATTTGTACCCGATGTAATTTTGTGAAATGTTTCATTGCACTATCTGGATATGGACAAGGTGATGCTGACTCAACTCAGGAGAGAGATGAAGAAGTCTTTACTGTCTTTAAGCAATGGCCCTTGAAAAAAAGCAGGCAGATGATGCGGTCTGGTGTGAATGTGTCAGAGAAACAGCATGGCTCAGAGAGTGAGTGGCATAGTATTGGGGTAATTTCATTGTGTCAAATATTGCCCAAGCCAGAGTTGGAGCCAGTGAAATGGCCTAGGCCCAACCTACCGCCTAAGACTTGCATCCATATCTATCTTAGCAGTGGTCTGTGGGGCATATTAGCAAGAACGGCATTAAAATTATCGCCGCTTTAGCGGCAGGAAACTGCCGCTAAAGCGGCGATAATGGGCTTGATAATATGCCCTTGAGAATTCCAATAGAAGCCCAGGATCACAGCAGAACATGGGCTTCTATTGGTATTCTCAAGGGCATATTATCAAGCCCATTATCGCCGCTTTAGCAGCAGTTTCCTGCCGCTAAAGCGGCAATATTTTTAACGCCGTTCTTGCTAATATGCCCCTGTATGTTCTGTACTCATTGGCTCATAGAAAGTGTAAGTGACATTTCATGTATAGCACTGCAGGCAGGGATATTATTGTCAGGTTTTGCACAAGCCCTGGCTGTAGTTACTTTATAGGGACAGTTGGGAGGACCCTCTCTATGGCTTATCCAGTATGCCACCCATGTGTGTGAGACTCCCACAGCAAAGGTATGAACACCCATCCCTGGCTACAAAGAAAAAGGGGGTGGATAGTGGAACATTTTACCAGTTCCTTCCTTCCTTTTCCCTCACAAGTTTGTTCACTATACCCTTTTACCTTTCTAAACAGCAGAGAAGATAGACAAGAGATAATCAGAAAGACAGGCAAGTGAAGAAACAGGAGGATGTAAAGGGGACATGGGATAGAGGGAAATTGAGAAATAAAAGATTTGGGAAGATAAAAAATAGGGATGACGCATCTAGGTTATATCTAGCCTGTATTTCTCTGGACCCCTTGGAGTTTTATAACTTCTTAAAAATAAAGGCAGCACTGACGAAAGCTAAACTTTTGCCCTTAACACCCTCCCTGCCACAATACATGGCGAGAATAAATAGATTAGGGCATCAGGTTTCTTGGATCTACAAATTAATCCGCCCACAACAAACTGCCCTCATTCATAAGCTTATATCCTTCTGGGATTCACACTCCTCTTCCCCGATCTCTGAGGCTGACTGGTCCAAAACTTGGAGCTCTGTCTTGAGGAATAAAATCTCACCTGACAAAGTTCTGGCATCTAAATAAGGCCTACTGGACACCAGCCCGATTACATTCACACAAGATTCGAGAAGACCCTAACTGCTGGAATTGTAGTGAAGAGTAAGCCTGGGCGTAGTTTGCGAAGTAGCGCTACGCGAAGCTACGCAAAGTGCAGTTCGCACTACGCGAGCTATGCGTAGCACTACGCGAACTGCGTAGTGTACTGTTCGCAATGATTGCACAGTGCCGGATGCTTGTCCGCACTGAGCAATCATTGAAAACGGCATCTTGCACAGTGCGAGCTGTCTTTTACTGCCGCTCAAGTAGATTTTTACTCGAGCGGCAGCTTTCTCAACGCGGACTGGTAGTTTCTCATCGCGAGCGGTCGCGAGCATACGCGACCACTCGCAATGAGAAACCTGACCTACCCGCGTTGAGAATCTCGCCGGGAGGTTTATTTTCCACGCTCGCGATCGGCAACTTGATGTTGCTGATCGCGAACGAGGAAAAAGTCTCGCCGGGATGTCATTTTGCTTGCTCGCGGTCGCCAACTTGACGTTGAGGACCGCGAGCAAGCAAAAAATGACCGCTGCACTACGCTACGCGTGTTTGCACTGTGCTACGTGCAATTCGCGTTGTGCGAAGTAGCGCAAACTTCGCAAACTACGCGAGCGTAGCGTAGTGCTTTGCCCAGGGTTAGTGAAGAGGTAGGAGACATCTATTACTATTCTGCAAATGTGTGGAACCCTTTTGGGACAGGGTTTTTGGCTTCATCTCTAACCTTTTCTCATGCTCCCTCAAAAAAGAACTATCCATGCTGACATTCGGCTTCCTCAGGGTAGAATCACTGAATGACAAAGATAGGGCGCTTCTAGACCTACTCCTGACAGCAGCGGTTAAGATCATACTAAACAACTGGAAAGACACGCGAAAAGCGTCTTTCAAGTGCTGGTTGAACTGGGTCTCCAACCTAAGGGGTGCTGACAACATTGCTCTCCAGAACTCACCATGGAAACCCCCCCTAAGACACATGTGGGATAGCCTCGATATATACTTCAAATCACACAAACCGCCATGAATTACAATTCCCGGAGGCCTGACCAACTAACCACTTAAATGAGATGCCCTCAATCTAGATCACTGCACTTTAAAAGTATGCTAATACTGACATTGCATACCTTAGTCCAATAGATACATACCGTTAGCTATATATTTTGACTATTGTATTCTCTTTATTTCCCCTACACGGAATATGGTTTTGTACATTAATGTATGTCGGAGGTTAAATAAGGTGACTCCCACAGCCCTACGTCTACTTCAACATGTGTCTGGCATTTTACCCAGATTGTTTTAACTAGATTGTCATGTTGTCACCTCTAATTCATTCATCATTGTACTATGTCTTTATTGATTTTATATTGGTTATATTCTTTCGTCCCTTCATATGTGCTTATTGTGTATTCTGTTTTGTCTAAAAACAACCAATAAAAATTCTTGAAATCAAAAAAATAGGGATGAGGCACGGCTTTAAAGGGGTGGCTGGTCTTATGTGGTGATGATTCATTAGTTTGTGGTGAATTCCTTATTTTTACAATGACCCATGGCACACTTGCTATGCCACTATCAGTGGAGTGTGCCATTAAAGCTATAGGTTGGCATAGGCTGCCGATTGCTGAATATCTTGGCGGTTGATCATTGCAAATTCTACAGTCAAACCGACATCAAATAAATTGACAATCTTGGTTTCTCCCAACTCCTCAATGTCCCAAAATTACCCCAACATATTTTCCCAGCAGTTATTCTAGTCAGACCATTGATGCATTCATTTCTCAAAGGAAAGTGAGTTATGTGATAAAATCTAGTCATTGTTCCACTCCAGAACACCATAGTCCACAAAAACCTAAACACTAACCTTCTGACTTCACACAACTGCTTCTGAACATGCCAGACCCAATCTGGCAACACCTGGGGATGCTCTAAAAACATGTACTTAGGCATGGGATACTTGGCCCCTTGTCCACCTGCAAATATAATCTCATGAGGAATGCTCAATAGTTCATAGATAACCTTCACCAATTCAAATGCCGAGCCAGAGCATGAAAAGATATTGGAATAAAGCAAAGCTATCTCATTGTACAACTTGCATTCTAGAAGGCTACAAGACAGTTTGCACCAGTGCTAAAAACGAATGCCTCCAAGCCTGCATTAAAGAGGTACATAATTCAACAAAATAATTTTTTCATACTCTTAAGGAGATGCTACACCATATTCTAAAGACAACCTTCCTGTACCCTCATCTGAGCTTTAATATAGCCTTTAAGCCTTCTCCACTAACCGAATTGCTGCTATAAAAGTGGTCATCTCTTTCACAACCGTTTTGTCTGATGACCTGCACTAAAGAGTACTTTCTTGCTCTACCCATCTTCGTGAATTATCACCTGTCACTGATGATGATATTAGAACACTCTTGAAGCCTTTGAAAAAATCTTCCTGTTATGGTATTACATAAATGATCAGCCTTGGCTATGATGTTATCAGGCATCAAAGTTTTCATTTCTGTACACCAACGCAGAGATATTTCATCTTCACTCAAAAACAAACATGGTATGCCTGCTGTTGTCCAGCATTTAGAATAGATTGGCACTTAGCCACAAAGATGTACAGTTAAAAAGGAGGGGAGAAATTGAGGATTCAACCAAAAAGATGATGGGATCACTGTCTCTTTTTGAGGCCAAGGGTAAAAGGCTAAAATTGCACCTCGATGATCATGCAGCACTGAGAAAGGGTTGTCAGAAGGCACAGTCTCAGACGTGAGCAACATGCGAGGAGAGGTGGGGCCAGTAATCAAGCCACGTAGCACGGATCTCAGGCTAAGAAGCAGGCTCAGGGGTATCATAGAGAGGCACCTCAGGTCGCGGAGCCATTTGGAGGTGGAGGCCAACAGCGGGACATAAGGTGAGTGGCGCTAAGAGGGGCCAAGGGGGGACATCCGCCAATAAGGCAGCCAGATCTTAGTGCAGGCGAGAGAGCGGAGTGTTGCAGCTACTGTTTCGCTGTGCCTGGCCCCTCAAGGTCTCCCAGTGGATTCCCCTGCACAGGGAAGTTCACAGGGAAGAGCATCAACTTACTTGGTGAGCCCACATAACCCCTGAACCTGTGCTCCCATGAGCCAAGTGCACAGTGGAAAGTGCACTTGGCACTCAGGAAGGCCCTAAACATTTACATTTAACCTGTCTTCTTTCTGCCTTCTGCCCCCCTCCATCTCCATGCTCTGGTCCTGGCAGAGCAGGGGGGGCTTGCTGATGAGGATCTAGGTAGCCGCAGGTGCCTGGTGGCTCACAGAAGCGTCCAGCATTAGGTTGGTGTGGCTTGTGCTTCTCAAGGGCCCGCCCTGCACCCCCCCACCGGGAAGCCAGAAGTCCACAACTGCTTTTGGAGGACAACGCACATGGGACAATCTGCCAGCAGCCACTGCCACCATTAAAGAAGCCAGTAGATGCCAGTGCGGTGGGGAACTTGAAGAAGTAGGCGGCAAATTGGAGAAAAGCCCAGAAAAGTCCATGTATAGCCGCATATATCCCTGAGGCAAGCAGCGATTTGAACCCCATGAGGGTAAGTTCAGGAACTACGTTGTGTGGGTGTGAACTTCTTTGTGGTAATTAGCATGCTCATGCCTTCCCTTTATCCATATCAGTGCCTTGCCAGGGGCCAACCAACCGGTAGTAAAGGCGGCGCTACTTCCATATTTGCCACACACATCGCCATAAAACTCCACACATCGATCTACGCTACTTTATATTTCTCCATTTAATGTGATTCGCTCACCGAGTCCAAAACCCGTGTATCACAGCACTCTAACCTCCTGGAAGAATCCAACAAACAATGGCTGAAACCTCCTCTCTTCCTGACATCATGATTAACAGGAAAGTTCTGGCAGTGAAAAAACTAATTGATCTCCCAGCCAACTTTCTTACTTCACTTCAAGTGCCTCATGTACAGGACTCCAATACTGCCTTCGGCTCCAGCCCACTGAACGAAACAAGGAATCAAGGGGCTGTGGATCTTAAGCAAGCGCCCATTCTCATGGCCCCATCAATGTCTGCTACGTGTGACCCAAGGAAGTTTTGGGCGGTGATCAGTGCACCTTCAAAAAGGTCCCAGATTGAAAGAGCCAGTCACCAGCTCAAGGGCTGACAAATGAATGCTTCTCAAAGGCCGCTTACAAGGCCCCCCACTCTCCACCCTCAAAGGGCTCAACGTGTTCTTAGGACCACAATATGCCATCATCGCCCTCACACAGCACAGACTCAGAGGGTCTATTAGTTAAAAAACAAAAACCAGCAGATCAAATTCCTGTCTAGGGTTACAACAGGGTTTCCAGTACAATGATAAGCCCTTCCTTCTAAATCTTCATTCCAGCTTTCAGGAAACCACTCCAGAATCTGCAGAGTTGGTGGTAATAGGGAGTGGCACCCTGAATTACACGGGCACACACAACAAGGGCCCAGGAGGACAAATCATGCCCAAGGAACATACCAGGGAACAGCGTTCAGGTGCAGTTACAGTAACTGCGCAAGTGCACGCGCATGGCAGTGAGACCTCTCCTTTGCCTCCATCTCAGACAACATCACCAAAAGATGAGCCAATAATCATCCCTGAGTGGAACTCTCCTCAATCACCTAGAAAAAAGCCCAGGAGGGAAAGTATATCTGATCAGGAACTTGGAAACCTGTCAGACCAATTCCTTGCCACACTGGAAGCCCAGAAAGAAGCCCAAATGGAAGCATCACTGGCACAACCTCTAGTATTTGGAAACAAGCTCAGATCAAGGCCCATCAGTCCAGCCCATCTAGGGGAAATAGTTTCACCTTTCCCCATTAGTCCTGTAATCCCATCTCTGTCCTCCCTAAGTTTTAAGCAACATACGATAGCCAGGGCTCTCCTATGGCAATCACAAAAGATGGAAATTTGAATAGACTTACTTTAATCCATCGCCTGAAGCTTAACGGACTTAGGGCATAGGCTAAGGACATTGGAAAATCTATTTGGGGAGGCAGATGCTTCCCACTGATAGAGAAATTAAGCTCCCTTAAGGGAATATTATGGTCCCTTGTGGACAGTGTTATGAGCTCAACACACTCTCTGGGAAAAAGCTCACATGATTCATCCTCAGACGGAATCCCAATAACCAATTTAAGTGACATTGATGACAACCTTTCTCCAGATATTGAAACCTTGTCTTCACCAGGAACTGAACAGATGCCACACCTTTCAACATACCTGTCCACATTCACCTCTAACACCACCATGGGATCACCCTCCCAAACTTGGATTGGTAAGTGTGCACCAACCCAACCCTCTAAATAATTGGCTTCATCAGCCCCTTCAAATTTGTTTACCCTTTAAAGAAGAGCAAAAAATAAAATTTAAAAAAACAGTAAAAAAAACAGCGCTTTATAATAGAAGATCTCTGATCGCTGGTGCATCCCACCTGAGCCAAGCTCTTCAATAATTAACTCAGTCCCTAAACCTAGAAGCAGGCACATGGAAATCCCAAGCCCTCAAGGTTGCCCACAAATTATGTTGTGTGCCTCCACCCACCCAGAGGTGGAGCCAGGTGGCTCATCAATAAAAGCTGCTGCTCTGACTTCAGTTAATGGACTGAAAATAACTTAAAAGTGACTGAACAGGAGGCCAACATGGCTCAGGCACTATGTGGGAATTCCCACATACCCGGGGCCTCACCAAGACCCACAACCGCCACCAAGCTACCAATTGCTTGCAAGGAATTCCAGGAAGGCACCGGAAGAGTTGGCGGTGAAGCACTCATACCTGAACCCAACCTCCCTTCTACTGGAGTGTGGGTCAATCACTGCGTTGATGCCGCTTCAATGAGCTCCACCTCTGCTACACCCAAATTTACTGAGAACAAAAAACAAGGGAACCCTACTCACGGGGAGCCTGGGTAAGTAAGTTAATGGGGAAACAATGGCTCCTGTGGAATAATAATACAGTATTTCTGATGCAATTCTGCACAATGGCAATATACAGGGTTAGTAGGATGTCAAAAAGAAAGCTGGCCACTGACACTGAGGGAATAGTCAATGTGAATTTTTTTTTCGTTTATATAATAAATAAATGAAATAAACAATATATACATAGGGCTTGAGAATCACAATATGATTATACAACAAACAATGATTACAAATAGTGAACGGTGTCCCAGTGAAAAAAACATTGGAACCTAAACTAATAGTGACATAATACGTGACATATGTACAAGGTTTCACTTGAAAACATTTTGGCGACCATTAAATAATTCAAAATCAATTGGACAACACTTTATACAATCATAAGTGTTTGATAATAGTTCGCCTTTGTTAACTGTCGACGACGTTTTGACCCTATCTGAAGTACAGGGTCTCTTCAGGACCTAAAGGATGTAGGGACACCTGAGGGGAGGCCTGCACTGCCTAATGTGAAAAGCAGTGTCATAGCTTCCGACATCCGTCCACCCTAGCGTCTCAATGAGTCCATGAAAAAACAGACCCTCAGGCTGCGGGAGTTTCCCTTGCCCAGGACTATTGATTTCTTCAAGGACTCATACATTATGCATGAACCTCTTATTCCATAAGGGATTCATTCATGACGTCTTTCGCTACCCAACTCACGTCAATGCTACCATTTTCAGGTATAAATATACCTTCCCAATCCCCTGTAAATCAGAGGAGACCTCGACTTCAGAGGAGCCCGATTCCCGGCCAGACGCACTGAGAAGACGCTGCCCTTCCTGCTCGCAGAGAGTCCAGCTTCCAGTGATCTAACTTCCCTTGCGGGGTGTTGGAGTTCAAGTCCGGAAAAGAGATTCCTACCTCTCTCATTCTTCAGGTATGGAGCAGACTAGAACCTAGAGGGACTCTTGGCATACTAGACTCTTGGCATACTCTAGTCAAGGATACAGCACCTACTTCTCCCTACACCTAGGATAGGTTAGGTATACTGGGGTAGAACTAGGGTAGAAACGCATCGTATGAGTACTCGCATTTTTAGGCTGTGTCATTTTATGTAAAAGCATATATGCTGAAAAGATAATGCTAACGCAGTATTATTTATTTTTACTGCTCACCTTGTACATCATTTATCTCGCATACTGTCTTGTGATCATAACAGCACATCTACTTTACAACAGAAACAAGACTGTTCAATAAATCCTTTATTGAAACGCCCGTCTGTTATTTCTGTGTAACTCTGAGAATAACTGAAACATGCACGACTGAGCTGAGTGAAATAGTTATCTATTGTTACTACGACTCTGGGACACATCCTGATTCTGTAAGGGAAACACAGTGGTCATGTTTTGCGGCAGCCAGAAACTAATCCCTTCTTGTCGTCAAGAAGTTTCTAGTGGCCTCTGAGCTAGCTGGCACAAGTAATTAACTTTAATATACTCGATAGGGACATACCGACCTTAGTCCTATGTCAAACCTATAGGATATATTATTCCAATGCGCAGAGCCTATAAGGGAAATAGGAGCTACACTACATGGCGCCCAACGTTTGGTAAGGCAGTAATTCAACGTTAGATACTGAGAAACTCAGCTGTGCACTTTTATTTTTCTCTCAGAGACCCCTACCCTTATACTCCAAAAGACGTCTGGAGTGGGCAGGGTTAATATCCGCCACGGCTATATAGGGCAGTACCCTATACATTAGCTGTTTGGTTTACTCAACGTTGAAGGATAAACTGTTCCACAATATTGTGCATCTTATCTTTGTTTCCTTGAAACTAGTTCTACATTTTTTTTTTTTTCTCTTCGAAAAACTAAATGAATGTAGACGCCGAAAACGGTGTAGCTGCGGTTGAACCAGCCCAAGCAGCGTTATTTAACAACACAGGTTTAAATGAAGCAGAAGAGGGTGTCAAAGACATTCCTCCTAACTTAAGAAGAGCCATTACTCTAAAACTTATAAAACATGGCCTATCGCCGAGAGGAGGTAGAGCAGTTTTCGTGATAGAGGCACACGAATCCTTTCAGACAGAGGTATTCTATTCATGGGTAATATTTCCTGAATCCAATCAAGTAACTCACTTGTTTAACTTCTACAAAGAAGATGAACAACCAGAGGAATACATTCCTTTTGAGGATATTGAAATTCCATTAACATACCAGGAGCACCAGCTCTGGTTTAAAGGCGCCCTAAAACATCACAGAAATATAACCAGGCTCGGTCCGCTAGGCAGACCAGGAGCAACATGGCCGATTCTAGCCGGCTACACACCTCACCCAGACATCGAAATAATGTCAGATGAGGAACTACTTAATCAACTCACAGAGTTAATAAAAATCTACAGACAATTGGTTCAATATGTCATGCGGACTTTCACAGTCCAACAGCCATTAACACTTCCAAATCAAGCTCCTCCACAGGGGAGTACACTGAAAATTACACCACAGACTCTATATGCAGTCATGGGTAAAATACCCACTAAGCGGGAGCAAATTCCGTTTTGGATAGCTCAGAAAATTACTCAAATCGAAGCAGTATTTCCAAATACTAGCCCGCATGAGAAACACAGAATCCTAACCATTAGTTTACCAATGGGGATCACACCACAACTGGAAGACTGCACCACTTGGGGCTCAGTCTTTGCTGCCATCTACACTAATGCAAAACACACAAGATGATGGACGGAATGCTGCACATTGGCAAACATTCACCCCCAGTCACAGATCTGGGTTTAATCCATCGTTATTTTGCTTCACCACGCCACCCCAGTTCAGACATAGCCATATGCAAATCAGTCTTGACCCTGTGCCTCATGGGAACAGTCCAGACCGAACTGCCAAGCCATGTCTTCCCTGGACCGGAATCAAGCATCCTAGGACCGGTTTCAGGCTATCAGCCTTCATCAGCCAGGATAGCTTGACTCCAGTGGCGTAGTGAGCACGGGACCCACGTCTGGGCAACCCCTCCCACATAGGGCAAAATGCAAAACACACAAGATGATGGACGGAATGCTGCACATTGGCAAACATTCACCCCCAGTCACAGATCTGGGTTTAATCCATCGTTATTTTGCTTCACCACGCCACCCCAGTTCAGACATAGCCATATGCAAATCAGTCTTGACCCTGTGCCTCATGGGAACAGTCCAGACCGAACTGCCAAGCCATGTCTTCCCTGGACCGGAATCAAGCATCCTAGGACCGGTTTCAGGCTATCAGCCTTCATCAGCCAGGATAGCTTGACTCCAGTGGCGTAGTGAGCACGGGACCCAAGTCTGGGCAACCCCTCCCACATAGGGCAAAATGCAAAACACACAAGATGATGGACGGAATGCTGCACATTGGCAAACATTCACCCCCAGTCACAGATCTGGGTTTAATCCATCGTTATTTTGCTTCACCACGCCACCCCAGTTCAGACATAGCCATATGCAAATCAGTCTTGACCCTGTGCCTCATGGGAACAGTCCAGACCGAACTGCCAAGCCATGTCTTCCCTGGACCGGAATCAAGCATCCTAGGACCGGTTTCAGGCTATCAGCCTTCATCAGCCAGGATAGCTTGACTCCAGTGGCGTAGTGAGCACGGGACCCACGTCTGGGCAACCCCTCCCACATAGGGCAAAATGTAAAACACACAAGATGATGGACGGAATGCTGCACATTGGCAAACATTCACCCCCAGTCACAGATCTGGGTTTAATCCATCGTTATTTTGCTTCACCACGCCACCCCAGTTCAGACATAGCCATATACAAATCAGTCTTGACCCTGTGCCTCATGGGAACAGTCCAGACCGAACTGCCAAGCCATGTCTTCCCTGGACCGGAATCAAGCATCCTAGGACCGGTTTCAGGCTATCAGCCTTCATCAGCCAGGATAGCTTGACTCCAGTGGCGTAGTGAGCACAGGACCCACGTCTGGGCAACCCCTCCCACATAGGGCAAAATGCAAAACACACAAGATGATGGACGGAATGCTGCACATTGGCAAACATTCACCCCCAGTCACAGATCTGGGTTTAATCCATCGTTATTTTGCTTCACCACGCCACCCCAGTTCAGACATAGCCTAGGATGCTTGTTTCCAGTCCAGGGAGGACCTGGCTTGGCAGTTCGGGCTGGACTGTTCCCATGAGGCACAGGGTCAAGACTGATTTGCATATGGCTGGGTTCAAACTGGAATGGCATGGTGAGCAAAAAACGATGGATTTAGGCCCAGATCTCTGTACTGGAGTGAATGTATGACATTGTTCTGCATTCTGTCCATCAACTGTTGTTTTTGCATTTGTCACCCCGAGTGGGACGGGTATGCCCAGACGTGGGTCCCGTGCTCTCCATGCCACTGGAATCAAGCTATCCTGGCTGAAGAGGGGTGAAACCCCGAAACCGGTCCTAGGATGCTTGTTTCCAGTCCAGGGAGGACCTGGCTTGGCAGTTCGGGCTGGACTGTTCCCATGAGGCACAGGGTCAAGACTGATTTGCATATGGCTGGGTTCAAACTGGAATGGCATGGTGAGCAAAAAAACGATGGATTTAGGCCCAGATCTCTGTACTGGGGTGAATGTATGACATTGTTCTGCATTCTGTCCATCAACTGTTGTTTTTGCAGCCATCTACACTAAAACACACGGCATTCTGTCAATTGCGGTAATACCAGATGTCCTAAAACAGATTCAAAACGAATATGGGGCAGAACCTGCTTTAAATTTAGGTATGAAATTACTGAAAAATTTTGAACAGGTCTCAACAATAATATTATCTAATATTAAAGGGGAGGCAGCAGCAGTGGCGATCAGACAAAAACTAAGGGAATTCGATGTTACAGAACATCAAACAGAGCTACCCAGAATTATAGAGCAATCATATGCAGAATTAGGCAGAGATAGTTTGGGTGGGAGACCAGTTAAACCAAAACTATCTGAAAGTCCTGAGAAGGACTCAATTAAACAAACTCCTACATCTTCTAAAAAGAAGTGGGAGATTAATAAACAAAATTCAAACGAGAAAGGTTCTCAGTCCCGAGGTAGGTCTCCTCAAAAGGAGCCCTCTGAAAGGAGGTACAACGTCAGGAATAGGGATAATTTGAGAAAACCTGATAGGTATCAAGATACACGTTCCTCTCGTCCCTTTCAGGTCTCATCACAGACTATGGAAAGAAGAGGACGTACAGAACATAGAGAAGAACGCGTGAAATCGAAAGACGACAAACACGCTCAAAAAACTAAAGCAAAACCTCAATTCTCCAAAAGAAAGTAGCAGGTCTTAAAGTAAGACATGCCGAGAATACTGAGATCGCAACTCAAGAACGGAGAATGGGCTCAGACAATGCTGGACAGTGCAGCAGAAGTCACAATAGCTCGCCAGAACCTGATGGAACTTCTGGAGATAGTGGACTTGAATGAGTACATTACAGTAGAGACTGTAGATACCAGGGTTAGTACTCCACAAAGGTTATATGAAATAACAATCCGGATGGAGGGAGACAAACCTAGACAGGTTAAAGCACTTTTTTGGGAAAAACTATCAAAGGGTTATGACATACTTCTAGCAGAAAAAGACTGGCCACCACAGTTTGTCAGGGAGTGCCCACACGGCGAGGACATAATTATGCCTGCCTTCTCCAATCATATACGAATTCACTTAAAATATACATATGCCAGAAAATGGGCAGTGGCCCAGGCTCCAGCATTATATAAAAATCATGTAGGATGGGATGAGGACTCCCCTCACCATAAAATAAATCTGAAACATGAACCAACTGCACAAAGGCAGTATCCTATTAAGCAAGAAGCTAAAAAACAGGTCAGGGAGATTTTAAATCAACTTGAATACCAAGGGGTGATTGAAACTTGCACCTCATCTATGAACAATCCTTTGTTTCCTGTCTCCAAACCAGACAATACATATCGTTTAGTTTTGGACTACAGACATTTAAACACTTGTTCTAAAACTTTTGCAGTGCAAAATGCACACAGCACAGCATTAATGAATAACATTGTGCGTAAAAAATACAAAACAACATTAGACATCTCAAACGGTTTCTTTTGTCAAAATATAGCACCGGAAAGTAGGTACTTAACGGCATTCTCCATAATGGGGACCCAGCGTCACTTTTGTCGACTCCCACAAGGGTTCAAGAACAGCCCAGGATTATTCTCAGCGAGAGTAACGGAGTTACTACAAATTTATGACAACGAGGCATTGTCCTATGTCGATGATATTTATCTGACAGACGATGACTTAGAACGACACTTGAACAGGGTGAGCACCATTATATTGGGATTCGCCTCTGAGGGCTACAAGTTCAACTTCAAAAAGTCCCGAATTGCCCATCTCAATGTCCTATTTTTGGGATATGAGCTTTCAAGTGAAGGTAAGAGCTTGGCAGCTAACTTTCTAGAGAAATGTGCGCTGATCCAACCTCCTAAGACGCTAAAAAAGTTACAATCAATCCTGGGATTCCTAAATTTTGGAAGAACATACATTCTAAACTACGCAGAAAGGGTTAAACCTCTCGACGCATTAATAAAACCTGATTTTTCAATAAAAAACTGGACACAGGAACACACAGAAATTTTGCGTTCACTCCAAGCTAACATGTTAGCAACAAATCACTTACAAACACGCGTAAGTCAAAGAAATTTGGTGATTCGAATAATTTCGGGTCAATATGGATTCACTTACTTAACCTTTAATGAGGGTGAGAAAGTACCAATTGCATACAAATCACATTTGTACACACAAGTGGAAATGCGTTTCAGTTCAACTGAAAAAATTCTGACAGCAGTTCAAACAGCTGTAGCAAAAGAAAGAGCCTTAGCCCAAGGGAAACGCATAATTGTCGTTACCCCAGTACCGGCTTTAGAAGCAGTCACAAAAGCAAGCATTCCAAATGCTAAAGCTTTACATCCAAGATGGATACAATGGGTTAATTCTCTTGCTGCAACTGATGTTGAATATGTACTTGATGCAGATTTAAAAACTCAGGCATTTCTCCAATATGAACAAGAATGTCCTCTGCCCACTGAGATTCTGCCTCTTGATCAGTATGAATTCGTAATTTACACTGACGGATCCGCACAGCCCTCAACAGGGAGTAAGCAAGCTTACAGTGCAGCATGTGCAATCGTTAAAGGTCGCATGCGAAATGGCATCTTCAGACCTATGGTCACAAAAACTCAGTCACTAGGTGATTGTACAGCTCAGCGAGCTGAACTACAGGCATTCAAACTGGCACTTGAAAGTACGGATCGAGAATTCCTCACACTGATAGTGTGCAATTCCTTTTACTGTGTTCAGTCGTATAATGACTATATACGAACCTGGCTTGAAAATGGTTTTAAGGATGCAAAGGGTGGCACAATCAAGCACAAACTGCTTTGGGAACAGGTAGTTCTGTTGAAAAACGAACTACCAAAGGCTCACGTGATTCACACACTGAGTCATCAGCGTGATGGCGTTCACGTTGCAGGGAATTCATTGGCTGACGAAGCCGCGAAGGGGGCTGTTCAGACGGCTTCCGTAGCTGCGATCACTCGTTCACAAACAAAAATAGACGGTGAGATAATGTTAGCTGTCAATGCTTCGAGCAAAGGCAGCAGTGCAGCGTTACCGAAAAAGTTTCCACTCAAGTACTCTTATGTAATTGATGCGAATAACGTTCCTTTTGCTCGAATCCCTGGAGTGGGGGATAGGGTAATTCCAAACAAGGAACGCAGATTAGGACTTATCCTAGCAGCACACGAAGGGATGGCTTCTGCCCACGCAGGTGTTTCGGCAACAGTATCTTTACTAAAGCAGAGATATTGGTGGCCTGGCATTCGGAAACAAACTAAGAACTATGTTTTAGAATGTGATATTTGCCAACAGATGAAAGTCTCAACAGTGAAACGTCCTGCGCAGACACCCCTGTTAATTTCAGATAAACCATTAGCTTGTGTTTACCTGGACCACTGCGGTCCCTTGCAAAGGGACGGTAATTATAAATACATCATGGTTGCAGTGGATTCATGCTCTAGGTTCCTATGGTTATGGTCTCAGCGCTCGGCTGACGCTCGAACTGTTATAAAAGATTTGCGAGTCTTTATCGGCACATACGCAATAGGCACGTTTCATTCTGACCAGGGTCCTGCGTTTAGCTCTAGGGCTTACAAGGAGGCCATGGCCAGTCTGGGCGTTGCATTGCGGTACTCCTCTCCATTCCATCCTGAGGGAAATTCTGTTGTGGAAAGGAAAACCGAGACATAAAGCAGTCTATAACAGCTAGGGTATTAGGCTCGGGTGATGGGTGGGTCAGACACCTAAATAGCGTCCAGCGCTCTCTCAATAATTTGCCAAGAAGTTCTCTAGGGGGGGTCGCTCCATATGAGGTCCTGTTTGGGACAAGAATGTGGGTTCCAGACTTAGAACACGTAGGCACAATGGTGGACAAAAAAGAATTTGATATCACAGATCGTTTGGCTGTTTTACAGGAACTTAACAAGTTAAGAACGAAACAAAGCAACATATCCTTACGGCCAACCACCACTGGGGAAAAATCGGCGGTCCCAGCAAGGCCTGTCTGGATTCCAAAAATTGGGGATCTAGTCAGAGAAAAAGTCGCGGACAAGAAGGAATTTGGACCTTCTTACAGACAACCGGGACCTGTTCTAGCTGTTCAAGGAACAAGGACAGTACTTCTGCCGCCCCTTGCTGGAAGAAAGGAGAAAAGATTTGTGTCAATCGACCTCATCAAACCACAACATGTGGCCAATACTAAACAGTAGGCCTCGTGGACTCCGACCTAGTAGCAGACGCACTCCTCTCGCTACTATTCAAGAGGTTCAGACTGAAAGACTGATCACGATCGAGAATTCAGCTGTAATAAATGAAGGACTAAGTAACCAAGCTATGGAACTCATCCCTCTTGACAACCAAATAACAGTTCGTCCAAATACACCTGTCTACACCAACGTGACACGTGAAGAACTGGTTCCTGTGATTTCATTGAATCCTGATGCAATTCCAACAATTGACAGAACTGCTTCTGGCTATTTCATTGACTTTGATACGTTTTCAGAAGATCCCAGCGAACCTGAAACTACGCCAGCATCATCAAAAATCAAGCAGCAAGTACAAGACTTTATTCAATTTCTGAAAAAGACTTATCTGGTTTCTCCATGGATTGAACTCTGGATTACATCTGGACTTTTTGTTTTCCTGCTCTGGCTCGCTTTGGTAACAACAGTAAGCATGCTTATAAGTGGCAGATACATCCATGTGAACAGTGAAGGAAAAGACGTAAACGTGCTTTTGAAACCACATAAATCTTCCCATCGTGAAGCAAGGGACTTGTCATCAGTGAACATCACAGCTGTTCCTATACAGGATGGTATAGTGTGGGACAAAACAGACTATGAAATCTTCGGCCCCAGTGAACAATTGAACATTCCACATTTGTTTAAAATTTCACTAAGTGATTTGATAACGTCCAGTACCTATTCAGATGATTGGGACTTAGAGACTGTTCAAAATATAGTGTTTGATCTAGAAAAATCTGCTGCATTTTCTAAAAATGAATATTTAGAAGGTTCATCTGATTATGAAACACTGTATTGTTATAACCACTATGGTCATCATTATTTGCACAAAACTGCATATCCAAGAAATGTGTTTATGTTTAATCAATGGGAACACTGTCCTACACCACCACAAGGTAGTTCGAAAACTTTTGCTAGTAAATTTCCATATTTTTCAGGTTATAATACATCTGATCCAGAAACGTTTTACTATAAAAATGTAAACAAAACAGGACTGAAAATTATGTTAACAAATACAAAACAGATTTACTCTGAAGCATTTATTGCCCAACTGTCTACACAGGGTTTCGACTTATGGAAAGACACGATTGAGACAAAGACTGTCTGGGGTAGTAAAGATTGGCAAGTACAGGGTATGGAAGCTTTGTTTAGAGCCTGCATTATCCCTGAACAAATACTGTTTTTGAATGACACCGTCCAACAGACATCTTGTCTTGGATTAGCCAAGATCAAAGAGATGAAAACACCTTCTGTGCCAACTCCTGCCAGTGACAATATTACAAAGGCAGTGGTGACAGTTGACAATATACTACAACTCAACAGAACTCATCCTAATTGGAAAAAATGGTTGATCTGGCCCACAGACACAAATAACTGTCAGGAAAGGTTCTTGAACAAAACTCAGGGCTTTAATATTCATAGGCCAGACCCAAGATATGTCCAAAGACAACATCCGGGGGTAGTAACAACATACAGTGTAGGAAAATTATGCCTCGATTGGCTGCATAGATCTACACTACAGGATGTGAAGCAACACTTAACCTTACTTGCACACGACGCAGATCTTAGGGAATTCTTGCTTGGACCAAGAAAACCGCGTCAAAAACGTTTTATATATGCCGGCATCTATGCTGCTTATAACGAAGCATGGAAAGTGTCATAGATAGAGGCTGCAGAACGAATACGTGAACTTGATCGTATTAATTTAGAGAAAACACTCTCTGTAGTCGACAATGGGTTAACAACTTTGTCCTCCAGAATGTATTCGTTGGATGGCATTGTATCCTCTGCTATCGACATTCTAGAACAAGATTTGGCTATGTTACAACAAGGTCAGTCTCAATTACGTTCTATTGTGTTATTAACATGGACGCTGCAATCTTTGCGAGCGGGCTATGTGCCTTGGCGTTTCATCAACACGTCGTCTCTGTTTGCAGAATACAATCTAACTGATAAACAGATCGAACTGGCACAAAGAGGAGCAAGGTATACAGTGCTGAGCATTGAAAAATTTGACAAATTACCATTCACAGTGGCAGAAAAACCAGCTACAGAATGGCTTATTCATGGCAAAATAACATTACCTGTGACAACTTTTCAGTTTCAGTATTGCCTCAGACAGATGCAAGCAGGCAAATATGAAAGGTTGGGTAAGGAATACATTAAGACATCTTGGAATTTACCGTATACACATACATGTTGGAGTGGGGATCGTGAAGTATTTCTTAGCGGTATTAGCTGTAAACATGCGCTGACCGGTTCACTCATATGTCAGGACATTATTTTACACGGTGCTTGTAATGGTTCTGTGGCAAACTTGTCTTGTCATCAGCACGGTTCACCAGCTGCTGTGATTAATCCAGCGTTTGGACAACTTTCGAATGGGAGTTACCTCATGTTGAATGATCAGAGCTGCTGTGGAATGTTGCCCGGCATCCCATATCTAGTAACGGTCAACTCCAGGGTCACTTGCTGTATGCAAGTATTGTTTCCCCCGATAGACACAGTCAGGGAGTCGGCTTTATGGCCTTCACTGAATGTCTCTTTTATAAGATTTGATACTTTAAGCAGAATGAAAGCCATGCTTTTACAGCAAACAGTGCCTTTGACCTCGGCCAGAGAAACCTATGATCTACAAGTTGCAAGGACTTCGGCTGAGATACAGACTTTAATACGTACAAACTGCCCCATACATTTCGTAGAAATGATATCACGTATCTTCAACATGTCAGATACAACAGGAATTGTACATGTATTTAAGAGCATTTGCACCGGTCTCTTAGCACCGTTCCAAGCAATACTTGGAATTATTCCGAACTTTGCACATTCGGTGTTTGGTGGCATACCATTAATTCTAGCACTTGTTGCGGGAATTCTCTTCATCTGTCTGCTATTGCGCTATGGCCAGCCTCTTCGCAGAAATATCTCCGAGCGAAATGGAGAAAGCTCTCCTTGAAAGAAAGTGCAGTGAGCGAATAGTACAGCTATTTGGCATGACTCGTCTACGGGACCTTAATACCACATGGTTCCTGTCATTCCGACCAATCTGGCAAGATTGCATCTTACCTGTTCTACGCTGCCTGTTATGCGGTGAAGAATGCGTGTTGGACGCTTGTCTAACATACCCATCAGCTGCGCCAAAGGACGTCGATACTTTGCTGGTCCCGATAACGGTCCATGCTTCGTGTTGTCCCCAGAGGCTCCCGATACTGATGTCAGCATTCATTGAGATCTCACAGACGCCTCCTGCTGCTGCTGAGGTACGAGAAACAACTCCAGGCACACAGGTAACCATGGACGCGAACATTGCTGCAGCGACCTATGCTGAGGGCAATGCTTCTCATCTTTGTGCGGTCAATCTCTTACATGAGGTGTTCGAACTTACACCAGCGACGGTGGATGATGTTTTGTCTATTGACATAGATGACCTAATGTTTACACCAGACTCGTGAAATGACTCTGATTCGGCATACTGTGTTCCAGTGCAAACAGCAACAATTTGGCCTTCATTTTTTTAGAGCCTTGGAACAATTCCAAATTTGAACTTTTTCCCATTTTTCGAATGAAAATGGCACTCCGATCTGCTTAAAGTAAAACTAGCCTTATAATACAGACTTGGCAGTACTTCCAGGGACACTTAGTCATCTTGTGTGTCTAAATTAGTTCATTTAAATTTCATGACAGGAAATGACTTTGATTTTGAACAACCTTATCGATCATTTTCTCATTATGTTAATATTGCATTTTTATTTCATTCCAAATGCATTTATTTCATACTTTATGCAGGAAATGATAAACACTGCTTCTTGGTGTACAGAAAACTTTGCATTTTAAATGTGTCTTTTAAAGCTTTTAGGATATGTTTTAAAATGTGCGGTACTCCGGTTTTTATTGTATAGCATTCTAAATGTTTAGGCATTTTTTGTATTGTTGTTTACACGAAAGAGGAGTGGGTGTTGTATACTTCATAGGGTGTCCTTAAACGGGCTTTCTAGAATCATGTCCTTATATAGACATAACCCAACCTGCCCTTATATAGGCATAGAATCCCAGGCCTTATTTAGGCATAAACTATGCATACCAAATACAGGCATAGCTTCCGACATCCGTCCACCCTAGCGTCTCAACGAGTCCATGAAAAAACAGACCCTCAGGCTGCGGGAGTTTCCCTTGCCCAGGACTATTGTTTTCTTCAAGGACTCATACATTATGCATGAACCTCTTATTCCCTAAGGGATTCATTCATGACGTCTTTCGCTACCCAACTCACGTCAATGCTTCCATTTTCAGGTATAAATATACCTTCCCAATCCCCTGTAAATCAGAGGAGACCTCGACTTCAGAGGAGCCCGATTCCCGGCCAGACGCACTGAGAAGACGCTGCCCTTTCTGCTCGCAGAGAGTCCAGCTTCCAGTGATCTAACTTCCCTTGCGGGGTGTTGGAGTTCAAGTCCGGAAAAGAGATTCCTACCTCTCTCATTCTTCAGGTATGGAGCAGACTAGAACCTAGAGGGACTCTTGGCATACTAGACTCTTGGCATACTCTAGTCAAGGATACAGCACCTACTTCTCCCTACACCTAGGATAGGTTAGGTATACTGGGGTAGAACTAGGGTAGAAACGCATCGTATGAGTACTCGCATTTTTAGGCTGTGTCAATTTATGTAAATGCATATATGCTGAAAAGATAATGCTAACGCAGTATTATTTATTTTTACTGCTCACCTTGTACATCATTTATCTCGCATACTGTCTTGTGATCATAACAGCACATCTACTTTACAACAGAAACAAGACTGTTCAATAAATCCTTTATTGAAACGCCCGTCTGTTATTTCTGTGTAACTCTGAGAATAACTGAAACATGCACGACTGAGCTGAGTGAAATAGTTATCTATTGTTTCTACGACTCTGGGACACATCCTGATTCTGTAAGGGAAACACAGTGGTCATGTTTTGCGGCAGCCAGAAACTAATCCCTTCTTGTCGTCAAGAAGTTTCTAGTGGCCTCTGAGCTAGCTGGCACAAGTAATTAAGTTTAATATACTCGATAGGGACATACCGACCTTAGTCCTATGTCAAACCTATAGGATATATTATTCCAATGCGCAGAGCCTATAAGGGAAATAGGAGCTACACTACAAGGTAATACATTTAATAATAATATTAATAAGTGTGACCACACACAAAGTTATATATTATATTTGTTTGTTTGTACTAGTAGTAATTGAACCACAACAATGAATACCACATTTCACTGATGTTCTTCTTGCTTCTTTGCTTTTAGGTGCACAAAAGAGGAGAAGGCGTCATCACCCATTGTACTGCCAGACAGAAGTCCTGCTGCGCACGACGTCACGTGACGTGTGACCACAGACATCTCTTCAACTTTTTCCACTGCGTGCTGCTGACATCTGAAGAAGATGGCCCCAAAGAAAGGTACCAGGTCTTCCAGTACCAAGAAAGTTGGCAGTGAGAAGAAGGAACTGCCACTTACCAAGACTGGTGTGCCGCCCAAGATCTTTTTGGGGAAACCAAAAATTGCGCCTGCAGCAGCAGTGTCGGGGGAGCAAGCTGGGAGCAGTACCCACGCATCAGTGGACCCACCCCACCAACCTAGGCCCAAGCCCATGTCTGTCTCAGAGGCAGCCAGTCTAATCACGACAACGCCGACAAGAAGTGATGTTGAAATTGACTTATCATTATCGCAAAGTAGTACCCAATCAATGCAGCGAACTGAGATAAGTGGGCAACAACAGCCGCAACCGCCCCTAATAGTAGTTGTTCCTCCCGAAGTAGGGGCAGTTCAGGAGATAGAGCTTCCTGCAAAGGAAGAAGAGCAAGCCACTCTTTCAGAAGATCCATTGTCTTCCAGATCCCCAGCAAGGAAAAGGAGGGTTAGTCCATCAACTTCTTCTGCAAGCCCCCTTTCTGATGATCTAGACGCCAATTGGATCCCACCACCTCAGTCTGAGATTGAGATACACCACGAGACAAGGCTAGGGAAAAGGAAGGTTCCAGAAAGCCTTAGAGTTATGGAGGTAGATGTAGAAGAGGAGAATGAAGAGCCAGTCATCATCATGGACATTAGTCCCGCCCCAGTGGAGACCGGCATTACCCCATCTCAAACTGCTGTGAGGGATGTGGCACGGATACCACCAACACAGATCATACCACCAATACCACCTCCAGCTTCCATATTTCGCCGGCAGCCACGTACATCTACCACAAGTACCACCTCAGTAGAAGTAGGTACTGCAGAGAGTCAAACATCACGCCCACCTACCAGTTCATCCGGCATTGCAAGTGGCACCAGCAGCAGTGCCAGAAAGTTCACCTCCCCAGTTTGGGACTTCTTTCGGTTAGCACGAAGGAGGTGAACATTGCTATATGCTCCATTTGTGGACAAGGTGTTAGTCGGGGTAAGCTTTGTACAAACTGTGGTACCGGATGCCAAACAACCCATCTGAAAAAACACCACGTGATCCAGTGGGAGGCGCACCTTAGCGGCCAAAAAACTGCACCCATTGCTGTTGGTGGGGATGAAGAAGTAGAAGATATGATAGCGGTGGAAGGCGAACAAGAGGGAGACATTTTATTTGGTACACAAAGTAGCCCTGTCCCTAGCAGTGCAGTGGTACTGCCCACATCCTCATCAGCAACATCACAGTGGCACAAGAGTAAGAGTCAGGCTGAGACACCAACGGGTCCCAGGCAAGAGAGTACCGCAGCGAAAAAACATGCGTTGAGCCTAACAACATCTGGCGTCAAGAAGTCACCTGCATCAGTGGCATCAGAAAAGAAAAAAATCCAGCCTACCATTCTCAGCATGTTTAGGTCGGAGGGGCAGTACGAACGCAACCACCCAACGGCACGTTTGTACAGTGCGAAGCTGGCTAAAATGTTAGCGCTGGACCTCCTCCCTTTTTCTGTTGTGGAAGAGGTGGGTTTTCTTGAATTTGTGACAGCCATCTGCCCAAAATGGAAGGTTCCCAGCCAGTCCTATTTTGCTAGAGTTGCTGTTCCAGCACTACATCACGACGTGCTGGAATTGCTTGGACAAGCTTTGCAGCAGAGTGCTGTTCACACTATCCAACTGACAACAGACATGTAGACCAGTTGCCAAGCCACTGATTACATGTGCATCACTGCACCCTGGATCTCTTTTGCGGGGGTTCGAGAAAAGATATCTGCAGCAGGTGTTGTTGACACTGCTGAGATTTTTAATGTCACTCGGAAACATGCAACTGTAGCCATGTTCGCCATGGAGAAATCTCATACTGCTGCAAACATTTTGGAAGACTTTGACAGCAAGGTCTTTGAATGGATGCTCCCAAGAGGGCTTAACATTGGTTTTGTTGGCACGGACAATGGCAGTAATATAGTTAAGGCCATGCACGATGGTGGCTATTTCAGGGTCCTGTGTTTGGCGCACTGCATTAACATCATTGTTCAAGACTTTCTGAAAAAAGAGGACCGAATCAGCAATTTACTGACCACCTGCAGAAGAATCTGCACACATTTCAGCCATTGTTTTAAAGCCCGGAAGCAGCTGAGGATCATTCAACGTGAGCATAGAATGCCAGTTAAAGCACTCATCCAGGAGGTGCCAACGTTGGAACTCAACTTATTACATGCTTGAACCTCTGTTTGAACAGTACAGACCAATCAATGAATATGTCATGTAAAGAGGGGATGCTACTGTGAAAGGCATGATCATTGAGATGGACCAATGGGGCCTAGTTAAATGCCTGACAGAGATGCTACTTCCTTTCCAGCTCTTCACATGTGAAGTCAGCAAGGAGGACTGTACTATGGGCCAAGCTATCCCATTGTTGCACATGCTACATGAACAGCTGAAGGGGGTGTCTTCAATGTATGCAGGTGTGGAGAAAAAAAAAGAAGCATATGAGTTGGTGGAGAGCTTAACCCTTCGCTTATTTGAAAATACAAGGGTGCAAACAGGCATTGTGTCATCAAACCATTACATTTCTGCCACAATTCT
Organism: Calotriton arnoldi; assembly: GCA_963921515.1. Lineage (NCBI taxonomy): Eukaryota > Metazoa > Chordata > Amphibia > Caudata > Salamandridae > Calotriton > Calotriton arnoldi. Next base: position 1,932,882 of record CAWUFW010000932.1, read on the forward strand.
GGATCCATGGTACAAACAAGTACTGAACACATTGATTCCTTTTTTAGAAGGGGATGTTGCTAAGTACAAAACTTGGATAGCTGCGGAAGCCAGACGCTTAGAACAAGAACGGCTGGGAATTAGAGGCCTGCTACTCCAGGCCACAACAAGTACTGCGGTGCAGCCGGCGTCAAGTTCAGCTTCAGAGTCTGAGGGCAGTGCGATTGGCTCACAGCAGTCAAAACCACCAACAACACCAAGAACACCACCAACAACAACAAGAACAGGAGCATCAGCCCCACCAAAATTGGCACAGGAATGGTTTCTACAGCAAGGGCTTGTTAGGTCCAGTGCTGAGGCAAAGGCAAAAGGGGCAGAGCAAAGCGGAGCTCCCCTGAGCATTGAGCGGATGGTGCAGGCCTATCTGGATGACCCAACAGAGGTATACATTGATCAAAACCCATTGGTGTATTGGTATGGGAAAAGGCACCAATGGCCAGTGCTCAGCAGGCTGGCGATAAACTATCTGGCTTGCCCTGTCACAAGTGTCTCTTCTGAGCATGTTTTCAGTGCTGCTGGTGCCTTTCTGATAGTAAGAAGGACCAGTCTCTTGCCCCAAAATGTGGGGAGGTTAACCATGATCAAAATGAATCAGCACTTTATACCACCGGATTACACCATACCTGAAGTAGCACAGCAGGAAGATGATGACGGCGACTTAGGTCATGGAAGTAGTGTGTTAGATGACCTACTTCTGGGTAAACCACCAGTGTTTGAGGACGAGCTCTACTTCCCTGACAATTAGATTCAACTTGCTACTTTCTTTCTTGCTTATTTACTTTTATTATTTTTGTGTGTCTCTGTCTTTCTGGTTCGAATCACAACAAATCCATCACCACCGTCTAACTCTTTTATTGCCGGATTGGAGTTGCAACTGTGTGCAGTCAGTGAAGAAGTAAGTCCACTCCTCCGAGTCCTGCTCCAGTCTACTCCTGACTCGCCCCAAATCCATTTCCCTCAAGCCAGACATTGGATGTAGAATAGTACAAGAAATGTGTGCCTGCCTCGTTGAGTCCCTCCAAAGAACCTGCCTATGGCTATCCTCCTTTCCGAGCCGAGAGGGACTGTCCCTTAAGAACAGGTAAATGATGGAATGCATTGGACGCTGACTCTGAGTGATTGGTGTCTGTGTTGTTGTTGTGCATGAAGTCTACTAGTATAATCTACACAGAAAAAAGTGACTCAAGTCAATGTTTCCTTTCTTGTTGTTTAATAACAAACTTGTACTACTGCAGGCCGATCCATTGCATTTTTGATTCTGGAATCTGGACTCACTCGGTACACTACAGCGTTGGACACCATGATGACCATACTATACTCGCAGTCAGTCAGTAGGATTGGAGATGATTGATGGAATAACTCAGGCGTTTCATGAAGTGGCCTAAAAGGTAAACAAGTCAACAACAACCACACCAGACCTACATGTCTGTGTAGTGGTGGAGGCGAGTGTAGTGGTATGACTGAAACTGGTGCATTGATTTAGTTACTTAATTTGGAAAATGCTATTTTGCTGTATATGTGTGCTCAGTGCTGTCTGGCTCAAAATCTAAGCTAAGTGGAGGTCGGGTGGGCGCCGCAGGCCAGCTCTGTCCTGTTGTTGTAGGTTTATGCTGGAAACAGAGTAGACATGATTTAGCCATGCCGCCTCTGAAAGAGTTCTTGTTGCACTCCTCCTTAATTTATGCATTTTAACTTTACTTTTCTCCTTGATTTTTCAATATCCCTTTTGCTTTTCCATCTACACTTGTTACAGGCTGGCCTTTACCCTGTGCTATACTGGGAAAAACAACTTACCTTACCATTCCGCATCCGCCAGGCAGGCAGTAGCATCCAAGATTGACGGACGGAGCGTCCATGGAAGGAAGGACCAAGAGGAATGCCGAGATGCAACTCCCTATTTGACCATAACATAGTAACTTATAGTATCATCATCTTTTAATTTGATTAATTTTTCTCTTCAATCATTACGACTGTGTGTGTTGTTGTTTATTATGTTTGCTTATATATTTGACCCCTACAGCTATTTTTAATTTTCTTTGCTAGCTTTAAATGGAATCCCGGTACAACAGAACATAACATTTATGTAATTTGGGTCTCTCTGGGGGCAGACAGGCAAGGCAATTGCATAATAATAATAATTAATAATATACTGCTGCCCTGTACTACTAGTACTACTCATCATTAACCATCAAGTCATCAACATCATGCATGCATTTCCTTTTTCTCCCTTAACAGATTTATGATGGTCGTCTGCCAAGATTGTGTGTTGTCCATGTGTAGTGTTTGTCTTTGTCAAACCTTTCCCTCAAATACCCCTTCCCAACCTTTCATCAAACCCTAACCCTCTTCCCCCGGGCTGTGTGATTTATATTGAGGTGTGACTAAATTAAATTTACACCAATAATTCATCACACACTTGCTGGGATGGATGTGGTGAAAGCAACACTAACTCAAGGCAGGGCGAGGATCTTCTTCTGCTTGCCCACCCATGCTCAGTATTCACGGGTACAGTTTGTTTCCAGAGGAACATAATCCATCATAATTATAATTGCCAGCATCGATTCATCATCCTTCCAGCACTAAAGGTTACTCTTGTCCACTTCATAGGTCGAGTCAACTTCAGTTTGTAACTTGTACTAGGCTATCCCCGCCACCATTATGTTTTCTTTTACTTTAGCATTGCTTATCATTCATCATCATGGTTTCTTGTTTGCCAGTCTTCATGTGTACTGTACTTTTACTACTCGTTTCAGAGTCTCCCTCAGGCGACTGACTGTCTCATTTTCTTTTTTTGCAAATGCTACTATCACTGTCAGTGTCTATTACTACTACCACCTCCACCATGGCATCTTGGGAAACCAAACCATTATCACCATGCAGCCATCGCTTTGCCTAAGTAAGAATAAACATCAATCACAGGTAAGAGAAGAAGTTTGGGGGAGGCATAATTAATTAATATGGAAATTAATTCATTAATTCACACACCCACACCCTTCCATGTCCAGTTGCAGACTGCATAGACTAGGAGCAGAGACTGACAGTACTAGTAGGACAAGTCACAAGTGAGGGTACCGCATCTATCTGTTGGTGTGTTACACTATCGCAGATTATTATTTCAATCAAAAACTGGCTGCAGCCCTGCAGCAGCAAAGGAAACCGTGTGAAGTAAAAGAGTAACCCCCCCACAAGACATTTACATCGTATGTAAAGTAAGTATAAATAATGTATTACCCTAACAAAATAAACTATTGGAAAAACCCCCAACACCTGACCCACCCCTCTCCCTAACCCCAACCAATGTCCAAAGATTGTCCACTCCAAAAGTCCATTGTCCATATAATCCCCAACTTTTCCCCGATGCCCCACCACCCACCCAAATTTTTTTTTAAAAGGGGCAAGGCGACGGAGTTTTAGCGGCAGGCTCGCAGTCGCCGGTTAATCGCCAGTAAACCTCCTTTACCTGCTCCTCTAGGAGTGCTATCCGGAGGAGCATGCGGCGCTTGAATGCTCTACAATTGCATCCACAGGGGGGGCAGCAGTGTTGAATGAAGATGAAGTGCAGCGGGCGGCTGCCAGATCGCGGCGCCGTACCACTGGGGGGCCTGGCTGGGGCTCAGGGCAGTGGAGGAGGCTGCAGCTGCTGCCGCCTCCTCCTCCTCCGCCAGAACCAACGACCACTGATATTCTCTGCAGATGGCCTCCAGCTGCTAGCGCCGGCCCATGGCTGCTAACTCCTTCCTGTTTGGTTCGGAAGGAGTAACTATATCAAGAAAGAAAAAAAGACAATTGTAACCAATACTTTTAGCAAAACTGTAGCACAAAATTAATTATACACATAGTGGCACAGTAGCACAAGCAAGCACAGTACATAACATTTGTGGTCTCCTCCCACTTCCTTGGCCTCTAACATTTGTGGGAGTTTCAGGCATTACTACTACTAGGCACTAGGGAGTAGACAAGTCTTTCTCTTTCTCTCTCTCTTGTTCAGCTAAATTAACCTTGTTGGCAATTAGGCATGCCAGCTCAGTCAGCCTGCGCCCTAGACAGACATACTCGTGTCGCAGACTCACGTTATTTTATTTACTACTGTCTGCAGGTGGGGCAACTGTACTCTATACTACACAATTATCTTATTTTTCTATTATAGCCATACTCTGTTACATCAATGGCAACTGCTCAATTTCACTTTCACCCTGACTACTACAACAAGGCAGATGATATCTGATCCAAATGATCATTGATTATATATGAGACGACGGCAGCCAATAGGCCACCCATGGCAGGCTGGCACAGTCGAAAATGACATAGGTAGGGACTAGGGAGGGGGCTTCGGAGTTGAAGGGAGGCGCTTGATAATGGTTGGTGGGTATGGGTACATACATACACAATATATATGCTGTGCTTACAAACTACTGTGAGTCAAGGGATTGTTCTGAAATACAACCTTGAATCAAAAACCATGAAAAAAAACAGTCCTTGTTTCTCTTACCAGCGATTTTTCCATTTATCATTGCATTGCTCTTCTGGCATTATATATTTTCATTTGAATCTCTTATTCTATTGTCCTTGGCTTTGCTACTCTGCCACGGTTTATTTTTCTTTTACATTGTCTTCATCCAGTGACAGTCTCCACCTATGCTATGATTATTGTACCATCCAGGCATCCATCCATTTAAAGTAAACATGGCTATCATTCTTCTTAAATAATCTCTCAACAAACCTTTCACCAACAACATACATTTGTAATTTTTTTTTACCACCACCCATGCGTCCTTCCTTGCTTGCCTTTGAGTTTGACCCATGAAACCCACCGGAGAATTCTTCCTATCACCCATACAGTTTCACCCAGCCAGGCAGGCAGCCTTTCTTTCACCTTCCACCCATCCTTCAACCACCCATGCATCCGATTCCTATCAGCCACCTATGCATCCCACGCATCCTTCTCTGCCAGTCATATATATAATATTACATGTTGCCCATCCTTCCTCCTTCCATCCTTCTTTTCCTTTTCGTTCAACCCATCCATCAAGGTCATATGACTCTTAGTCTTCTTCATAAAACTTTACCAGCTGAGTTGGAGTCAGATAGAAGAGGCCATTAGTTACTCAATCCCGCCGCTAATGCTATTGCTAATGCTAAGTAAAGGGTGTCTTCTTCAACCGTTGTTCACAACAACTTAGTCTCTCTCAACAGTACAGTACAGTACACCCTTGCAACAACTGTGTAACTATTGTCAATAAGTAAGGAACATAAGTACAACTTACCACCGCCCGCCACTGCTGCTGGCTCATCCACACCTGCAGAAGCTGCCGCATCTGCTCCCTCCTGGCTGGCGTCGCCTGCCCCGCCGCTGGCCCCGGCACTGGTGGTCGGTATGCCTAGAAAAAACATTACACATTTTTTAGATGGCATATACGCTTCCCCCTATTAATTTATTTTCACTAGCAAGATTGAGAAAATACAATACATACATACATATACCACATACATCACTACAAATCGGGTACTAGAGTAGAGTAGACAGTAGTATGTCCTATCCTATCAACAATAGTAAAATATCTGGTTGGGCATTTTGTTGGTGACAATTGTTGAAAAGCCTCTCAAAATTAAGACGAGGACAACCCTAAGGACTGGACTCAGTGGCTAGAGCTATTGGTGAATCTGAGTTTTAAAACTTGTTAAAAATAAAGAGTGGCCAACTGGGCAACCTACAGGCAGACTAAAAGGAGTACAGAGTCAGAGGCAGTTAGATTGATGTAAAAAAAAAAACAAAGACACTAGAAAAAATATAACTAAGTAGGTAGGTAATGCAGGGATAACAAGAATTTAGAAACAGATAGATCGAAGAAGATTTGGTAAAAAAGAATTAGGAAACGGAAATAATAGTTCGGAAAAAATGAGGTGCATTAAAAGTTAGGGAAATATAATTATTAATATTAACAACAGGAGGATTTACTGGGGTCAGCAGCAGAGCCCTCGGTAGAGGAGCTATCCTGGCCCTGGGAGGCATCTCCAGCTCCAAGTCCCGCCTCAGATGACCCCGTCGTCTTCTTACCCCTGGATGCTGATCATGTAAGATATAATAAAGAGACAAAAATTGATTGGTGTGAAACAAATAAAATATTTTAAAAAATGCTCTTAAAAACATTTTTGGACAGGAAACAACAATTGCAATAAAATTGACCTATCTAATCTGATCGACTAGTAATAGTATCGCGGACGGTCTAGTTATTATTTATTAATCCAGTGTTCCATTCCGATTCCAGAATCCTAAACCTATAAGTAAGTACCACTATCCTAGTCCGCCTATTCCAGAGACATTGGAAATGAATTCAATTGCCGAAAAATATATTTGCTTCTTCTAAGTTTTTCAATCTCATTCGAAATCAAATCATCAATGAATCAACCCCCTTTGACGGGCCAATTGTTTACTAGGTCTGCATTTCCATTTATTTTAGTCCTCAAAAATGCATAGATGGACGCACGCATATTGCACACACCAAATTGTTGGTTGGTTGCTGCTGATTTGCTGATGAGTTGCTATATTACTCACTCACTAACAAACTACAAAAGGTTATACTAAGGACTTGAGTCTGCAGCACATGACGTGACGGAGGACACGTCACGCGGAATGCAAAAAAATTACCAACTAATACTAAGTAACTAAACTACCTACCAATCCACCACTATCTTAGTGACAGGACAAAGGAAAGGACTGGAGTCTCTCTAGCATTACCTAACTTAAGTTCTCTAAACTCTCTTACATAATCAGACCAAGCGAGCGAAAAGTTGCAAACAAGTAAGATTAGTAGCGCCGAGCACCTGTCTAGTGTCTAGAAGAATAACAATCACATAATATAAGATTGTTAAACGTAACTTACCTGCATGTAAGCAGCAGCATTCTTGCTATTTGGGAGAAAATTAATATTCGCAATAACACAGAACAGAACACACAATACTACTGTATTTAGCTACTCACCAAGCCCCACGACTTTAACACCTAGCAGGTCCAACAGGTCCTGCTCCCGGTCCAAGATGTTGACCACCGGTGAGTCAGCTGGTTATGGGTGCGCCGGACCCCAGAGCAGCGAAACACTGCTCGGCGCACCCTCGCCCACTGGCGGTGATGCTCCTGGATAGCGTAGCCAGGCCTGGCGCCTGCTGCCAAGGTTAAGGGGAGGTGGCGCTGTACAAAAGAAATCAAGGGCCTCCACCTCCACCTCGGAGAAAAGGGCCCGGGGCTGCACCCCTTCCGGGCGCCGTCTGCTGCAAGGAAGGCGGCTCTTGGTTGCAGGCGCAGCAGTAGCCTTGGCCTTCCCCTTCTTACTACTAGAGGCAGTAGTAGCCTTAGCCATGGTTCTGGGTGGGCGGGGGCGGAAAAGAAAATGTAGGAGTAAAAAATAAAGTCAGGAGAAGAAGTAGGAAAGTAAAAAAGCAAGTAATATAAAATAGTAGAAAAAGCGCAGTAAAAGTAGAAATAAAACGCAAAATATACACTTAGGGAGAGAGAGGGATAGATAATAAATAAAAAAGATCACAAAAACAGTGTAAAAAACAAAGAATTGAAAAGATTAGAGAGGGATGAAAAACAGGCCCCAGAACCATGCAAAAAGTAGGAAAACAAGATGAGCGCGCCCATTGGCGACCGCGTGGTGAAGTTTGCGCGATATTTCCCCCCGAACACGCAATCCGCGTTGCCAAACGTCAAAAACATCTTGCGAGCATGCGGAACAAGCAACTCCACATGCTCGCGTAACTCCGTGCAGCGTTGCAGAGTTTTTTTGCCGCTTCGCATAGGCTCACGTAGCGCGCCTACGCGAACTCCGCCGGGGCTTACTCCCAAGTGCCTCAAAAGAAACAAACTCTCTAAAAGTATCATGTGCCAACATCCAAAGAAATGTAGGATACTTGTCAAGAAGTTGTAACATTGATGAGTGGAATCAGCTGGATAATTCCCAAAGCGGCACCCGGTAGATCTATTCCTAGCCACCTCCAACCATTTTGTCCTCAACTGCAGAAATTGTCAACAGAGATTAAGCTCACAATTACATGGTGGAACGTAGCAGGTCTCAAGACAAACCTGTCATCTAAACCTGGAGCGGCATTCTTGCATAAAAGTGACATCATTTGCCTACAGGAAACGTGGGCACTCAATCCCACAGTTCTATATGGTTTTTATGAGCTCTTCAAGCCTGCCAAATGTACTAACTTATGCAGGTGGCCATCGGGTGGTTTCTCAATCTTTGTGAAGCAAGCCAGCAAGTTAGAAGTCATGCCCCTCAATCATAGTAACTTGGTGCTGCAAGTTGCAACAATATCAGGCCTAACAATATGCCAGAAGAACTTTCCCTGGCTCTTGATTAATTGCTACCATAACACGCAGAAGACTTCAAAACTGTGAGAGGCTGGCCTGGTATATGCTGTCCACTAATGTAAGTGGGCACCTTGCACCAGTCCAGACAACCCTTACGGTGATTTAAGAGGTAGCAGACAACCTTAGAAAGCTATCCAAGTGGTAGCTGTGGAGAGCAGCCTTCAGGCTTAGTCTTGAAGGAGTGTAAAGCAGCTTGTTTTAACAGAATGCAATCATATTGTATAGATTAAATGAAAGAGAACCACGCAAGGTATTTATAAAAATATGTATTTATTACAGAATACTATCTAGTGAGTCCCAGTATCTCCCACACAGAGATAGACACAAAGCACACAATAGTATAGCAAAGAAATCACAGTAATTAGCACTAATACACAGTGGGCCCCATGGGGGGGGGGGCAAGCCATATACAAAAAAAGTGGTATAAGAACCACGACTCGAGTCAGGACAATGTCGAGAGGACATAGAATTGCTGGGACCCCAAGGAACTACACAAGGTGAGTAGATAGGGACTCCACGGAGTGCGTGTGCAGTGTGAGTACACGACCGGGTGCTCCGTAAAAGTCTAAGGCTAAATAGCGGTTGGATTTTTAAAGATTAAGGACCCTTCCCAGTGGACTACGAAGAAACCCCGTGGAAAACAGAAGGTTGGAGAGCCACCCCACCCGTGGATACCGAAGTACCCAAGTTACCTAACCCAGAGAATCCGGGTGCATAGGTGTGAATTGGCGTTGGAAACCGCCGTCAAACCCAATGGAGGACTTCGAAGAAGAGCCGCTGCTGGAAGAGGAGAAAGTGTCAGTTGGAATCCAAATGTGGATTCTTGTCGAAGAGTACCTGAAAGCAGAGGGTACAGAGTCTGGGTTACTTGAGAGTGACAAGGGGCTCGGTAGACGAATGCCTTGACTCTGCAGCTGGGGGGACCAGGCGATGTTGAGGACAACCAGGAGCCGGATGTGAGCTGTCCCACAAAGGGTGTCGAGTGCTGAGGGGTCGGTGTCCGGCAGGAGCACCAACAAGCTGTGGCAAAAGCAACTCACGCAGGAAGTCAAGGAAGTGTACGGTTCGGACCAGCAAGGTCCAGGAGACTCACCACAAGCAGGGGAGTCAGGGCAGGCCCTGAGCAATCAGGAGAGCCCAAAGAAATTAAATCTGACCCTCAATTGGACCCACATGCTGGAGGCAAAAGAGTCGCGAGAGGACCTCGGGCAGCTTCACAAAACAACAAGCCAAGGAGCACACAGTGTGAGGTGGCTGAAGATCTTTGTAGGAAGAGTTGCCAGAGGTTGGGGCTACTAGAAGCCCAATGCACTTGTTGCAGGTTTGCCAACAACCACATGCACTGGCAAAAGTATGCGGTGCACAGGGGTTCAGGTATTTCAGCCCCCACAAGGGATGCTGACCTCAAACTCGGTGAGAGGGCAGCTCGGACCTCAAGGGACGTACAAACCCACCTCTTGTGTTGCTGAGCCTTTTGGAGTCCATAGGAGCTTGGGATCAGCAGACCGGTCAGCAGTGTTGTGGTGCCTGTGAATGCAGGGGTGTGACTCCTTCACTCCAAGGGAGATTATCTTCAGGTGTCTTGGATGCTCCACAGGTCCTACACGGATCCTGTATGGTGCACAGGCACAGACAATGCAGCAGGCTGAGAGAGAGATGAAGTCAGGCCCAAATCAATTTCAGCGAAGTCCAGAGGGTCCAGACGGTCGAAGTGCAGTGGTTTCTGTTCTGAATCTTGTCCATGATGAATCAAAGGTCCTACAGGCAGGTAAGCCCTTAAGTACCCACGGGAGAGGGTTGGAAAGATTCAGGGGACCCTCCCAGACGAGGGTCTGGACAGGGGGGAGGTTACTCCCATGTCCTTTGTCCAGTTTCACGCCACAGCGGGAGCCAACGGCTCCCAGGACTAGTTTGAACTGGACTATGCACAGGGACACTAAATGTGCCCCTCATGCAGACTTTCTGTCACAGGCAAGCGCACCCACCCAGCCCTAATACACTAAATCCTGTCTGGCACCTCCCTGTGACAGGATGCCTATTTTTCTGCCTTCCCCTGCTCGAGCTTGGCTCAGCAGCAGGAGGGCAGAAATGTGTCTCCGGTAGGCAGCAACCATCTTGTGCTGTCTGGAGCTAGAAGGCTGGTACAGGGAACACCAGGAGCCCCAAGAAGGATGCTTCTGAGGGGTGGAATCATACCGCCCACACTGGGGTACCAGTGTGGGGGTATGATTCCAACATGTTTGACACCAAACACAATAGGATTTGTTTCAGCCGTTTTAGAGTTGGTCATCACGCGGTCGCATAATGCCCCTGTATAGTAATCTATGGCTGCTTCACCGACAACCCGGGAGAATGGACTCCGTAAGCTGCAGGTGTGTCCTGCTCATGCAGGGGCACCCTCTCACTTAGAACCAAGCACCCTGCCCTCAGAATTGTAAAGGCCTGCTAGAGGGGTGACTTATAGGTTTTAAGTGCAGTGACCCTTAGATATAGTAAACCTATATCTTCAGTAAGTGGTGCATGTACCAACGTACACAGGCTGCAATAACAGGCCTGTAGTTCCATTTTGCATGGCCTCTCATGGGTGGCGTAATACATGCTTCAGCCCATGGAAGGCCTCTGGGGTATCTATGCCCTGTGTACATGTGTACTATATACTAGGGACTGACAAGGGTACCCCAGTATCCAATCTGGAGTGTACCCAAGTACATAACATAACAGTTTAGTGAGAAAGCAGATAGACTGGGGTCCTGATTAGCAGGATCCCAGTCAGACTAGTCAAAAACAGCATTGCATCCAGTAAAAAGTGGGGGTAATCATAAGAGGCAGATCCTACTTTCCTACACAACTCCCCTCCAACATAAGGAAATGAGGCTAACCTTGCCCAGTTGAGTCTTCATTTTCTAAGTGGAAATATCTGGAGAGTCCATCTGCATTGGCATGGCTACTCCCAGGACTATGTTCCACTGTATATTCCATACCCTGTAGGGAAATGGACCACCTCAAACGTTTGGGGTTTTCACCCTTCATCTGTTTTAGCCATAAGAGGGGCTGATGGTCTGTCTGAACAATGAAGTGAGTGCCAAACAGGTATGGCCTCAACTTCTTCAGGGCCCAGATCACAGCAAAGGCTTCCCTCTCTGTAGCTGATCAAGGTTTCTCTCTGGGGGTCAACCTTCTGCTAATAAAAGCTACTGGTTGATCCTGGCCCTCTGCATTTAGTTGTGACAACACACCCCCTACCCTCAACTCTGATGCATCTGTTTGGACAATAAATTGCTTGGAGTAGTCAGGGCTCTGCAGAATGGGAGCAGTGCACATGGCCTGCTTGAGATCATCAAATGCCTTCTTACAGCTAACTGTCCACTGAACGTTCTTGGGCATTTTCTTGGAGGTGAGATCATTCCAGGGAGTCACTATAGACCCAAATCCTTTTACAAATCTCCTGTAATACCCAGTCAGACCCAGGAAAGCTCTGACCTGAGTCTGGGTAGTTGGAGCAACCCATTCCATTATGGTCTGGATTTTGCTCTGTAATGGTTGAACCTGGCCTCCACCCACAAGGTGGCCCATGTACACAACCATGCTCTGCCCTATCTGGCACTTAGTAGCCTTGATAGTGAGGCCTGATTACTGCAGAGCCTCCAAAACATTCTTCAGGTGGACAGGAGATCCTCCCAGGTGGAGCTAAAGTCAGCTATATAATCAGGATATGCTGCACTATAGGCGTCCAGACCTGTGAGCACTTTATTTACTAGCCTTTGGAAAGTGGCAGGCGCATTCTTCAAACCAAAGGGTATTACAATAAATTGATAATGCCCACTAGGGGTTGAAAATGCAGTTTTTGGTTTGGCATCCTCAGCTAATCTGATTTGCCAATAGCCAGCAGTCACGTCAAATGTGCTCAAGAATTTGGCTGAGGCCAAAGTGTCAATGAGCTCATCTGCCCTGGGAATTGGGTGAGCATCAGTCCTAGTGACTGCATTGAGCCCCCTGTAGTCCACACAAAACCTCATCTCTCTCTTTCCAGCTTGGGTGTGAGGGTTTAGTACCAGGACCACTGGACTAGCCCAAGGTCTATCTGAGGGTTCAATCACTCCCAACTCCAGCATCTTTTGGACCTCTGTCCTGATGCAATCCTTGATATGGTCAGGCTGCCTGTAGATTGTATTCTTCACAGGTAGACTCTCTCCTGTGTCCAATTCATGAGTACACCAGGTGGTTTGACTGGGTGTCAAAGAGAAAATGTGCCTATATTGATTGAGGACCTTCCTACAATCAATCTGTTGCTGGTCAGTGAGGATGCCTGCCAAAACTACACCATCAACTGACCCATCATCAGGGTTTTGTGAGAGGAGATCAGGGGGAGGGCCACTCTCTTCCTCCTGTCTCTCATCAGTTGCCATGAGCAAGCCCCTGTCAGCCCTGTCTATAAAGGTTTGAGCCTGTTCACATGGAGCACCCTGTGGGGGCTCCTGGGAGTGCCAAGGTCCACCAGATAGGTAACCTCACCTTTTTGCTCAATTATGGTATGGGGCCCACTCTATTTGTCTTGGAGAGCTGCTGGGGCCACAGACTCCAGCACCCACACCTTCTGCCCTGGCTGGTAAACAGTCAGAACAGCCTTTTGGTCATGCCAAGCTTTTTGGAATTCTTGACTTGCCTCAAGGTTTTTACTGTCCTTCTTCAGCTACTCAGCCATCTTGGAGCGGAGATCAAGTACATAGTCCACAATGTCTTGTTTGGGAGGTTTGAGAGGTAAATCCCATCCCTCCTTCACCAAACACAAGGGACCCCTAACTGGATGCCCAAACAGAAGTACAAATGGGCTGTAGCCAACCCTCTTCTGGGGGACCTCTCTGTAGGCAAAGAGAAGGCAGGGCAAAAGAACATCCCATTTTCCCCTAAGCTTTTCTGGGAGGTCCATGATCATGCCCTTGAGGGTTTTGTTGAACCTTTCAACTAACCCATTGCATTGTGGGTGATAGAGTGTGGTGAACTTGTAGTTCACTCTACACTCCTTCCACATTGCAGTTATGTAACTTGACATGAAGTTTGTACCTCTGTCAGTTAAGACTCCTTAGGGAAACCATCTCTGGAAAGAATTCCCAGGAGGGCCCTGGCCACCACAGGAGCGGTGTTGGTGCTAAGGGGAATTGCTTCTGGGTACCTAGGGCCATGGTCCACCAGCACTATAATATAACTGTGCCCAGATGCTGTTGGGGGGTTCATGGGACCAATTATGTCAATCCCAACCCTTTCAAAAGGAATGCCCAGCCCTGGTAGTGGTATGAGGGGGGCCTTTGTGGTACCACCTGACTTACCACTGGCTTGGCAGGTGGTACAGGAGCGACAAAACCCCTTGGTGTCCTCAGACATGTGAGGCCAGTGAAAGTGAGGAACAAGCCTGTCCCAAGTCTTACTTTGGCCTAGGTGTCCTGCTAAGGGAATGTCATGTGCCAAGGTGAGTAGGAAGCCCCTAAACTTCAGAGGTGTGACCAGCCTCCTGGTGGCACCAGGCTTGGGGTCTCTACTCTCTGAGTAAAGGAGTCCCATATCCCAATAGATCCTGTGGGATCCACTGACACTCCCAGCAGCCTCATCAGCAGCTTTTTGTCTGAGGGGTCAAGAGAGGGGCAGGTTTGCTGCTCCAAACTCAAGTCTGCCCTTGAAGGGCCCCCTGTCCCCAATAACTCAACCTCATCAGGTTCAAATTCATCTGGGACAGTTCCTTCACAGGGACTAAGATCATCTCCATCAAGAGACTGATCCTCACTCTGAGTCTGGGGGGAAGACACAGCCTTACCCCTCCTGCTCCTTCTCTTGGAAGGCCCCTGGACCATTGTTCTAGGATCCAGGGCCTGTTCAGTGGTTGACAGTTTGGCTTGTGACCTAGTCACAGCAAACACATCCGCAGAGATGCCCAACATTGCTGCATAAGTCCTTAGTTTCACTTCAGCCTGGGCTGAAATCTTCAAATCATTGCCCAACAAACATTCTACTGCTAGGTCTGAACTTACCACAACCTTTTTAGGGCCAGTTACCCCTCCACAGTTGAAATTAACAACTGCCAAGGTATAGTCAGTCCTGACATTGTTTGTATTGGTCACTTGGTACATTTCTTCAAGTATGATTTGGTCAGGGGCCACAAGATTCTCTGTCACCATAGTGACACTTGCACCTGTGTCCCTGTATGCCATGGCCTACTTACTATTTATCAAAGGCTGCTGTCTGTATTTGCCCAGATTACTGGGCCTGACAAATAAGGTGGCAAAATCTATGCCACCATCAAAGACAAGCACAGCCTGAGTTGGAGTTCTGACTAGGCCAGACCCCATCTCAGAGCCCAAGGTTAACCCTACTAATACCTTGTTCCCTGTACCACCACTTGTACTTGTGCTAGGGGGCGCAGTTGCCTTAGGGGCAGTGGTGGTAGGAGGGTTTTCCTTGTCTTTTGGACAATCAGCATCATTTGTCCAATGGGTTTTCACCTTACAAAGATAACACCAAGGTTTCTTTTTGCCTTTTCCCTTGTTGGATTGTGACTCCCCCAGATGCAGGTTTTTGGGGCCCTGATGAAGACTCTTTTTTGTCTTTACCCTTGTCCCCACCCTTATCTTGAGTTTTAGAATCTTCCTTCTTCTGGTCACCGCCAGTGTTCTTAGTTTTCTGCTTCACCCTGGTCCTGACCCACTTATCTGCCTTCTTTCCCAATTCTTGGGGAGAAGTCAGATCAGAATCCACCAGGAACTAATACAATAACTGATTTTGGCAATTATTAAGGATCTGCTCCCTCATAATCAAATTATACAACCTACCAAAGTCATGTACTTTGCTGCTAAGCAACCAACCTTCCAGAGCCTTTATAGCACTATCCACAAAGTCTACCCAGTCCTGATTCTGTACCTTCTGGGTGTCTCTGAACTTAATCCTGTACTGTTCAGTGGTTAAACCAAACCCATCAATGAGAGCACTCTTCAAAACTGAGTAATTGTCATCATCCACTTCTCTAACAGTGAGGAGCTTATCTCTACCTTTGTCAGCAAAGGGGAGCCACAAGATAGCTGCCCACTGCTCTTGAGGGTCCTTCTGAACTTTACAGGCCCTCTCTAATGCAGTTATCCATTTGTGGATGTCATCCCCAACATGGTAGGGAGGGAAAATCTTGCTCAAGTTCCAATGATCAAAGGAATGTTCCTTAACTCTAGGGACACTGTTGCTGCCACCATGGGACTCTAGTGCCAACTTTTTTCTAGCTCTCTGGACTTCTAGGGACTCTTTGTCAAGGGCCAACTGCTCTTTCCTGAGCCTAAGACTAGCTTTCTCAAGTTGAAGAAGTTGGTACTCCCTATCAAAAGAGTGGTCCCTCTTGCTAGATACAGAAGTTTCTATAGACTTTCTTGAGTGATTAGACTCTGCAGAGGGAGATCTAGATCTCCTTGGTAAACTCTGCAATCTTCCAGGAGGAACAAAGAGGGGGCCCTCAAGGCCTTCTCTACTTTCCTCTTGAAGATCTGAGTTGTCCTGGTGGGAGCCATCAGGTTCCCCCAGGACCAGGTTATATTCTAGGTCAAAGCGGGGGTTCCCCTCCAGCCCTATCTTCATACCCTGGCCCACCCACTCTATCCTGTTCATCTGACCCAGGAGTTTTCCTTAGGTCATCTAACAGTAACACCTCTACCAGGCGTTGAGTGTTGATGCTCCTCCCTGTCTTCAGCTTCCTAGAAGCACACTGTGCTTTCAGTTCTTGGAACAAAAGTTCACTGTATCTAGAAGACAGGGAGCTACTGGCATCTCCTTTAGTAGACATACTAAGTGTGGTGTGGTGTTGCACCTACCTAACCTAGTGGGAGCTAAACTCTCTTAAGTTGGAGAAAGGGTGTGCTAGACACTTAACTTACTCAACCCCAAGTTCAGTAGAACTTACTAATTCTAAGCTTGTATTATATGTGCCTAGTACTAGTGGTTTTTCAGTTAATCAATACAAAGATTTATCTGGTAAAACAATGCAGGCTTGAATCCCAACCGCTGCACACCAATGTGAGAGGCTGGCATGGTATATGCTGTCCACTAATGTAAGTGGGCACCTTGCACCAGTCCAAAGAGGTCTCAGACAACCTTAGAAAGTTATCCAAGATGTAGTTGTGGAGAGCAGCCTTCAGGCATAGTCTTGAAGGAGTGTAAAGCAGCTTGTTTTACCAGAATGCAATCTTATAGTATAGATTAAATGAAAGAGAATCACACAAGGTATTTATAAAAATATGTATTTATTATAGAATACTCTCTAGTACGTCCCAGTATCTCCCACACGGAGATAGACACAAAGCACACAATAGTATAGTAAAGAAATCACAGTAAATAGCACTAATACACAGTGGGCCCCAGTGGGGGACCAAACCATATACTAAAAAAGTGGTATAAGAACCATGACTTGAGTCATGACAATGACGAGAGGATGTAGAATTGCTGGGACCCCAAGGACCCACCCAAGGTGAGTAGATAGGGACCCCACGGAGTGCGTGTGCAGTGTGAGTACACGACCGCGTGTTCCGTACAAGTCTATGGGTAAGTCACATTAGATTTTTAAAGATTAAGGACCCTTCCCAGTAGACTACGAAGAAACCCCGTGGAAGACAGAAGGTTGGAGAGCCACCCCACCTGTGGATACCAAAGTACCCAAGTTACCTAACCCAGGGAAGCCGGGTGCATAGGTGTGAAGTGGCGTCGGAAACCGCAGTCGAACCCAATGGAGGACTTCGAAGAGGAGCCGCTGCTGGAAGAGGAGAAAGTGTCCATTGGAATCCAAACATGGATTCTTGTCAAAGAGTACCTGAAAGCAGAGGTTACAGAGTCTGGGTCACTTGGGAGTGACCAGGGGCTCGGTAGACGAATGCCCACCGATGTTGGGTGCTTCAGTATAGTTGAAGGTGACCTTGACTCTGCAGCTGTGTGGACCAGGCGAAGTTGAGGACAAACAGGAGCTGGATGCAAGCTGTCCCACAAAGGATGTCAAATGCTGAGGGGTCAGTGACCGGCGGGAGCACCAACAAGCCTTGGCAAAAGCAACCAAAGCAGGCTGTCAAGAAAGTGTACGGTTCAGACCAGCAAGGTCCAGGAGACTCACCACAAGCAGGGGAGTCAGGGAAGGCCCCGAGCAATCAGCAGAGCCCATAGAAATTAAAGATGACCCTCAATTGGACCCACAGGCCGGAGGCACAGGACTCGCAAGAGGACCTCGGGCAGCTTCACAAAACAACAGGTAACGGAGCACACGGGGTGAGATAGTTGAAGATCTTTCTAGGAAGAGTTGCCATAGGTTTGGGCTACATGAATCCCAATGCCTTTGTCACAGGATTGCCAACAAGCACATGCACCTGCAAAAGTACGTTGTGCACAGGGGTTCGGGTATTGCAGCCCCCACGAGGGATTCTGACCTAAAACTCAGTGAGAGGGCAGCTCAGACCTCGAGGGACATAGAAACCCACCTCCTGTGTTGCTGAGCCTTTCAGAGTCTGTAGGAGCTTGGGATCAGAAGACCGGTCAGCAGTGTTGCGGTGCCTGTGAATGCCGGGGAGTGACTCCTTCACTCCAAGGGAGATTATCTTCAGGTGTCTTGGATGCTCCACAGGTCCTACACGGATCCTGTATGGTGCACAGGCACAGACGATGCAGCAGACTGAGAGGGAGATGAAGTTACACTCAAATAAAGTCCAGCGAAGTCCAGAGTGCCCAGATGGTCAAAGTGCAGTGGTTTCTGTTTTGAATCTTGTCCACAACAAATCTAAGGTCCTACAGCCAGGTAAGCCCTTAAGTACCCACGGGAGAGGGTTGGAAAGATTCAAGGGGCCCCTCCCAGGGAAGGGTCTGGACAGGGGGGAGGTTACTCCCATGTCCTTTGTCCAGTTTCGCACCAGAGCGGGAGCCAACGGCTCCCAGGACTGGTTTGAACTGGACTATGCACAGTGACACCAAATGTGCCCCTCATGCAGACTTTCAGTCGCTGGCAAGCGCACCCACCCAGCCCTAATACACTAAATCCTGTCTGGGAGGTGGCCACACCTCCCTCTGACAGGATGCCTATTGTTCTGCCTTCCCCTGCTTGAGCTTGGCCCAGCAGCAGCAGGGCAGAAATGTGTCTTTGGTCGACAGCAACCATCTTGTGCTGTCTGGAGCTAGAAGGCTGGTACCGGGAACACCAGGGGCCCCACGAAGGATGCTTCTGAGGGGTGGAATCATACCTCCCGCACTGGTTACCGGTGTGGGGGTATGATTCCAACATGTTTGACACCAAACACAATAGGGTTTGTTTCAGCCGTTTTAGAGTTGGTCATAAAGCGGTCACATATTTCCCCTCTATAGTAGTCTATGGCTACTTCACTGACAACTCGGGAGAATGGACTCCGTAGGCTGCAGGGGTGTCCTGCTCATGCAGGGGCACCCTCTCACTTAGAACCAAGCACCCTGCCCTCAGAATTGTAAAGGCCTGCTAGAGGGGTGACATAGGTTTTAAGTGCAGTGACCCTTAGATATAGTAAACCTATATCTTAAGTAAGTGGTGCATGCACCAACTTACACAGGCTGCAATGACAGGCCTGTAGTTCCATTTTGCATGGCCTCTCATGGGTGGCATAATACATGCTTCAGCCCATGGGAGGCCTCTGGGTATCTATGCCCTGTGTACATGTGTACCATATACTAGGGACTGACAAGGGTACCCCAGTATCCAATCTGGAGTGTACCTAAGTACATAACATAACAGTTTAGGGAGAAAGCAGATAGACCGGGATCCTGATTAGCAGGATTCCAGTCAGACTAGTCAAAAACGGCATTACATCCAGCAAAAAGTTGGGGTAACCATAAGAAGCAGATCCTACTTTCCTACAAAAACAATGAGCAATTGATGACCTTTGTAACAGTCTAGAAGGCATTCTTCTGGACCATCCCATTGATGAGTTGTGCTTTCAGGGGACTTCAACATCAAGTCCTTAGTAAAGGCTCCTACTACTACTTGAAAAATCAAGGAACAGGAAAAATGTACTATCTACTGGCCTCTTTCAAATTAATTTCTGCTGAACAAGTGGTAATGGGCTCAGATCCCCACTACAAGCCCTGCACCACCTTCAAATTAATCTCAACAATAAACTACATCTTCATGCCTGAATCCCTTGCAAATCATTTATCCAATTCTGAGGTCCCTAACCGAGGTGAAAGTGATCATAATCCCCTGATTTTAACTTTGGACCTTGGCCTTCCAGTGGCAGCCAAATATCTTACAGTGGGTTCCTCAACAAACGCTGAAGCAAGAAATCTATTCAAGAAGATCAAATAGAGGCCTAAAGACATCTCTCAGGTCTCTAAGTGGCTATGTAGGGTGGCCACTAATCCCAACAATACACAGGGGGTTCTGCAAAATAGTTTAAACAGATCGACCTCGGAGTTGATGGATTCCATACTTGGAGCCAGACACTGCAAACATACCCCAAAGCCAACAAGGAAGGTTCCGCGCAACTGTACAACAAGGCTATTGTTATGAAGTGGAAGAAATTAAGAAGAAGCATCCGCACATAAAAGCTCAACCCCACTATCAAAAACTCAATGGATGAGACAGAATTGCGCAAGGCATATAAAAAAGCCTTGTGGGAAATGAAAAAAGCCATGAAGAAAAGGAGTGGGTAAAGATACATCAAATGCTCAAAGAAAGAACTCTTGCTCTCTTCTGGAAATATGTGAACAAACCAAAATCCTCAAATTCAACAAGGGAAAATGGAGTCTCAAAAAGTGGATGGGTGAGCCATGTAGCAGACCTATTCTCCGGCCATCCTGTGGCATCAGGCCACACGGACAAACAGGGACCGCTGACCAGCTCCCACAGGACCAGCAGGAGCAAACCTCACCAGCCCAGGTCTGCAAACTCATCGAGGTCATGAAAAATGAGGTGGCACAAGGTCCCAATGGCCATCCGGCTGGAATTTTTAAATGTGCTCCGGAGGACTGGGCAATGGTCTTAACCCTGCTATTTAACCATTCTTTTCTTTTAGTTAAAATTCCAGAGGCTTGGAGAGGCTCTACCCTATGCCTGATATTTAAGAAAGGCGATCCAACAAAGCCAGCCAATTACCGCTTGATAGCTCTGCTTGATCTTGAGACCAAAGCTTACTCTCGACTGCTACTCAAAAAGTTGGAGGTCTGGGTATCGGACAATGGGCTTCTTCCATTTTTCCAGACAGGTTTCCATGGAGGAGCATCCGCCATTGACAACATCACTGTACTTGCTGCCCTGAGCCACCAACCAGCGCACCACTTCTTTGCTGCTTTATCGAGTATAGTGTGGCATTTGACAAGGTGGACCGACCAACGTTGTCGAGAAAGCTATCAATCTGGGGCATTCCCTCCAACCTTCTAAGGGCTATAATCTCCCTCTACTCAGAAACATGGGTCCATGTGAGAACCAGTCCTCACACAATCACCCCCAAAATTACTATGCAACGGGGTTTAAAGCAAGCCTGTGTGCTCGCTCCTCTGCTCTTCAATCAATATACAGCAGATTTGGGGTAAGAACTGGCAAACAGCAGCTGTGCCCCTCATCAAACAGGCCACAAGTCTTTCCATATTCCACAATATGCTGTTGACATAGTAATTATGGATCATACAAAAGTGGGCCTACAGCGAGCACTGACCAGCCTCCACACATGCAACGAAAGGAATTTTCTTGCGATTAATCAGGAAAAGACCAAAATTGTAATCTTTGGCCGCTACAAGAACAAGGAATTCCTATCATGTAGCATGGGGCCCAAGACCATCAGCACAGCATTGAAATACAACTATTTAGGGGTGTGGTTCACCGAGTCCTCTCAAACCTTGCCCACAAAGGCTCACTAATCAAGAAATCTACTGCCATTATCTATGACTTAGCCATCCTCAATAACAAAATAAACAGTCCCTCCGTGGCATCAATAATCAAAGTTATTCAGGCCTCTCTTCTCCCAGAGCTACAATATGGACACCAGGCATATCCCAGTACCTGCTCTGGTTGTTTAGAGAACGCACAGTGCTCTGGTTATAAGAAACTTTTTAGCTGCCCAGGCACCTCCGCAGATCAAAAGCCCAGTTGGAATTTGGCCTCTTAAATCAAACGCTAACTTGTGAGCCTGATTCTCTGAAATATTATATACGCACACTGAAAGCACTAGAGAACTCTCTTAAAGCCTGTCTCAGAGTTATATTTGAAAGCCCAGTGACCCCATGGTACAGGCAACTACAGAGGGCAATTAAATTTTTCCAACAGCACTTACTCTTGACTCCATCACCTTTCTAACATGGAAACAGTAATTAACAGACCGTTATGGCTAGCCTCATCATTCCAGCAAGATTCAGCTTCTCTAAGGTCCTCAAAGATTTTACTCCCCCTAAATTCATTATACCTGTTTGGGGAACCTCAGCCATATCTTTCAGACTTCATTAACAGCCGGGTATGCAGTGACGTTATGTATATGCGTTTGCTCGGCCTACCAATAGTAGATTTAAATCCGGCATGGGCCAACCCAAGCAAGGAGGGGGCCTGTAGACTATGTAATTTCAAGCGGGAATCATGGCTACACGTTCTGTGCTGCTGCCCCACCCCCGACGACAGAAGGAGGGCTCTATTAAAACCAATCTTCCTGGCGAAGGGTGCGCTCACTTGGGTGGAGGCATCTTCAATATGTTTTTCTCAATCTGAGGCAATGTCCTTTTCAAGGTGCGGGAAATTCATCAAGGTTCTTAGAGACTCCATCCAACACGATCCGCTAACTCCCAACCCTCGGTTCACGCTCAAAAACTCATAACTGACTACTACTACAAATAACCTGGAAACATCAAGCTGTACGGTATGGCTTATGAGGGACCCTTCAAATGCAAAATTGTTCAATTATTATCGTATCTTAGTCCAGCATTTACCACAACTGCACTTTTTCTCCTTGCTTTGAGTTTAGCCCTTTTGTATCCTATACGATTTTACAAATAAACGTGTTACTCTCTGGGTGTCTAGGCTGCACTCCAACTTGTCTAGAAATAATCTACTGGCGTCAGAATGTATTTTGCCCCTAAATGGATGGCCGTATTCACAATAGTGTGACCACAATAAGATGATGGACAGAGCGCTGAAACTTTTCAGACAATCACCGCCATTCACTATTAGATCTGGGTTAAATCCATCATTATTATTTAGCTCACTTCACCACCCCAGTTCAGACCCAGCCATATGCAAATCAGTCTTGACCCTGTTCCTCATGGGAACAGTCAAGCCCGAACTGCCAATCCAGGTCTTCGCTGGACCGGAAACAAGCATCCTGGGACCGGTTTCGGGGTAACACCGCTCATCAACCAGGCTAGCTTGAATCCAGTGACAAAGTGAGCAAGGGGCCCACGTCTGGGCATACCCTGATCTGGGCATACCCTGATAACTTAGGCCGAACAATGCAAACACAGTAAGATGATGGAAGGAGCGCTGAAACTTTTCAGACACTCCTCCTTGTGTTTGCCGTATTCACAATAGTAGCATGAGAAAAATACTTGTGCATCAAGTCTACTTATTTGATGAACCCATGCGCTAGCACTTTATAATGTGAATTATCTAAGCCTTTTATTGAAGTGATCTTAGTTTTAGACAGTTCTTATTTTCTTGTCTGATCAAATCTTTAATTGGGTAATGAGATCAGGCACTAGCACTTTAAACATGAATGATCAGGATTCTTATTGAAGTGATCTTAGTTCTAGAGCGTGCTTATTTTTTTAACTGATTGTGCCCAAGATAAACAGTATGTTCTTATATCATGTAATGGTTTTAATTAACTAAATCATGACTAATAAACATTGACATTGACTGACTGTATTGCAATGGTCTTTGCCATCTGTGAGCTTACCGAAGCCACCACTGTTGCACATTTTTGGCCTAAGGGTGTTCTTTTGGGTTCCCCTCTGTCCTGCAATATATGTGTGAGAGTTGAGGGAGCAACATGTTTCAGTTAGTCTTTGTTATACCTGTCTGCCTTAGGGTGGTCTTCCCCCAAAATATTTTCCTTCTTCCTCAATTATTCTGCTCTTGTTTTTGCTGGCATTAGGACTCTGCTAACTAGTGTATATGTTCACTCCTTAAAAGATGATAATATTCGCTTATCCTCAATTGGCATATTTGATTTACTTATAAAAGTACTTTACTTTATAAAGTGGTTCTACATGTACCCAGGGCCTGTAAATTAAATGCTACAAGTTGGCCTGCAGCACTGATTGTGCCACCCACTTAAGTAGCCCTTTAAACATGTCTCATGCCTATCATTGCAAAGCTTTTGTGTGCAGTTTTAAACTGTCATGTCGACCTGGCAAAAGAAACCCTTTTCCAGGCCCAAACCTTCCCTTTTTACACATATAAGTCACCCCTAGCGTAGGCCCTGGACTGCCCAGAGGACAGGGTGCAGTGTATTTAAAAGGTAGTACATGTACTTTTAAGTTTTACAAGTCCTGGTTGAAAAGCTTTTACATTTGTTTTTCACTACTGCAAGGACTATCTCTCTCATAGGATAACATTGGAGTTGCCTCATTACATTTTTAAAGTGTAATGTCCAAATGGGAAGGGGCAATTGGATCATATTTGGTGTCTCTGGAATCACAATTTAAAATCCTAATTTATGATGAAGTTGGATATTAAATTACAATTATGAAAATGGCTCTTATAGAAAGCTGGCTTTTTCTTGCCTTGGCCAGTTGGTGCCTGCTGTCTCTGGTCACATGACATGTCTTGGCAGTTGAGCTTTGTAAATTCATCCTAGACAACCACACACAATGGGAGTTTAGGTGTGACTGGATGGCCATCACTGGCAGGGTGGGAGGGAGGAGCTGGTCCCAGCCTCACTACCACCTAAATAGGCTGTGTCCCGTCTCCAAATGAAGGTCTTAATGACTTTGCATAGCCACTTCAGACATTTTAGAGCCAGGGCAAGGGAGGTAGGAAATCTCATGCACTTCAAAGACACTGATTAGAAGCTTCTCCCACCTTCCAGTACCAAGGCATAGTATACAAAAGAGGGACCTCAGACACCACATCTTGGATGCTCTGCCATGAAGAAGGACTGCTGTGCTGCTGGAGGACTGTCACTCTGCTGGACTGCTATTCTGAAGGAGCTGCTGCCTGGCTGTGCTGACCTGTTGCCTGCTGCCCTCATGTCTGGGGAGGAAGAACTGGACCTGCAATCCATCTTGAACCCAAGACTCGAGAGTGACTCAGAGGGCTAGTCTACTGGCCTCCTGGTCTGAGTCTCAGGGATATAACAGGCTCCCTAACAGCTCCTGGACCAGTCTTCAGCAAGTTCTAGACCCCAAAGAGGTGCCTCTCAGGTCCTGTATCCTTAATGTGCCTCTTGAGCTCTTAAATTCTAGCATTTGGGCTCTTCAGGACTGTGAATGGACCCTTTTGCACCGGAACTGTGCCGCTCACACCAAAAATCAGCACGAGTCGCCGCTAGCCAGTCTCTTCACCCAGCAGGCTTTAATTGCCTGTGGAGGATTTCCAACGCAAAGTACCAGCCCACCAGTCCATGATGTCCAGACTGCTCCTTGTGCCATGCTGATCACACGAACTACGCTGTCCTTGCAGCCAGTGACTTTCTTTCACATGAACAGTACTCTTGGCACAAAACTTAAGAAGCTAAACCTTCAGAGGGACTAATCTGGGACTGTATCTCACGCATGCTCCATCAGTATCGGCTTGAACTTTTGACTTTGACCCAGTCCAGTGTGACCAGTTATCCCCAGTTGGTGCTTTAAGCTTTTAGGCACTTTCTTACAGTATACCACTTTAAAAAATCATAATTCCAGTTCTACTCATTGGATTTTTGTCATTTTGGTATGTTTTATTTATTAAATTGTGCTATATTCTTTCAACCTGGCGTGGGACCTTTTTGTGTGGTGTTTTCACTGTTTTACCAAATAATTTACACACTGCCTCTAAGTTAAGCCTCACTGCTCTGTGCCAAGCTTTCAGAGGGTAAGCAGAGGTTAATTTTGGGTTTGCATGTGCCTTTCCCTGACTAGGATTGTGGTTGCTGCTTGACCAGGGCTCACACCCAGTCATCTAGTAACCTAATTTAAAACAGTTTTAGAAAGTCAGACACAGCGCTGTCAAATCTTACCCATGATCCACTTTTTACGCCAGGTATGGGGAATCTTGAGCATTCCCCTGGACCTCCAACTCATGCTAGAGTGATAGAGTGATTCGTAGGATTCTGTAATCCCCAGGTTGATAGATGAGTTTATGATGGGGATTATTCCACAAGATTGCCCTTGTCCTCACACATTGGGCATCTATGGAATGTCCCTCAGTACTCAATCACTGCAGCCCCTTCAAAAAGCAGAGAGGTCTAGCACCATGTCATCAAACGCTGTACAATAGGTGGTGCTTCCATACCCAATGTCCACTATCAGGGGGTTGCAGGGAAAGACATGGACTGAGGTAGTGCACCTCCACAGACAAAATATGATTCTCAGTGATTTTGGTCTTTTTATCTGATTTGTTTTCAAGGTGGCTGCCAGCCCATATTCTCTGTTGTTTGTATTCCTGTGGATACATGTTGATGAATGTACTTGCCAATAACAAAGCAATGGTGATGTGGAAGACTGTATGGTGGTCTGATTCCACTTATTATTTTTATTTATTCATTATCCACTGTTTTTAGAGTAGTATTTTCCACCATGTCGTTTAGAGCAAAGTGATCAAATAGTAATGCAGCAGTTTCTGTTCTTTTCCTGAGCCTGCACCCAGACAGGTGGTCACAAACATGAGTGTCAGGAGGTCTTCATGTGATGCTCATTCACACCGCACCACCTTTCAATTTCAGGCATAGTATTGACTATGGGTATACTCGATTCTGCTGGTACTGGCATACAAGCCTATGGATAAAGCACTGAATTCTCAACTGATTCATGAACAGTGTGCCTGGGAAATATAGCTTAGAGTACACATACTATTAAACCACCACCTAGTTCAATGATTTTTCACTGCTTCAGAACCAGAATGACCGGACAAATCTGCTCTGGTAATAATCTACTTGAGTTTGTTCCTGACTGGCGACACTTAGGTGGTGTATGACTGGCCTTTTTGATTAAATAGTGCTGCCATAATTCAGTCCACTATCAATCTATTTTGAAGCAAAACTGTCCTGCCAGTGATGAACCCCTGAATCACTCTGTACATTATGTTCCTTTGGCATTCTTGCATTTTCTTCACTAAACTTTGTATGTTCAGGTAATTGAAAGGGATTTACAAGGGTCTAGCATGTTCCTCGCTTTTGCTTTTATGTGCCATTACTGCTGACACATTTCTCTAGAGAGTCACCAAATTACTCGGATGAGTATATCAATACAAGCATTAGTGACTCTTCTTTGCTATCCAACACTACAATTGCTCCCTCGACTGATTCAAATTCCTCATAGGCTCAGATTAGAACTAGCTTACATGCTTGGATGTTGACAGGCCACCTTCTTGGGGCTATTCCTTTAGGTCTACCCCAAAAAAGTTTTTCACTTAGGACCCAAAATTTAGATCAGGTTTTACCCAGCTGGACACCATATGCTCTAGGCATTGGATGGTCTTGGGCATGGACACCGCCCTGGAACATATTCAGAAAAAACTAGCAGAAATAGCAGAACTTTAAATGATTCTTGACAACGGCTCACTAACAGATGCCAAGAATCTTCTTGATAAAATAAATAACACTGTGGCAACACTCAATACCATAGAACAAAACAAGAAGATTAATAAAATCTAAAAAGACATTAAAAAGTATGGAGAGACCCTACCCTTACCTCACTGATGATTTTTACACGGCTTACACCAACCTCCCATAAATTTCAACATTGGGGTCATTGTAAAAATCAAAAATCAGTGACTTTCTTTGAAATCTCTAATAGTTCACTGGATGATTCTGACCCAGGTGAAGTGACAAGTATAGCCACTGACCCCAACAACCTACCCATTTTTTAGGAATGAAGTGCGGCAGGGCACGAGGGAGAGGCAACCCACATTATCAACACCCAGGCGAACTCCAAACTCGCCACAAAGTTTACAAATGGAGTTACCCACAGTAGATGATTCAATTGGGACAACTAATGATGGGAGTTTGAATGCTCAAGTGGATACAATTCCAATTTTCAATTTGTCTGACCACATTTTATCCTCTGAAGAAGCAAATCTCTTACATAAAGGGTAATCATTAGTCCCTACAAAACACGGTGATTTTTTTGGTCTTCATGAGGATCTCTTAAAGTTCTTCAGACGGATTAGACTATACTATTTTTTGCCACTATTAGTAACAACTTTGGCACTACTTGGTCCCCATTTCGCTCTCCATCTACTTTTCATCCTTCGTCAACTACTATACCATCAGAAATCCTTACTTTTGATAAGCTGGTATTACAAGAGGTGACACAAACAAACAAGAATTTGAATATGTCCCATATAATCTGCCCTACTCTGAGAAACAAACCTTGTACTCCCTAAAATCCTATCACAATTTGATTATAAAACCAGCCAACAAGGGTGGCGGCATTGTGATTATGGACCATAACAAATATGGCACAGAGATTTCCAGACAATTGACCAATATCAACCACTATTGTCCCCTATCATGATTGTGTCTGTATGTGGATCTGTTCTAGAACCATTGGGCAAATACATAGACACCATGAAAAATGAGTTTGTCCGTCCATTGCCACCTACATTAGAGACAGTATGGATCTTATCTCACAAATAGAGGATATGGATTTTGACTTGGAGACAGCGTTACTAGTGGGTCTTGACATTGAATCATTGTATAACAACATTCTCAAAATGAAGGTATTGAAATTAATCGCATTTGTTGGATACAAGGCCCTTACCTACACAAATTCTCACCTACTTCATCAGACTTCTGGAGATAGCTCTTTTACGTAATTATTTTCTGTATTGTGATAATTTTTACTTACAGAAGAAAGGTGTCTCCATGGGAGTCTGCTTTGCCCCAAATTCTGCTATTCTGTATGTCGATAACATTGAAAAAAAATTTTTTTGACTCCTACCAACACTTTTCACAGTCACATCCGACTGTGGAAATGATAGCTCAACAACATTCTTCTCATCTGGTGTGGCAATACTGACTCCCTTTCTCTATTTGTGAACTGCCTCAACATTATCCAAACATAATTTACTTTCACTTTTGATGCAAGACAAAATAATACCCCTTTCTTTGATCTCTCATTGCAAATACAGGATGGCAAGATTGGCACAACTTTATTCAAAAAAACCACTGAAAATAATACCTTGCTTTTATACACCAGTAACCATCCTAGGGGCTTACGAGATGGATTACCTTACAACCAATTCCTCCAGATACGGAGGAATTGTAAATGGCGTAAAGTCTATTTTAATGATTTGCAAATCTGACAGAAAAACATTTAGCTAGGGAATACCCTGAACGTTTTGTCTCTATAGCACTTAAACGTGCATGGTATTGCCAGAGGGAAGTGTTACTCACACCTAAGAAAAATACTTCTATTAAACAAATTCCCTGTGTTCCATCTTTTTGCCCTTCAAGCAACAAAGTTAAAAAAAGAAATCGCAAAAATTGGGAAATACTGCAATTTTGGATAGTCTTTGCAGATACTCCCTTGTTCTCTTACAAGAGAGAACAAAATCTGGGTGATCATCTGGTCCATGCCATGACATGGACCCCAGAAATCTTGTCCTCATAATCTTTCATCACCAGTTGGGGGTTGCCCCTTCTTGTTGGTCATTTTAAATTCCATAATTGTGCAGTTTGTCCCTAAACGACTAGCACAAAGATTTTCAAACATGAGGATATGAGCTACAAACTGAAACAATTCACAAATTGCTGTTCCATGAATGTATGTAAGCCATTCACTGTCTATGCAATTCACTATATATCGGTATTGATTTGCTTTGGATGCAGTGGAAATCCAGTGACTCTCTCGGCTGGGAAGGGATAATTGACTGACAACGACGATGATCAGGATGCTATCGGAGCACGGGGCCAAACGCGAAGCCGCGGAACACGGAAACTGCAGGATGCAAAACTGCAGGACGAGGAGCGCCATGGAGATCACCAGCGCAGAGGCTACCGGTTGCTACCGGGCACAACCAGCAGAGGAGCAACGACAGTAACAGTGGCTGGGTGTGAGCAAACGTAGCACAGCGCAGTGCAGGAGCGGGAGCGATACAACCGCAGCGGGCTGCTGCAGAGAGTGATCCCAGGGCCCACTGCAGAGGTGGCCCAGCTAGGACTGGCTGTGGCCTGCCGGGAAGCCTGGTGAGCTCCCGCTCAACCCCAGCTCCCGTTCAGCCTTTAGCCCCACTCGCATCTGCCTGCCTTGTTTCACTCGTGTCTGACTTGTTTTGCCTTCCTCTGATTGCTCCGCTGCCAACTGCCAATTGCTGCCCTTCAATACCGTCTCTCCCTCTTGGGTTCAGCCTTCAACCATTAGTCCTTGAAGTGTGCGGTTACCTGCCAACTGCTGCCCCCCCATCACTGCCTCTCTCCCCGGGGTTCAGCGGGCAGCCGGAAGCCAGTAGCCCCTGGAGTGTCCCGCCGTCAAGCATTGCTGCCTACCACTGATTACTTCCTCTGGGTTCACCCACCGGCTCAACTAACGAAAACCTCAACAGTCTCCCCTCCCCACTGCTCCCATTGGTGGTAGAATAATTAATTTCCGTAACTGATAGGCAAGAGTTAACATCTGAAGAGAATACTAGCATGGCCAAAGAATCGTTAGGCACAGATAGCTATCAAGGAATAATAGCCCCGAAAGGAGGAAGTCTTGATTCAGTGAAGAAAAAGGCAGATGCACTTTGCTCTGTTCATTCCAAAACAGAAGCTTCCAAGGCAACTTTGATAATATCAAGCAACAACTGCAAAGAGAATACTCCCCTTGCTTTGACGGAGAACGTCGGGAGTCTAGGCCCACCTCTTAAACCAACAATCGTAATCTTGTCAAGCACAAGCCTAACCCCAAAACGACCTGTTCAACCAAAGATCACAGGGCAGTATCTCCAACGAATCCAGAAAACCTCATAAATGGCTTTGCACAAACACACAATGAGATATCTTATAAAGGGGAACAAAAAAAAATACTGATAATACAGGAAATAAAGGAACTGACATACATCTGCCTGATGATAGACTAGGAAGTTCAGGGCTCCCCCGTCTGCCCTGACCCACCCGAGACATCACAGGGCAATACTAATATGGACTCACAGAACGATAAGGCAGATTCAGACAAGTTATCAAATTCAATTGACCTGAACACAGCTTTACAACAACTTACAAACAGCCCCGCAATTATCTGAAGCAAACAAGAAAAGAAATATAGAGAAGACTCAAACGATGAAGGAACCAATACTTCATTCCTAACAACCCAAGAATGGGAATGGTTGGTAGCCTCACATCCCTCTGACTCCCCCCAGGAGGATGACAAGGAAAAAAATACTCACCAAAACTGCAGCAATAAGGAGTATCAAATGGGTACAGAGAATTTATGGTTATCCTTGTAAAATAGTATGCAATTATCAATAAAAGCAATGTAGTACCATTCTGACACAAGGGATATTCAATTATCTATTCTCAACTCCCTGGCTAATCATGTCTCAAATATCGACACCACACTTTCAGACATGAACAACTTGATCAAAAGGGCCCAGGCAGAAACACAAATAACACAAACACACTGCACCTGTGCTGCTATAGTCGACAAACTCTCAACCTCCCTGCTGTAATGGGGACCCTCATCGCAGATATAAAGATGACAACGAACATGGCAAGGACAGTAGATAGAGACAGCCAAGAAAAGGGCCCCATGGAGGGAACATCTAGCACTACAGATTGAAGACCTACCGAGGCATGGTGAACAGATCCACAAAGGAATCACCTGAAACAACATGGGCACTTCCCCATTCTAATGTCAGGAGGACACATACATACAATGCGGATGTAGAATACACTGCTGGAAAGGATCAAGAGGTGAGGGTCAGCACAGAAGGGGGACCAGGTCACAATGGGCATCACAAGGCCAACACACACACCAAAGATCTAGAGCCCATAGACCATCCACCGCAAATCGCAGGAGAGCGATCAACAAGAACGGGCAGAGTAACCTGATGACGCAGGAAAAGAGGAAATAAAACATAACCGAAAATAGAGGAGGAAGGGTAGAAAAAGGAAGAAGGATATAACAGCTTATTTCCAAAATGGCACTGATACCCCAATTATAAAAAGCCCGGCACAGAGATCGACCTGTGGACCATCAATCTCAAATGTGGATTACAACTCCTGCCAATTAGGCACAACGATTGCAGCGGGCATAGAACCCGAAGGGAATGAAGTTGAAAATGCTCTGACCGACCCCATCCCCGAAGCAACCGTAAGGGATCTTAGGAACATAAATAATGACACCTCTGTAATGAATGTAGAGTCAGTTCACATAACAAACACAACTTCCACCACTAAGTAGGGGCTGGCCACCCATGTTAACTCTCTAAAGTCCTACATCCAGGAGGGACAGGTCCCACAAGCAAACTTCCCAGGTGACAACCATCAGCCACAGCCTAAAACCCATACTATTCTGTTCATTCCTTAATACAAGTCTAGAGGCCGGAGGGATACCCTCAACAGAGGGAATATCCTACTATTACTTACATCAATTAGTACCCTCACGGGCAAAAGATCTCATGATCAGGAAACAATTGAATTCAAGGAACTCAAACAACTTTCTGACTACGACGTAACCAAGGCAACCTGGGCCTCACACGAAATAGTAAGGAGAATTTTGGGAGAGTAAGACCAACTAAACACTTAGGGAATCAAAATAAAGCCCTACCAAAAACCGGGTTACCCGGATCCCCTGTTAGCAACCAGACAGGAGCGGGAAACGTCAAGTACCCTGCCCCCCAGGAGAAAAATATACACCGTGCTCAAAGGGGCATGTAGAACGGACGGTCTGCAGACAGATCTAAAAGATTGGAACCCAGTCACCAGACCAGGTGACTGGTCCTGGCTAGCTAGGACAATAAATCCACAATGTAAGAACACCTGACAAGGAGCACAACAACACCTAGTAGACAATTTCCAGCTACGAATTTGCTCTTGGAACATAAATGGATTGGTAAACAAAATAATGGATATGGAACTCCTACTTTACTTTCAAAAATTCAACCTCATTCTTCTACAAGAAACCTGGCCAGACTAGCCTTATCAATGACATGGTTTCAAAACACATCATTTGCCAGCAGCAAAAAAGTCACCAAATTCGGGCACCTGGAGGGAGGACTAACAATTTATTCCTCAATTAAGAGCATAAACGCGACTAAGGAAGTGGATGCCAAGTCCACTCCAACAAACGCTATAAAAACACTCAGAGTGGACATAGGTGAAGGCATCATAAACAATGACTAATATTGTCAAATATATACCTTCCCACCGCGACAAAAATAACGGAGTCAAATTTTTGGGATCCGAAATAACAAGACTACTTTCAGAAGAATCGATATCTAACTTTCTGGTAACACGTGATTTCAACTTGCATCTTTTGGGGCCCCAAGAAAGGGACGAATTACTGGAAGAACAATTTTCGATATTGAACATCCCCCAGCAAGAAGAATGTAACTGGAGAAAGCAAACTAGGTTAGGCAAGAAACTTACAAGGGACATGGAACATCTGAGCTTCTGCGCACTAAACAGGCGTTTCCCGGGAGACCAACCCCCGGCGGCGACATTCTATAATGCATCAGCCAGTACAATAATAGATTACACTTTTGTAACCCTACCCTTGTTCAGCAAAATCGCAGATTTGCAGATAGGTACACGGGATCAAAGTGATCACCTACCACAAGAGATAACTATGAACTTACTTGGCTTAACACCAACCCAGCCAGGGTAGGACCCCAGTCCTATTCACACAGTCAACTGTAGAAGAATTAAATGCAAAATTCCCCAACCAGAAAAGCTGCTGGCCTTGGCAAAGTCACTTTGGGACGAAACTAAGGGAGCAGGCACAAATGCACTATCATGCTGGGAACTTTTTATTAAAAAGTTAGGAGAAATGCATCCAGAAAGCAAAGGTGCTCATTCACCACTATGAGATACTCTTAAAAAACGGATCCCCATTAAACCGCTAAACAGGCCATCCAACTATCTTTCCATCTCGCAAAACCCCCATTTAAGGGAGCTCAAGAAAGCAATTAACAGAAAGCTATGGAGTCTCCGCCGAACAAACCCAGACCCTACCATCCAAGAGAAACTAATGCAACTAAAAATAAACAAGAAAAAGATAATCTGGCAAGCAAAAAGAGAAGCGGAGGACAAGCTATGGGCCAAGCTATTTTATGACTTCAAGTCTAAGAATAGCGCAAGATTCTGGTGCACGATAAACAGCTTACAGAACCCAAGTGGGCACTGAGTTAATTCACATCTAACGGAAGAAGCCTGGGCAATCCACTTCCAGCATCATTTCAATACAGAATCTGAAGGATCCATGATTGGGAAATCTAGTCCCAGCTACACATCCGGGTATAAATCTCCTGACCAAACCAAAGCACTAATAACCCCTTCATTCTCACTTACAGTCAAACAGATTAAAAATAGGATAGCAAAAGGCAGGCTAGAGGGTGCGCCGGGCCCTAACGGTATTCCACCAATTCTGTTGATACAGGACCCGGTCTATTGGGCAACAGAATTAATACCACTCTTTGAGCAGATCTTGGGAGGAGAAACCATACCAACTTCTTGGAGGGGGTCTATTATAGCCCCAATATACAAGAGAGGCAACAAGAAGGAAGCAAAAAGCTACAGGATGATAGCATTACTAGATATCAATGCTAATATTACACTGTCCTTCCCTTGGATGAACTTACAGATTGGGCTACTGAAAAATCAATTATTCTCCATAACCAGACCGGTTTCTACAAGGGTATGGGAACTACTATGAACATACTTGCCCTCTCCATCTTAATAGACACTGCAAAAGTCGCAAATCTACTACTTTGCATATGCTTCATCGACTACTCATCGGCCTTCGACAATATAGACAGGAGGAAGCTGTGGGCTAAACTCAAAAAAAGAATTATACCTCCTGCTCTCCTGAATCAGCTGATCCTTTTACACACTGACACCTGGGTCCAAGTGAAGCTTGGAGTCGGCAACTGCCTGTCCAGGAAAATACCAACTACAAAGGGGCTGAAACAAGTGTGTGTGCTGGCCTGACCTTGTTCAACCTTTTTATAGCAGATTTATCTATAGAGTTGGACAATTGCAACTCACACGCCCCAAGGATGGGTGGACTTGCCCTTTCCAACTTACTCTATGCAGACGACCTTTTACTCATCAGCCGAACCCTGATTGGACTTCAACATCTACTAGAAACCCCCTAAAGCTTCTCTGTGAAGAACAATCTAAGCATTAACCTAGACAAGTCTAAAGTGATGCGTTTAAAACAAAAAAAGTACGCATCCAACTACTGTTGGTATTTGCCTGACCCACTAATAGAAGTAGTCGAGGAATATAAGTACTTGGGAATCATAATAGACAATAAAGGCACATTCGCGGCTCAAAAAGAATCCATCGGGAGAAGTGGAAACTCAATAGCGGCAGCATTAAAAAATATCTAACATAAAACTGCCGGCCCGAGCCTCATGCCACTGACCCAAGTGCTCCAAGCAAAACTCATCCCATCAATCATTTATGGGAGTGAGTGTTTGAGGGTAAGGGACGTGGTCACTTTGGACAGTACAGTTTCAGGAGCAGTAAGAATGATATTCAAGCTACCTAAGTACACTTCGCCAGCCCAAATCAGATTGGAATTCGGCCTGCAGAAGCAAGAAATTGCCCGTAGAGGTGCCTACCTCAAATGCTGTCACAAACTCAAACGTGCTGTGGCGGGGTCGTTGAACGGACACTTATGGAAGGAAATACAGTTAAAAAAGAAAGCGCAGCCATGACTTACTTGCTAGCCTCAATAGATCGCTTGGGCCTAGGGGAACTTTGGGGGGCCTCAGGGACACATAACAGCTTCAAGCACCTTGTTAACAAGACAGTGAAAAGAGTTTCCCAGGTGGAAGATAAGGCAGAGCTTAAAGAAAGGGCCCACAGATGGTACATCCTCCAGAGTTACACCAAGCCCTCCCCCCAAACTTACCTAGGTGAAGGATTTACAAAGATAATAAAGGGAAAATATCTTCACTATTGACTAGGCATTCTTCCGACACTGCTGCACCTGCCGCCCTAAAAACGAACACAGACATCTACTATCTGCTGCCTATTTGGGAAATCAAAAGAGAACCTGCTCCACTTATTGTGCAGCTGCGGAAAGCTGCAACTTGAACGCCGATTGCTACTAAAACCCATCCTTAAGATCAAGGGGATAAGAACTTGCAGTCAAGCAGGAAAAGCATGTTTTGAAGGTGGCGAGGTCCAGTTGACCTGCCGTTTTGTACGATTCATGGACATAGTGGGGAAAAAACTTCAATAACCAGCAGGGAAAGGGTTAAACAACTTCTTGCACTACAACTAAAAGGTTCTCCGCAGTGATGCCGGTTTGACAAATAACTAACAATTAAGCGGAACATTCCACTCCTCCTTATCCAGTTGTATAACCCATCTTCGTCATTCCCCCCGTCTCATAGCCGGAACCTGGTCTCAATCAGCAATTGGGACTCATGAGCCCGCCGTTTTCATTCTTATGCTCTGGCTCATCACTTTGAGAATTACAAAAATACACATGAAACTTGAGCTAGTAACAAATAGTATTGTGGGCACCTGTTAACATCACTTCTGCTGTCTATAGAACAACTATGCATGCTGCTGGCTCTCTTTTCATCAGACTGTCGATTATTTATTTTTATACTACTGTACTTTGGGACCTTTTTTATCTATAACAAAAAAAAAATATTTAACACAGCAAAACTCCTTTTTTTAACAATTCTTTTTTTTATATAGGATGTGAATTTAGTACAATTACTTTGTATAAGAAGTTAAACTGCAATTTCCCTTTTTTTTAAATCCTGTAGAAGTAGAAACATCACTGTTATCCTTTAATTGCAATGGTTTTAAGTAATTACGCAAATAAAGTTATCTGATCTTATTTTATCTTATCGCCTATATCAGATAAACCACACAAATGATTAAATCTTGCATCATCCGACACTGAAGTCAGATTAGATATGGTGTTAAAAATGCCCCTTTGGTTGCTCATTTTTCTTCTCTGAAACATACTGAAAATGATTTTACTTGGCAAGTAATTGATCAACCTCGCCTCCCTACTTAAGAAACTGACCTGATCCGTCTTCTCACAAGATGCGAATGTCAGTCAATTTCACTTTGTGATTCAGTGAATAAGTGACTGAACTCTCTGGATGAGTGGAATAGCATGATAACTATGTAACAATCCCTTTGATTTTTCTGTAGCTACACAAGTGACGTTCTTTTTGCCTTGTTTTTAACTTAATGGCATGATCTACACTTGGTTTGTACCATTCTAATTTATCAGAATTTTTGTGAAAAATCTCTGCATTACAATAAATACACTATTCATGTGTTATATGACTAGATTTCATCCAAATTGTATCTCTCTTATGTGGGTCAGCCTTCTCCTGATAATTTCTAAATTTCTTTTTTTTTATGGCTGCCCATTTTGGTCATATGTGGATCTGTATGAGGGTTCCTATTGATTCCAGGCAATGGAACACTTCTGTTTCCCTCTTGATTTTTGAGTTTTTATTTTGTTTAAATCCTACCTTTTGGCTGGATGTGTATTCAATTAACATCCTTTTTAAGTTTTTGGCTGGTAATTTAAGACCGGTTCTGTGTGTACATGGATTGTTTCTACTAACCATATCCCCCATTAGTCTTTTTTTTTTTGTTTCGTAATTTTTTATTGGAAAAATGTTAAGATACATAAAAATATGAGTACATAGAAAATACTGTGTAACATTATGGGCTAGGAACACACTAGAACAGAGGGGTGAGAGAATAAGGTCCCTCTTCGACCTCCCGCTCAGACTTAAATCACAAAAAGAAGAGGGAAAACGATATAGTGGTAATAGGTGTCAATAAGTGAATGAAAGGAAAAAGCACCATGCTTTAAAAACTGCCCTCACACACAGCAAGCTGTGTCATGCTTCATCATAGGGCTGCTAACACACCTCCGTGTTAACCCTACACTGGAGGTGGAGCAATAGGGAGGGGAAGACAATACAACATACAGTGTGGAACCAAGGGTGAGAAATGGTGCAGAAAAAGTGATATAAAAGCTGGTCATAGGGAATCCTTATTACAATTTTAATATTAGGTCCCCTATCCAGGATTAAAAAATTGGAAAAAGTGGTGGATGCTAAGGTAGAGGAACTTATAATGAGACTCCACCAGCTCCACTCTGCATAGGTGTCGACATGTTTCAGCCGGCAATGAACAATGCCCCGGCTTTCCTCAGGACTCTCACCTCTGTGATCCTGGGTGCTACCACTCCCTTCTATGAATTCAAAAGTAAGCGGGGATATCACCTTCCATGGAGCCCCTCACATGTGAAGAGGACCCGAGTTTATATAAATCTACAACTCGAACTGGCGGGGAAGGAGAACAGCTTCCTAATAGCACTCTTGCTTGCGAGGTAAGCTGTTACCGATCATTGTCGTCTCTCCCGCATGCCGCGTAGAACCAAACATTATGGGCTCACAAAAGATTATCATCAATGAGGATATCACTCATATTCAAAGGGAGAAAGGATTACATAAGGGGTCCTATAAGAAATATAAGGTAGATAATAAAAGAAAAGGATATATTATATGATATAGTTATAAGTTCATAAATCTTATTATATATATAATCATAGAAAACTTTTTGACAGAAAGGAACATGGATATAATTATGAATATGAAAACGGAAAGGGGAGCAAAGATTAATCCGTGAAGCATAGAATGCGTAATATGGGTTGAGTATTGAAATAGATGGGGAATGATATTGAAGAGTCATAAATAGATAAATAAATAAATAAATATATAGATAGATAAATAAATAAATAAATGTGTAAAGAGGAATAAGTGTAGACTCCTTGCCCGGACAGGAAAAGAGCACAAGAAAGAGGAAGAAAGGAAAAGAAGGGCAAAAGATAAAGGAAGATATGAAGGAAAAATAAAGAAGAATAAAGGTGAAAAATATATGTGCAACACGAGAAACGAGGGAAGGGAGTGTGAAATAGAATAAGAGGAAGGGGACCCAGAGAGGGAAAAAGAAGAGGAGAGAGAGAAAAGATAAATGAAGTATGGGAAGGAAGTAAGAAATATTCAGGGATCTCGGAGAAAAGGGGCCCAAACTTGTTGGAAAACTTCCTCTTGGTCCTGTAATCGATATATTATACATTCATGGGATGCATCATTGCTACCATCCAGTCTTCCTGCGAGGGAGGAATGGGCGATTGCCAATGTCTTAAGATACAAATTTTGGCTGTAGAAAGTGCAGTGTGTAGAAGGCAACGTTGCGAACAGGAATGGCAGGAAGGCCCGTAAGGTCATGCAATAAGATGATGGAAGGGGTGAGGGGAAGACGAAGGGAAAGGATTATTCCCTGTAGAGTGTCCCCTGCATTAGTCCAAAAACACTGTATGGAAGGACATTCGCAGAGTATATGGGGAAGGTCACAATTGACTCCAGAGCACCTCCAACATTTAGAGTGTGACAGTAATCCTGCTTTTGCAATTTCAAAGGTGTCCAATACCAATCATGTAAAGTTTTGAAAAGGATAAAATTTCAAACGTGCTTCTCGAGTACCTTTTCAAGGGCTTCCAAAATATTCAACCAGACATCTTCTTCAATGGTAATGTGTAAGCGCTCCTGCCATTTCTCATGAAGAGCTTTAAGAAGTGGTTGTGAATTTAAGTGATGAGTTAAAACACCATACAGACCTGACATCACTCCTTTATGCCGTCCCCAAATAAGAAGATAATCTAATATTGGCGAAAGGTTTAATGCCCAGGGAGGAGAGCCTAGACATCTTCTCAGACAGTGCTGTAGCTGCAAGTGTTGTGAAGTCTGATGTAATGGGAGACCAAACTCCTCAGGAAACAAATCAAAGGATTTTAACTCTCCATTTAATATGACCTGATCAAGTGTCTGAATACCTCTCGACTTCCAACTGGACCAGTGAAGCGCATGACCATTTATTTGAATACTCTCATTATTCCAAAGTGGAGCTTTATAGTGTAAACGATGAGCAACCCGTATAAGACGATGTACTCATTGCCATGCTTGATATGTGGCTTGCATCACCGGATTCGGAGGGGAAGATTGTGGATTTTGAGTTCCATAGAGAAAATCAAGGCCATCATTTCAATTAAGTAGAGAATGTTCCGTTGCGACCCATTGTGGAGGATCAGTCGTACCTGGAAGTAAATAAACCAATTGCAAGAGGTGCAAGGCTAAAGAGTAATGTTCCAACGATGGTAAACAGAACAACAAGGGAGCGGCGAGCCATTAACTTGGCAGCAGCTAAACGAGGGCATGTAGATCCCCAAACAAAAGACCGAATACGGGAATCTACCGACATAGTGTAGATAAAGGAACTGCCTGTACTCTTCCCCACATGGAAAAACCTAAGAGAGACCATTTAGCAAAATCAGTTTCCATTTGTGTCATAAGGGGTGAGAGGTTGTCTGAGATCATAATTACCAAACCTCTATTGACCAGAATTCCCAAATATTTTAATTGCGATGATTTCCAGCAGAAGGGATATCCATCAATTGATGCTTTTGTAGTACCGGAAGAGAGCGGAAGAGCCTCACTTTTATCCCAGTTCACTTTGTAACCAGAATGCCATCAAGGATCTCAAGTAAAACTGATAAAGAGTGAGGAAGATCTTTCAACGTGAGGAGAATGTCATCAGCATATAAGTATAGTTTAGAATCACCTCCTGCTATGGGTATACCCTGAATCTGTGGTGAGTGGCGAATAAGTGAGGCAAGAGGTTCTATCGCTAGTAGGAATAAAAGGGGAGAAAGGGGACAACCTTGGCGGGTGCCCCTTCGAATTGGAAAAGGGTCTGAAAGAAATCCACCACAATTGACCTGAGCTACTGGGTTGTCATATAGAAGACGAACTTTAGAAATAAACTGATCGCCTAGGCCAAAGCGCTTCATGGTTGCAAAAAGATATCTCCAGTCAATGCGCTCGAATGCTTTTTCTGCATCCAATGAGAGCGCAACAGCATCTTCCGTCAACTCTTTTGCAGCCCATAAAGTGTGAGCCAGTGTCCGAAGGTGATTCCTAGAAGAGCGACCTGGGACAAAACCAACCTGTGAATGATGTATAAGAGAAGGAATAACTTTACGAAGTCGCGCCGCTAGAATACTTGCCAAAATTTTAACATCTCCATTTATTAGTGAAATGGGTCGATAGCTATCACAAGCAAGCTGATCTTTGCCTGGTTTGGGGATAACCGCAATCAACGCTCTGTTAGAAATAGGAGCGAGTGAAACTGTTTGAATAGCCTCATGGAAGGCAGAAAATAAAGTATCAACTGTTTCCATTCCAGTCCATTTATAAAACTCTGCAGGAAAACCGTCTTCTCCTGGGGATTTATGATAAGGTAATTTGGCGATGGCTGTAGCGATTTCTTCTTTGCTAATGTCACCACCAACGATGTCCCTACCCTCATCTGTGATGCAAGGGAGGTCAATGTCTGCAAGATAGGTAACTAATTGATCCTCAGTTACTGAAGTTTCAGGGGTGTAAAGTTTTTTATAAAAGGATGCAAAGGTGTTTACAATTTCTTGCGGTTTAGTGAGAATCTCACCCGTTTCTGTATGTAGTGCAGGAATAGACATAGCTGCCTCACGCTGTTTCAGCTGTGCTCCAAGTAATCGGCCTGCTTTCTCCCCTTGTTCATAATGTCTACCCTTCAGATGTTGAAGAGCGTACTCAGCTTGGTAGTGTAAAGGTTGTTAAGCGCCATCTTAGCAAGCTCT
Source organism: Calotriton arnoldi (assembly GCA_963921515.1). Classification (NCBI taxonomy): domain Eukaryota; kingdom Metazoa; phylum Chordata; class Amphibia; order Caudata; family Salamandridae; genus Calotriton; species Calotriton arnoldi. The sequence goes on from CAWUFW010000932.1 coordinate 1,974,319, forward strand.
AGTTTGCAACGGTTGGGTGTTGTGGGATGAGATGAGTATAGATGTGTGAGAGAAGTAATTTGAGCCTCTAGCTCGGTACGATGAAGGGACGCCGAATTATTGGCCTTGGCTGCATCTCTCATTAATTGACCATGAATAGTTGTTTTGGCAGCTGCCCAGACAGTTCTGCAGGAAGTAACTGATGATTTATTAATAGTTAAATAATCAGAGAGATGGGAACGTAGTAGGGTTTTACCCTTGGGTGGACGGTATCTTTGTATATTCATACGCCATGGCTTACGGCCTGGAGAGGTTAAACCTATTTCTAGAGTAAGAAGAACAGGAGCATTGTCTGATTTTGCAGCTTCCAAGATATGGGATTCAGAAGTGGTTGCAACTACCGAATGCAAAATAAGAAAATAATCTATCCTGGATTGGGTGCCATGGGTAGAAGAGAGGAAGGTGTATTCCTGATCGGAAGGGTGACAAAGGTGCCAGTGATCAACTAATCTGTGGTCTGATGTTATGTCTCCCAGTAAAGCTCTGTCTCCCTCATTACATCCATCCAGGGGGCCTGTTCTATCAATTACAGCATCACGGGCAAGATTCCAGTCACCACCAATGCTAATGACATAACTAGATGCACCAATTTCTGCCAATAAACGATTCAAACTGAGAAAGAAAAAACGTTTGGCTCCTGTTGGAGCATATACTGAGCCCTCACAAAGGATCCTGTCTCCTATTTTTAACTTTGCAAAAATATATCTGCCTTCTGGATCAACCCAAGTTTTGACAATCGTAACGGGTAAGGATTTGTGAAGTAGAATAGCCACTCCCCATTTCCATGGATGACTCTCCTTAGGAAGAAGTTGTGTCGTCAATCCACAATAAATGACTTTTCCCACCCAGTCTCGTCGCAATTTAAAAGATTCTAAAGCATCCAAATGAGTTTCTTGCAGAAGAGCAATATCGGATCTTTTTGTTTGTAGATAAGAGAGTACTTTCTTGCGCTTAATAAATGCGTAAGACCATGAACATTCCAACAGATAATACGTAATGGGTGAGAAGTAGAGGAAATGTTCACTGCCATGTGTGTGTTAGAAGGTGGGGATGCTAAATTCTGAGGAAGAGGGAAGAGTAAAGAGAAAAAATAAATTATAGAAATAAAAAGCTGTTTTGGGAAGGGAGGAGTATAATGAGAAAAGGGGATAGAAATAAGAAATAAGAGAAGAGTCAGTATAGGGAAAAGAGTGGATGAAAAAGGTAAAGAGCAAGCTCCGGGCAAGAAGAGAGAGTAAGTATGAGTCACTTGCTAATATACAGAAGAACAAGTAAAAAGAAGAATGTATAGGAAATAGAGAGACTGAAAGAAAAATAAAGAGAGAAAGAAATAAAAAGAGAAAAGGATAGGTGCACTACGCAAGAATAACGCAGTACTAGGGGAATAAAACTGCTCTCTGCGGGTCTTAGCTTTCGGGCTATATAGGCCAGGGGAGCCCCACATGGTGACAAAGTGAATAGAAAGGACATAATTATGCCACAGTATTAACAATAATAAATGGGCTTAAAATTATAAAAGTGAATAAGTATTCAAGTGTTTAAATATACGAACCGTTGTAAAAGTAAGGGAAAGACATAAGTAACATTAGAGTTTGATGTGAAAGAAAAGGAAGGGATAAGAGAAGAAGGATAGTAGAAAAAAGAGAATCAATGTTGCATAAGAGTATGAAAATATCAGATGTGGAATGCAAACAGATAATTTTTGCATAACATAGTAATGATAATTAAGCATTAAATATAACCATAGTTAAATATAATGACAATTAAATAATGCAATAGTTTAATACCGACACAATTAAATATTATCATAGTTAATTAGTTAAATACTAGCACATCGAAATAATATATTAGGTAGGTAATTTTATGAATATTTACTAAATAGAAAAAGAAAAAGAAAAGAGGGGGGAAAAAGCTACAAGGAAGAATCAAAGGAGAAAAGAACATTATAGCTAAGCTTTCGGGCAATATACACCGGAGGAATCTCAAGGAATAAAGAAGAAAGTCTATATCATTTAAAATTTAGCCTATATGGAGAACAATTAAACAGATTTTATACAACTTTAATAACAATTAAATATTAATATATTTAAATATTTAAATATTATCATAACTAAATATTATGACAATTAAATATTATGGTAATCAAATATTATCATAAATTCCTATTAGAAGGAGAGAGGAAAGAGAGTATGTAAAAAGAAAGCAAAAAGAAAGCACTATGAAGAATGTAATGTATAACATTTGAGCAGTAATTCAAGTATATAGTCAAATTCTTAATTCATATCGTTTAAAACATTTTGCAATACAAAGAGTACAATCAGATAAAAGATTTCATAACACTATGAGAATAGTTAAACTTTAACATGTGTATATGTTAGGAGATGAGGGAGGGAAGGGAGGGTTCAAGAATGGGAATATAATATAATAGGGACACTTTACAGAAAGTAATGCACAACAGAATAAGTATATATTCAGATATTCATCAAGTCGTGTCTACGGTAGGCAGTAAAGTAGATCTCTTCCATCTGCTCTTCAATATTAATCAGTAAAATAGTGAGTCAAAGTTCAGGAAACGCCCTCTTCAGATGATGGAGCGGACTTTAGGGGAGAGCATGATTTGTCCCTGTCTCTTTCCTGTGTGAGAGCAGCTACTGCTTGAAGGACCTGAGCACGATCTCCGAGAGAGCGCGCATGTCTATCTGGGTCTCTTATCCTACTTTGGGACCGACCTGGGTTACGTCGAATTTCATCAGAAGACTTCTTGGAGATCAGTGAAGAAAGTAGAGATTGAAGCTCAGGTATAGACACAGCGCATTCCATACTTTGAGGAGTAAGGTTGTCTAAGAAATGTCGGAGATGCTCTGAATTAAAGAAGTCGTTAGATATGCCTTCCTTAGTAATCCGTAGATGTGCTGATTCAAAAAGGCCATATTTGATGTCTTGTTGACGCAAGCGGGGTCGAAAAGAGAGAAAGGCTTTGCGGCGCTCATTTGTTTCTCTTGAAAAGTCCGCTGCCACTGGAATCCCATGACCCTCAAAAATATATGGACCATGTGCTCGGGCCGCAGTGATTAATTGGCGAGCCTGCTCGTGTCGCAGAAAGCAAACAATAAGTGTACGTGGTTGTACATTATTTTATTTTCCCTCCTTTGAAAGACCAATGCGATGTGGTCTCTGCATCTCTAATGGGGGGTCGAAGGTAAGACCTGTAATCTTTGGGAGAGCTGTTCTGAGAAAGGATTTGACGTCTGATCCTTCTACCCCTTCCGGAAAACCAAGAAGCGCACGTTGTCCCGATGGTTTCTATCTTCCAAATCTATCACTTTGCTCCTATGAAAAAGAAGTTCTTGGTCTCGGTCTGGTATACTATTAAGGCGATTCTCAACTGCAACAACCCGTTCAGTGAGACCATCAAACCGACTCTGAAATCCAGAAATGTCTGCGCGTATGGATTTAGTCTCAGTCGTAAGAGCAGATATAGACATCTCCATTCCCTCCAAGCGCTGTCCTACAGCAGTGATTTCCTGGAGTATCCACTCCATAGTAGAGTCTGATGCAGATGTCATTATAAGGTTAGATGATTTTTGAGCCAAGGGGGTAGTATTCCAAACTTCTGAGGCGGAGCGGCCCTGGTTTAGGATTTCAGAATAAGAGGGTTGTTTTGCGGATTTACCAGTCGCTATTCCAGAAGGCATTCCCAGCCGTTCCTGTTTAAGGTCTTCTAACAGGTAAATGATTGTTTAGCAGGTAAGTAATTCTCTTATCTGGGGCCTTCAATGTAGTAGACAATGGATATGAATATTCGTGGTGTAAACGAGGAAGAGAATATTACTCGCTGTGCCAAAAAATGTTAAGATTGCATCAAATAGGCATAAAAGGCACAAGAAGAGACCTCCTTCAAAAGGAATCAGAGCAGCTTATATTATCCTCAGGAGTATGTATGGCTTTAGCCTTATCTAGGCTAGAGAAATAAATAATAAAGGCAGAACCTTCAGTGGTAGGGACTGTGGAAAGGTAGTGGGGAACAGTCTCTGAAGAAAGTCAGGCTATATTTTGATTTCTTCGTACACCAGTAGAACTGACTTTGTTGTTAGGTATATACGTTATTGATGGGTAGGTCGTCAGTAAAAGTGAGTAGCTCTTGATGCAGCTGCCAAGGTAACACTTTATGGCCTTGGGTCTTATCTGTTCTGACTAAAACAGAACAAATAGAAATACCAAGGATACTGCGTTTTGTTTGCTGTTAATAATGCAGCACTCCTATCAAATCATACTGAGCCTAAGGGTTATTATAGAGCCTGAAGAAATGGCGCACAACTCTTTCGCCTCAGATCAGTGCTGTCTTCTCTTCCTGTCTTAGGGTATCAGCAAACTCAAAACAGCAGTGAGCAGTAATAAACTGTGGAGGACGTCTTCAGGTAAATACCACAGTAGACCACTTATAAAAAGGGACAGTAAAAGACAGTTGAGGACAGACCCACTCATTGGTCAAACAGGTAAGTAGTGTTACAGTATTGTTATAGGTAGCCCTGGGACTGAAGGTTCCACCAGGGCAGTTAAAAGCAGCAAACTGAAAATCACTGCAACTGCGGAATAACCCAACTACTGTAGAGTCTCACGAGGCACACAAATCCAGTCGGGCTGCAAGAATATACTACTAACAGTAGAACTTGGGTGAATCAGGAGGATGAAACAGAGTGACCAGCATTCAGTAGTCAGTACTCCGTCTAGGGGCCTGGAGACATTCTAAAGTAGTAATAATAATAGTAGGCGGCCCAGTATCACCACAAGTAAGCCGGGAGTCATCATAGGTAGGCGTATCAGTAAACTGAGGCTCTGGTTAGAAAAGTCATAGGTAGCATTTCGTTTTACCTCGCAAGTTCCCGCTGTGAATATACAGCCTACAGAATCATTACCTGTCATGTATTAGCAGGCCAAACAGTTCTCTAACTATGTATTACATGCAGGAGCACAAATAGTATGCCCAGGCATCGCTGAGGGTCTGAGGGTTGCGGCATGTACTGCAGTGCACGCTGTTCTCTAGCCCACGGTTAGGGAGCCGAAATGTCGAAAATGGCAAGCGCTGCCGATCCTCAAAGGCAGAACAGTTCACCTCATCTGCTCTGTCCTCCAAGAGGCTGCATAACCATGCTCCAGAGAAACCGGAGTCAGTAGTCGGGTCAGCAACGGGCTGAAGCAGCCAAATATGTGAGGGGAGGCTCCTCCTCTCCTCAGCGCATAGGCTCACAGCAAATTCGCAGCTACGCAAGCGCGTCATGAGGCACCATTTTCCGCTCCCTGGGCCGCTCGCAGCGCACCACCGGAGACGTTCACCTGAGGCCATCCGCTGTCAACGGATACATCAGCTGGTCATTCCCAGTCGTTTCCCAATCCAACATCGGGGCTCAAATCGGCAAAATGTCGCAAGGAAGCCCTCACGCCGCCGTTCAGGGCTATCCACAGCGCAGAGCTCCGGAATTAAGCAGCCATCTTGCTTCATGGCCAGACCACACCCCCATCCCCCATTAGTCTTGCACCTTAATTCATTCCTCTCTGAACTTTTGGTTTGGGCTTGGTAGGTGTTTTAATTCCTCATGCCACAAGTATGACAGGATCCCTTAATTCACGTTCCTCGACAGCCTGTTTTACTCGGTCCGCCAGAAGAACCTCGGAGAGCTTGCTAGGCGATCTTGTTGTTTCCTGCCTTACGAGCAGCAGTAGCTGCTTTACTTGATTTATCCGAACAGTCGTTTATGTTACCTGTGTGAATTCAGCATGCCAGCGGTTTACCCTTCCTGGTAGAGGAATTCTTCCTCTAAGTTAGGTTTCCAGTTTTGAGTAGTATGTCCGACCACTCAGGGCTTCTGGTTCATTTGTAACTAATCCTGGTTTGCTTCACAGACTGCTCCCAAATGAAGAGGTTCTTGGTCCAATTCAATTACAACTGAAGCCCACACTCTCTGACTTTCCTGACTTTGCCAGTTTCATATCTATGTGCTGGGTACCAGACTTACTTTCTGTAAGTCCCAGAGCCCGTTTTTCTCTGCCTTGCCAGTGCTACAGGCCCTAATCCACCCTCTAACTTTTTGCCCCATATTCACCCTCTCCTTTCCAATTATTTAGGAGGATTACTCGCAATACAGATCATTTGTGAGTTTTTACCTTTTCATCTACTTATACACGATATAACAGTGTGGTGTGGGTTACTAATGCTTGTCATAGCCCTCATCTCTGGGTACATTTTTGATCTTCTCCTCCCCTTTTACAGGTGTTCTGGAATTATCACTGGTATTTCTGTTGCGGCCACATACAATTAAAATTTATTTCTTTTTGGGCTGTATTAGTATTGATACGCTGTTCATTTGTTTCGAAGGCAGCACCCAAAAATTCTAGTGCGTTTGTCCTGATGATAACTTTAAATTAAAAATGGTTGAAACGCCGTCAACACATAACTGCAGAGAAATAGATAATTATTGTGTTTTTATATTTTAAAAGTGTATTTAATTGATTCATACACAATGACTTTGATGTATTCCTTTTTCGCCCATGTTAGTTTCCTTTTTTGTGCTTCACCTTGTGCCATTTACTATACATCATGAGCACTTTGTGTCCACGTTGCATTCATTAAGCACTTTAATGATGTATACCGATGCTGTCTTGTATGCATTGATATATTTAGACTGATTTAATGCAACTTGATTTCTACTTTTGTGGTTATATATGTTTCATTGTGATTTGTTTCCACTGTATCTTATGTAATTTTCCATTTAAGTGAATCTCTATGGGACATATTTCTGTTGGCTTCTCTCCCTTGATAACAGTTAGAGGTTACATAGTGACTTTTGCAGCTGGTATTTGATTGGACAAGCGCTTTACAGAGAACAGGAGTGTTGACATAACTAGAGAGCGCTCCTCACCCAAATATACTGTTTAACATGCAAGATACAATGCTGAATTGGCCCTGGCGTTCTTTTCCGACACTGGGAAACAACTCTGCAGTACCTGCATGCTGTCTGCACTCCTTTCAGAGTGGCAACCTGCAAGTGGCAGGGGGCTTTCTTTTTTCATTTCAGTTGGGCCAGTATTGAGTAGCCATGTTTAGGTAGACTGAGCCCAATTTTTTCCAGTTGCAGAAATGCACTCCGAAAACTACAAGAGTTCCCGGGGCAGGTAGTGGTTACAAGGAGAAGGCATAGGTGTAGCTCAGGGACACGTCCAAATCCTCTTAGCACAAGAGAACATGCAATACACCCCCTCCATCATCCCTGGTATCTGCCCATGGAGTTTATGACCAACTTAGAATGAGGAACAAATTGTGTAATTAATTTGTTTAAAAACAGTGGAATATATAATGACAATTTGCAGTTTTTGACCACCTAACGGTTTTTCTACTTTACTTCACAGACAAGCAAATATTTCTACCATGTTGGATGTATTATATGTTCTACAGCTTGCATTTTATTATTTAGTATGTCATGATATGGTATGAATCTGGAACATGTTTTTAAGGAATTTAACATGACAATGATTTAGACTGCAAATCATTTTTGGCAATGATTTATACTGTTTGATAATGAAATATAAGTATTTTAAACAGACTTAGCCAAAACTATATTCCATTACTACTTGGGTACAAATTGACTATTTAATCTGATTCCCAATGCTGTTTAAAAATATATAAATAATGTGTATTTGTGGAGTCATTAAATCTGCCCCCTTATCATGGTTATGCTATAAGGTCTATGAAGCATCATAGCCTTGGCTTTGCTGCTTGTGTATGTTTCAGCACCAGGGTGTTTTTTTCCTGAGCAGCAGCTTTATAAGTTCACAGAACAGAACAGAACAGCACATTCTCTCTTCTTTTCTGGTGTGACAATTGTGATTAAATTCCTTAGGCCCGCTTCGTGGCTTCTTTCACTAAACAGCTCCCCAGGCAAGTCCTCATGCCTAAGGTATCAGATTTTCACTAGTATAACTAACACTTGGCTTTGAGATTGACCATCCAGGTTGAATGAGTGACATGACTAACTGGCCGACTGATGTGCAAAGTCTTCAATACTTAACTAGCTCTCTTTAGATTGGTGTTAGAATTGCCTAATCAAACATGCTAGTTTTCAAAATGTGTTTGAAGATAGAGGGATGGGGTGCCTTATATGCAATAATAAGGCAGTCTGGAAAAGAGGGTAGGTACCTAGAAAGAGTGACTTCCTTTGGTGGCTAAATGTCTGCACCTTAAGAAAAGCTTTGTATTTGCATTGCAATAGTCTAATAAACATTTAATGTCACCCTCATCAACAAAAGTGATTTTTGTCTGACAGTCATAAAAGGATGGGTGTCAACCTATACTTGGTTATAGCAGTTTTTTCACAACTGATTAGACCTGTGTTTCAAGTGAAGCAGCAACATCTACAGTGATGCCAGATTATTGCATTTTTCATTGATGAAAACTCGAGGCAAGAGAGTGGTAATATAAGGGCTTGGGAGGCAAGCAGAACAATTTGTATCTTAGCACTTTTGACCTGAAGGCAATTTCTAGTTATTCAAGACTGAATATTTCCAAAAGGCAGTTGAAGGTCACTCATTAATAATCATTTGAATGATGAAACACTGGAGTTGTTGAATTATAGCCTTTTCAATCAGTTTAGCAAGTGTCACCAAGGTTGTGATAAGTCAAGTTTCAAGTTTATTTTATTTATATTACGGAACTACGAGGAGTTCCACATAAAATCTTATAATACATATATGCACAAAACAGCAAATAAAAGGATGTACTGAAAATCGTACTTTAAGTTAAAAAATACATAGATGCTACCCCAGTAGTGGGCGAGGCAAATACATTAGATGCCCAATATTTTAACATTGTGTGAGGAGCAATTTCCCAATATACTACAGGGTATTGGCACTTAATTATCCATAAAACTGCTATCATGCCACCAGTGCAAACTGTGCAAACATTATGAAATAAATACGATAAATAAAAATACAATAGCAGCAGCAGAACCAGAAATATGGATGGAGAAAGACAAAATATTGCACTTAAGAGTACATAAAATAACTATAGTCCCGCAAGTGCACAATAAGCAAACAGCTTATTTGGATACATTATATAAAATATATTTGCAGCAGAAAGAGCAAAATATAAAAGACTAAGAAAGGCAGGATTCCAGTTGTAGAATCATTGACAACCATAATCCCATTCAGGCTAAAACATCATTAATATAGCGTTAAAAAGCACTTAGATTACATTTGGTGGCACTGCCCGCTACTGGCTACCTACTGGAAGGAGATCCTTAGTCACATTAAACGGGTGATTGGCTACCCTATACCTGAAATTCCGACTGTACTTGTTTTGGGGCTCCGGCCTTTAAATCTTCTGGCCATGACACACTCAGACTGGCACTTAATCTTACACATGCTTGGTGCAGCTAAACAGACGATAGCGGTGTATTGGAAAAAGGCTGAGACACCCCCGGTGAATGTGTGGTTCACTCGCTTGTGGCATGTTATGGCGATGGAACTTCTCACAGCACGGCTTCAGTCACGTCAGACTAAATTTACAAACACCTGGCGACCATTGATAGATTACTTTAGCTTGATTGAACACGCCCCCCTTCAGCCTCCGAAACTCCGAGCCCTGCGTCTCTTTGAGGACGCCATACTCCCTGCTTGTACGGACGGACTTTGGGGGCTGAATGGTGATAGCCCTTAAAACACTCCACATATGAATTTGGGCATCTGGGGGTCCTCGATTTCCCATAGGTACCTCTTCATTCTGTGGTTCCCCCAGGTACAAGGGCTTACCTTTTTACTAGTGGACCTTTAGCCCTTTTGTGTTCTTCGCCTATGTCGATATTTTTGCTCTATTTTCCTTGTAGCATTTAACCCTTGTTTTTGCATGTTTGACGCACTTGATTTTGTATGCATGTTCCCATCATTTGAAGAACAGTGATATGCGATTTCTTGTATACTTTCGCTGTAACATTTGGATATTCTTAAGCTCTCATTATTATAGTCCTTAATATGGTTATTTTTTTTTTTTTTGGCTCGCCTTTCTCAACCCTCCTCCTTCTCCTTCTTTCCTTTCTAGTTTTCTTACTCTCTCTTTCTTTATGGTAGCTCATTGTTATATTGTTTTTTGTTTGATTTTTCAATAAAAGAGACTTGAATACAAAAAAAAGCACTTAGAAAGCTAAATATTCTATAAGAAAACATTTCATTCGGAGGTGCATAAGGTGACTGTATAACTGTTTGGGCTGAGAAAATGGGCAGCTGCAAACATATGGGCCTCAGCCAATTCCGCCGAAGTAATAAGAGAGCAGGGCAGACGAATAAAACATGGTTAAGATCTTGGGGACCATTTTGACACAAATGGAAAACCACCAAACAGCCATACCATTTAGCCAGAAGGGGATTTAATGGAAGCAGACACTGCCTCAAGAGAATCCCTAAAAGTCTCAAACCATGTGGCAAATTCCAAAGAAAATATGGCTGCGTTGTTATAAGCCCATATTTGGACAAATCAGAGGTGGGGAGATTGACTTTCTTAAAAGGTGGTTTTAGAAATGAATTCCTTCAAGAGAGAAAGATTAATGATGACAGGTAGAAACATATGATAACTAAACAAAGCAGTGTGATGTTCCATGGAATATAGTGTGAAAGATGTTATTCCACCTGGGGGTAAACAGTAATTTATTAATTAATTTTCTTGCTATGCTTAAAAAGTTGTCACACTTTGTTGGGTATGGTAGTCCAAGCTGGTCCTTACTGGTCAACATGTTTCAGTGTAGTATCGCATATGCAGGTTGGTGGCATTCATCAGGACTAAAGTAGCGATATATAAACCCTACCTAAATCATGCCCTTAAGCCAGCTATGCATAAAGGTTAAAAAATAGAGCACATTTGACAACTTACAGTGAGAAAGGTAATAGAGAGCTGTTATACTAAACTGATTGTTGCATCGACTCTACAGATCCTAGTGGTCTGTGGGTAAGGTGCCATGAGGAGCAAGGTCCTGATAACCAGACTATCATCACAGGTTGCACCTGGAAGTAACCGATTAAGTGCTGGCTTATGTCTTCAAAACATAGGTGCAAATAAATAGGCATGCTCTTCCAGTATCCATGCTGCTGTTGGACCTCTGAGAGAGTCAGTAGGCTTAAGTTTGTGGAGAAGTGCCACAATATCACTTTTAGAAAGTGGATGTTTAATGTTTTTTTCATTAAAGAAACTACTTGGGTTGTCACGAAACTCTTTACAAGGCCTGACAGGGAATGACTGATAAGAGCCGTTTAAGGTTGAAGTGACTATTTTCCAAACAGCAGCATGGTGGCTTGTGGCGTTGCTGTTTTAAGTATCCCAATGGGCGTTTTTGCTGTCAAAATAGCATATTTTAAATTTCTTCAGCAGGAAGAGTTATTCAAATTCAACTAGGGAGCACATATTTTCATGCCACTTTGTTTCTAGGCATCACTTCAAACCATCTAACTTCTGAAAGCAGCTTAATGAGATTGTATCCTGCATTTACAGACTGCCATTAGTTGCAAAATGAAGAGTTCCACTACCAAAGAGAAAAATTTAAAGACCTCTTAGCAATGGTATTTAAGAGTGCAGTTGAAGGGGCCATTAGTTGACCCCAATGACCAGGGCCTGCACTCAGATTAGGACAGGGAAGTTGATAACATTTGTGACGTTTTGAAAATGATAGGCTGGTCGAAAGAAAAGGACCGTGCACAGTGTTTTGGTCAGATGAAGGAATAATGACCAAAATATTTGCAGATGCATTTTTACTGAACATATATGTGGCACATGTCCTTTGTTGTCAGTAGGACTATAACTAGTGACGAAATCAATTTCTGCCTTTGAGCTACTCATATATCTCAAGATTGCTCTAGAAGTAAACCAGGCAGCTAACAGTACCAGTAAATCAAGATAATCATAACATTTTGTTTTTTTATGGCAGGGTATGCAGTCAAATGGATCTTTCATGTAGTGAAACTTCACAGGACACAAAAAGCATTAGCATCATGGTAAATGAGATGAGCGGATAGTGGTTTGTTAGGGGAAGTGGATTTAAAAATTAGACCTACGACTCCTCCCATCCCCAAGTTGCAGTTGCAAAGAGCATTGCAAAATGGAATAATAACATAATGCCCTTAGCCGCCACCCTTTTACTGCGGGTATGGTGCTGCCTGCCTGGAGTGGAGAATAAATACTTGTTGTCTTGTTCATTCCATTATAAAACAGGACTAAACGCCCCGGAATTCAAAGGATGAACATGGACTGGAACAGCACATCATTGAAGTGTAAAGGTTTTTCTTTTGCAAATACTCTGTGAAAATCCTAATTTTTTCAGCATGCTACTGTATAAAGACGTACCTGGCACAGAAACTGCTATACTTCAATCACGACTATCCCTGTTGGTTACAATATGTCTTATAACTTCCGAACACAGCCCATATTGGAATATGCCCAGTGAATACTGTAACATGTGGATTTCGGTGTGGTAAGTACTAAAATAAGCATGTTTTGCTCCATTTGTTTGGTTAAACTTCGAATTGGTGATACCTATTGACCCCGATAACATAGCTACCAAGTTTTCAGTTTACCCATGCGTGACAGTTTCATATTTTCATAATGATTGTGTGTGACATTTCACTTTGTTATGTGTGACACTTTACCGGAGCATAGGGGAGGAACAGACTAACAGGGACAGACAGCACAGGGCCATAGAGAGAAGAGGGGGAACAAATCGAGATGGACAGTGACAGCGCAGAAGGCATGAGGACAAAAGTGTCACTAGGCAAAGAGCACGGTGAGCAGAGAGGAGGAGGGGAATAAGATCGGGGCTGGCAGCATCAGTAGTATAAAAGATGAGGGCGCAGTACACGGAGGCAGAAAAGAAGGGCAGAAAGTACAAGGAGAAGAAATGGTGGAGGTGTAGCATGCATTGAACAGACATATCACACTTCCCCTTGTGCTGAACCCACCCTGTATTGTTGGTCGTGGCTCCTCGGTGCTCCAGATTCTGCTGCCACTTCAGTTCTCATTGATGCTCTCTGCTCTGCCAGGCAAGGGGCATAGATGTACCAGGGGAGGAGACAGGATGGAGGGTGAAAGCCCCCCTGTACAATGACAATTCCCTGCATTACCAGCCGTGTCAGAGGGTCTCAAGTGCTGGAAGTTTGCAGATTTATGCTGCACTGAGCAGAGGTCAGTGAGGGTGGGGAGATTACAGATATTGGCTAACTTTACTTTTAGTTTCGTTTTTCAGTCAGACTATGTTGAAAGCACAATCACTGTGGGGCAAAGCAAGACTTTGGTGACTCCATGGCATCCTGACCTCTCCACTAACCCAGGCTCTGCCTGGGCACTTGTCAGAAGAAGGCTGCAGGCTCTTGCAGTGTAAAGCGTGGTAAATAATTGTATTCAGGAGATCACTCTCTTTATTACTCTAACCGTACTGGGCCCTTTACGATTAGACAATCTACAGCACTTCCATTTACCACAGAGGCAATGATCCTCTGACTAATCTTTCTCCGCCAATAGGAGGGGTGTAAATTAGGATGACCAAACACCATGTTTGCTGACCAATAAGGACCATTAATTGACAGCCGTCTCACAAATTTGAGATCAGCTTTAGGTACACCACTCTTAAAACCATGCTATAGCAACAAAGAATAACTGCTGGGAGACCCAACCTCCTGAAGAAATAAAGTCGAGCTAGCATTACACAAATCAAAAGCTCTGCAATGGCAACACAGAATTAAAGAAGTAAAACCTAATGTTCTGACAGAGCTCGCTGACTCTCACCACAACGCATTTAAATAATTTGTATAACAACACAATTTAAATGGAAGTACCAACAGGACTCGATAACAGACTCAGATAGATTTAGATTAATTTGGTTATTGTATTAAGGATTTGAAATGTGTTGCAATAAGCAGTCTCTTAAGGATTTTAGTCAATAATATCACAGCCTGCATTAAAGCACCAAACATTTAGGCAAATCGTTATCGGATGGTTGTTAATTAAAATTCAGTTTGCAGAGTTACAGTCCCACTACCATTAAGGCGGAAGGATGGCTCTCCCATCTAACAGCTCAGATCTTACAAAGTAACAGGAAAAGTTCACATTTAAAAGTCCATTAGGGAGGGGTGGCCAAGATGGCGGCGGGGTAGGACAGGCTTTCCGACTGCTCCATCCCGCTGCCCTACAAAGCATACTGTAGCGCCCGCCGGCTCGCTCCTGGAGACCCCTGGGGGCTAGTACATCACCGGGTAATGTGAGACGCAGCCTGGCCGAGGTGCGGCCGAACGGCGGAGGCGCGAATCGGAGAGCCTGAGGCCGTGCCAGACAGAGAGGCGGATCAGTCAGCCGCAGGCTATGGCCTAGACTCTCACGGGCCTGAGGAGCCGCGCACAGTGCAATGGATACTGGCAGTTCCCCGGACACAGCGCAGTGACTCCGGAGGTGGGCGATCCCAGACGGGCTCGAGAGACGGAGCCTGGGGGCCCCTGACACGAACTTCTGGGGAGCACCGTGAGATTGCGCAGTGGGCTCTGTGGGCCGCGACCAGGCTCTGCAGCGGAGTCAAGGAGCGGAAGGAGCGGGTCACGAGCGCCCCTCCCCCCCCGGAACGAGGACCGGTCCCGGCAGAGAGGAGGCGTGCTCGGGCGCGGCACTTGGAGGTGGCGGGGTGCGGCTGTGGCCTGCTGTTTGTGGCCGCCCCTGCTGAGCTGCACGGGTTTGATCTGCTGGGCCCCGGGGGGAGACAGGGCTCGGCCCGGTGAGGGAGTGCTGCGGCCAGCCTGCTCACGACAACGGTGAGTGATCAGCACCCCTGCATTGCCCCCCTGCCTTAGCCCCTGACAGACTGCGATGCACGGTGGGACCCCGCCGGGAGTGGGGGAGCCAGGGTGACAAGGCGGCTCACCCCGTACCAGACTCACTCACCACATCCTCCTGCGGCATCGAGACTGGGGCCAGTGGCGGTCTTGAGGCATCAAGATTTGCGGCTCTGAGGTCTGTGGTGGGCCTTGGACACGAGCCAGGCCGAGAGTGCGGCCTACTCCACGTGGCCGGCCTGAAGACCCTCGCTCTAAAGGGAGGCGCAGAGAGACATTGCGCCCAAACCGGAGGGATCCCCGGGGGGCCTGCGTCCCTCTGTAGTGAGCACCCACCGCGCTACGATATCAGTGGCCTTCTGCTCCCACTCGCGCACAGGATAATAACACTGGACGATAAGCTGGGGGTGTGACGACCAGCAAAGAAGCCAGGAGTGATGGGAAAGCGAGGTAGGAGTGGGCCTTCCGGACCATCCCCTCCAGGTCAGGCCTATTGGGGCTAATAAAGGATATACGCAGCGGAGGGATGCGCGACGGCCTCGTGACTGAAGGAGACAGAGCACGGGAGAATCGGGAGGCCTGAGGGAGAGCGGTGGCCCTCTGCTCTTCTGGTCAGAATAAAGTCCGTCTGTGGGCTTCTCAGCAGCTCCCGCAACAGTGCTTAGCTATGATAGCACTGAGGCACCCCCCCTCCCACCAGCCCCCGGCCTGCATTGGAGACCTCGAAAGAAACATCGCTGTTATGTGGGACAAGATAGGCGGGCCGTCATCTGGACCTGGCGAGTTTCCTGAAACACTACGCCAAGAAAACCCCAGGGGAGCAGCCTGAGCAGCATGGCTGGTGCACGGACGAAGAAGGATCAATCCCTCAAGGACATATTCCCGAAAGCATCCAACTCAGGGTTGAAAGACGCCCTCCTATCACAAAAAATGGAATCCCGGATGGAGGTAGAAGAGGAAGAGGGCCCGATCACCAAAACCTATGTGGAATCACTGTTCTCCTCTCTCCGAGCAGACCTTCAGGCGATGAGAACAGAAATTGCTTCCGACCTTCGGGACGTATGTTGCGATGTGGATGAGGTGGGAGAAAGGGTTGCCGAGCTTGAAGATAGAGAGTCGAGTCGGGTGGAGGAGGTAGCCTGACTCCAGCAAGAAGTACTAAGGCTGAAAGAACAGCAACTGGACCTTCAAGCGCACAACGAAGACCTTGAGAACAGGTCGAGAAGGAATAACATAAGGATTAGGGGAGTGCCATCCAAAGCAGAGGGCCCCAACCTTCGCAAGTACATAACAGACCTCCTACGTCATGCCTCTGGCCTCCCAGAGACGTCCCCCCTGCAGCTGGACCGGGTCCACAGGGTGGGCCCTGAACGATCAGGCAAAGGCCCCCCTGCTGACATCCTGCTGTGCGTCCATGATTTCCAGGTCAAAGAGGACATTCTCAAGAAGGCCAGAGACTCGCATCCAGTTCATTTCAAAGGCCACTCCCCAACATTTTTTCAGGAGCTCTCACGAATCACCCTGCATAAACGCAGAGACTTCCGCCCCGTCACAGAACATTTGCGAAAGGCCAAGATTCCTTATGCCTGGGGCCACCCTTTTCACATCATCTTCAGGTATGAAGGGGCGCTGCACCAGCTCCTATCTCTCACGGAGGCCTGCGCTCTCCTACACCTTGACGCCCCAGATATCTCTGAAGGTCAGCCGAAGCTCCCCAAGCACCAACGATCACCATGGCAGAAGGTGACAGGTGGGCGCCGTGGGCCCAGACCAGACCCTGACACCATCAGCAAGGAGAGGCAGGCGGTGTTGCAGGCTCTTTCCTCCGAGGCCGCCGCCCCGACTACTCCGTGACCTAGCAAAGCTCACGCCCCTGGGGGCTGGGGCGAGCCAGGTGAGGACCCAAGAGAGGTGGTGGAAGAGTGGTGGATCTCTGGTTTGACTTAATGACTCATCCTCCACAGGTTCCATCTTGGCTGAATACGCCTCATACCGACTCGTCGGAGTTAACGGACTCAGATACACAGTTATTGTTCTTCTCTTGGTTCACTTTATCATTCACATTCTTCACAGGGGTCTTTCTGTCTTCTTTCACTTCTTCTCCTCCACACCAACCTAGCTTAATGTCAGACGGCAAATCATCCGGAGTCCTCTCAATAGACTGCGCTGGGGGGGTGGACCACTTGTTACAACTGTCGCGTGGACAGGGAGCGGGAGTACAGATGTTATAAATAGGATGCATAACGTACGCATAGTCAGCCTCAATGTACGAGGCCTCAACTGTCCAGTCAAGCACAAGGTGATTTTATCCTACCTAGAACACACTGGGGGGGACATTTGCCTATTGCAAGAAACTCATTTGCTCATTAAGGACACCCACAGCATGCGCTCCTCGAAGTTCCCCAGGCAATATTGGTCCTCAGATCAGTCCAAGAGGAACGGGGTAGCCATACTACTTGCCCAGAGATTCCGGGGACAGGTGATTGAGACTAGTGCTGAACAAAAAGGTAGAGCATTAGATCTGAGAATCCAATGGGCTAGCACACAGTTTACGGTGGCGTTAGTTTATGCCCCAAACGAGCGCCAGGAGCGCTTCCTTCTCAACTATCTTCCGAAGGTGTTGGCCACACCCGACAAGGAAGTAGTGATAGGAGGGGTATATGAACTTAGTTATGAATTTGGACTTAGATTGCT
The DNA here is from genome assembly GCA_963921515.1 of Calotriton arnoldi. NCBI lineage: Eukaryota > Metazoa > Chordata > Amphibia > Caudata > Salamandridae > Calotriton > Calotriton arnoldi. The sequence goes on from CAWUFW010000932.1 coordinate 1,991,896, forward strand.
CTGGACAGCGCACAAATCAAGCAGGGGCACTCTCCCAGGCGGGACAGCACCGGCTTGCAAATAATACACTTAATGACGTATGGAGGCAGATGCACCCCTCTACCAGGGACTACACATACTTCTCGGCAGCTAATAGGACCTATGCCCGAATTGATGACTTCCTAATCACAGTTGCCCTGCGGGGATGTGTGGCTGAGGCAGCAATAGAACCTCGCTCTCTTTCCGAGCATACACTGATCATGCTCTCGCTGAACCTGAGCGCCTGCCCGGCCCTGCCAGTCTCGTTGGCGTCTCAGGGACGCGCTGTTACACTCTGATCACATCGCAAAGGCAATTCTGACAACACTTAGAGGTTACCCCACAGATAATGACGGCAAAGATGTACGCCCAGCTTCTCTATGGGAGGCACCCAAACTGGTTATCCGAGGGGAGCTAATACCTATATCGGCAGGCGACAATAAGCAGAGGAAGGAACATAGAAAAGAGGTGGAGACAGCGGTGGCGAAGTTAGAATTTATACACAAGTGTACCGGCGCCCCTTGGGTTTGGCGAGAATCGGAACGCAAGCGACTTCTTCTCCGCAGATTGGACCTCGACAGAGCGGAGTACGCTTTGCTGCGCCTGCGACATACATTTTTCCCTAGTGGCAATCGCTCAGGCCGCATGCTCGCCCACAAACTAAGGCAAAGGGAGATATCGGGGTCGATCGCGGCTGTTGAAACTCCATCCGGGGCAGTGGTTCATACGGATTAAGAGATCGCGGAGGCCTTTAGTGCATTTTATTCCAAACTCTACTCTGGGGACGACTCCCCCAGCAGAGATATAGCCGCTTACTTTCAGGGAGTGCAACTGACCACGCTGCCGGTGGACACGGCCACCCACATTGATCGCCCTATTCAAGCAGATGAGGTAATTGCTGCAATAGCCCGCCTCAAAATAGCTAAGTCTCCAGGACCGGACGGATTTACCTCTCTGTTCTATAAGAAATTCTGTCAGGTCCTTGCCCCTGTCTTGACGAGGCTCTTTAATTCCTTTCTTGACACTGGAGCACTTCCCGACTCGTTTACGAAGGCCTCAATTTCGGTAATCTTGAAAGCCACAAAAGATCCCCTAGAATGTGCATCTTATCGACCGATCTCATTGCTTAATGTGGACGCCAAAATTTTCACGGGTATCTTGACCGCGCGCATTAACCAGTATATACCGGGCCTCATCGACCCGGACCAGGCCGGGTTCATCCCGACTAGACATTGCGGGGACAACACGAAACGCCTCATCCATATCACGGATCTCATTGCTCGCTCCAGACGGGAGGTCCTCCTGCTGTCTGTCGACGCAGAGAAGGCCTTTGATAGGATCCATTGGCCTATTTTAATGGAGACGCTCCGCCGATTTGGTTTTGGGGATAGATTTCTTGGCTGGTTAGGATGCAAATACAAAACACCTAGAGCATCAGTCAGGGTCAATGGGTTCTCCTCTGGGCTCTTTCCAATATGCAGGGGAACCCGACAGGGGTGCCCGTTCTCCCCCTTACTGTTTGCCCTGTATATGGAGCCGATGGCTCAGAGGATCAGGGACAACATAAGAATCTCCGGAATTCACCGTGGGGCAGACACACACACTATCAGTTTATATGCCGATGATGTGATTTTGTTGCTGACGAACCCGGCGACTTCACTAGTGGCACTAGTCGACGAGTTCTCTTGCTTCAGCGCTGTCTCGGGATTTAAGGTGAACCTACATAAGTCCCAAATTCTAAACCTGTCCACGTCCCCGGCCACTGAGGAGGCCCTGGCTAAACAATTCCCATTCTCCTGGGCCAACCACCACATACCATACTTGGGGATTCACCTGGCACGCACCCCTGCCAGAACTCTAACAGCTAACTATACCCCACTCCTAGAACAGACTAACAAGACATTGGCAACATGGACACGCTCGGGTCTCTCCTGGGCAGGACGCATTGCTGCAGTCAAGATGACGATACTGCCGCGCATACTTTATGTCTTTCAAACTATTCCCTTAACCCCCCCCTCCGGCTACTTTGCAGAGCCTCCAACGAGCTATAAACCGCTTTATCTGGGGTGGGAAGCAGCCGCATCTCAGCTTTGCGCAAATTGCAAATAAGAAACCCGACGGGGTGGTATCGCGTTACTTCCAAGCTTCTCAGTTGCGCTACATTATGGAGTGGAACCGTCCTTTGACAGAGAAACATTGAACGTTTATGGATCAAACGATAGCGGGTAGAAATATCTGGCGTGAAATCTGGCTTCCACGGAAGCACAGAGCATGGGGCCTGTACTCCTCTCCTGTCACGGCGACAACTCTAAAGTTGTGGGATGCCACAGCGATCCGACATGGGCTCACCACGTTCCCCTCCCCGATGACTCCGCTGATTGACAACCCGAATCCTTCCAGCGCTGGCGTGAGATGGGCTGTAAGAGGGTGGGCTACCTCTTTGATCAAAGGGGACTTATCCCTTTCGCTCAGCTCCAGGCGGACTATGCAATCCCAGCGGCGGACTGCTATATGTACCAACAAGTGCGACACTCAGTAACATCTTCCGCAGTGAGACCCGGGGCCTCACGATGGTTAACGCCATTTGAGAAGTGGCTCGTCACTAGAGAAGACGACAAGCGCCTTATATCGGAACTTTACGCATTCCTCTCCTTGGGCACCTCTGCCGCAAAGACCAAGGGACAGTTAAGGTGGGAGGAAGAATTAGGCAGACACCTCACAAGCAAAGAATGGCAGGACATCTTTTACAGAGCGCACCACACGGCACACGACATGTCAGGTACGGAGGCGGCATATAAGGTGGCTGCGTATTGGTATTTAACTCCGGCTCGACTCAATCACTGGAATAAAGATTGCCCGGCTTACTGCTGGCGGGGTTGTGGTCAGACTGGGTCCCTAGTGCATCTTCTGTGGCATTGTCCCAAACTAGTGCGATATTGGGATCTAATACTACAAGACATCAATGATGCTTTCGACACAGACATTCCACGCTTCCCCGCTGACATGCTGCTAGGCCTCCCCAACCGCTTGACCTTCCCTTTGCGCTCCTTGAGAGGGAGACAGTTAGCCATAGCCTTGAACGCCGCGCGTCTAGAGTTATTAGCTCACTGGGAATTCGAGGAAGCTCCAGACCACTCTACCTGGCTTAGACGATTATGGGCGGTGTTGGGCATGGAATGGTTATCGCTCATGGCAGACAACAAAGCAGACGTTTTTCAGGAACTCTGGGCTCCTTTTATAAATATCCTCAGTAAGGAGTTCAGAGAAGTAGCCTGCCCTAAGCTCCTACAGGTTTTACGCCTCACCGACATAGACCAGCTTCATAAGACACGCTCAATAGTGGGCGGGAGCTCCTACAAGATCTCCACGTGGGGCTGATACAGGGTGCAGAGGAGACTGGGGGGTGTGGGAGGGGGTACTGTTCCATCATTGCTTTCCTTTCTTCTCTCCTCTCTTCTTTCGAAGGCTCGTTGCCAGTTCTTATGTCTGAGCAAGCGATGAACTTCGCTAACGCATAGCCTGAGTCAAGCTCGAGAGATCGGAGATTATAGAGCATACCCTGGATGAGTAGCCTAATGTAGCCCTTAGCCCACGCTGCCTGCCTCCGGGTTGTTGGCTTACAGCTGTGTTAACTCCATAAGGCCGGTGCCTACACTGTTGGCTACTGACAATGTCTGAAATGTGATCTTTTCTTCTCTCGATATTGTGCCTTGATATAAACTAATAAAAAGAGTTATTCCATAAAAGTCCATTAGGGGCAAGTCCGTTAGCATAGAGCTAAAGTAATAAAGGAAATGAAAAATGGAAATGGTTTGGAAAAGAATGACTCAGTCCATCAGATACTGATTGTAGCATCAACAAGGCAGTTCAAAGTAAAAGATCGATTAGCATAGCATCCTCTTGCAGGGGAAAAATATGGCGCTGTACATTGCAGAAAAAAAAATCAAGTGGTGTTGCCCCTCCTTTGGGGTTTCTTCTTTTATAAAGTCTCTACCGATGTCCCAGTGATGTAGCATCACACCACCATTGAAAGACCATGATATGGTCAGAATCACGCAATGTCACTTGCGATACTTGAAAAATTGTGGGGTGTTTCCCATGCTAATCATGAGAAACAAGAGATTCAAAAGTCCATATAGGCCTAGCATTGATGGAAAAATAAATACAAAGTTGCACTTTATAGTGACAGCTGAAATTCTGTTCCCACAGGAATATTTCACTGTGAACACTGAAGAAACATTCAAGAATGTCAGGTGTGTATACATGTACATAACAAATAAAGCAACATTTCCCTAGTGCAAAATTAACCATTGTGTTAACTCAGGGGAAAGGTCAGCTCTAGAGAAAAAGCATTTCGAAAAGGCCTTTAAGTTAGCATCACATGTTTAAATGAACATGAGGTTTAAACCAATGTCACATATATTGAAATTAAATCAATTCATAAAACGATTTTGTAGAATATGCACCAGTCATAATTGCATGAAAATAGGTAGCTCTAGAAATACCCTACCACGCCAATTTTTCACAATATTCATATACATGGATATTTTCTCAATTCATACTACAAACATTGTTTTTACTTTTCCATAAACTCTAAAGTCTCTAGTATTACTATGCAAAATTTAAAGCTTGTACTTCATTTCTACACATTTTTGCACCAACTTTTCTAAATGGTGCATTATCAACAGACAGCATTTGAATCACTAGACCACCTTAATCGTATCAGTAAATGTTAATAAAGAACATTTTCACAAGGACTCCTATTAGCGCAACTCATTTATATATATATTAGTGTTTTTTGGTATGTATGTTTTCTCTATCTCACGATTTAAAGCACGCATTTACGGTGCCCTTACTAAACTTGTCTCTAATTCATGTGTCACTGTCTCTAACATATGCAAAGTGTACTTTCAGCTTTTCATGTTTTTAGTTCGCAAATGTGTTGTGCATCATGATTTCTAAAATCACTCTACATCAAGGCTATATTCAAAACCACTGCTCTGTGAAACGCCTCAAACAGTTCCAAAGGGTAGGAGGAGGTGCGATTGCATTACTAATGCATTTCAGTGTGGTAATGTGGGGACAAGCACTGAAATATGTTATTCTAATTCTAACCCTTGATGCATGGCACTTGGCAGGGCTACAATAAATCCTGCACACATTGGTGTTGAATTTTATTGGGTGCTAAAATTAACACTTTTGACACCGTGACACTCATAATCAAGGCCCAAGTATTATTTTCCTACTGAATGTCACTGTGCTTAAAAAAGTTCTCAAATGCTAAACTTGTAGATAACAATTCAGCTCCATTTTCCATTTTAGATAATGTTGGTAATGGCCATCTTTTGCGTGGCACCACCAGAGATTTTTGCCATGTCTGCTTTTACTGGCTGTAGAACTCTGTGCACTTTACGCGTGCTAGGCAGTGATAAACTGCCTCTGCTCCCCCTTTCAATATGAAGAAATTGGCAGCTCCCTAATTGGCATATATAGCTTACCTATAAGTTCCTTGCATATGTATGGTACCACAGTGTATCCAGGGCCTGTAAGTTAAATTTAACAAGTGGACTGCAGCACATATTGTGCCATCTATTACAGTGGCAATGCAAATATGACTGCAAGCCTGCCACCAGTTGCCTTTCTGTGCAGGTATAAGCTGCAAATTCGACTTGTAAAAATAACCCCTTTTGTCATGCCTAAATCCTGCTTTTAAATATTTATTAGTCTCTCCTAAGTTGGCTTACATACCCATAAGTCAGGGTGCATGATATGTAAAAGTAGGACAAGTAAAGTCTTAAAGTTAAACATGTTGGTACATTGATAAAAAGCCCCTCTAGCTATTCTCATTGTAGTAGGGGAAGCTGTTCCATAGCAAAGCATTGGGGTACAATACTAAATTTGATATTAGCTATTGCCACTTAAGAAGCCACTACAAAGTTCATATTTGGACGTTTTAAATAAATATTTAAGAACAGGCACTTTTTGAAAAGTTACATGTTGCCTGCCTAAAGTCTCTAGAAGCCCATTTGCATGAATTTTCCACTGTCACCCAGGAGCTGAATAGCTCCTCTGATGAGGAATTAACTTGCTCCTAGAGCTGAGACAAAGGCCTTGGATGTTGGGAGGTGTTTTCTTTCTCTGGAAGGCTGACCATCTGGGCTGTGCCCAGGACCTAAATTCACTTCATAGGGGCCTACCCTGTCACAAGCAGATGTTAACACCTGGAACTGCCCCCTTCCTTTGTCCCTTTAGCCCAGGCAGGCACCAGACCCATTGGCAAAGGAGCTGCCCAGAGAACCACTTTTCGGTGAACACAGAAAGGAGGGTGTTCATTTCTACGGGTGCACTTCTAGGGTGGGCACAGGAGCTCTGCACATGAGAGGAAAGGTTGGTTTTAGACAGAGAAGGCACTATGAGATTGGTTGCATTACAACACACAGGAGGTGCTTAAAACGTGGTTAGGATCATCCCTGGGAACTTTTAAACCTTGGATCAGTAGTGGCAAGGAGTTCCCCCACCAACAGGCTTGCACTGGCATAACTGTGGCACTCAGAGTACCCTCCTCAGATCATTTCTGGGTCTGTGGAAGAAATAAAGAGGACTAGGCCTGCTGTCTGGCATGAGTAGAGCCCTGGAGACTGGATCTGCTCTTGCTCTTTTACCCAGGATAAAGAAGTGTTCTCCACAGGTCATAAGGTTGACCTCCTGTTTGGCTACAGGGATACAACAAATTTCAAGAGGCCTTTTCCTGCACTTCCAGTTGAACAGTTCTAATTGGACTTTCCCTGGAACCTGAGTGCTGGAGCAAGTCTTGACCCCAAGTTCCGTACCCAAGGTCCTGAACCCTTCTTAGGTGGTGTCAAAATATACTCGTCCATACAAATCTTAAAACCTGGGACTTAGAAACTTTTTGCCAACTTTTGCTCTGAGAACTACCGTGGGATTGGGATCAACCTGCCAATCCAGTCTGACGAAGGTGTATTGACCTTGGGCCAAAGATTCAGGTAGCTTCCATTACATTCTTCTCTACAGCAGCAAATCTATTTTAGCAGTACCTCTCAGAGAAGGTATCTGGCTGTGTGGAGCAATCTTTGGCTACAGGCTGCAGCCTTACCCCACTGTAGGAATCTGAGCTACAAAAAGTGACTAAGTCTGAAGGTAGAGCACTTCACCGGGCAAAGGCACCAAATGTTTCCGGCCAGCAAGGGACATTTTCTGGGCATGAAATTCAAATTTACCCCATTCGTGGGTTTCCTTCCAAAAGTCAACATCATCACTGAGACCTCAGTCAGTGACTATCTGACAGCATGGATCCCTCTTCGGTTGTAGCCTGCTGCCTTGCCCCGCTGAGAATTTTTGACCTCCACTTCAGAAACTAAGCCCAAAAGTAAAACTCTTTACCGGGATGAATGTGGTCCTTATACCTGGCCTGCACTGCATCGTGGTTGACCTTAAACCTTACTCTAGTCCAAGTCAAGCGCCACCAGATGATCGCAGTTGATGCTGAGCACTTTTTGGTGGTACTTTGAACTTTAAACGTAAAAGAATCCTAAATCCAGTTCTACTTATTGGATTTTTGTTGTTTTGGTGCCATATCATTTATTTAAATTTACTCCATTTCTCTAGATTGAGTTGTATTTTGACTTTATTACTGTTTGAGTACTGCAAAAATACTTTACACATTGTCTTTAAGTTAAGCCTGCCTGCCATGTGCTATAGTGAGAATGCTCTGGGCCATTTCTTCCAATTCAACTCTGGTCAATTGACCTTTGTAGTAGCCTGAGAAGAAGAGGGGCTAGTGACAATTTAAATCTCAAAATACAGTGTGATCATTAGGACCACTCAATAAAAATCTGAATCAGTAACTTGAAGTCAATAAGGTTTATTACAAATTCAAAGCCAGACTGATATATAAATCAATCTCAAAAACATAGAATAAAAGTATAAAATAACTAAAGGGAGACTAAAAAATCTTACAATATTGGTCCTCAACAGCAGAAAACATATAAGGATCTCAGTAGCGGCAATACAAAAAATAAGGAAAATAATTTGATGACTGGTCGAATAGTTTTGATACTTCTCCCCATACATGGAAACGATTTGCAGCATCTACTAAACACTACACTAACCTAAGGATAGGAGAAACCCTATTGAATCAAGATAGCAAGAAAGGTGTCAGCATCAGAACCTCTGTAGAAGTTCTAAAAGTAAAGAGTCGTGTATAGCATGAAGCCACACAATCAGAGATGTCAAGAGAGGTCCGTACCTCTCTAAGTCTAAAGGAAATCTGACTAAACCCCGGGCTGGTTCACTAACTGTCATGCACAAAGAACATTTGAGAGAACATGATCTTATACATATCATAATATGTTTTCCAGTTCCCAGAAACGAACTTTGCACCTTGAACAATGCTCCCATATTCCACTCTCTGCTTCCAAAGCGTCCTTGGTTTCTCCCTTCGTCTGATAGTACCAACTGGTAACACTCCCGTTGTTCTTCTTTAAAATCATTTGACCTTGCCAGTTTTTCCTTCCCTCTCTATCTCTGAAATACAATATGCTTTTCACTAACTATTAAATGTCTTTGGTCTGCACCTGCAGAGGAGAAAAACATGCATAAAAACAACTTTCACTTTAGTATTAACTGTCTCGACTGTAAGCTTAATGTCCAAAATCACACTAACTTAACATTTCTCTTTAAAACATATTAATCTACAACCTACATATAATCCAATAAATGAAATCTTTAATAATGAATCAAGCTATATCGTGCTATACTCATATATGTGGCACCGTAACGAATACATGTAATTTTAACCAAAAACAACAACTGGTCACAGTTTAGAGGGGAAAGCATTAAACACATATGATGTATTCTCACTAACCCCTGACGAATGCACTGCATTAAATGCATTTTAGCCCACCACCTTACAATCTAATTCTATAAAAGATTAATATCAGCAGTCCATATATTTCTGAAAAGAAAAACATTAATATGCACACACATATGTCAAAACATGCAATAGATGCTCTTATATACCTTTGGTGCACCATATCTCTTTAGTAATACATGAGTACATAAGGCTGAATGTAAATAAATATGTGGCCTAGCCAAACATAAAAGAATGAAACCAAAATGATGCTACTCCAATAGCTAGTGTTGAGCTCAGGTTAATTTAGTGATTTTAGTGGTTCACCCTGAAAAGGATTATGGTTATTATATGTGGTGCATACTCATCCGCCTCAACTAATAGCCTAGTTTCTTACAGATAGTTTTGAGTACAGTGAAAATGATCTCACTATAAGGAGAAAATATTTTACCTAAGTTGAAAACCAATTTAGCTCAGGTGAAGTCAAAGGTAAAACAGGAAATGATATAACCTTTGCGAAAGGCTAAAATCCAAATAATTGCAATTGTTTCACTGGCTGACAAAATGAAAAACCCATTATAATCCCCTTGCTAGAACCACCTTTACAGACAGCTGAAATGAGAGACACGTTTTACATATTGTTTTCTTGGGCTCTGACAGTAGAAAACACTGACGGTTATGTAAATTGATCATGGCCATGCTTCATTCCACATCTTTTAAAAAAAAAAATTCAGCTAGAATCTACAGAATCTATAAGTTTGTGGGTGGTATCAACAAGCCTGAAGTGCAAAACAAGTGTAAAAGTAAAGAAAGCCCTGCCATAAAGAATGATTGGGCTTCCTCTGAGATGACAACCGGAGACAGCTTAATTGTAGATGTCAGCCAAAGAAGCAGTGATTGACAGTGGCAGGCCATACTGGGAAGTAACAATGAAAGGAAACAACAACAAAATGTATTCATGCTGTGTACTTATGAACTGAGATTTGTAACATCAACTTAATTCAAACAAAGGTGTATTTGATTACGGTAACAAAGAAGAGCTAAAGCTGTATGAGCAGATTGCAAGGAGCACATGAACATGTATTGATGGAAAGGAAGGAGAAAGAGAGGAGAGAATGTGGCCTAACGGCTAGGGTGGTGGACCTTGGAGCTGGGGAACCGGGTTTGAGTCTCGACAGGGACGCTCAACATTCTGTGATTCTGGGCAAATCACTTAATCTCCCCGTGACTAGCAAAAAAGAATGCCTCCGTATGTAACCTAACTGGTGCTCGTGTAAAGCGCTCTGATACCTCCGGGTCTAGTTAGCGCTATATAAAACTCCACACACAAAAAAAAAAAACAGAGGGAGACACCAATAACATTTACCAGCTCTACCTACCACCTGGAAACTGACAGAGGCCACCACAGACTGCAGCAATCAGAGTATCAAGTCTCCCTCAGCTTCTTGATGTAAGTGATGCTTGCACAGTCCACATTTGCACAAAACTCTCTAGGATCGAGTCAATTTAGATGAATCAAGTTTAAGTGCCATTTATCTTGATTTGCCAAATGGTGAAAAAATTATTAAAGATGCAAGTAATGCATTTCCTCTGAGTGTTATGTACCCCCAAACTACTGAGCCATGAAGTTCAGTGATCAATGATACAATGTAGAGGAAGATGGTGGTAGTTCAACACTGGCATGGTAGAGGATCACAGTCTTCAAACAGTCTAGCTGGACATTTATGATCTGTGCTACCTTTCATTCGCTCTCATTTTATTTAGGATGCGTAAGGGCTGTGACAGCTTACAGCTGTCCTGTTGCTCTCTTGCAAATGCAAAGAAAGCGGCATGGGCAAGGCATTGTTTCACCCACAGAGCCATCGTCAAACAACCACAGAGCCACTATCATATCCTCCCATACACACCAACAGACTCAAACTAACCATCAAATCCACCAATCTGCGATCATATGTCCACACACCAACCATCATACTCACACACATCCAACATCAAAGAGCAAAACCCACACCATCAAATGACCAAACACTTGTCATCATTATGACCACAAAGCAACCAGTATATACCCATTCTACACTATCATATGTCAACACACCATGTCTAGATGCCCATATACACACTGTCATACACCCAAACATTCACCAGATACCCACATACCCACAATCAGATGTCCACACAGTCACTATTATATACCCACACAGCCATCATCATACATCCCACTGCCACCAACATACACCCCCATTCCCATCGTCTCATGTCCACACACATCATACTCCTGTACAGCAACCATTATACACATATACAGCCATCAACCACTCACCCAACCACCATCATACAGACCATCACATTGTCACACACCGTAACACAGCTACAAAGGAGCCACCATTATATATCCACATACCCACACTCAGTGGTGCATACAATCAGCATCATATGCTGACACAAACATAATCATATGCCCATAAACCCACCATTACAAGCCCACGTAACCACTGTCATTCACCTACATGCCCACTATCCCACACCCAAACATATACCATTCAGTCGACCACACACCCAGCATCAGACATACACTCATAACATTGTATGTTGACACCTACCATTAGGCACCCTCACAATGACACCCACATGTTATGTTATTTGTAGATCTGTAGAGCGCACTATGATCTGGGAGGGTATCCTGTGCTGAGCAGGTGTGAGTCCAGCCACACCTAGTGCCTAGTGGGACTACTCAAAATGCCAAGTCTTCAGCTTCTTGTGGAATTCAAGGAGTGAGGAGGAAGCTCCTATGTGTAGCAGCAGGTTGCCTTACGCTTAAGGAGAAGGATGTAGGAGAAGGCTTGACCTCCAGATCTGGTTTTCCATATGTGAGGGATGTGTGCAGATGTGTCTGGAAAGTTTGTGAAAGAAGATGCGATAGCTGAGTTATACTGTCCGGGTGTTATATAGTGCCTTGAAAGTGTGGGAGTGAAGTTTGAATTGTGCACGTTTTTGAACTGGGAACCAGCGGAGTTCTCACTTTTATGTCACCGGCTCAAAATCATACTTCAAACAGCCACCCTCATATATTCTCTTACTATCATATGCAAACACACCCACCATAGCGTGACCACACAACCATTGCAGTAGCATTATTACTACCATCATATGCCCACATACATACTATTATATACAAAATCACAAACCTAGGAAAAACAAGAAAAATTTATTCTTTAAAAGTTTGAAATGGAAAGAGAGTTGAGGTGATTAATAGATTGTCAGTGACTGTGGCACTACACCTAAAAAGACAAGATATTCAAATGTTAAGGTATTACTTGAACGTAATCTCCTACCACCCAACATACTAGGAGAACCTTAACTCCCACCATTACAATATTCCATTTTGAACTTGATAATTTTTTTCTCGATAGAAAATAACACAATACCTATTGTGAAATATACTAAAGAAAATGTGCCCTAATTGCCCTGTTGTGTCTGCTGTGTACTCTCATGGTTGCATGCAAAGGGTTAGTTAGAATGTTGTTGTGTTTGGTGCGTGGTGTGTTATGAATTTCAGCAACAGTAGGTGAGCAGGCAAAATATTTGGGGGAAGACCACCCTAAGGGCTTTGAGGTCTAACAACTCATATGTGGATTTAAGATTTAAGAAACATGAAATGCCCACCTTCCATTGACCAATGCAGCAATAGAATTATTTATTGTACCCACACCAAAAATACAAGTAGATATACAGCTGTTTTGTGCACATACCAGTAAAGGACTGATAAAGGGCAAAATATAAAATGTTACCCATTGGCCAAGAAATAATTTGATACATGTAATATTTGAACAACTTATGTAAAGAAATACTGAATTATTTCTCAATGGACCTGCTTCACCTCCTTCGTCAACCATGTTGTGATTGTGCCCACCCTTATCTTCCATGGGTATGCTACAATACTCAGGGGAGGAATGTAATGTCTGGTTGCTATGTTATGCAACATGTAAAGATGCGGCAGACTTTCTCTGGTAATAGAGCAGACTTTCACCGCCACCACAACCTCCAGGGGGCAACGCGGCTGGAGCCGCGCATCATTTTCGTGCCAGCCGGCGCTTAAAGCTTCACTCGGGCTCCCGCAGCGCGGAATGCCCGTCAGACTTTCACCGCCACCACAACCTCCAGGGGGCAACGCGGCTGGAGCCGCGCATCATTTTCGCGCCAGCCTGCGCTTAAAGCTTCACTCAAGCTCCCGCAGCGAGGGACGCGCGCGGGCGAAGCCCGGGCCAAGGGCGGGCCCGTCCACGCCCGTCGGAGCCCGGAGGAGGCTGGGCTGGGCTTACCCTCTTCCATTCGATGAGCGAAGTATAAGGCTTTCTCAAGGTATTGTTTGCTTTAGTCCCTTTTCCGCCTTCTTTCATTGGTGTTTTTGTTTTAACTTCACTGTTGAACCCCGTCCACTATACTTGGTAGCCCTATATTGGAGAATTGAACTGAACTGAAATGAGTAAAAGGAAGCCTGCCAAGGAAAAGCAGGGGGCGGGACATGTTGGGACGCTTGATGCATTTTTGACGAGGGCTGAATCTGTACTTGCCCATGAAATAGAATTAACAGAGCGGAGGCTCTCTTTGGACTCTTTAATTGCCCAAAAACGTTCTTCCCTGGGTGGGACACCCTTAATCATTGATCGTATAACCTCTGAGGAACCTACAGGAGAACCAAGCCACACTATAGCTGCAGCGACGAATAAGACTTTATCCCCAGATGTTATAACTGTAACACTTGAACAACCGACTGAAAGTAGTGCCGCTGATCAAAGGTCTAGGAAAAGGAAGGGCGGTGGCCCATTGAGACAAAAAACGCTGAAAAGAGCTTGTACTGAAAAGCGGACTGGGGGTGAGAACTCTGATTCGACTTTGCCTACTCATCCAAGATCTACCAGATCTACTAGATCAACAAAGCAGAAGGATGTAACTATTATCGAAACGGATTTGGTGAATGATTTTGATTTGCTAAAAAGAATTGAGAGTATGATGATTGTGCTTTTAAACCCTATCGTTGATAGACTAACTCAGATAGAGGAGAAATTGTCTACCTTGGAGGCAACTTACCAATTAAGTCAGGTCCCTCAAAATATTGCTGAACCGATAGAAGATCTGAGGCCTACCTTACTGTCAGATGGATTATCATCGTTAGGCCCTTCACTGGCACCAGAAGATGTACGCCAAGAAATAGGAAGTTATGAAGCTAGGCAAGGAAAAGGGTCTAATTTATTGGGTGTCGCATGCCAGCGCCTAAATAATTTGAGTACATATAATAATAACCTCCACCCCCCAACCCACTCAGGTATAGTAAGAACTGGCATTCCCAGACAAAGGGACCTAATAGGCCTAGAAACACTTGTTCGGATATTAATCAGCCTATTGCCACCTCCCAGATAGAGGTGGGAGCTGTGGTGTCTAGTTCTGGGAGGGGGGCCTCTGATTTCCAGGCACTATCTGAAAAATCAAAGGAGAGGTTAGATCTTCCCCCAGCTGCTTGCCCATATGTCATAATTTTAGCAAATGTTCCAGAATTGAAGTCGAACGCTGTAGAATCTACGGAACAGCTAATTCATAAGTGTCAACACTGGTTATCCAACTGTATAGGCGAAAACCTTAATGTCCAAAAACACATTATTATGGCTAGAAGGATTAACCGGCTAGGAAGAACTCCTAAGTCTATCAAAGGTGATTGCATTGTACTAAACTTTGACAATCATCATGTAGTGGGCGAGATATTACCTATACTGCCGTCTACTCCGTCATTCTATTCTGAAATTTATGCTCTCCCACTTGGGTTCTTTTATAAGCCTTACAGCATTTCACATTTCCTGAGGCCCACAGCTCCTAACCCCCAGAATCCATTTTATTATCGGTTTAATCAGTCTGTTCCTTCTTTGGTTTCACCTTTACCTCTCACTAATAGATTTGCCGCATTGGAAGGCATGCCGACATGTGATTGACTGGATGAACCGAGTATTTTGATTAAGGGTGATAGCAATGAACAGAATATTAAGGCTAATGGTGATGGTAATGAAGAGAGTATTACGCTTGATGGGGATGGTGATGAACAGAGTACTATGGTCAATGGTGATGGTGAAAATCAAACATTAGATGATTCACCAATGACTATTTCCTCAGCTGTAATTTCGCAAAAAGAAACAAATTTAGAGAGCGGAAGTCTGAATTTGCCCCTAACATCGATGCAACAAGAGAATATCTTAGGGGCCGCTGTGGTAATGACATGGAATATTGCTGGTTATAACCAGAAAAGAACAAATCCTGAGTGGTTAGCCTTACTAACATTTAAAGACATAATATGTTTGCAGGAGACATGGGAAGTTGAACCAATACATATAAATGGGTATAGATCATTTCATACTATCCCATCGCCAGCTGGGCGTGCTAAAGGTGGATTATTGACTTTACTTTCTAATGCCCTCCCACTCAAAGTAAAGTTCTGTTTAAATACATCACCAAACTATCATGTCATTCTACTAGAGTATTGTGTAGACCAACATTGGCTCCTTATTAATTTTTATAACAACAACTTTGGAACCAATTTACCAGCAGTATTAGTCTCTATTGTAAGAGATATTGAACTTGTGCAAAATAAATGCACTAAGCTCTGTAATATAATCTGGCTTGGGGACTTTAACGCTCACCCCTGTGATAAGATGGACTCTCTAGCCTGTGGAATTCTGGATGATGATGGAGAAAGTTTATCCCATTTTAGCCACTCAGAGTATGGTAATGCTCTAAATAGACTGCTAATGATAAATAATTTGGTACTTCTTAATGTGACTGATAATCGAACTGATCAGTTAGGATATACTTTTTTTAATCACTCTTTTTCCTCTACCCTTGATTATGTTTTGGTCTCAGACCCTATAAAAGGCCTATTCTCCGACTTTGAGATAAACCTCTGTGCTTTTAGTGACCATGCTGCTATAACCTTCCTTATTCCCTCCTTAATGAGAAATGAAACTAGTTTTAAACTAAATGTAACACCAGTTATTGCAAGGACAAATGGAATTGCTCTGAAGTGGGAGAAAGTAGATACTAGGAGGTTTCTAATAAATTTAGTCTCCAGTAAATCCGAAGAGATAATGACATGCTTAGTTCCTACTCTTAATGATGACATGGTCACAGCTTTTGAGTCATAATGACATGCTTAGTTCCTACTCTTAATGATGACATGGTCACAGCTTTTGAGTCAATTTTATTGGAGGTAGAAAATAACTTAGCTCATACTATACGCAATGCCCAGCGTAAGAATTTTAGATGGTTTGATGATGCCTGTGACAAGGCCCTAAAAGATCTTCATTTGGCCTTGAAATCCAAACCTCGCAACTTATCTTTGGTTAGGTTACTGCGACAGGCATATAAAAAAGCTAGGATTCTGAGATTGAACTCTCTAAAAGAAGAGTGGTGGGAAAATTTGCAAAAGGCTGCCTTATTAAAATGCTCGCAAGCCTTTTGGTCTGTTATTAATGCGCCTTTCTTAAAAGACGAACATTCTATCTCATTGGATAATCACGTTGAACAGGGAGATTGGGTCACACATTTTACAAGGGTGTTTGGATCTAATGAGTTGACAACTCCCCAAGTTACCTCTGCTACGCTAACCGGGGCGAGGGAGATGGTCAAATTTACACTGGAAGGAACTAAGCTTGCTCTAAACCAGTGTAAACGTGCAAAGGCACCAGGACCTGACGGTGTCCCAATTGACCTGTTTCTGGATAACCAAGATCTTTGGGGCCCTCTTTTAACCAATGTTTTAATAAGATTGTCCACACTGGTGCTCCCTTATCATGGAAAACAACAGTAATTGTGCCTATTTATAAAAAGGGGGATAGGTCAATCCCGAAAAACTACCGGCCAATATCCCTGTTAGATACCATTGCAAAATTAATGGGACGTCTGCTTTTAAACAGGCTTGAGGAATGGGCCCTGGAAAAAAACATTATAATCCCCTGCCATTTTGGCTTTAGAAAGGGGAAAGGCACTGTGGATCAGTGCCTGAACCTAAGCTTAATAATAGCAAAATATACTGCAGCCAAAAAGGGTCACTTGTATCTTGCCTTCATGGATCTGTCAGCAGCCTTTGACTGTGTGGCACAGTCTAGGCTCTGGCAGATCATGGAGGCAATGGGGATTGACATACAATTGATTAATATTATCCGCAATTTATATTCAGGTGCCTCAGCCTGTGTTCGATATGGAATGGGAGGAGAATGCACAACATACTTTAAAATCACTAGAGGGGTGAGACAGGGGTGCGTTTTGGCCCCTTTTTTATTCGCACTATATACCAACAATGTCGAAACTGCTCTCCTGGGTGCCACTCCTGATGTCCCTTACATCAATTCCCTGCAGGTCCCAATATTACTATACGCGGACGACGCAGTCATTCTAGCCCGCACCAGTAATGCACTGTGACGCTTAGTGGTAGAATACACAAAATTCATTAATAAGTTGGACATGAAAATTAATTATTCAAAGTCGTTTGTCTTAGTGGCAGGGACAAAGCAGCGGAAACAACCACAAATTTCTGTTGAAGGAAGTAAGCTGGGAGTTGTGGATTCTTTTAACTATTTGGGGATCATGTTTGATCGACAATCTAATTGGCTAACTATGGTTGCAAATAGGGCATTGCAAATGGAAAGAAACATTGGAGCACTTTTTAAATTTATAAAAAAAACTGGCTCAAAACCAATAGAAGCAATAAAGACAATTTATGAGGCAAAAACGGTATCAGTCGCTACTTATGGAGCAGCCATCTGGGGGATAAGAGATTGTTCTCGATTGCAATGTATAGAAGACACCTTTTAAAAAAGTTAGTCTCTTTACCAAAGTCATGCTCGAATTTTATTTGTCATATGGAATTGAATGTTCCCTACATAACTGATAAAATCCGTATGGCACCGATTTTAATGTGGCATTCAGTGTGGCGGAAGGAGACTCTTTCTCTGACAAGAGATATAATTAATGATATTTTGAAACTAGATGGTGTGGGTAATGTCGCCTGGCTACATTATGTTGAATCCACATTAAAAGCTGCAGGGCTATACTATTTATTTACTGAACCTATGTTATGCCAGTCTATTTCTAAAAAGATTTAAAAACCCACTTACTCTCTAGCTTACAAGTGAAAAGAGATTCTACAAATAGTAAGCTATCAACAGTTTAAGAGCATTTCTGGCGACCCGAGTATTCTGCAAATGGACATGAACTTAACTTATTTATCATTTGTGACTAATTTGCAACATCGGTACATATTGGTGAGATTCTGACTAGGTTACATCCCCTTGATGTTGAGTCTCCCATCTAATACTTACGTAGCTTCTGATCTTCCATTTTGCTCATGTGGCCATCGATCTGCCCAGGATGACTTGCACATTTTGTTCTTCTGTAAATTTTATTGCGATGAGAGAAAAAGGTTTATTGTCCCTTTGCTACGTAAAATGAATTTTACACAATGTCGCGTGGCCCTTTATTTTTTACAGGGATTATCTGATTGTTTTACTTGCTTTACTGTAGCCTCTTTCTTGTTATCAGTTTTAAAAAGGAAAGAAAGAAAGAGATGCTTAATCTGATGTTTTATCGTTTTATACTCAATATATGAACTGATCTTAGATTTGTTATAATGTTAGTATGTTTTTATGAATTATATTGTTCCCGCTCAATGAGTTTGATGTACTTTATTAAGTATTTGCTGCTGGAAATTTGTAATTATTGTATTTTTAACTATATGTAGTATTGAATACATTTTTATGTATAGTATACTTTTATGCCTTCATCGTGATGGCGAAATAAAGTTATTCTGACTGACTGGCAGATCACCTCCTGAACCATGAAGACTGCAGAATCTTCTCTTTTATAGGCCAAAGGTCCTCCCTATTGTACTCCTGGTTGGTATGTGGGAGGCATTGTGCTTAGATACTGGTGCATTGAGTGTATATAAAACTAGAATCATCAACCATGCCATCAATGGATATGCACTGTTTCCTGTAAAGTGCAAAACATATCGCAGAAACATTGATGGAGTAGATCAGCTTTCGATACCTGAACATCTGTTCTCGAGCACGAGGTGCTACAATGCGAATGAGAGTACAATCAATGGCTCCAGCGATGTTTAGAAACCCACTGATACCAGAGAATGCACTCTTTACATTTGGTTAGTGCACTTGCAGTTTTAGGGAAGAAGATGAAACACTGCATATGTTTCAACATAGCACTGATTACTTGCTGCAACATTTTACTGAAGGTAGACTGAGAGAGTTCAGAAGCCATGGCAACAATTCCTTGAAAGTAACCAGTTGCACAGCAGTGCAACACTGACAACAATTCAACCAGTGGAGGGCCAGAGGTTCTAATGTTAATATTGGTCTCAAAATCATACTTTATAAGGTCATGTATGAATAATATTGTGTGAGAATGTGTTTATCTGACACTGCAAACAGATCAACTCTACTTCTGTAGATGAGGTGCTTGAATCTTCTTCTAGTTTGATGTGCATCATGGTATTCTACATCCTGCCAAGGACCAGGTGCAGATTGAATAGGCACTTGTGTCTGTACAAGCCGTAAAACGTTGTTCCACAAAGATGCTCTTATTGCTCCCATTTTGATACACATATGTATTCTATGATAAAATACACATATAGGAAAGATATAACTAGTTTCTCCAGCTGAAATGGCCACAATCCTTGTCAGTGATGTAAAATAAAGTTTCAAACTCCAGCTTCTGCCTCTGAGGAAAGTACCTCCAACATTATCACATAAAAACTAGATGTAACTGGGATCACAACTAGCTTCATAACAACTCATATGAGGTAAAAACCAACAGCAGTGGTAACCATAGAATTCTGGAGATTAACATGTTAGTGGAGGAAATGTATTTATGTCCAATAATTTTGGAATAAAGGGCAGTCTAATTATATTTTTAAGGAACAAAATAGCATGCATATACCAATTCTGGCAGGAATATTTCAGGCTCCAAAAATGGATTTTACTCCACATTAACATACACATCAAAATCACCACCACAGCCATCTAAATAAGGAATAGTGGTCATCCAGGTAGGTATCTTGTAAGGAAATAAGCTGATAGTATTAAATACAATTGACTCACTCATTATTAGTAAATTTGACCCACAATATTACAAGTTCTGAGTTCAATGTAAAAACAAAAAACAAGGATTGCTCATCTTAAGTGTACAATTACATTTATGAACAAACCCCTAAGTTAAAATCTCCACACACAAAGCAACATCTACAGGTAGTAAATGTAACTCCTATAGGGATTCTAGGGAAGATGGATCTGTTATTCGTAAAGCATGCAAGTCTAGAACAAAAAGTAAAATGCTTCTTTGGCATATTTCATGAGATAAAATAGAGAAAATCTACAAAATAAGCTCAGAGAGACCACCTGAATCTTCAAGGCAGCACAGGGAACGTGGCTAATATGTTCCAATAAATATCTTAACTTGTTAGGCTGCCGGAAATTAATCATCACACAGTCATCTTTCATCTTAGTTGCCTATCCAGCTAAATTAACTACTGTGACCACCATTTATTTTGTCATATTCTAAAATATTCATAAATTGTTTTTATATTGAAACTCATAGACATTTGATAAACATACATGAAAAACAATACCAGCATTTTTTCTTTAACTCACATTAATATCCCACAAAACAATTAAGGAAAATCATGACTTACATATGTGAGAAACATCATCAACCTATTTACACCTGTGTGTAAACCTAATCAACCTTGTATCCTGGTTCTGAATTGAATAGCCCACTGGGAGCCACACTAATTTAATCATTCCCCTAGCTCCTATCAGTTGGGCAAAACCAGAAGCGTGACAAAAAAATACCTTGAAATCAATTAATAGTGACAGGGATATAGTCTTTACATAATTTCAACTTAATCATATTACCTGTACACCAGTTATGTCTTAGAAACACGTTCTCTGGTGTGCAACACTGCCGACGCGTTTCAAACCCTAATTAATTTGGGGGTTCTCCTCAGGACCCAGCACAACTGGATACTATAAAAGTAAAAAAACATAATAATATGTTTTAGTGTTTTGTAATTTCTGTGTGTGAGGGTTAACAGTAAAGTCTGTCACCCAAACTGTTTACCTTAATTGTACTGCAGAACCGATAGTATGGTCCTCCCAATCTTCTTTCTGTGTGAATGTCCCAATAGTTTCTATAAAACAAACATTTTTTTTTTTTTATTAAATAAGTGGCTGAGTTGTAAAAACCTTAGTTAATAATCAGGACAAACTCTCATGCACTCACTTAAATGTAGTAGTGTACAGCCAACTGGTCATTGGTGGGTTGCATCTATTAGGGAAAATTGATTTCAAGGAGATCTGCAAATATATGCTTATGCCAATGAGTATTCAAGCAAGTGAATCTTTTGATAAAGCTGAACACAGATGAACTTAAACATATTGGTGTCCACTGACTATCGCTGGTAGCATTTAGAGTGGCTGCGTTATGAACTCCTGTTGACTTATGTCTAATATGAACAGGCGAAGCAGTTCTAATTCATGTTTCCAAATGTCTTTGTAAAGAAATCCTAATCAGACTGGGAGCAACACTCCTCTACATTGTTGTGAATACATGATGTCACAGAGAACACCACTAAACTACATTATTGCAAGACCCAGCTTCAGCCTCGTAGTTTTCCTGCATGCTTGACCAGAGTGATAACATATCTCGCACATGCCAAACAAAAATGCTTACTTCTCTTCACGCTTTAAACGCTTATGAATTCTTCATTTAACCAATTAACCCTTCATGGAAGTGGCCATTCGTCTGTTAATTCTTCCTGAAACCCAAACATGAGTGTTGTTGGTTCTCCTGTGTAAAAGCAGCAGTGTCGATAATCACAGTATAAGCCAAACATTCTGAGACGCACTGCTTACTTTATTGAGTAGATTTTCTCTGCGCAACTTTCCAGGCTCTGTTAGGAACGAAGTTTAGGCAATTTCCTTGGGGCTGGCTTTCACTTATTTGAAAGTTCACCTCTCTCCTCCCTGTTGTGAATTATGATCAATCACGTCTGTGGGTATGTCTAATTACGGAACATTTTCTTATTCTCACAGCCCAACAGCATTATGGACATCTGGGGGCATATTATCAAGGGCAGTATCGCCACTTTAGCGGCACTTTTTGCCGATAAAGCGGCGATATTTTTATCGCCCTATTACCAAGCTGTCGCTAACAGCTGTTAGCGACAGCTTAATGGCGATAGCGGCAGTTTTGTTGCCGCTTTGCATGTCAGCGATAATTATCGCTAATGACATGCAAAGTAGGCATTCCCAACTAAAAGCAACTGCAAACAGTCGCAAACACAACTTCCCCCTATTATCAATGCCCGCGAAGCGATAAAAAAAGTCGCGCTAACCGCGATTATCGCTGGAATTTAACACCTGCTAAAAACTTGACTTACCTATTTTCTCAATGGGAGGTGGATTGTGAGGCTAAGTCCACCATGGCCTATCATCAAGGATTCCCCTATCGCTGGTGTTTTATCGCAGGATTTCCTGCGATATTCTCGCATTTCGCCGCTATCGCTGGATTTTTTATCGCCTTGGAGATAAGCGTTGCTAATAATGCGCTATCTCGGCGATGAAATCCAGCGATAGCCGGCGATAAAAAAAACAGCGCTAAGCGCACTTTGCGATAATTATCGCAAATCGTTGCTAATATGCCCCGTAGTGTATAAAATCTGATTAGTGGTAGTAACGAATGCAAAAACTGCAATGGAATAAAATAAATTGAATTTTCCACATGACTTCTTAATCAGAATGAAGTGGCCATAACAATCATTCGAATCAAACAATGGACTAATCTGTACTCTCTTGATATTCACATGAGGTCTATAGATATTCAAGATTCTGAAACGCTCATCCAGGACACAGAACTCAAAAATCCTGATACCTAGGTCGAACTGAATTTTTTTGAATCCTTGTGAATTTCTCATAAACTTTGGAGTTCGCTCATCTCATTCAAACCTTCTATTACTGTACTAAATTGTAATGTAAGGTAAGCTTCTTTTCTCATCAGTCGCCTCTCCAAGTCTCCCCCTCTTCGGTCTGGTGGTACAACTGCCAGCATTGTCCATTGGAAAACATTTTCAGAGTGATGATTCTCTAACAAATGGTTGACTAGTGGGGGCAGTAATGACTTTGCGCCTAATGCGAGACATTTGTTGTGTGATTCTCTATCTCATTTCTTGGTTGTTTATCCTTATATAGAGTTTGTTGCATGGGCAGTTGATTACATATATTACGTTCTTATTTTGCAATTAGAGAAATCAGTATGTCTCCATTTAACATCTTTATGGACACATTCTGTACCTTTGATGACTTGGTTGCAGCATGTGCATGTGCCACATTTATGATGTCCTTCTACTGGTGCCAAATTCCACATTTGTCTCAAATTACTTTTGAGTGTGCATGGTGATGTGTATGCTCGTACTACTTGACTTCCTATATTATGATCTTTCTTCAAGGCGAACAAAGGCACCTAAAATGACTTATCCAATTTAGAAATCAGATGGCAATTTTTCAGGACAATTTTCTTAAAATGATATGTCTTTGGGCAAAATGTTAACACACAAACCAGCCGGTCTGTGATCTTTTTATCTTTTTTGGTCAACAATGTTTCACATGAAGTCCACCACGCTCTCTTCATGGAATTCTTCAACAGTCTTTTTGGGTAGCCATGTTCTTTCAATCTACTCAATAGATTCTGTGCATGATGGAAATATTCTTCTTTTCAGAACAATTCTGTCTTATTCTTAAAAACTTCCCATGGGTCAAGTTGTCTCAGAGTCTGCGAGGGTGGTCGCTCGAATACTGGAGAGCCTTATTGCGGTCAGTTGGTTTAGTATGTAGTGTGGTTTTCAACATCCCATTCCGAGCAACTATTTCCCCCTCCAAAAACGTGATGGTTTCACTGCTGCTATTGAAACTGAATTTTATGTTTTCTGACCTGTTATTTAGCCAGTTAAAAACCGGTTGAGGGAATCTTCTTGGCCTGTCCAAATGCAAAAAATATCATCAATATATCTCAACCATTTTGAGATGTGTTGGACATAAGGGTTATTCTGATAAACAAAACATTCCTTGAATTGGGCCATATAAATTACAACCAATTCTGGAGCAAAGGGACAACACATGGCAGTCCTTTTCACTTGTATAAAGACCTCCTCTCCAAATTTAAAGTATTTTTTCTTGAGGGCGAATTGTGCCAACTCTAAGATGAATTCAGTAGGGACTTGATATGGCCTTTGTCTTTTTTCAAGATATGTCTCAATGGCCTCAAGTCATTCCTCTTGTAGTATCTGAGTAGAAAGCGACACCCCATCTAAGGTGACTAGTTTCTGGATGTCAGGGCTGAATTCAAGATCTTCTATAATATTAATGAAATCCATAGTATCTCTCAGATATGATAGAACATGCAGTATGAAGGGCTTTAAAAAGACATCCACATATTTGGCAATAGGTCCTAATACTGAGTAACAGACAGACACTATGAGGCATCCAGGAGGAGTCGCATCATTAGTTTTTCTCATGTAGCTTAGGAAGTAAATACAGGACAGGCATCCAAGAATTAGTTTTCTTTAAAGATTCCCATTCCTTAGTTCCAATTAAACCCTCATCAAATGCCCATTTCAGCATTGCAGCAACTTCGACTTGTAAGCCTTTGGTTGGATCCCCTTGGATTTGCAGTAGAACTCGTAATTAAGAACTTGTCTCTCTCCTTCTCTCCTGTAATCCTCTGCAGACCACATGGCGATGGCCCTGCCCTTGTCTGCCTGTTTGATCACTATTGACTTGTTCTTTTGTAGTACCGCCAAAGCGTCTCTCTGCTCTTTTGAAACATTGTGTTTGACAAACTCACTTTTCTTTTCAAGACCACTTCTGGCAGATAGTACCGTCTGTTAAAAAATGAGCTCTTCTTTCGGAACTATGTTAGGCAGGGGACAAAAGTGTGATTTATTTATTAATCCCGAGACTTCACTATTTTGAGGGGCATCATGTTCTAGGAAGAAGGCCTTAAGCCATATTTTTCTGCAAAATTCCAAGATTTCAGCTTTTAAACACACAAAATGTGTGCGCTTTGTTGGAACACAGGACAGCCCTTTAGTCAAAATGTTCTCTTCTGTTTCAGAAAGAGGTTTCTTAGAAAGATAAACAATGGGAGATAGTACTGATTTTTGAAATATTGCCTCTGGGTTGTCATTTCCCATGGCTGATTGTTGTATCTGTTCCACATTCTTCCTCTTTGGCGGCCTCTTCCTAAAAAAGTCTGCTGATGTCTCGCTTGCGGATTTTGATTTGAAGTGCCTTCTCCGGCATCTGATTCTCCTGTGGAGATTGATGATGTGTCTGAGAAAGAAATGAACTGACGTCTAGACCTTGCCTGGTACTCCGGTAGGATTCTTCTAGAATCAGGATGAGTATAGAAATCGCTTCTTAAAGTACGTATATACAACTTCTAATTTGAATGATTTTCTATCCCTTTAAAATTTTGTATTCTTTTAGTTGATGGTGAAATCTTCAAATTCTGCAATTTCTTTCTTTATTTTGTCTAACAAGATTTGGGATCCATTAATGAGTGGTTGTCCTTCAGTTCTTGCTCTAATGTCAGAATTTCTTCAAGTTGCTTCTTTGAGAGTCTTTGCCCTGTCTCAATTGTAAGCACCATTAAGTCGCTGCTGCATTTAGCGCCTTTGCAGCTGTATGCTTTCCGATACTCAGGATCCTCAATAAAAATCACTGGGATGTTCTTTATCTGGAGCCCCTACAGAATTTTACCTACCTTTAAATGTTCCAAAAGAAAATGTCCATGTCAATCATTTCAGATTTGCCTCTTTTTTAATCCAAATAGTTTATCAGACTCATTTTGTTGTTTTGCTGTAGAGCTTAACATGACTGAGGTAAACAGAGAAGGTGCAGTGATGACCCTTTGTATGTGGTCCTCTGTGTATGATATTGTGCTTGTTCAGACATTATTCAACAAGGAGCCACTAGTAGGTAGACTGTGGGGGAACCTGCTGGGCTTGTGTGACTTCCAGACTGAAGCTAGTGTTGGGAAAATATTTTCCCCTATGGGTTATTAATGTGGTTGAAATAAAATGTGCTGGTATTGTTTTACATGTATGTTAGTCAACTGTCTGTGAGTTTTGATATAAAAATTATTTATGAATATTTCATATGGTGTTCGCAGTAATTAATTTGCGTGCCCATGAAACAAGTGAATGTATTAAAGGATCATCAGCATTGATAATTCTATTTTTGTTCTATCTTTCTAAAAGTGACATTATCAAAATTGTAATGAAAAATCTGACTTTACCATTCAAGAGGGTTTATCATTACAATTCCATAGGCACCAAACATGAAATATCCACCTCCTCTTATTTAGGAATTACAGCTTATTAAAGCTTATAAGGAATCCCCCATGTTATCCTATGGGAGGGGTAGGCCTCACAGTAGTGAAAAACGAATTTAGGAGTTTTTCACTACCAGGACATGTAAAATGTAAAGGTACATGTCCAACCTTTTGATTGCACCCTGCCCTATGGGCTTCATAGGGCCTACCTTAGTGGTGGCTTTTATGTACTAAAAGGGGAGTTTAAGTTTTGGCAAGGGGGTTAAATGCCAAGTCGACATGGAAGTGTGACACTGCATTCAGGCTGTAGTGGCAGACCTGGAACAATTTTTAGAGTGCTACTTAGGTTGTTGGCACAATAAGTGCTGTAGGACCACTGGTAGTATTTAGTTTACAGGCCCTAGGTATATGGTATACCACTTTACAAGGGACTTCCAAGAAAATGAAATATGCCAATTAGGTATATGCCAAGCAATCCATGTTTAGGGGAGTGTGCACAAGCAATTTAGCACTGGTTAGAAGTTATAAAGTGCACAGAGTCCTTCCGCCAACAGATGCAAAAATCCAGCAAGAGTTGGAGGTAAGTAGGCAAAAGGTTTGGTGGAAGACCACCCTAAGGTTGACCTCCACTAAGGTGGAGAAGAGATGCCCCAGAGGTAAAATAAGATAATAATAACAGCATGCTATTAACATTTTTTTTCAGTACTCCTCTTTCGGGCGGGGTGGGCTGGACTACCCACAGAGCAGGGGGAGGAGTGGTGGGCACTCTCTAAGAGAGCATGACGATTTGGCCATGTTTGACCGGCCAAACTGCCATGCGCACTTGGCATGTTCTCCACTGGGCTGTGTTGCGCAGCCTTAGTGGAGATCATGCCCAGATTCCCAGTCCCCATCTCAGTGCCGAACCAGCAACGTTGTGATTGGCTAGGGAGTCAGGAAGCCTGGGTGCTTCCTGTTCCTGCTTCCTACCTCAACAGAAGAAGAAGAGGACAGAGGAGAAGCGGCGGCAGGCAGGTAAGTTTTATTATTTTTTCCTTTCCTTTTTTTCCTTTTTTTTTTAACCATCACCACCACTACTGCCCCGTAGCAGCCGCTACTGAGGCTGAAAGGTTATACTTTAGAAAAATAGGACTCTGTCCACATATTGACACTTTCTTAAAACAGATCCTGCCAAAGTAAGTGTGACTGAGTATGGATGCGTCTCATTTTCCTTTGAAAGAAGTCGAATTTTAGGGCATCAAAATTGAAAGTTATTTCTGCGAAAGAGTAACACGATTTAAAGTTGGATACAACATAAAATAGGGAAATTCCCCATAGACTACCGGATGGCACTAGCCAGAGCAACTTGTCAGAGTTTGATATAATCTAATGAAGCAACATGCAAAAGATTTAGTTCTCAAGGAACAAAATATGCTGTTTTTATCAAACACAGCTGCGCAATGTATACTTAAGCAGAACCATGCAGCTTGCTCAAACTTTCCTTTGAAAATGTTTCCTCATCTCTCTGTGGTGAACACCATTATCATATGCAGTGGCTTTTTAACATCTGAGCTATTTTCCACCCTTCCCAGTTGCTCAAAGACATTGAGCTGTGCTTTCTGGCATTATCGAAGACAGAGGCTGTAACCAGGGCATGCTGCCCATCAAGTGCCCTTTTGCTGGGACCATTAATATCACGCTGTTATTGCAAGTAGTAGACTGTTGTGCGTTTAAGCATCTTTTCTTAAGAGTACTCTCTTTATGGGCATGTGTTCAATTCAGAAATATGTTCCAGAGTACTGTCAATTATGTTTACTATATTACTAATAGCAAATGAAACACGTTACACATGGTGTTAACATCAAAAATAGTTCTGCTCTTTGCCATGTTGACTGCGTTACAGCAGCTCTTGTGAGCTGTTCCTTCTTGACGTCCCTAAAGATCATCTGTAATTAGAATTTTTATGTATTCCATCCGTTCCCATGCGCTTTCTACCCTAATGTTGATGATACTGTAACTAAAGGGCATCATCATGTTACTTGTGTTTACCGGGGTTCTATGTCGAAACATCGACTACAGAAACATCGTGCAACCCAAAACATTTTACCAAAATATTGAGGAATAAAACATTGAGAAGGCAAGGGTATTTGTACGATAGATGTATTATTCTTAACTCCACTACTCCAGACCTTGAAGATATCTATCTATCTATCTATCTATCTATCTATCTATCTGTCTGTCTGTCTGTCTATTGTCAAGGTGCATATATGTGAAGTTAAGTAAAGGCAACCTTTACTTTTATAATCTTATCTTCTCGATGTTTTGGTCCTGATTATTTTGGTCACAATAGTGTGGAGTCAATATTAAAGTGTGATACTATTTGCAGGTGCGTAATTCGGTTTCATGGTTTTCTTAAGGCAAAATAATTTTATGTGTTCTAGGTTGATTTCAATAAGAGACTACAATATGGTTTGATTTCATGCAGACCCTGTTGTGCTAAAGGGTTTTGTGTTCACAGAGTGTGAGATTTACGGACCCCAAGTCGCAATATATCAAAGGTACACTTTGAGCAGAAATGTCTTTGTGGTTCACAATGTGTTTTGCTACTCATTAGGAATCCTTAGGAAAGGGGAGCAAGAAATGGTCATCCGTCCCTCCCTAATGATTCATCATGGAAATTGTTAATGGTTTTCACCCCCAAGTGTGGTTTCAAACCAATTTCTGGATCCCCATACCGGAAAGGCAGTGATATCCCTTTGCAATGTGGATGCTCTCAATGAGGGACAGTTTCGTCCTGCGAATGTGGGCTGGGAGCCTTGGCGGAGCACACAGAAGTCCAAGGGACCACTGCATGCTCCCCTCTATGCCTTTTGCAAAATGCACATTTTATTTTCTAGTTGCAGTCCCTGCACCTTTAAACTATTGCTGCATCGTTCTTCTATCAAATACCTCCTTCAGGAGAAATGTTG
Organism: Calotriton arnoldi; assembly: GCA_963921515.1. NCBI lineage: Eukaryota > Metazoa > Chordata > Amphibia > Caudata > Salamandridae > Calotriton > Calotriton arnoldi. The sequence goes on from CAWUFW010000932.1 coordinate 2,021,173, forward strand.
GTTCACATTATGCTCTTCCAATTTTGTGCTTGGGTCTGTGGAGAAGGGGGGGGGGGGCGACGCTGCGGCTTTTCTGTGTGACTCATCTACAGTGGAAAATGTGTTTTGCTTTCCCTTTGTGTACTATAATGACATGGAGAAATCAGATTTTAATCCAGTGTGTTCAGTAATAGAACTTAGGTCCTCTCTTGGAGAAAAGATGGCAAGTTTGTGGGAGTACTGCAAAGTGCAAATGTTGTCCATTCAGGTGGTTTCCTGCGGAGTCCCATGTAATTTTAAATTTCACAAGATGGTGGTGGTGGTGGCTATACTCGCGTAAACCAAATATATGATTGTTGCTATTGCACCTGTGTACTGTGAGGGATAACGCTGCACATGCATAACAAGACCACATGAGAATGGACCTTCCACAATATGATTGCAGACAAATGAAAATATCCTATGACTGAGCAATAATACATCTGTAGCTGAAAATGGTCAAACAACACCCCTGTGCAGCTCAGGAGGAACAGGCAGAATAACACTGGAATGGAGATCGAGCTGGGCCGTCTTTCAAAGAGCCATGCTTATGGAGTAAGCAGTATAAGAGCTTAAGGGGTCGAGGTGGTAAGGAGTATTCTTCATGCCACATATTTGAATGACTCTATCGGAGGATCGGTCATGCACTCACACCAAACAGTGTGGTTTCTGGGTAATGCAGAAGGATTGCAAATATAATTTCTGAAAAATCCATAAGAACTTTTGTTAGCAAGTGTCGTTGAATCAACCTGTTCCACTGAGGTAGGGCCCTGCCATTCACCTTTACAAAAGCATTTCTGTTGTTGCCTTGACGATTTCCCCATATGTTCTATTTTATGCAAATAGAGAACGTGAAAGAAGCAGGAATTATGGGTATACCAACTTTGATGAAAAATCTTTAAGCACTGCTTATAGTACAGATATGAAATTCCCACTCTATACGGCACAGGATATGTTAGCACAAATCTACCTGCTATGCTACGCTTGGGAAACATCCATTGAATCTTAATCTAATAGTCATGGGCATTTCCCTAGAATGGCTTCATGGCGTTTCTCTTGGCTGCCTTGTTGTTTCATTTGTAACTGTACTCTGAAGGTTTGGCCTATAATGGGACACTTGAAAAGCAGTTTATGTTCAAGATGGATTGCATGTTTCATGTTTTTCTATTAAGGCACAAATGGTTAATGGTTCCAATTACTGTACAGGATATTAAGTTACGATGCCAGTACCTGCGGTCAGCTCCCAGACCCCCCTCTCACATATTATAATTATTCTGCCTGTTATGCCCCTTCCTGTTGGGCCTCACAGGTTGACATACATGTACCTTACAAGCAGAAAGTCATTGCAGCTATCGAAGGACCACCCAAGTAGTTGTCAGTGGTGGCCAACAGTAACTGTTAATAGTCTTCCTGCTCTGTGCAGTCATTGTGATGCCAGTCACGCTGGGAGGCCTCACATTAAATACTTGCGTGGCATTTGGTGGTAGTGCACCCCAACGCTTCAAAAACACATGTTGACAATATATTAAACTATTACAATTGAACAAATGTAGACTTGATCATGTGGGTTTATTTTCCTCTCTTTACTAATCCCCCATAGAATTTATTTTTGTCTTTTCTTAATACTTTGTGCGCCCAGGTATACTTGTCCTCTGGTACAATCATTAACCCCTGTGCTTGCAACTAATATGCTATTACCACTTTCACAGTGAACTTTTATGTTCTGACCAGCCAAGCATACGTTTTTAAATGTAAATTTAACATGGCAAGTGGCACGATTGACAAGGCCTGTGATTCACAGGAAAGAAAAAGTTCATGAATCTGGCTCCAAATTTTAAAACTTAATCAAAATGCTCCTCCTGCTATTTCGTTTGGCCCCACCCCAAGTTAGTACCTCAATGTTTTGATTTGCCTCTGTTCTGCAGTATCACGGATTGACTTTGTGACCCACCACAGTTAATATACCCTCTACAAGCTCATAGAAAAAAACACTGTTGAAGTACTAAGGTGTGGTTGCCTGTATAACACTTCTGCCGCTTCTAAGCACTGTAAATAACACTTTCAATCTTTTATACAATTTACTGCACTCAGTTCATTTACCTTATGTAATGGAAGACTGGTGGAGCCTTGGCCGAATTCAAACTTGTTTCCTACAGCTCTTGCAATTGTCTGCAGTCCACGATCAGCTCACTGTGCCATCCATCTAGCTGCAGGCGGCGCGGCGTGTGCTCATCCTAACGCAGTGCCCTGCATCATGGTGTAGCCGTGTTCATTTTTCTGTCCTTTCCCAAGATTATCTTATCACGAGATTTTCAAAATCTTCTCTTTATCTGAAAAGTAACCACGAGTTCAACAGTGATGCAAAATATGACAGAAATTTTAATAATTTATGAAGAATTTGTCTTGGTGGAAGAGGGAACGAATGAGCACTCACTGGGAGAGGATGCAGAGGATGTGGTCAGAAATCAGGATAGCGTAAGTCGGTGGTGGTCCCATGTACAGAGTAAGGCAAGGAATACATTTAGTTATATATGTACTTGTGTTTTCATAGTGATAACTGTGAGCCCAATGTTCTATTGCGTCCCCATACTTAAATTACTAAGGTGAAGAAACATCCGTATCTGAAGTCACGGTGCTCGGCAAAGAAACTAAAATCAAAGCATAAAGTTCTGATATTGCACAAATCTTCACAGTACTTTTAAGCAAATGAGGGCTGATGTGTTTATGAACGCCCTGCGGTTCTGCCAACGCCAATCCCCTGATGAGCAAGGAAATATTAATGTTATGGTGTATGAGATAATTGCCATAAGCGAGCTCTATTTTTAGTGACGGACTTCATATTGTGTGAGGTGGTTAATCAATTGCACTCTTGTGCTAAATAGTTCACTCATGTGCAGGAATTCTGTTGAGGCCTTAAAAAGTGAGTTTTACTACACCTCTGACATCATTGCACTCAAGGGTCACATAAAATTTAAGGAATTGCACACGAATATTATCGATATGCTTGTTTTGCCGCAACAAAGACAACGTTAAAACGTTATTTTTTTTTAATTTAAGCACAAATTCATCAGAATGAGATAACAAGAAACTTTGGGGCATATCATCAAGGGGCCGCGATAGAATTCTATCGCAATATCAGCAAGGTCACGCTAGCGCGTGAAACCATGCCTTAGCGCCCATTTCCATTGCGCCTCGCCTTGCATCGCTAATGAGATGCAAGGTAGGCGTTCCTGACTGGAATTCAGCGAAAATAGTCGCTAACACAGCTTCTCACTATCAACAAGGATATCGCTAACCCGCCTAGCGACATAAATAGTTGCGCTAAGCGCGTATATCGCCGGTTCCTAACACCTGCTAATTTTCTGACTTACCTATATGTATCATGGGAGGTGGATTGTAAAGCTAAGTCCACATCTCCCTATCAACAATGATTTCCCTATCGCTGTTCTTTATCGCTGGAAATCAAGCGATATTCCTGCTTTTCGCCGCTATTGCCGGGATTTCCATCGCCTCGGCGATGCGCGTTGTTAATAGCGCGCTAACCGGGCGATAGAATCCGGCGATAGAGGGCAATAGAAATGTTCACGCTAAACGCGGCCAGCGATAATTATCGCTGCCGCTTGATGATATGCCCCTTTGGGGCATATTATCAACGGCCAGCGATAATTATCGCTGGCCGTGCTTAGCGATAATTTTGTTATCGCAGGCTATCTCTGAAATTTATCACCCTGGTAGCGCGTTATTAACAACGCGTTTCTCCAGGGCGATAAAAATTCCAGAGATAGCGAGGTTATCGCCGTTTTGCAGGGAACATCGCTGGTTTTCCAGCGGTGGTAACGGCAAAACGGCGATAACCATGCGGGTAAGACCCACAGGGTCGTATCAGCATAATCCACCCCAATGTTAGGGATAGGTAAGTCTGCATTTTAGCAGACGTTAGTTTTTGGAGAAAACAGCGGTTTTCTCCAAAAACTAACGTGTGCTAAAATACTGGGGCAGCCTTGTAAATATCGCAATGTGAACATCAGCGATATTTGCAAGGTAGTCCATCCGGGGTACGCCCACTTTGCATCTCATTAGAGATGCAAAGGGAGGCGTTGGGAAAAAATGTGCTAACATGCGATTATGCATGTTAGCACCCTCTTGTAAATAGGGCGATAGTTTTATCTCCGCTTTTTTGGCTTTTTAAGCCAAAAAAGCAGAGATAAAGCCCTTGTAAATATGCCCCTTTGCGAGCACTAGCAAAACCAGTAGGGTCAGCCTTGGCAAGTTGGTGCGATGGTCACATGTTTTTAACTTTTTATTGCAAGTATATACCACGAAAATAAAATGAAGAAAATAAAAGAAAACATGCTTGTTCCTAAGACATATGCTTGCACTAAAATTGTACATTTACAAATTAAAAACCCTTCGCCTATAACTTTAACAGTATTGGTATTTCCAAGGAGCAAAGTGCAATTATAGTTATATAAACCTTTTTTTAAAGTTAATGAACGTGGGACGAAAATAGAATTCTGACTGATGCAGAGAAAATGTACCATTGAAGACATATTTTAAACACACTATGATAACGAAAACATGTTTTAAAAATGATAAAGAATTGAAAGAAAAAGCATGGTTAAAATAAAGTTTTAGCAAGAAGCCATTACATTAAATTGCAATTCTTTTAAGGCAAATATGCACATGTGATCAGGAAAATGCAGCTACTCACAGTGCAAGAGAGCTAATGGCTGAAGTGGGCTGACCCACTGTCCCACGCTTTGTGCTGTGGTGGGTGAAAGCAAAGCATGAATGACAGTTGAACAGACCCAACAGATGAAAGGGATGACTTAAAGACACTCGATGTATGCATATATATGTATGCTTGTATTTTATTTGTATGACTTTTGCAAGTTTTTACTCAGACATACAGGGCTGTGCAAGCTCTCTTCCTCCCCAAAAACTACAGGCACATCTTGGACAGTAGCAGTACAAGTTTCCCATATGTGAAGAAAATGCACAACTTGACCAGCCTTAGTGTAAGCTTCTCTATGCAAATGAGAGTCAAAACACACAAACACTAGAGCAAGCACCATGGAAAACAGGTGCATCATAGGCAAAGGCTGTGTAGTCGTCTGCTGTGCAACATAAAAAGGCTGTGGTGGAAGCTTCCGGCATACATAAGGCACATATATTAAGGACTTGAATGTAAAAACGTAAATTTATAATTGCAGTGGATGGAACTCCACCACAAGTTATAAAGTCACTAATCTGTTGTGTCCAAGCAAAGGTTTCAATACATTTATTCTGAGCTCATTCCCTGGTTGTTATGGCACAGAGCAGACATGCTTAACTAAGAGGAAATAAAGTATTTAGAAGTACCAAAACAGTTAAGAAATAAAAAAAACAACACAATACAAATACTACTACAATTTATAAAAATAAACAAAATGATACCACAACAACAATAATCCAATGAGGGAAACCGGAGATAAGAATTTTTGAAGATATTAGGCACAAAGTGCCATGAAAAAGTAATCACTGTTTGCAGTTGACTGGAACTAGACATGATTTCAGACCAGCCATGACAGAGCACAGGTTGGATACACCAAGCGGGTTTGTACCGGTCCACGATAGATCCCTATGGGGAGAGTAAGGGAGGTTCCACCTCAAGTATATCCTCCAAAAACTATGCAACACAAGAAACAGACTTGAGGGTGTTTGAAATCAACAGTGTCCTCTTAGGGATATTTCAATTCTCCTGGTTGTGGGTCATCAAAAGATTTTTGAGAGGTTGTCTCACCCTCAACTTATTCAGGCATGCTTCATCATTTGACGACCTCTCATACCGGGTTAGGAGCAATGCCAACCTGGCAGACTCAACCAAGGGAATCTAATCTAGTCCTGGGAGTTCTTGTAAATCTAAGCTCAGGAAAGTACACTCGGTTCTGTTTTTTATGTGCCAGAGTGAATATGACATATACCTAGAGGTATACTCAAAGTATTTTTAATTCAGCGAGTACCTCTGGTATTTTTAAAAACACTTAAACAAGTGACAAAGCGGTCATATGGCGAAATACAATGAATTGCCTGACCTAGGATCTATATGTTACCAACATGTTTCGACCTCTGTACAAGCCTAAAAAGGTCTAGGGTCTTCTTCAGGGCAAATGACTATCAGGCAATGGTGGGCATTCAGACCATGCAAGTAGGTAACTAGAGTCCTACCAGTCCCTCCGTTAACTCAATGAATATCACAGTCTTATTAAACTGCAGACTCCGTGGCTAGGTGTGCAGGATGCCTCCTCCATAGTCAAACATTCGTCAGAAGTTAGGCGTAGCAGAATTACATATCGGGCCCCCATTTACTGCTGTAATATGGCCTATACAGAGGTCGAAACATGTTGGTAACAGATAGATCTTATGTCAGGTATTTATTGTATTTTGCCATATGATCGCATTGTCTCATTTTTTAAGTGTTTTTAAACGTGTTTTTAAACATACCTGAGGCACTCACCGAATAAGAAATGCATTGAGTATACCTCTAGGTATATTTTATATTCACGCTGACACATAAAAAACAGGACCGAGTGTACTGTCCTGAGCTTAGATGTATAAGAACTCCCAGGGCTAGCTTAGCTTCCCTTGGTCAACTCCGCAGGGTTGGCATTGCTCCTAACCCGGTGTGAGAGGTTGTCAAATAATGAAGCATGCCTCAATAAGTTGAGGGTGAGACGACCTCTCAAAAATCGTTTGATGACCCACAACCAGGAGAAGTCAAATATATCTAAGAGGACCCAGTTGACTTCAAACACCCTCAAGTCTCTTTCTTGTGTTCTTTTGTTCCGATCCGCGACTTTACCTTTTGACTTACTCTCTGAAAGGGAAGTTGAAATCCTACAGCGGAGAAGGTTCAGGCTGTATTTCCTGAAGTCCTCACACAGCCGAAATGGTGCAGTAAGAGGTCCCACTGAAGCCATTTGTTTTGGTGTGAAAAGCCAAGAGCAGGAGAATTTCAAATTGTGTGGCCGAAGAAGTCCTCTTGCCAGCAGGATACTTTTTGCACCTTTGATCAGTCACAATTTCTACCTTCCGACTTAGGGGGATATTCACAAGAACATGTGATAATCATCGCAAATGTAGCTTAACGCAACCTTGCATATCGCAGTACATCGAGAGAAAATAACACCATCCTAACCTCCAATTCCCAACCCCTCGGCACCATGCGATAGCAGCATGATAACCCGACAAATGCCCGCGTAAAAACCAACGCGAAAAACAAAAAATGCGAAACACGATCGCCCAAAAAGTTGCGACGCCACAAAGCGCAATACCAAAATCAGCGAACAGCAGCGACAGGCCTGCAATACCCACGCGTCATGCGTGAAAATGCACTATAAAAGCAAACAAAAAAAAAAACAATCCAAACTGCGTAGCACCATGGATGCACCCGGACCTAGTGCAGAGGACAAGCCGAACTCCACAAACCCCACGGAGGACCAGCATGGAACCCCCTGTTTGGGGGAGGGCAAGGAGAAGAGGAAGACGGGGTTCAGTCCGCAGGAAGACAAGATCACCGTCACGGAGGTGATAGTGTAGTGTAGTTCCTATTTCCCTAATAGGCTCTGCGCATTGCAAAAATATACCCTATAGGTTTGACATGGGACTGAGGTCAGTATGTCCCTATCGAGTATATTAAACTTAATTACTTTGTGCCAGCTACCTCAGAGGCCACTAGAAACTCCTTGTAAACAAGAAGGGAGTAGTTTCTGGCAACCGCATAAACATGACAACTTTGTTTCCCTTTAGAAGCGGAACACTTCTCAGAATCGTGGAAACAATAGATAACAGTTTCACTCAGCTAATCGTGCATGCTTAGTTTCCTCAGAGTTACACAGAAAGAATAGACGGGCGTTTCAATAAAAAGGTTTTATTGAACAGTCTTGTTTCTCGTGTAAGAGATATGAGCTGTTATGATCACAAGACAGTATGCAAGATATATAATGTTCAGCGTAAGCAGTAGAAAGAAATAATACTGCGCTAGCATTATCTTTTAGCATATATTCACTTACATAAATAACATGAGCTAAAAATGCGAGTACTCATGCGATGCTTTTCTAAGGTAGTTCTACCCCAGTGTACCTAACCTGGTCTAGGTGTAGGGCAAGGTAAGAAGTAGGTGAAGTATTCTCTAGTATGGTATACTAAGAGTATGTTAAGTCTAGTATGCCAAGAGTCCCTCTAGGTTCTAGTCAGCTCCATACCTTGAGAATGAGAGAGGTGGGAATCTCCTGCCGGATCTCAAACTCTAACACCCCGCGAAGGGAGTCAGAACACTGGAAGCTGGATTCTTCTGCGAGCAGGAATGACAGCGTCTTCTCAGTGCGTCAGGCCGGGATACGGGCTCCTCTGAAGTCGAGGTCTCCTCCAACTTGCTTGGGCAAGGGAAGGTATATTTATACCTGGTAGGTGCCTTGGAATGTTAGCATTGACGTGAAGTCGGACAGAGGAAGACGTCAGGAATGAACCCTTAAGGTATAGTGGTTCATGCATAATAGATGAGTTCTTGGAGAAATCAATAATCCTGTGCTGGGCTTAGGGTTTGGTTGTGACGTTAGGGTGGACGGATGTTGGTGACCATGCCTGTATTTGGAGTGCATGGCTAATGCCTAAATAAGGACTGGGATTCTATGCCTATATAAGGGCAATGCGAATTGTGCCTATGTAAGGACATGTTTCAGGAAAACCTATATACGGACACCTAAAGCGGAATACAACAATAGAACACTACCAACAACTGTTCGTCACCTCCACTGCGTCATTGGCAACACAAACGGAAATATGGCAGTCCATCGTCACCAAAGTGAATGCAGTCGGAGTGTCGAGGAGGTCAATGGAGGATGCCAAGAGGCGCTGGCATGAAGTGCACAGCCAAACCAAACAGAAACTCGCTGCCAACATGAAGGCAGCAAAGGCGACTGGAGGTGGGAGTCCTGCGCCACAGGAGGAGCTGGATGAGCTGGAGGAAATGGTGGCCACAGTCATCAGTGGGGAGACGGTGCAAGGAGTTGGGGGTCTGGACACAGCCCGAAATGACCTGACCCAACAGCAACAGGGTGAGTAACCACCAGGGACTGGGGGACGGGGGCAGATGGGCACAATGGCACACATGCACAACCATGTGCAGCACACTGCACACCCGCAATGAGTGTGGAACATGTCCCTGATACCCTTGGCACACTGCAGCACACATGGAAACACCAAGTAGGCCCCCGTCCACTATGTGCACAAATGGGCGCCCCTCCATATCACCAATGCCACAACCTACCCATGCACATGTGCTGAATCCAGAAAAGCAGCGGCTCTGTGAGCCACACTGACAATGCAAGTGACACTGCATGACAGATAGCATGGCTGAAGTCACAATACATGACATGGTGCACGAGACGACACTGAGGTGGCTGAGTGTGGACCACATCCGTAAAGGAGCAGGTCACACTCTGACACATCCACGTGCACCTACGAGCCATGACGTCAAGAACACATCTGCAGACAAACAATGCACAAGAGTACCAAATATCTCCAGTAGCACAAATAACCCAAGTCGCAAACATCCCAGCACCCGAAAAGCACACAAGTCAAATGCACACCAACTCAAAGGGATAAGAGTCCGCCAATGCAGAGCTGCAGGTGCGAATCGCCAACAATGCAGCACACACACATAGCAATCACAGTACATCAACATTGACGACAATGTGGGACAGAGTGCAACCCCTACACCACAGGAAAGAGGACACAACTGGTGCCTCTCGTGTGTAGAAACTGGCCAATCACATCTGGAAATGCATGACACTGTGAGATGATAATGTACGAGTACAACCACACATCCGTCATGTAGTCGAAATGTCCACTGACTCCCATCAAATAGCCAGCGACACCAAAACAGTCACAATGTACACCGTCATGCAGTCTGAATGTAAACATCCACAGTGCGTCAACATACATGGAACACACTGTTAACCTGCATCTCCCCTTACATTGCAGAGGGACAACCAACACCTCTTGCAGAGCAGACCACACATCTCTTCAGTGATGATGAAGAGGACACCCTGCCCATTTGCCCAGACACACTCCAACGGATCGTGGACAGCCTCCTCACCCCACCTCCAGGAGCAGGGCAGCCCAGATGCAGCGCGGTGAGCCCACACCCTGCACAGACCACACAGCAGGAAGCACACACCACCACGGCTGCCTCCCAGGACCCCCACGACCAACACATAGATTTCAAACGCCATGTGTTAGGGTGCTAGGAGAAGATGGCAGATCAGCTGCGGCTGGGTTTCGACCTCATGGCAGCCAAACTCGATGCCATACGTGGGTGCCTGAGTCCCATCAGGGAGCACCTACTGTCCCTAATGGATACTCACTGTCCGCACCATGCCCTCCAACAATCCTTGGCTGACATCGCTGGTTCCATTACTCGGAGACAAGAACTGTCTAGGCAGACAGGCTCCAGCGATGACAGCACAGAGTTGGCACAGATGCGGAGGACAATGGAGACCATGGATCCGATGCAGGCTGGAAGTATGCCTGCCACTGCTGAACACCAGCGAGATGTAGCTGTGATCTTCCATGCCTTGCAGATCCTCATCTTGCCACTGCTGCCACTGAACCTGTACCAGATGACTGCTGCAGGAACCTCGACACACAAATCTCCAACCCCTGATGTGTCAGTGGCACACAGTGATGCAGCCCCATCGCCTTCGCACCCTGATGTGTCAGTGACACACAGTGATGCAGCCATTACACCGCCACACACATCGAACACACCCGACACAGAAGAAGTATCAGAGGAGTAAGATGTGGATGGTAACTACTGTGTGAGGAAGGAGGCAGTAGCATCCAGCACCTCCATATGGCTTGCCCTGCCTGGCTCTGCCCCATGCATCATGCCCTGGGACAACCCCTTCCACTGACCCCCGGAACACTGCGACATTCACCCGGACCCCAACACGGACTGCCATATCTCCACTGCTTGACAATTACACAGCAATACTGCTGCGGACCGCACTCCCCCTCTTCCAAATCAATTTTCAATGCCCAAAGGACTCTGGTTGGCCCACCACTGGGCTTCCATGTTATGTGGGCTTGGATGGCCATGTACAGCTCCCTCTCCGTCATTCGCCAGAATGTGAATAAAACATTCGAAATCATGCAGATGTGTCATGACTATGTTCACTCACATATGGAAGTATGGCTAGATGTAGGGACAATGATTGCACAAGAAGGTACACCCTGGTAAATGTCATCAATGCGCATGTTCATCCCCGAGACACATGGCCAATTGGATGACTGTGAAGGTGGGTACTGGCTGTGTCCCCATTGCACATTAGCAACAAACTCACACCCCCCCCAACGTAGGCACAGGTCCATGTCTTGAATAGGGCTGTGTGTAGGAATGACCAAATCGGTAGCAGGCCAGAAGTGGTGTCCTACATCACATGTGATGACAGAACTTCACGTCGCATACCTACTCCTCACACACATCTGTGTGGACACATTCTGTAATGATTCATAACATTGCTCAACATGGTCAGAGGTTGGACACCATACTCACATTGCTGAAGACACGTAAGAGCACAGGTCTACCAGCAACTCTCCCAAAACAATGTTGGGCTCACAGAGGTGAAGCTGTCAGAAGGGACCCACCCCCATTGTACATGCGTCAGTCAGTTCCTCCATGTGTAGGGACGATGCTCATTGTGGCACACGAGTGATCAATCTAATCAACACTCATCACAGTTAGACACCAGTGGTGTTGCGTAGACGTTATTGGCATGTGCGTGTCAGTACGGACAAGGCAACGGCCACAACAGGCAGGAACATGCTTAAGACACTTACACGCAGCATGAGTACATGTCGAGGTGCAGGAAATGGGGGTGGAAAAATGAACCCCAATCATCACGGATGGCAACGGTCTCAGCCCACCTTGCCTTGCTGGACGAGTCATGTGTTGTTTGGCGTATGCCCATTGCCCGGTGTGGGGGGCACGACTTACAGCCCATGGGGTCTGCATAGTGCTCTGCCACCCGACTGCGCCGACTGTCTGCTCTGCTGACAGTGATCAGGTGAAAGGGTCCGACAAGTTCACATGTCGTGCTACATTGCCATGTGTGTACTCTCCCCCCAGTGTGGGGACGCTGTGCTGCTCCGACCATGGAACTGCATCACCTTGCACAGGTGTGTGTACACACGCGTAGTTCCACGCACATGCATATAGAGTCCAGAAGAAGGCAGACATGTCCTCTGTTGTGGTGGGATGTGGGTACATTCCCCATGATGCTACAAGGTGTTGGGAGCAGTGCTGTGGGTGACAATATGATGTGGCTGCAGGGACGTAGTTACTCGTCCATGAATGCCAGCGCAGCTTCATGGGCAATGTGTTCCAATAGTACGTCGTTGTCGGGTTCAAGGAACACCAGGGTGAGCCAATCCATTAACTGGTCCGGGCAGATGTGCTCAGTCCATGCCGTTTCCCCAATCCGCAACACAGCCCAATAGGGGAGCGCCTGGATGTGGTCACTGCACACGAGGAGTTGTGCATTCTCCCATGCGCAACTGCTAGCACATATGCCAGGATCAGTGCATCCCATGCACGGCTATCCAGGTGACACTCCTGTTGGTGGGCCAACAGGGGGCGCACTGTCAGGTCATAATCCAATTCAGCTACAGTTGCGTTGGATAGGCAGACCTCCATAGGCCACTCGAATGTGCATGATTGACAGTTGAACCAGGGCTGGATGCAGGTGACGTAGGCAAGACGGAAACTCAGACGGAAACTGATTCGCAACACTGCCATTGGCAGGGATCCCAACAGATGCAGCATTCGGCCACGGTACAGTTCCACGTGACAGGGGTTGTGTATGTGCCAGGGAATGCAAGCCATTGCGTTTGTTGGTCTCGTGGCACTGGCACTCGTCTGACCGGCGGGTGATCGGTGGACAATATGCCACAGCTCTGGGCAATGAGTCGTATGTGTGTGCGACGTTTGTATGTATGGGTAGTTCTTGACAATGTGTCAAGGGCATCCCTTGCAGGTGTCGGTTGTGCAGGGACAAGTGTGTGTCTGGGGTGTAGGCACGTTGGTGTTTCATTAGCGCAGTTCGTGGTGTGGGAGTCGTCGGAGGCTGGTATGGTATCTCACACAGGGTGTGCCAGCCGCATTCAGGACCAAGGTCGGGGGTTTGGTTGGCCTTGGGCTTGTGTGTTGAGACAAAGGTGCTTTCATTCCTGATTTTTGTCTGACTACTGCTTGTATGTCTTAATTGTGATGTGGAGTTCACGCTGACTTTGATGCCAGGCCTGTGATTTGTGGTGTGCAGAGTTCGAGACACACGCAGCTGTTGGCATGTTTGCATGAGCCAAGGGCCTGATTGGCCTTGCGCTCCTTGTTCAGTCTCTCTCTTTCTGTCTGTTTCTTTCTCTCTCTCTCTCTCTTTCTCTCTCTCCCTGTCCTTTGATGGGTGCCTGACACACCTTCTTATCTTGGGTATTGTCTTGCAGGCTGTGAGTCACAGTTTGTCCAGGGAAGCCCTGCCATGACTCCTCAGGATAGTTGTTTGGTGACGTATTTGAATGTGACATTTTGTTTGGTCTTTCAATGGTGTATGTATGAATCAGGATCTCAGTGCGCACATGTATGTTGATTGTTGCAATTGTGGGACATCAGGCGGGTGCTTGTGGTCATGTTTCCGTGCAGTTGATGTGCTGTGTCTTGGTCCGGGGGAGGTGGGGGGTGCCCATGGTGGGACGGGGGGTGGGGTGTGGTCCTGGGGGTGGTGGAGGTGGGTGTTGTGGCCCTCTTGGGTGTCCGGCACACATGTTCAGTGGCTCCATGGCATCTGTTGCCCTTCAGGTGTGGCTCTGGGCTGGGGTCCATTTTGTGGTGCAGGCTGTGCTCCGACTTTGCACCTGGTCAGGGCAGGTGTTAGTTTCCTGCTGCTATCGCGCCTTATCGCCTGTTTTGTGGTTTTATCGCTGATCGGGCTGGTCGTTGAGAATGTTGAGGTGTGGTGTTGTCATGGGTTTTTGCTCGGGAACGCCTACTCTGCATCTCAATAGCGATAGTTGCAGGGGTCATCTGTGGCGATGTTTTTTGAGGATGCTTTCGCAGGTAAACTGGTGTTATAGGCTGTTAGCACCAGCTTGTGAATGTTGCGATACATTTATCTCGACTTTGGCTGCGATAAAGTGCCGTTAACTCAGCGATAGCTCCTTGAGAATATGCCCCTTAGTCTTTTTTGTGGAGCTCAAATCCTCCATTGGGGCAAACCTGAAGCTGTATCTGATGAAGTTGCATTGAAATCTGACACCTTTGCTACGAGGTCCAGCTGACTCTCCAAAGGTCTTGGAAAGCCAAAAATATTATATATAAGTCTCAAAGTTTCAGACTTTCTGGAGCAGCTCCTCTTATTCCTTTCTAGGGCTCCCAGGACCTCATGGACAACACTCACTCCAGGAGAGGCCACCAACAGGGCCCAGTACAGTTCAGTCCAACTACAGTTGCTACCAGCCAATTGGGCACTTCAGGAAAAAGTCCTCTTGTTGCTTGTTGTATACCCATAGCCACAAAGGAGGTCGGCCAACTGACACCTGAAGTCCACTTGTTTGCTCTGGGTACAAGTGGGAGAAGGTCCAACTCTTCAGTATTCCTCACAGGTTTCAGACAGCAGGTTCAGACCTCTTCGGTTCTTACGCTGGTTCAGAAAGTGTTCTGAGGGGCTGATGATGAGGTCCATTTATTTTCAATAGCCAGTGGGTGTGGGTAGCTCCTGGACACTCTCTAACCCAGAGGTCTTCAAACTTTTGTCGGCTGAGCCCCCCCATCTAAACCTTTTTACACGTCGAGCCCCCCCCACCACCACCACCACCTGACAAAAAGTTCTGGAAGCTGGTACTCTGCATCATTGATGGCCAATGCCTCCCGCAGAGCCCAGGTCGTAAGGGCAAATACTATTAAATAAAGAGCTCCACTTCCAGTCTTGAGCAGTACCTGGAAACGGGAGCGCTCACAACATTTTGTAATATATTTTTTGCAGTTTTATTATAGCGCGTACATGACCCAAAGGTATTGGAGCGCTTTACAGGAGCATCTTTTACATTACACAAGCACACATTCATTTTTTGTAAGCACAGTGAGATTAAGTGATTTTCCCAGAATCACAGCATGTTGAGCAGACACCAAGAATTGAACCTGGTTCCCCAGCTCCACAGTCATTAGCTCTGGCTGTTGCGCCACATCCTTGCCCTAGACAAGATATCAGAACAAGCATTGGCAAAGCCAATAGGTCTCGGCAATCAGGTAGCTATAGGCGATGGCAATGTAAGTGCATTTGTGTATGGCTCAGGGGCTGTTTTTATTGATATACACAAATGTATTACCACTGATTGCTGAGACCTATTGGCTTTGCCAATGCTTGTTTTAGAAACAGCAAACATGTCTGGAGTTGTTCTCACTAAAGGCAAGTCCCTTTTGGAGGGGGAAGGAATGGCCTTTTCAGCACAGAGATGTGAGGGCTCAAAGACACAGGTGTCTGTGTCTTTGAGCCCTCACACATGCACATCTGTGCATGTGTGTGAAGCCCACACATGCACAGATAGATCATCACAATCCCTCAGCAGAGCAAAGTCCTCTTGCCTACACAGAGGGATGTTCACAATCCCTCGGAGGAGCCAAGGCAAACTCCCACTCTGGCACAGAGTGCCAAGCTATGTTACAAATTGGTTGGGCAGGGGGGTTATTGGCATATTAAGTTTTGTCACAAGAGGCAAATGGGAAGAGAGAGCCCAGACTGAGCGAGGGGGGAGCAGGTTAGAAACAGAAAAGTGAAGGAGAGACCCTAACAAAAAGCAAGAGGATGCAGCGTGGGCCTAGCGTGGTCTGGCTGGACAGGAATTTGGAAGGAATTCAAGACTGAGGAAATAAACAGCAGGCTAAACGGTAGACATATTTTTGCAGTTGATGTTAAAAGACGGATTTTACAACCTCATGGCTGTGAGTGGTGTATCAGGGGCGAAGAGATGGGCTAGTTTGACCATGTTAGGATGTAGTTACGTCAGTTTAGAATGTACGTCTAAACCGAAGGATGTTGTGTTTGTGCACTCAACTTGCTTCTGAAACAAAGGCCTTTTTCACAAACAGCAAATGTTTCTGTAGTCGTTCTCTGTCAGTGTGAACTTCCGAGTGAGAACCCAGGTCTGCATGTGAACATCAAGCTGCTCAGTGTCGGCATACTGCGCATTTGCAGTAACTCTTTGACCCTGATGGCTGGTGGGAATTCCGTTAAAACAAACATCGCCAGAATTCCCCTTCCTTGTGCATCTGTGTCCCTCGTGTCCCTCTTTGCTTTAGGCATTTGGGTAGTCCCTGAAGCTAAAAAATAAGCATTGTCAGTTTCTGTGTTTTTATTTAACGCTGACCTCTATGGAGAAACTAATATGCTGGCTCTCAAGATGCCTGCAGTTGTTCCCCCAACCTATGCAGGGGTTGATGGTGCAGAGCTCTGCCCCCTTGGACTCCTGCAAGAGGGCAGCAAAGATTCGTTTGTCCGCCACAGTTGGCGACTCAGTGCACCAAGCGTTTTTGACAGCTGTAATGAATCTAGCAGCTTTAGAATTATTTAAATTGTATTGTTGTGTTGTAATTGCATTTATATAGCGCTTACTACCGAGGCGTTGAAGCGCTTGTCTTCACACCTTGAGTAGCCCATCAGGTGCTCCTAAAATATGCGCACATGCATTGATCTGTTCCTGAGACATATGGTGCATAGTGTACATGAGACCCTTGTATCTAGTTTCTGTCCTACCCTATGAAAGAGGTTTTAGGGTAGGAGAGGCACACAAAGGTGATAGCCAGCTAGGCTGTTGAGGCAGGAGTAATAGCAAGCATGCCCCAGGCTCCACTAACGTGAGGTTCATTTTAGAAACAAATACCCCAGCAGTAGGCACTCACATAGAATTCTGACACCTCCGCCGCCCCTGTGAATAAATATACCTGATCCGACGTCAGTATTAAATAAGGAGAGCAGAGGATTTCCAGGACTGGCATTTGCCGTTTCCTTGTAAAAACTGATGCACACAATGGCTCTGCATCCGAAGTCCATCTTGCCGTCAAACGTAAGGAATAGGCAGAGTGGGGGCCCAGGGGGTACTGGAACCAGAAAACAAACTGCCTCTGTAACCAGTTTACAACAGTATGTAAATATGCAATGCACATGGTCTTTAAAGACCTGTGAAAAACTCGGGTGTGCCGGAGATAAGACTCCAGACACTGCCCAGCCCAGCCCCCAGCAGCTCCAGCTGCAGCAGCCCGGGCTGAGACACACGATGGCGGGGGCTGAAGCCCTTTCAGCCTAATAGGCGTTGCGCGCCTGGAAGCAACAATGAAAGGTGAAGTGGTAGGGTGGAGTGCGCGCCCCCCCCAGGGGGGCGCGCCCAACAGTTTGAAGACCTATGCTCTAACCCATGGGTAAAACATTACTAGGGGCAACCCTGCCCACTTTTACAGAATATTCTGGTTTCCTTACCGAAAATGACCCAGAGTACACTAGTCTAATGGAGATCCAAGGTGTTGCACACCTTCTGCCCTTGGAGACCAGCCATGGGTGTGTTTAGCAAAATAAGCAGTCCCCTCCTCACCTCCACCAAACTACTTCTGGGACCAACTCCCCCTCTGATGCCCAACTGGTGCCCAACGGTCTAGAGAGGACCTTCCCTTCCTCAAGTCTCCCCTTACACTTAACGGTGAATGAGCAGACCTCTGAAGTGAATTAAAATCCTGCCCCTTCCTGCTGTTCTTCCTGGGCTTTCAGGTGTCACCACATCTCCCCCTCAGACAATTCAGTCGCCAGGGTTAAGCCACTGCCTCTGCTCTGGGAGCAGTCTTCACACCTCAGTAAGGTCAAGCACTGGCAGCTGCAGTTGCTGACTGGTTAATGCAAATGCTAATGCCGAAGCAGGGAAAAGGCAACATTTTAAAATGTTTGTTCCCTAAATATATCTAATTTCACAATTTAAATTGGATTTATGATAAATATTAAAAATAGCGATTAAACAATTTCTCTATTTTTTTCCAAACCTGAGCTAGCACAATTAATATAACATTCTTCACTCAATTTTTCCTCCTAGAACAGCCAAATCCTTCCATAGCAAAAATATCTTTGGGGGCTTGTCACTACAGGGACATGCAAACTTTACATTTCTGCATGTCCAACTTTTACATACTGATACACTACCTTGTAGGCTGCAAGACCTACCTAGGGATAACTTGTTGAAATTTTAAAGATAGGTTTTTTCCTGTCAAGAGGGTTATGTTAATGGTCAGACTGCAATTTTAACCTGTGGGATTCAGATGCATTCCTAGGCCTGAACTCATGTTTTCCTTGTCACATTAATGGGTGGCATAATACATGCTTCAATCTACATGTGACATTTACCTTTCCATGCCTTGGGTGTTGTTTCTACACCATATAATATGGCTTTAGAGGAAAGTAATAAATAAAGTTAATTGTTTCATGTTTTAGGGGCCAGAGCACATACACTAGGCACTAGTCAGTCAGGCAGAGTCTAAAAACCAGCAATAAAATTCAGAAACAAATGGAGGTGTCCAGGCAGAGAGGGAAGTTTCTCACAATTATCATTACCCTCTTTGCTCATACACAGAATTGGCAAAACATTGCCAGTAGCAGAACAAGTTTCATCTCACTCAGAGCAGCAACATCAAACATAAGCCTGCTTCTCACAGTGACCATTCACTAGTGTATGGCAATTGCAATTATGGTTGTAAGAAATGACGATTCTCCAATTAACATACAAAGAGAATCTTGATTTCAATAAAGACTACGGAGGCTGTCATTATGCAATACCCTTTCAATCAATCAAACAGGTCGGTCCAGGTCTTGGCAGCGAATTTGGACAAGGAGCGGCCACCACTGTGGCTGCAATGGATGCGGGGGTACAAGGGTGAGTAAAGAGGAGCACAGGTGTCTAGCAGGTTGGTGGAAGTTCAGCCGATGGTTAAGGTAGGCAGGTGCTAGGTCATGGAGGGCTTCGTAGGCATACGTGAGGATCTTGAACATGCATCTCTTCTTGATGGAGAGCCAATGGAGGTCTCTCAGGTGGGGGGTGATGTGGGTTCATTTTGGGAGGTCCAGGATGAGTCTGGCTGCTGCGTTCTGTATGGTCTGGAGTCTTTTGACGAGATGGGTGAAGATGCCGGTGTAGAGGGCGTAGTTGTAGTTGAGGCAGCTGGTGACAAGGGCTTGTGTGATGGTCTTTCTGGTGTTGGTTGGCATCCATCTAAATATTTGTAGAGCATGCAAAGTGTGTGGAAGTAGGAGGAGGTGACTGCGTTGACTTGTCGCTTAATGGTCAGTTGGCTGTCGAGGATGATGCAGAGTTTGTGAGCATGGTCGGTCAGTGCGGGTGTGGGTCCGAGTTCTGCTGGCCACCAGCTGTGGTCCCATGCAGTGGTGTTCTTTCTGAAGATCAATAGAGGTATGATCCTTGTGGCATTCTGCATATGATGTCTTTGGGTGCAGAGGTGAAGGGAGGGAGTTGAATGCTCTGTGTGCAATCTGTAAGGAAGGAGGTGATCTACTTAAGGGCATCTTGCTATATGCCTATGCTGTAGAGTCTGTTGATGAGGGTGTTGTGAGAGACTATGTTGAATGCTGTGGAGAGGCCAGGAGGATCAGGATCACAGTCGAAGAGTGTTCTGATGTAGTCTGTGGCAGCAATCAGCGTGGTCTCAGTGCTTTGGTTGGCACGGAATCATGATTGAGAGGCGTCCAGTAGGTGGATCTGTTCCAGGAATTTGGTGTGCTGCTGGTTGATTGCTTTCTTGAGTACTTTGGCCAGGTAGGGGAGCAGGAAGATCAGACGATAATTTTTTAGATTGTTGGGTGTTGGCAGAGACTTTCTTTATGAGGGGTTTGACGTCTATGTATTTCCATTTGTACGGGAAGGTTGCTGTAGAGATGGAAGTGTTGAGCATGCTGGTGAGTTGTGTGCTGATAGGGTTAGTTAGGAGATTGTTGTGGTGGTGGGGGCAGAGGCCAGTTAGCGCCCCGGAGTGGATGTAAGACATGATGGCTGAGGTGGTTAGGGCAGTGAGAGGTGACCAGGTGGTAAGGGTGTGGCTGGTGTTCACTGGTTGCTTGAGGTCTTCGGGGTTGGGGGTGGCGGGTGGATATGAAATTGTTGTAGATGTAACAGAGATCTTGGAAGGGGTGGATGGTGTTCCCTATGGCTGTCGAGTTGGAGAATTATTTGACTATTTTGAAGAGTTCCTTTGTGTGGGTGGCTGTGGAGTCGATGTGGTGATTGCGGCTTTCTTGGCTTCTTTGATGTGCCAGTGATAGTTGTTGAGCACTGTTTTGTAAGCTGCTCTGTCGGCTGGGTTCTTGGTGGTGCACAGACGTTTCTCTAGTTGGTGGCAGTTGCGCTTGGTGGTCCTGAGATCAGGGGTGTATCAGCTATGTTTGGAGGTCTTGTTGGATTTTGTAGGTTTCAATGGGGCAACTCTGTCGGTGCTGTCGGTGATCCAGGTGGTGAAGTTTTGGACAACCTGATTGAGGTCTGTTGAGGCCTTAGATTGAGAGGTGGTGATCGCCTGTTTCCACTCAGTTTCAGCGCCCTTGCACCAGCTGTGAGTTATAGAACAATGGGGTAACCCGAAAAACCACTGGGCCCAGGTAAAATACAGTACAAGAAATAGTGGTCACAGTGGAAAATGATTTAGTATAAAAATCAGAACATCACCATAAATAAATCAATTAGTACAATGCATTCATATTCAAAATATGCTGTTAAATTCAGCGGACAGCATTGATTGTCTGTACATTTCTAAAACATAGGTGCTCCAGAAGGAAGGGAGGGGAAGGTGCTCAGGAAGAGATGTGCATTTGTGAGTGTTATAGGAAAGGAAAGGCGATGTGCAATAAATACATCAAAGGACTGATAGAAACCTATCCAGCCACACGAAGGCGAATTTTACACATGACCATAGTATCTTCGTGACACACACAGTTAATTTCTGTTGTCTATACTTGACATTTAAAGAGAGAACGTCGACGTTTCGACCCCCTTGGTGTGAATAGGTTGGTTAGTCCTTAAACTGGGTTCTTCATCAGGACAGAATGGAGACACCTAGGTTTAATGGATGCGGTCTCATTAATCTGGTGATGGAAAATGCGAGTATGATATTAATTTGTAAGAGAGACAATAAATGTTACCATTCAAGACCGAGATTAATCAGGCAGTCATTTTCAAAAAGAAAAGGCCCGTAGGCTCCAGCGTCATGGAGGTGAGTTGAGAGGGCAAGTGAAGGACTGAAAATGAAAATCAAAAGAACGTGTGTAAGCACCAGTGCACGTATGTGAAGAATAAAGCTCACAAAGATAAAGGTGCCAGCCCCACTTACTCAGTGGTTAGTTATAGTGGCAACATGGAAGCTAAGATGTAGCTGTGGATTGGATTAAATCCCCGTATCCCATTGTTCAGCGTTGAAGACTGCGTGTCATCATGGGTCTTAAACGTTCTCTATCTAAACAATTAAATATAGAGGAACATTATAGGCTATGTTGGAAAAAAGGGACCAACTATTGAGGTGCTGTGCGCTATCCATACCCAACTCACTTGGTGCAGGAATAAAAAGTCCTCCAGGTCCACCGCGATCAGTGGCCTAGTTGTGGTCTGAAATTAAATAAAAACGCAAGAGCCTAGTGAGGACTCTTGTTCATGTGAGGTGATTAAGTCTTTAAAGAAAAGAAAAGAAAAAGAGATCAGGCTCGAGGTCGCAACATTAATACATCGTCACGATGACTGTATCATTGCTATAGGGAAAAGGGAGGGGAAGTCCCATTAGATCTATATTTAGTTAGGATCAATTGCGGGCTAATAACGGGCTTGGCGTACTGCCGCTTACCTGGCCGTCTCTACTGATCACCTCGAGACATAGACAGGCGCGCTTGGGCGACGGTGTGATTTATAGCGTGTGAAAAAACATGCACGCGCGGCACGTTCTGCCGCTAGATGCAGGCACGTTTAGAAGATCGGCCTGTGTCATCCATGGTAGATAAACTAGACTGGACCCATCCGGGTCGGTGGAGAAACAAAGCTGCCGTCTACGGGAGTAGGAGTGGGTCTATGCCTAAAATGACATGTCATTCATGATACACCATGTAAATAAAACCGGGTCGGTTAGGGCACAAGTAGCGGGTGAGCTACTAAATTAATAATAATTAGGCACAAATGCTGGAAAGAGAGGAAGGCACGAATGTATGAATAGTGCACCACGCGTCTGGTAGGGCAAGGAACAGGTAACGATCCAGCCGGATCAGACACACATATAAATAAAGTACAAGCATACATTATAATTAACATAAGTAATCAGTAACTCTACAAGATGGAAAACAGTCCATCAGGATGGCACAGTCTAATCGCATAAACAAAGGAAATACATTGATCCTGATATTTGAAAACCTCCGGGGTAATACATGGTTAAAGGGATACCAGAGGATTTATAAACACAGAAAAAGTCGGATGGTCGATACATAGCCGGATACTGTTGACATCATGTTTACATGTGCATAAAAGCATGTGAGAATTGTTTATAACACATGTAATAAGCATTTGAACAAGACCAGTTCACTCACTACTAAGGCAAGATAATTGTGCATTGGTGGCATCCATTTCATTTAGACCACCATGAACAGTGTTCATGGAATGCATCCATTTGCACTCGGGGTGTTGAGGACTGCATTGATATCCCCACCCCTGATGCCAAGTGTGACTTTCTCGAGTACCACCGATCCAATACTCTCAGGTTGGTGGTCAAATGTCTGGAAATGTTCCACAAGAGGTGCACCCACAGTGCCACACCTGATCCTGCTGCAATGCTGTAGGATATGTGCCTTAATTTTCTGGCGTGTCTGCCCTATGTACATTTGATCACATGGGCACATGATTGCATAAATTACGTCAGTGGTGTTACAGTTGGTATGTGTTTTTAGGTCTACTGTGTGCTGTTTGTAGCTAAACTGCTTGGTCTCTACAGTGAGTTTGCATGCTTTGCAGTGGCCACACTTGAAATGGCCCACAATCTCAGGTAAATGCCACAGGGTCTGAATGGAAGGCTGTGGTGGGGTTGGCAGTAGTGAGTGGACCCCTTGGTCCCGTATGTTCTTGCCCTTTTTGAACGAGTGCATCGGGGTGTTGGATAGTTCCAAGTCGTCAGAAATTAGCTTCCAATGATTGTTGATAATGCGCTTGATTTCATTACTGGGGATACAGGATGTAGTGACACATATTAACCTGTTCATTGGAACGTTGTTTTGGTGTCAAGAGGGTCTCCCTGGGATTGAACCATGCTCTCTTCCTGGCTCGTCTAACCAATCTCGTCGGGTAGCCCCATTGCACGAGTCGATGCAGAAGGCCATCTGATGCAGTAAAGTAATCCTCCTTGTGCGAACAGTTGCGACGAATTCTGAGGAACTGGGCAAAAGGAAGATTGGGGAGAGGAGTTGGCCTAATGGCTAGGGCGTCCGACCTCGAATCTGGGGAACTGGGTTCGAGTCTCGTCAATGACGCTGAACATCCTGTGTTTCTGGGCAAATCACTTAATCTCCCCGTGCCTAACAAAAATGAATGTGTGTCCTAATGTAACGTAACTGGTGCTATGTAAAGCGCTCTGATACCCGATTCGGGTCAAGTTCGCGCTATATAAAACTCTGCAAAAAAAAAAAAAAATTGTCACGCAGTCCCCTGGGATGGTGGCTGCTGTACCTCAGTAGGGTGTTCCTCTCTGTGGGTTTTCTAAAGAGATTAGTGTACAAAGATCCATTCTCAGACTTGATCGTGATATCCAAGAAGTCAATGGTCTTGGGATCCCAATGAATCGTGAACTTGATGTTCCAAGATCTCTTATTGAGCCACTCAAAGAATGTCTGCAATTCGGTTGAGCTCCCCGTCCAAACGAGCAAAACATTATCTATATAATGTTTCCACATAGTGATGTGGTCAATAAAAGGATTGGCTGGGTTGTAAATGAATGCATCCTCGAAGTGGTCCATGTACAGGATCGCTAGGTCTGGGGCAAAACTTGCACCCATGGCGATGCCCTTGGTTTGTAGGTAGTACTCTCCCTGGAAGTAGAAGAAGTTTCTCATCATGGGTACCTCCAGAAGTTGGATGATAAATCTTGTTGGGATCAGAGCTGGTAATGGTCTTTTTTCCAAATCACAGCCAATCACTTCAAGGGTTGGCCATTGGGGGATGCTGGTATACAGAGAGACGATGTCCAAAGTGACCAGTAGCTGGCAAGCGGGATCAAAGGGCATGTTGTCAACCAAATTGATAGCTTCCATCGTGTCCCTTAGGTATGATCTGGCATTCTCCGCCAAAGGATTAAGGAAGAAATCCACAAACTTACAGAGTGGTTCCAGCAATGTTCCACACCCACAGACTATTGGGCGTCCCGGGGGATGTTCCATATTTTTGTGAACCTTTGGCAAGGTGTAATTTGTGGGTAAACGTGGTTGCTTTTCGTTCAAATAATTGAACTCCAGGTCAGATAGAAAACCCAGGTTTTTTCCTTCCTCTGTGATCTTCAAGATAAATTTGCTTGTTTCCCTCGTCGGGTCTGTGTTCAAACGCATGTAGCTCAACCCATCCCTCAGTTGTGAGTAAATCTCTGTCTTGTAGTCAGGGGTACTCTGCACCACACTGGCCCCGCCTTTGTCGGTTGGTTTGATTACAATCGACTTGTTGTCCTTCAGGGAATTCAGTGCCTCTCGCTCCCCTTTAGTGATGTTATGTTTAACATACTGCTTGGTAGAGCATACCTTCAAGACATCCCTCAAGACAACACTCTCGTAGGTAAGTATTTTGTGGGACATCATGTGTGTTGGTGGCATGAATGTAGAAGGCGCCCTGAGGCCTGTATGAGATGATGATTGTGATGGCTGAGAGTGTTTGAAGTAGTATCTTAGTCTCACCTTACGGAAGAAGCAATGTAGTTCTGACTTTATGTTGAATTGATTCGGCTGGGTGGTTGGTACAAATGACAGTCCCTTGCTGAGAACACTGGGCCCGATTCACAAAAGTAATCGGAGATAAAATCCAAACTTTACGACTTTTGGTATTCACAAAAGGCATTTAGTAGTAGGAGAGTTAGGAATCCTAACTTTACTACTACTAAATGCCTTTTGTGAATACCGAAAGTCATAAAGTTAGGATTTTGTCTCAGATTACTTTTGTGAATCGGGCCCCTTCTGTTCATCCTCTGTCAGTGCATAGGACGACAGGTTGATGATAGGGCTCTGTGACCTGTTCGCCATCGGTACACTCGCCGTCGGGTTTAGATTTCCCCATGATTCTCCGGAGTGAATCAAACCTGTTTCTGATTCTGGCCTCGCGGTCTGCCTCCCTCTCAATTCGCCTCGTTGTTGCTGGCCCCTCTGTGGGCCCAGGCTCCAGTTGTACCCTCTCCCTCGGGGTGGTCTCCATTGGGCGTCCTCTAAAAAAGCCGGCCCTTGTGGTGGCTGGTACCAATTGTCCTGGTGTTGGTACCCAGAGCTGGTGCCTGGTTGCTCACTCTCGCTTCCCGCGCTGTTGGAGCCCGATGATTCTGAAAACGTTGTGAAACGTCTATATCCCCTGTAGCCTCATCTGCCTCAGTTGGAGAAACGTCCCTGCGTGTCCTGCTTGTAGTAGTCCTCTTGGAGATAAGGGTAGGTTAACTTCTTGTCATAGAAGCGGATATCCTTGGATAGTTTGTCCAGCTTCTTGGCCTGGATGTTCATGTCAAAGTCCTTAATAGTTTTTTCTAGG
Organism: Calotriton arnoldi; assembly: GCA_963921515.1. Classification (NCBI taxonomy): domain Eukaryota; kingdom Metazoa; phylum Chordata; class Amphibia; order Caudata; family Salamandridae; genus Calotriton; species Calotriton arnoldi. Next base: position 2,047,060 of record CAWUFW010000932.1, read on the forward strand.
CATTCCAAAGCCTCTTTTGCATTCGTTAATGCATTGTCCTCAGAGATCTCCCGTTTGAGGTCGGTGATCTCCTTCAGGAGTTTTTCAACTTGTCCTATGGCAGTCTCAATTCCGAGCACCATCCAGTGGCGCGAGCAGTTGTTGGCCACATGGCTGAAGCCCTTCTTCAATTTTGGAATGTCCACAAAGATTGCAGGTTCGTTTTTCACCTGTAACCCTATAGGTATTACGTTAGCCTGCAAGTACTTGGTGAGAAGGTGACCATGCAGTCGTTTTCGTATCAGTTTCTTTTCCAACCTCTCTAACTTGTTGATTTTATCGTTAAGTGAAAAGTCTATGTTGGGGGTGTTAGATGACAAGAAACTGGCGCTAGATTGCCCCTGAATGAGCCTGTTAATGTAGTCCTCAGTGTATGATAGAGTCTCGCTCTCTGACATAGTGGAATCCAAATCTACAAGTGTACCCTAGCAGGAAAACTACCTGCTCGTGGAGAGTTATAGAACAATGGGGAAACCCAAAAAACCACTGGGCCCGTGTAAAATACAGTACAAGAAATAGTGGTCACAGTGGAAAGTGATTCAGTATAAAAATCAGAACATCACCATAAATAAATCAATTAGTACAATTTATTCATATTCAAAATATGCTGTTAAATTCAGCAGACAGCATTGATTGTCTGTACATTTCTAAAACATAGGTGCTCCAGAAGGAAGGGAGGAGGAGGTGCTCAGGAAGAGATGTGCATTTGTGAGGGTTGTAGGAAAGGAAAGGTGATGTGCAATAAATACATCAAATGACTGATAGAAACCTATCCAGCCACACGAATGCGAATTTTACACATGACCATAGTATCCTTGTGACACAGACAGTTAATTTCTGTTGTCTGTACTTGACAGTTAAAGAGAGACCGTCGACATTTCGACCCCCTTGGTGGGTATAGGTTGGTTAGTCCTTAAACTGGGGTCTTCATCAGGACAGAATAGAGACACCTAGGATTAATGGATGCAGTCTTATTAATCTGGTGATGGAAAATACGAGAATGATATTAATTTGTAAGAGAGACAATAAATGTTACCATTCAAGACCCTCTAGATAAATCAGGCGGTCATTTTCAAAAAGAAAGGGCCCGTAAACTCCAGCGTCATGGAGGCGAGTTGAGAGGACAAGTGACGGACTGAAAATGAAAAGAACGTGTGTAAGCACCAGTACACGTATGTGATGAATAAAGCTCACAAAGAAAAAGGTGCCAGCCCCACTTACTCAGTGGTTAGTTATAGTGGCAACAGGGAAGCTAAGATGTAGCTGTGGATTGGATTAAATCCCCGTCCCATGGTTCAGCTTTGAAGACTGCGTGTCATCATGGGTCTTAAAAGTCTTCTATCTAAACAAATAAATATAGAGGAACATTATAGGCTATGTTGGAAAAAAGGGACCAACTATTGAGGTGCTGTGCGCTATCCATACCCAACTCACTTGGTGCAGGCATAAAAAGTCCTCCAGGTCCACCATGATCAGTGGCCTAGTTGTAATCTGAAATGAAATAAACACACAAGAGCCTAGTGAGGACCCGTGTTCATGTGAGGTGATTAAGTGTTTAAAGAAAAGAAAAAGAGATCAGGCTCGAGGTCGCAACATACCTTAATACATCATCACGATGACTGTATCATTGCTGTAGGGAAAAGGGAGGAGAAGTCCCATTAGATCTATACTTAGTTAGGATCAATTGCGGGCTAATAACGGGCTTGGCGCACTGCCGCTTACCTGGCCGTCTCTACTGATCACCTCGAGACACAGACAGGCACGCTTGGGCGACGCTGTTGTAACGTTGGGCCCTAGGCCCCCATGGTGATGAAAGCACAGACGCTGACACGGATAGTAGGGTACTGGTAATGGCCCAGGGCACGTGCGCCCGGCCCCTTTTATTAACAGGGTCACCTGACCGGTGACGCCTGTGGTGGGTGGGTGTACAGTGTAGGTTACAGCAGAAAGGAAACACTAGACTGTATCCAGCCGGACACTACATCCCTCCCAAACTTTGGTAAAAAAATAACAAACAGGAGTCCAACCTGTAATAAAACAAAACACAGCCTATGGAACAAATGATTGTATTCAGGCCGTCCGCCAGCCGGCGCTGGACCTTCGGACCACGGGGTCAAGATGTCTTCTTCTGCTTTGACGATGTTCTTGTGGACCGCCCCGGTCTCTCTGTGCCAAATCTTATATTCAAAGCTTCAGTGTCGGTGCATTTGGAGCTGTGGCGAAATCCACTCTGGAGTATCTCTCAGCACTCAGGCTTCGGTTGATGGCAGAACCTGCCGCTGGTGGAGATGATCTTTGGGAGTGAGGCCTTCCTTCCAGTGGAGGTGGCGTACTAGATGGCCTTCCTTGTCCCCGACTTTTGAGCGACGTCCGACTTGCCTCTTTCGCCCGGACTCCTCTCTCACTGGAGCCTCTTGGAGGGCACTCCTCTCTCACTGGAGCTTTTCGGAGGGCTTTTCTCGCTAGCTGCCATGGGACCGTGTGGACCGTGCGGGGCTTCGAGGAGCCGCGCGAAGGCGTCGCTGCGGAACTGCCAACGGACTCACAGCCAAGTCACTCATGTAGCCTCCGGTAGTGGTGTCTCCGTCTGGGCATCCTCGCCGTCTGGACTTGGGTTATGCGCTTTCCTCTGATGATCTTGTTTGTACCCAGTCTTCAACCTTGGTCTCCCTTCTTCCCGCGCCTGACGTGGAGCTGGTGCCGACGCATCTCTCCTGTCCGGACTTCCATAGCATGGAAACTCCGTCGAGGCCCTTGTCCCCTGGACTGTCACGTGACTGCGTGGGCTGTGCGGGCCTTTGCGTAGGCCACGCTTAGGGGTCGCTGCGGAACACCCAACAGGGCCACGGCCCAGTCTTGTGTAGTCCCCAAAGGCGGATCTTCCAATGGCCGGTTGTGCTCGACTTCGGCAGGCTGTAGGTTGATGGGGTGCACAGGAGGTTTCTGGGTGGTTCGCCTCATTGTCTTCCGGTGGTATGGGGCAGGTGTGGATTCCCTTGGGTGGTGCGATGCTCCTTGGTCGTGATGCACCGGGATGGTGATAATATACGGTTGGTCTTTCTTTAGTGGGCAGACAGGCGGTGATCTTCCTGCATTCGGCGGCCTTGTGGCGGGAGTGGGCTAGAGGTAGTTTGCGTCTTCATCTTGCTGATGGCACTAGTCCTCTGTGCTGTCGCCCTGTTCCTTTCCTCCGGCACGCCTGTGGTGTTTGTCTGCCCGGTGGCGTTGTGCCACTGCCCTTTCTTCCTTTGCGGAGTGGCGTGCTGCCACTCTCTTCTCCTCCCTCGCGACACCGTCCGGTCTCCTCTTCTTCTTTCTCTGCCTTAACCAGGCCTCCCCGGGTGGCGTGCACTCCACCCGTGGCTCCCCGGTCTGGTCCTACCCCTAGGACACTGCTCTCACTTCACTCGGAGACTGGACCTGTCATCGCGGCCTTCTTTCGTTCGCTTCTGACTTCCGTTCCAAGACTTGTCGTCCTTCTCTTCGGACCTCATCCTGGTCCTCTTCGCGGTCCTCCTCCTTGTTGGACCTCTGAGTCGCTCATTGACTCCTGACCTCTTCCTGGGTCTCTGACTTTCGTGGCGTCCTTCGGGTACTGTTCGCGGTACCACTTCTGTGCCACGGTTCCTTGTGGTGGCGTCCTTTTGCCACTTGGCGCGTATGCTGCGCTCTCCTGCTTGCGGTGGCGTCGTTCTGCCACTGGCGCGTATGCTGCGCTCTTCTGCTTGCGGTGGCGTCGTTCTGCCACTTGGCGCGTATGCTGCGCTCTTCTTGCGATGGCGTCGTTCCGCCATTTGGCGCATATGCTGCGCGCTTCTTCTTGCGATGGCGTCGTTCTGCGATGGCGTCGTTCTGCCACTTGGCGCGTATGCTGCCCGTTGCGCCTCCTCTGATCTCCAGGCTTGATGCTTGTGTTCCATGCTGCTCCTGCCGCTTGAGTGTCTCCATCTCTGAGCGCATTTTCTTCTGCGATGACCTCCCCTGGCCAGTGGGGGTCACCGTGTCTCAACGCTGTGTCGTGGCTTGGCACCACTCAGGCATGGCAGCTTTACTGCGCACTCACTTTGCGCACTTGGCAGTCCTCACTGTCCAGTGTTCCTAACTTGCCAGTGTCCTGCACACCCCTCGCTGGGGTGCATGCAGTGTTGCTTTCCGGGTTCCTTTCCCCTCCTGCTTGATACCCCCAGGTGTCTCCAGTTGCCTTTTCCAAATGGGGCTCGCTTACTTCCTACCCACACTGAAATGACAAAGTCTTGGGGGTCTGCCTGTCCCTTCATACAAACCCTGTTCGCTGTCCATACTTCTGTTTTCCTTCTGGATGGGACGTGGCTGCCTTCCTTAGCCAGTTGTGGCACTAGTCTCAGGCACGTGTCAGTATTTGTCCCCTTGTTGCAGGTTTGTCCTGCCACATTGCTTTAATTCCCAAATGCGGTAGCGTGAAATGTCCACCAGGTGGCGCTGCTACTCCTTCCACTGCCCGGCAGCGCTCCGATCGGCCCCAGGAGCTTCACACACACTGCGGACCTCGTGTACTTTTCCGGCTATGTCCCCGACTCACACGGGCCTCGATCTCTAGGCTCTTTGCACTTGAAAACTGCCGGGGGGCGCATTTGCCTCTGCTTTGCTCCGGTCAACCTCAGCAGCCCCCACACGCTGTAGAGCTCCGTTCACTGCCGCTTTATTCTCGCGGCCGCTCCTGCAGGTCACTTTCAATCTCGAAGCAGGCAGGCGCGGCAGGGTCTCTCTGGGCCTGCCGGTCACGCATGCGGCCGGAGACTCTCACATCGGGCAGCCGCACTCTCCTCCCATTCCGCCGGTAAGTTTATTTACTCATTCTTTTCCGGGCACTGTGGGTCGAGCTGTGCAGGGCAGGAGGGTGAAAACACGCAGGATCTGGCCGAGTCTTGGGGAGATGCTGTGGCGGCCGGCCGTTCACGTTTCAAACTTCCCGCCCCTCGCAGCAGGCTCAACGGGCTGCGCAGGGGGTGCTGGCGCCGCTCCGATCAGTAGCGTGCGGCCCGCTTTCTTCTTTCTGCTACCCTCCCACCCGCAGCAGCTTTGTTCAGTTCGCACGCTGCACGGGGTGGGGGTCGGAGCTACGGCCTGGGCATTTCGCAGCCTTTACTACAGGCTAGTGTTCACCTTTGTTGCCGCCGATGCGGGGTGGGCTCCCGCTGGCCTCCTCACCTTCGGGGTCACTTCTCTTTTCTCCACAGCCCCTCGCTCACTCACCGGGCTCACGCAGGTCGTCGCGGCCGATGTGGGTGGGCTCCGATCGGCTCGCTCTTCTCTCCGGGGCACTTCACAATCCCTCTGCGGGTCTTCACATCGGTGCGGGGTGGGCACCCGATCACCTTCTTCGTCGTGCTGGTCCGGGGCTCTTCGCACACGCCCTCGGGCTATCGGGCGCCTCTGCACGGAGGCGGATTCTCCCGCAGCAGGCACACGAGGTGCGGGGTGGGCCTCCGGTCACCTCGTCTTTACCCTGGGCTTTTCGGGCGCGTTCCGCGCCGGCTTCTGGGGGTGCCCTCGACACGGGCAGCTCTCTTCCCCCTTTTCACCTTTGCTGGGCTGCTGCACGCACGGGCACAGCCCCCTCGTCGCCAGTGTAATGTTGGGCCCTAGGCCCCCATGGTGATGAAAGCACAGACGCTGACACGGATAGTAGGGTACTGGTAATGGCCCAGGGCACGTGCGCCCGGCCCCTTTTATTAACAGGGTCACCTGACCGGTGACGCCTGTGGTGGGTGGGTGTACAGTGTAGGTTACAGCAGAAAGGAAACACTAGACTGTATCCAGCCGGACACTACAGCTGTGATTTATAGCGTGTGTAAAAACATGCACGCGCGGCACGTTCTGCTGCTAGATGCAGGCACGTTTAGAAGAACGGCCTGTGTCATCAATGGTAGATAAACTAGACCGGACCCATCCGGGTTGGTTGAGAAGCGAAGCTGCCGTCTGCGTGAGTAGGAATAGTGCGTCTATGCCTAAAATGACATGTCGTTCATGATACACCGTGTAAATAAAACCGGGTCGGTTAGGGCACAAGTAGCAGGTGCGCTACTAAATTAATAATAATTAGGCACAAAATCTGGAAAGAGAGGAAGGCACGAATGTATGAATATTGCACTACGCGTCTGGAAGGGCAAGGAACCGGTAACGATCCAGCCGGATCAGACACACATATAAATGAAGTACAAGCATACATGGTAATTAACATAAGTAATCAGTAACTCTACAAGATGGAAAACAGTTTATCAGGATGGTACAGTGTAATCGCATAAACAAAGGAAATACATTGATCCTAATATTTGAAAACCTCCGGGGATATACATGGTTAAGGGGATACCAGAGGATTTATAAACACAGAAAAAGCTGGATGGTAGATACATAGCCGGATACTGTTGACATCATGTTTACATGTGCATAAAAGCATGTGAGAATTGTTTATAACACATGTAATAAGCATTTGAACAAGACCAGTACACTCACTACTAAGGCAAGATAATTGTGCATTGGTGGCATCCATTTAATTTAGACCATCGTGAACAGTGTTCATGGAATGCATCCATTTGCACTCGCGGATGATGAGGACTGCATTGATATCCCCACCCCTGATGCCAAGTGTGACTTTCTCGAGAAATGTACAAACAATCAATGCTGTCCGCTGAATTTAACAGCATATTTTGAATATGAATAAATTGTACTAATTGATTTATTTATGGTGATGTTCTGATTTTTATACTAAATCACTTTCCACTGTGATCACTATTTCTTGTACTTGCTCCAGCTGCGGTGGGTGAAGATCTGATGCCTGGTGATTGTGTGCTGGGTGCAGGTGATGGTGAAGTGTACAATTGTGTGGTCAGTCCAAGTGAATTCTGTGGTGTGGCTGAATTTGATTCTGTCGCTGGAGGTGAAAATAGTGTTGAGTGAGTGTTCAGCTTTGTGCGTAGATTCGGTGGCCAGTTGGGTAAGGCTAATGTTGTTCAGGTTCTCCAGGAGGGTGGTGGAGTTGGCATCGTTGGGGTCATCAAAGTTGAAGTTGAGGTCGCCAAGTAGGATGTAGTGTTGAGAGTCAATTACTAGGGGGAATGAGATTGGGGATGGCATCGCAAAATGTTGCTCAGGGTCCCAGGGGTCAGTAGGCGAGGGTGCCTCTTATGGTGATCTTCACGTCAGTTTGTAGTAGGAAGGTGAGGTGTTCCATGAGAGGTGTGGGATCATCATTGGTGATGGTGCATACCTTGAAGATGATGGCAATGCCTCTGCCTTGTTTGTAGGTGTTCTCTCAGTGTATCATCTTGTAGACATCATGGGAGGCAGTGGTGATGTCGGGTTTTAGGCAGGGGTTAAGCCACGTTTCGGTGATGAAAGCAATGTCTGTGGAGAGGGTGGTGATGGTGTCCCAGTTTTCCATGGTGTGTTTGCAGAGTGAGTGGATATTGAAAAAGATACAGTGGAGCAGTTGTAAGGTGTTCTTGGTCTTGTGGGCAAGAGTGGAGTATGATCTTTCATAGGTTTTGTCGCAGGAGAAGTGGCAGAATGTGAAGGGTCCTTTGGTGGATCGTGGGGAGGAGGAGATGCAGCTGTTGTTTTTGCATCCGGGGTCCAGGCCCAGGACTTCCTTGCCGGTGTACAGGCGTGTGGCGGGAGGGTCAGGGGTCCTGGCACCAGGCGTTGTCCAACCGGCAATGGGTTAGCAGTGCACTTGCAACACGCGTCCACTGTGTGACTGTGCGGTGGTCTCCATTGGAGGTCCAGGTGGGTGGTTTTTGTGGTCCTGGGCGCAGAGCAGGAACCTGGAAAGGTCAGTGCAGGGACAGCAGGCAATGCAGGGGCAGGGACAGCAGGCAGTGCAGCGGCAGGGATAGCAGGCAGTGCAGGGACAGTAGACAGCACAGGGACAGCAGGCAGCACTGGTGCATTGACAGCTGGCAGCGCAGGAACAGCAGGCAGTGCAGGGGTAGGGACAGAAGGCAGCACAGGGACAGCAGGCAGTGCAGGGGCAGGTACAGCAGGCAGCGCTGGGGCAGGGACAACAGGCAGTGCAGGGACAGCAGGCAGCACAGGGGTAGGGACAGCAGGCAGCACAGGGACAGCAGGCAGTGCAGGGGCAGGGACAGCAGGCAGCGCAGGGGCAGGGACAGCAGGCAGCGCAGGGGCAGGGACAGCAGGTAGTGCAGGGACAGGAGGCAGAACTGGGGCAGGAATAGCAGACAGCGCATGGACAGCAGGCAGCGCAGGGGCAGGGACAGCAGGCAGTCCAGGAGCAGGGACAGCAGGCAGAGCTGGGGCAGGGACTGCTGGCAGCGCAGTGACTGCGGGCACAGTACCTTACCTGGGGTCAAGAGAAAGATGGGTGGCCCGGCCCCGCCTCCTCTGTGCTTTGGAGAGTGTGGATTTGCCTGTCGGTGGCCCAGGCTTCACCTGGGCACTGCCCATGCACATCCTGTGATGGGGGAGTGGGCACCCTCCAAATTAAGGCCGGCGGCAGAAACGGCATGAAAAACTGAGGCAGTTCTACAACCAGTAGCGGAGGCTGCTGGGAGTTGTGGTCTGCTGTTTGGATGGTCAAGGAAGTCCATCCATGCAGGAGTGGGAGCCCTCTAAATAGGGACGGCAGCAAAAACTGTGGGAAGAACAGAGGTAGTCCCACTCCCAGTTGCGGAGCCTGCTGGGAGTTGTGGTCTGCTGGGTGGAGGGTCAAGGAAGTCCCCTTTTATTTCTGCCCCAACCTGTAGCCCTTTAAAGAACATAGTATACATCATAAACAAAAATGTTCTATTTTGGAACCAATGCACAACATATATGTCTGCAGCAACAATCCTCTCCCTGTTTTAGGCTGCGACTTGAAGAACGTGATGTAATACAGAAGAAAACGACAACAGGATGCCAACAGGAACAATTTCAAAGACCCATAGAGGTGTGATCCATTTAAGAAATATTTTCTATAAAAGAGGAAATGTTAAGAAAAACTATATTCAAAATAGAACATGTAGCAAAAAAATATACATACACTGCAAAGTAATATTATACAACTTCATATTATCTAACTTATTTTTAAAGCTCTGCAAAGTAGTTTAAACTGTCATTTTTCTTTTACCCAACCATATCGTCTCAACCACAGGTGGGTGAGGTTGGCAGTGGCGGCTTGCCGAGGGAGTGCTGTGGGGCGGTGGGCGGGGCAGGGGAGGGGCAGGGTGGTGGGGTAGTGGAGTCCGACATATGACGGACAGGAGTAAGGTAAGTAATGAAATATATAAAGCAATTTACCTTGCGGCACTGCATCGCCGAGTTGGTGATACAGTCCGCGCAAGGTAAATTGTTTTATTTATTTCATTACTTACCTTACTCCTGTCCGTCGTATGTCGGACTCCACTACCCCCCCGCCTCACCGCCCCGCAGCACTCCCTCGGCAAGCCGCCACTGGAGGTTGGTGGGATAATGATAGCCTCGTAGTCGTTAATGAATTTAAGATTCTCTTTGCCTGTTAATTGGAGATTCGTCATTTAATTCCAAGACCGGAGGCTAACATTATGCATGTTTAAAGCTGTCAATTACTAAATTGCTCACATGTTTAACTGGTCTCAAATAAAAATCTACAAAGGTACAGGCATTCAACCAGTCTGCCACTTTGAGGATATCAGAAAGAATGCCACCCGCCCAGAATACCATACTGGCCATTGCACCCCTAGCTGAATTGGCACCTGTAGGAAAGTGCCCCTTTTTGCATGGTTGCCCCCCACTTTTTGCCTAATGTTGATGTACTTTGACTGAGTGTGCCCTGGGTTCCTGCCAACCAGGTGCCCAGAATCTATGCTCTTTCCCTAAACTCTACTGTTGCAAAACCGAATTGGCAACATGTAAGTACCTTGTAAAAGGTACCATAGGTACCAAGGGCACTGTGACCAGGGAAGACCTCTAAAGGCTGCAGCACTTATTGTGCCACCCTTAGAGGCCCTATAAATTTACACACACACACTGCCATTTCAGGCTGCGTGTTTTGGTGCAGGACAAAGTGAAGAGTCAACATGGCACACATCCCTGTGTGCCATGCCTACAATCCACTGCCCTGGCATAGGTAAGCCACCCCTCTAGCTTGGTGCACTATACCAGTGGTGAGAGTACAGGTGCATGAGCCCTGTACCCCTGCAGTGTCTAAATCAATTCTTAGACATTGTAAGTGCAGTAATGCCATAAAGAGTATATGGTCTGGGAGATGGTCACTACGAACTCCAAAGCTCCCTAATGGATTTACTGAAAACTGGGAAGTTTGGTATCAAACTTCTCAGCACATTAAACCCACACTGGTACCAGTGTGGGATTCAATGGAAAATGCACTCAGAGGGCATCTTAGAGATGCCCCCTGAAAACGACCTAATACTAGTGTCCTAGCTGAGTGGCTGCTCGCCAGCTTCTACCACCAGACAGGTTTCTGGACCACTGGGTTCAGAGCCTACCTCTCTCCTGGTCCTGAAACAAAGCACATCCTGGGACGAGGTCCCAAGCCTACTCCCCCAAGATTGGCAGGATCCACGCAGGGGAAGCTTCAAAGGCTTGCCGCCTTTGTGAGCTACCCCAGCCATTTGCTTCTCCCAGCAACTGGCCCCCACCGGTTCTGACCCCCACTTTGGATGGGAGAATCGGCAGGAAAACCAAGTTAGGAGAAGAGGTGTGCTCACCTTTGCCAACACCACCCCTCGGGTGGAGGCGGGGAGGTGAAGCATAACTCTCAGACCCCGCCATCTTGCAGATGGGGAGACCCAGCCAACCAGAGTGAGGGTTATTCCCCCTCCCACTGGAGGGTAGACTAATAGGGGGTGTACCCACCCCAAGGAAGGGACCCATTGGTCCTGACCTGTACCTACCTGCAACGCCCCTAAATTTAGCATTTAGGGGCAACCCTGAACCTTGCCTCCTCAGACTAGACTCAACAAGAAGAAACAAGAAGAAGAAGAAGGACAAAAAAGCTGTGCTGAAGAAGAAGAGGAGGACACCAACTGACTTGGTCCCAGCCCTACCGGCCTGTCCCAAACTCGACCTGCTACAGCAATATCCCAGTGTGTCCTGCAGCCAGCATCCCTCAAGAACCTGGAGGACCTGCCCTGCCTTCGCAATCAAAAGACTTTGTCTCCTGTGAGCATCAGACTTGCTCAAGACCAACCGACTCGGACTCCGGATGACTCCCTGAGTATCCCACCACTCAGCACCGGGCGCCTTGAGCCCAAACCTGAGTGGCCCAACACCCTAAGGAGGCCCCCCGACAATCCTAGTCTGGATTACGGTGACCCCTGAAACCCCTCAAGCTTCTAACCCGAGCCTGCAGCTCCAATGGCAAAGCGGTCCAAGGAGCCCAACCACGAAAACGCGATTGATTACAAGGCTTCAACTCCCAAAGACTCCATTTGTCTACCCGGTCGCTGACCGCCTTCCAGGAATCCCCAACCGAATCTGCCGCTTGGACCAAGACCAAAGGTCTTCACTGAGAAACCCTGGGATCCCTGATGACCGCATCCTACACCTGCCCGCCTCTGTGCCGCTGGTGGTGTAGTTCTTGTGTTGGACATTGGCCCCTTCAGTGCTAACCTCGACACCAGGAGCTTTTTGTGTTCCTTCAACCAGGTGGCCTGCTCATCCGAAGTCCCCAAACCAATGACCTTGCTTAGCCTGTTGGCTATCATATGGTCCCTGCACTCTGTACTGTAGTATAGTTCCTATTTCCCTAATAGGCTCTGCGCATTGGAATAATATACCCTATAGATTCAACATAGGACTGAGGTCAGTATGTCCCTATCGAGTATATTAAACTTAATTACTTTATGCCAGCTAACTCAGAGGCCACTAGAAACTCCTTGTAAACAAGAAGGGAGTAGTTTCTGGCAACCGCATAAACATGACAACTTTTTTTCCCTTTAGAATCGGAACACTCTCAGAATCATGGAAACAATAGATAACAGTTTCACTCAGCTAATCGTGCATGCTTAGTTTCTTCAGAGTTACACAGAAAGAATAGATGGGCGTTTCAATAAAAGGATTTATTGAACAGTCTTGTTTCTCGTGTAAGAGATATGAGCTGTTATGATCACAAGACAGTATGCGAGATATATAATGTACAGCGTAAGCAGTAGAAAGAAATAATACTGCGCTAGCATTATCTTTTAGCTATGACACATATATTCATATACATAAATAACATAAGCTAAAAATGCGAGTACTCATAAGATGCTTCTCTAACTAGTTCTACCCTAGTGTACCTGACCTAAGTGTAGTGTAAGGTAAGAAGTAGGTGAAGTATTCTATAGTATGGTATGCTATAGTCTAGTATGCCAAGTCTAGTATACCAAGAGTCCCTCTAGGTTCTAGTCAGCTCCATACCTTGAGAATGAGAGAGGTGGGAATCTCCTTCCGGGTCTCTAACTCTAACACCCCGCGAAGGGAGTCAGAACACTGGAAGCTGGATTCTCTGCAACCAGAGATGACAGCGTCTCTTGTCAGTGCGTCAGGCCGGGACACGGGCTCCTCTAAAGTCGAGGTCTCCTCCTACTTGCTTGGGCAAGGGAAGGTATATTTATACCTGGTAGGTGCCTTGGAATGTTAGCATTGACGTAAAGTCGGGCAGAGGAAGACGTCAGGAATGAACCCTTATGCGGTTCATGCATAATAAATGAGTTCTTGGAGAAATCAATAATCCTGTGCTAGGGGAACTCCCAAGAGCTTAAGGGTGCGGTTTCTAAGAACTCGTTGTGACGTTAGGGTGGACGGATGTAAGTGACCATGCCTGTATTTGGATACCATGGCTAATGCCTAAATAAGGACTGGGATATTATGCCTATATAAGGGCAATGCGAATTGTGCCTATATAAGGACATGTTTCAGGAAAACCTATATAAGGACACCTAAAGCGGAATACAACACCCACTCCACTTTCGAATGAACAATAATACTAAATGCTAAACATGAAATGCTAAACATTAAACTGAGTACCACATGTTGCTAAAAACATTTCTAAAAGCATATTAAAAGAAGTTTTAAAAGAACTGTTACTAAAACATGTAATGCAATAGGTACTGTACATTTTAAAGCATTTTTTCATTCTAAGCATATATTGGAAATAAATGCAACATGAATGAATAAACAGAAATATATACAAATGACGGAATGGTTGACAAGTTTTCAAACATCAAAGCCATTGCATATCATGGTAGTAAATGAAATTGTGGTAGGTAAGTTGACAATGTGTCCCTGGAAGTATTCAAAGAAGTCTGTTTTATATGAATAGTTCTACTGTAAGCAGATTGAATTGCCATGCATTTTCAAAAAATAGAGAAAAAGAAAAAAGTCAATTTTTAGGAAGAGTTCCAAGTTTTGTTCTGTTTTTTTGTTCTGATTTGAAAATATGGAGGCCAAAATCATTGCTTCCCTGGTACACTGTGAGCCGAATCAAAGTCAGTGTATGGGTCTGGTGTAAACATGAAATCATCTATTTCTGTAGACAAAAGATCGTCTACCGATGTCGGTGACTGTTGGAATACCTCGTTCAGAAGGTTAACTGCACAGAGATGTGAAGCATCGCCTTCAGCATAGGATGCCGCAGCAATGTTCGCGTCCGTTGTTACCCATGTGCCTGTTGATCCATCTCGTACCTCAGCAGCAGCAGGAAGCGCCTGTGAGATCTCAAGGAATGCCGTCATCAGGATTGGTAGCCTCTGGGGACAACACAGAGCATGGGCCGTTATCGGGTCCAGCAGAGTATCGATATCCGTTGGCATGACTGATGGGAGTGTTAGACAGGTGTCTAGCACGCATTCTTCACCGCAAAGCAGGCAGCGTAGAACAGGTAAGATGCAATCTTGCCAGATTGGTCTAAATGACAGAAACCATGTTGTATTAAGTTCCCGTAGACGAGGTATGCCCAAAAGTTGCACTATGCGCTCACGGCACTTCCGTTCTAGGAGAGCTTTCTCCAAATTGCTAGGAGTGACGCCGGTTGATAAGCTTGCCATAGCGTAGTAGTAGGAATAAAAACAGGATTCCCGCAACCAGTGCTAGAATTAATGGCACACCACCAAACACCGAATGTGCGAAGTTTGGAATGATTCCGAGGACTGCCTGAAAAGGTGTTAACAGTCCGGAACAGATGGTCTTAAATACATGAACAATCCCGCTCGTATCAGACATGTTTAAGATATGTCCCATCATTTCTACGAAATGTATAGGGCAGTTTGTACGAATTAGAGCCTGTATCTCAGCCGAAGTCCTTGCAATTTGTAAATCATAGATTTCTTTGGCCGAGGTCAAAGGCACGGTTTGTTGCAAAAGCATGGCTTTCATTCTGCTTAAAGTATCAAAACGTATAAAAGAAACATTCAATGAAGGCCATAGAGGCGACTCCCTGACTGTGTCTATTGGGGGGAACAATACTTGCATACAACAAGTAACCCTGGAGTCGACCGTTACCAGATATGGGATGCCTGGCAACATGCCACAGCAACTCTGATCATTCAACATGAGGTAACTCCCATTAGAAAGTTGGCTAAACGTTGGATTAATCACAGTAGCTGGTGTACCCTGCTGGTGGCAGGACAAGATTGCCACAGAACCATTACAAGCCCCGTGTAAAAAATGTCCTGACATATGAGTGAACCGCTCAGTGCATTTTCACAGTGTGTACCGCTTAGAAACACTTCACGATCCCCACTCCAGCATCTGTATTCGTAAGGTAAATCCCAGGATGTCTTAATGTATTCTTTACCCAACCTTTCATATTTGCCTGCTTGCATTTGTTTGAGTCAATACTGAAACTGAAAAGTAGTGACAGGCAGAGTTATTTTGCCATGGATAAGCCATTCTGTAGCTGGTTTTTCGGCTACCGTAAATGGTCATTTTTCCAGTTTTTCAATGCTCAGCACTGTATACTTTGCTCCCCTTTGTGCCAGTTCGATCTGTTTATCCGTTAGATTGTATTCTGAAAACAGAGACGACGTGTTGATAAAACGCCAAGGCACATAGCCTTCACGCAAAGATTGCAGCGTCCAGCCTAATAACATAATAGAACGCAACTGAGATTGGCCTTGTTGTAACATGGCTAAATCGTGTTCCAGTATGTCTATAGCAGAGGATACAATGTTGTCCAATGAATAAATTCTGTATGACAAAGTTGTTAACCCATTGTCGACCACAGAGAGAGATTTCTCTAAGTTATTACGATCAAGCTCACGTATTCGTTCTGCGGCCTCTGCCTGTGAAACCTTCCATACTTCATTATAAGCAGCATAAATGCCGGCATATATGAAACGTTTTTGAGTGGTTTTTTTGGTCCTAGCAAGAAATCCCTAAGGTCTGCGTCTTCTTTAAGTAAAGATAAGTGTTGTTTCACATCCTCGAGTGTAGATTTTTGTAACCAGTTGAGGCACAATTTTCCTACACTATATGTTGTTACTACCCCCGGATGTTGTCGTTGAACATAACGTGGGTCTGGCCTATGGATAGTAAAGCCCTGTATTCTATTCAGGAATCTTTCTTGACAGATGTTTGTGTCTGTGGGCCAGAGTAACAATTTTTTCCAATCAGGATCTGTTCTGTTGTTTTGTAGTATTGTGTCTACTGTGACCGCTCCCTGTGTAGTGCTATTACTTGCAGGTGTTGGTACAGAAGGTGTATTCATGTCTTTGATCTTAGCTAAACCAAGGCAAGATGTTTGTTGCACAGTGTCATTCAAAAACATTATTTGATGTGGGATGATACATGCTCTAAAACAAAGCTTCTATCCCCTGCACTTGCCAATCTTTAGAACCCCAGACAGATTTTGTGTCGATTGTGTCTTTCCAAAAGTCAAATCCTTCTCTAGACAGGTGGGTAATAAAGGCTGCAGAATAAATCTGTTTTGTATTAGTTAACATAATATTCTGTCCTGTTTTGTTTACATTTTTAATGTAAAACGTTTCTGGATCAGATGTATTGTACCCTGAAAAATATGGAAACTTTTTGGCAAACGTTTTTGAACTACCCATTGGTGGTGTAGGACAATGTTCCCATTGGTTAAACATAAACACATTTCTAGGTGTTGCAGATTTATGCAAAAAATGATGACCATAGTGGTTGTAACAATAAAGCTGTTCATAGTCTGATGAACCCTCCAAGTGTTCATTGTTAGAGAATGTAGCAGACCTTTCTAGATCAGACATCATATCATTAACAGTCTCAAAGTCCCAATCATCAGAATAGGTACTGGAGGTAATAAAGTCACTTAATGAAATTTTAAATAAATGTAGAATGTTCAAAAGTTCAGTCGGGCCGAATATATCGAAATCGAATTTGTCCCACACTATACCATCCTGTATACGAACGGCTGTGATGTTCACTGCTGACAAGTCTCTTGCTTCACGATGGGATGATTTGTGTGGTTTTAAAAGTAAGTTCACATTTTTACTTTCAGTGTCCATATGGATGTTTCTGCCATTTATAAGCATGCTAATAATCATAACCAAAGCTAGCCAAAGCAGAAAGAAAAATATTCCACAAATAATCCATAGTTCAATCCATGGTGAAACCAGATAAGCCTCTTTCAGGAAATGAAAAAGGTCTTGTACTTGTTGTTTGAAAGTTTTTTGTAGGGCTGGCGTCGTTTCAGGTTCACTCGGATCCTCAGAAAACGTATCAAAGTTAATGAAATAGCCACAAGCAGTTCTCTCAATTGTTGGAATTGCATCAGGATTTGTTGAAATCGCTGGAACCAATTGATCACGTGTTATGTTGGTGTAGACAGGTGTATCTGGACGAACTGTTACTTGAGTTTCAAGAGGGATGAGTTCCATAGCATTGTTGCTTAGTCCTTCATCTGTTACTACTGAATTCTCAATGGTTATGAGTCTTTCAGTCTGAACCTCTTGGATAGTGGCGAGAGGAGTGCGTCTGCTACTAGGTCGGAGTCCACGAGGCCTACTATTTAGTATTGGCCACATACTGTGGTTTGATGAGGTCGATTGACACAAATCTTTTCTCCTTTTTTCCAGCAAGGGGCGGCAGAAGTACTGTTCTTGTTCCGTGTACGGCTAGGACATGTACTGGTTGTCTGTAAGAAGGTCCAAATTCCTTCTTGTCCGCAATTTTCTCTCTGACTAGATCCCCAACTTTTGGGATCCAGACAGGCCTTGCTGGGACTGCCGGTGTTTCCCCAGTGGTGGTTGGCTTCAGGAACACGTTGCTTTGTTTCGATCTTAGTTCATTTAGATCCTGTAAAACAGCCAAACAATCTTTGATATCAAATGGTTTATTTTCCACCACTGTGCCTTTACATTCGAGATCAGGAACCCACATTCTTGTCCCAAATAGGACCTCATATGGAGAGACCCCCCCTAGAGAACTTCTTGGCAAATTATTTAATGAGCGTTGGACCCCATAAAGATGTTTGACCCACCCATCACCCGAACCTAATACTCTAGCTGTTATAGACTGCTTTATGTCCCGGTTTTTCCTTTCCACAACAGAATTTCCCTCAGGATGAAATGGAGAGGAGTACCGCAATGCTACACCCAAACTGGCCATGGCTTCTTTGTAAGCCCGAGAGCTAAACGCAGGGCCCTGGTCAGAATGTAGTGTGCCAATTGCGTATGTGCCGATAAAGACTCGCAAATCTTTTATAACAGTTCGAGCGTCAGCCGAGCGCTGAGGCCATATCCATAGAAACCTTGTCTTACTATTTGTGGGATTGCATTTGTTCAAAAGGACGCCTGCGCGTAGATAGTCTAATGTTGTCTAACAATGGTGTCTGTACTGGGCAGGCTACTTCGTAGCATGGTGTCTGGTGGTGTTCTGCACTAGTCTGTCTATTGCAGTCTCTGCAATCATTGATGAAGATGTGAATCTGTGTATTCATTCCAGGCCACCAGTACATCTCTTTTAATGTTAATATTGTTTTAGAGTTCCCTTGATGTGACAGACCCTCCCCTAGATGTGCTTCATAAATCAAAGCTGCTCTACGTTCCATGTTTGGTATTACCCTATCCCCCACTCCAGGGATTCAAGCAAAAGGAACGTTGTTTGCATCAATTACATAAGAGTACTTGAATGGAAATTTCTTTGGTAACGCTGCACCACAGCCTTTGCTTGAAGCATTGACAGCCAACAATATCTCACTGTCTATTCTCATTTTTGAACGAGTGATCGCAGCTACGGAAGCCGTCTGAACAGGCCCCTTTGCAGCTTCATCAGCCAATGAATTCCCTGCAACGTGAACGCCATCACGTTGATGACTCAGCGTGTGTATCACGTGAGCTTTTGATAGTTCGTTTCTCAACTGAACTACTTGTTCCCAAAGCGTTTTATGCTTTATTGTGCCACCTTTTGCACCTTTGAACCCATTTTCAAGCCAATTCTGTATATATTCATTATACGACTGAACACAGTAAAAAGAATCGCACGCTATAAGTGTGGGGAATTCGCGATCTGTATTCTCAAGGGCCAGTTTGAATGCTTGTAGTTCAGCTCGCTGAGGTGTACAATCTCCTAGAGATTGAGTTTTAGTGACCATTGGTCTGAAGTTACCATCTTGCATGCGACCTTTAACGATTGCGCACGCTGCACTGTAAGCTTGCTTACTCCCTGTAGCGGGTTGTGCTTATCTGTCAGTGTAAATTATAAATTCATACTGATCGAGAGGCAGAATTTCAGTGGGCAGAGGACATTCATGTTCATATTGCAGGAACGCTTGTGTTTTTAAATCAGGATCAAAAACATATTCAACATCTGTTGCAGCAAGAGAATTAGCCCATTGTATCCATCTAGGATGTAAAGCTTTTGCATTTGGAATGCTCGCTTTTGTAACCGCCTCTAAGGCTGGTACTGGAGTTACGACAATAATGCGTTTCCCTTGGGCTAGTGCTCTTTCTTTTGCTACAGCGGTTTGAACTGCTGTCAGTATTTTTTCTGTTGAAGTGAAGTGCATTTCTGCTTGTGTATACAAATGTGATTTGTATGCTATTGGTACTTTTTCACCATCATTAAATGTTAAATAGGTGAATCCGCATTGACCCGAAATTATTCGGATCACTAAATTGCGTTGACTTACGCGTATTTGTAAGTGATTTGTTGCTAACATGTTAGCTTGAAGTGAACGCAGGATTTCTGTATGTTCCTGTGTCCAATGTTTTGTTGAAAAATCAGGTTTGATTAATTCGTAGAGAGGTTTAACCCTTTCTGAGTAATTTAGAATGTAAGTTCTTCCAAAATTTAGGAAACCCAAGATGGATTGTAAGTTTTTCAGCGTTTTTGGAGGTTGGAGCAGCGCGCACTTTTCTAAAAAGTTAGCTGCCAGGCTCTTGCCTTCACTTGAAAGCTCATATCCTAGGAAAAGGACATTGAGATGGGCAATTCTGGATTTTTTAAAGTTAAATTTATAGCCTTCAGAGGCGAAGCCCAATATAATGGTACTCACCCTGTTCAAGTGCCTATCTAGGTCATCGTCTGTCAGATAGATGTCATCGACATATGACAATGCCTCATTATCATAAATTTGTAGTAACTCTGTTACTCTTGCTGAGAATAGCCCTGGGCTGTTTTTGGACCCTTGTGGGAGTCTACAAAATGGACACTGGGTCCCCATTATTGAGAAAGCTGTTAAGTACCTGCTTTCAGGTGCTATGTTTTGACAAAAGAAACCATTTGAAATGTCCAATGTGGTTTTATATTTTTTACGCACAATGTTATTCATTAATGCTTTCCTATGTGCATTTTGCACTGCAAATGTTTTGGAACAAGTGTTCAAGTGTCTGTAATCCAAAACTAGACAATATGTATTGTCTGGTTTGGATACAGGAAACAGAGGATTGTTCATTGAGGAGGTGCATGTTTCAATCACCGCTTGGTATTCAAGTTGAACTAAGATCTCCCTGACCTGTTTTTTAGCTTCTTGCTTTATTGGGTACTGCGTTTGTGCAGTAGGTTGATTTTCTAGATGTATTTTGTGGTGAGGTGAGTCCTCATCCCATCCTACATGATTTTTGTATAATGCTGGGGCCTGGGCAACTGCCCATTTCCTGGCATAAGTATATTTTCGGTGAATTGTAATATGGTTGGAGAAGGCTGGCATAATGATGTCCTCACCATGTGGGCACTCCCTGACAAAGTTTGGTGGCCAGTCCTTTTCTGCTAGAAGTATATCATAACCCCTTGAAAGTTTCTCCCAAAAGAGTATTTTCACTTTTCTTGGTATGTCTCCCTCCATTCGGAGTGTTATTTCATATAACTTTTTTGGAGTACTAACCCTGGTGTCTACAGTCTCTACTGTGATGTACTCATTCAAGTCCACTATCTCCAGAAGTTCCTTCAGGTTCTGGCAAGCTATTGTTACTTCTGCTGCACTGTCCAGCATTGTCTGAGCCCATCCATTCTTGAGCTGTGTTCTCAGTATTCTCTGCATGTCTGATCTTCAGACCTGCTACCTTCTTCTTTGTGAATTGAGGTTTTGATTTATTTTTCTGAACGTATTTATCGTCTTTGGATTTCACGCATTCGTCTCTGTGTTCTGACCGTCCTCTTCTTTCTGATGTCTGTGACGATATCTGAAAGGTACGAGAGGAACGTGTATCAGTATCTTGATACCTGTCAGGTTTTCTTAAATTATCCCTATTCCTGAGGTTATACCTCCTTTCAGAGGGCTCCTTTTGAGGAGACCTACCTCGGGATTGAGAACGTCTCTCTTTTGAATTTTGTTTATTAGTTTCCCACTTCTTTTTAGAAGATGTAGGAGTTTGTTTAATATAGTCCTTCTCAGGACTTTCCGATAGTTTTGGCTTCAATGGTTTTCCACCCAAACTATCTCTGCCTAATTCTGCATAAGATTGTTCTATTATTCTGGGTAGTTCATGTTGATGTTCTGTTACATCAAATTCCCTTAAGCGTTGGCGGATCGCCACTGATGCTGCCTCCCCTTTAATATTAGATAATATTATTGTTGAGACCTGGTCGAAGTTTTTCAGTAATTTCATACCTAAATTCAGAGCAGGTTCTGCCCCGTATTCGTTTTGAATTTGTTTCAGGACATCTGGTATTACTGCAATTGATGGAACACCATGGGGCAGATTTACAAGCCCCTTGCGCCACTTTTGCGTCACTTTTAACATGGGAAAAGTGACGCAAAAGTGGCGCAAGGGGCTTGTAAATCTGCCCTCGTGTGTTTTAGTATAGATGGCAGCAAAGACTGCGCCCCAAGTGGTGCAGTCTTCCAGTTGTGGTGTGATCCCCATTGGTAAACAGATTGTTAGGATTCTGTGTATCTCATAAGGGCTAGTATTTGGAAATACTGCTTCGATTTGAGTAATTTTTTGAGCTATCCAGAATGGAATTTGTTCACATTTTGTGGGCATTTTACCCATGACTGCGTGTAAAGTCTGTGGAGTAATTTTTAGTGTATTCCCCTGTTGAGGGGTTTGGTTTGGAATGGTCATTGGTGGTTGGACTGTGAAAGTCTGCATGACATATTGGACTAATTGTCTGTACATTTTTATTAACTCTTGTAGTTGAGTAAGTAATTCCTCGTCTGACATTATATCGATGTCAGGATGAGGTGTGTAGCCGGCTAGAATCGGCCATGTTGCTCCTGGTCTACCTAGTGGACCGAGCCTGGTAATGTTTATGTGATGTTTTAGGGCGCCTTTAAACCAGAGATCATGCTCCTGGTATTTGAGTGGAATTTCAATATCCTCAAAAGGAATATATCCTCTGGTGGTTCATCTTCTTTAAAGAAGTGAAATAGTTTTGTTACTGGATTTGATTCTGGGAATACTATCCATTAATAGAATACCTCTGTCTGAAAGGATTTGTGTGCCTCTATCATGAAAACTGCTCTACCACCTCTTGGTGGTAGACCGTGTTTTATAAGTTTTAGAGTGATGGCTCTCCTTAAGTTTGGATGAATGTTTATAACACCCTCATCGGCTTCATTTAAACCTGTAAAATTAAAAGCTGTTACGACTGGATCAGCCGCAGCTACACCGTTCTCGGTGCCATTATCCCCGTGTATGGACATTTGTTTTTTTTGAAAAATGTAGAACAAGTTTCAAGGAAACAAAAGATAAGGTGCACAATATTTTGGAACACTGTATCCTTCAACGTTGAACAAACCAAATAGCTAATATATATAGGATTTTTTTGTCCTATTTAGCTTTGGCGGAGATTTAACCCTACCCACTCCAGACGTCTTATGGAGTATGTGAGTAGGGGTCTCTGAGAGAAAAGCACGACTGAGTTACTCAGTATCTAGCATTAAATTAGTGCCTTACCAAACGTTGGGCGCCATGTAGTGTAGTTCCTATTTCCCTAATAGGCTCTGCGCATTGGAATAATATACCCTATAGATTCGACATAGGACTGAGGTCAGTATGTCCCTATCGAGTATATTAAACTTAATTACTAGTGCCAGCTAACTCAGAGGCCACTAGAAAGAAGGGAGTAGTTTCTGGCAACCGCATAAACATGACAACTTTGTTTCCCTTTAGAATCGGAACACTCTCAGAATCGTGGAAACAATAGATAACAGTTTCACTCAGCTAATCGTGCATGCTTAGTTTCTTCAGAGTTACACAGAAAGAATAGACGGGCGTTTCAATAAAAGGATTTATTGAACAGTCTTGTTTCTCGTGTAAGAGATATGAGCTGTTATGATCACAAGACAGTATGCGAGATATATAATGTACAGCGTAAGCAGTAGAAAGAAATAATACTGCGCTAGCATTATCTTTTAGCTATGACACATATATTCATATACATAAATAACATAAGCTAAAAATGCGAGTACTCATAAGATGCTTCTCTAACTAGTTCTACCCCAGCGTACCTAACCTAAGTGTAGTGCAAGGTAAGAAGTAGGTGAAGTATTCTATAGTATGGTATGCTATAGTCTAGTATGCCAAGTCTAGTATGCCAAGTCTAGTATGCCAAGAGTCCCTCTAGGTTCTAGTCAGCTCCATACCTTGAGAATGAGAGAGGTGGGAATCTCCTTCCGGGTCTCGAACTCTAACACCCTACGAAGGGAGTCAGAACACTGGAAGCTGGATTCTCTGCGAGCAGGGATGACAGCGTCTCTTGTCAGTGCGTCAGGCCGGGACACAGGCTCCTCTAAAGTCGAGGTCTCCTCCTACTTGCTTGGGCAAGGGAAGGTATATTTATACCTGGTAGGTGCCTTGGAATGTTAGCATTGACGTAAAGTCGGGCAGAGGAAGACGTCAGGAATGAACCCTTAAGGTATAGCGGTTCATGCATAATAAATGAGTTCTTGGAGAAATCAATAATCCTGTGCTAGGGGAACTCCCAAGAGCTTAAGGGTCTGGTTTCTAAGAACTCGTTGTGACGTTAGGGTGGACGGATGTAAGTGACCATGCCTGTATTTGGATAGCATGGCTAATGCCTAAATAAGGACTGGGATCTTATGCCTATATAAGGGCAATGCGAATTGTGCCTATATAAGGACATGTTTCAGGAAAACCTATATACGGAAACCTAAAGCGGAATACAACAGTACCCAGCCACCTCTGCGCCGCGGTGTCCATCTGACCGAGTCCTACTCACAGACCATAACCTCATTTTTATTCTTTCAGGACTAAGAGTGTCTCGTGAGTACCCTGCAAAACTGTAATTGTACTACAAAACGTATTAACTTCTTTCCTTTCTCTTAGGATTGTATCAGCGCGGCATCTAGAGATACATCGCTGAGTAAGAAAAGTAACTATAAAGTCATTTTGATTGTTTATTGGCAAAGCTTACAAACCTGTAACAAAACCAAGTTAATGTCAAATGCATATTTTTGATACCTTGCCTTTGAGAATACGCTTTTGCTTATGATTTGGTTCTAGTAATAAAATAGAACTAAATATTATTTTTATACAAAAAATTGGTCTGAGTTCAGTCTTTGAGTGTGTGACATCATTTCTTGCCTTAGTGGGTACGATAAATGCTTAGCACTACCCTCTGATAAAGCCTTACTGCTCGCCCACACTACCACAAAGAGAGAGTAAGGTGTTATCTACTTTTACCTCTGCCTACCTTTGGGGATCCACTGGACTCTGTGCACACCATACCTTACTTTGGTATAGAATATACAGAGCCAGTTTCCTACAGCACCAAAGAGAAATACATTTATACCTGCCTCACTCATAATTGTCCTGACCCATCTAGCTATTGTAGCGGTAGATACTGCCTTGTGTGGTTTCACATACAAAATCAATAATTGATACTCATCATGTCTAAATTCAAGCATCCTATGCTCATAAACCCTCAGGACAATTATGGAAAATGGGACAGTAAATATGACCAGACATGTTTTTTGTCCTCTTCCAAATATCTTCCAGATATCAAAACAAAAAAACAAACATCTGCTGAATAAACCCAGCTGCAAATTTCCAAAACTTTGACATCCAAAACCCTTCTGAATGACACCAAATAAAGAAGAGTTGCCAATTTCTGGGAAATCTGTCTCAAGGAAAGATAGGGGTCGATTAATTCCAATGCCCTTCATTAATCTACAACTAAGCGGGTCGTTGCCAACTGTGGTCTCCCCCAAGAGAGCGTGGCCAGATGAGATTCCTGATCTATGGCAGTTAAAAGTCCTGTAAAACAAACCAGACTGATACAATATCACTAAATAATTAGCTAATTTGGTTACAGGGGTCTCCACGGTATCCTTATCCCTTTCCAGGCACCAATGACACCATCTGCACCAAACCCCTTTGTATCATTTCCAAGCTCCTGGTGTCCAAGACTTGTCCAATAAATCTTCAGCCTTTCCAGAAAGTCCTGAGAATCTTCCAGAACCCCTGATATCTTCCAGACAAGAAAGTCCAACTTCCCTTCTACCACTAACGCATTTTCTTCACTATCTGGGCCTATCAGCAAACCCTGATGAACTGGATTAGGGAAGGACTCTTGCACTGCAAGTTCCATCACCCCTGGGAACCAAATCTGGGAAGTCCAAAAGGGGGTGACTAGTAGTAGATTGCACCTCTCCTTCCGCACTTTCCAGAGAACCCTCTGAATCATGGCAAAAGGTGGAAAGGCATAAGCTCCCCTAGACTCCAATCCTGACCGAAAGCATCTACTGCTAGAGCCTCCAGGTCTGGTCTCTAACTGAAAAACCTTAACACCCGACAGCAAGCCTACTGACAAAAAGATCTAAATCTAACGGGCCCCAAACCCTCTGAATCTTCCTGAAAATCACTGGCTTCAACATCCAATCACTGTAATCCCTAAAATGGCAAGAGTTCCAATCTGCTCCAGATTTTGAGTGCCTGGAATATTACCTGCTGTCAAAGTAATTTTGTGTTCCCAGCAAAAATACCATATGTCTTTTGCCAAATCCACCAATTGTTTTTACTTGAAACTACCCAGGAGATTGATGTATGCCAGTAAGTGTCTGAAACTCTTTAGACCATTTTGCCTAGCCATTAACTCTAGACAGTTTATATAAAGAGAGCTCTCTTGACTTGATCAATGTCCCCTTGTCTCCAGGTCGTTCAAACGAGCGCCCCAGCCTAGAATGCTGGCATCTAAGGTGAACTCTGGCACATTCTCAAAAATTGCTTTGTCGTTCCAAGATTCCAGGCTGTCCAGCCACCACTGGAGGTCGGAACGAGCCTCTGGGTATAAACTTATGGAATCCACATACCAAGGATCACTGCATAAACCAACTGTCTTTAGCCTCTGGAGATCCCTGTAATGTAGGGGACCTGGTGAAATAGCCTGAATTGAAGAGGATAGTAGACTAATGGTCCGTGCTAAGTATCTAAGAGTCACAACCTCCTTCCCTGATATATAACTCACCTCTTTTCTTCTTTTCTTTACCTTTTTCTGGGGTAAAAGAAGCTGGGTTTTTGTGAGCTCCCGCTCACTAGAGCACTGATCTCCTTGGGGAGGGGCCAAACGGGGTTCCTTTGTGCCCCATACCCTACCCAAAGAGCAAACCTTGCTTAAACCTCCACAAATGGCTCCACGTACAAAAGTACTTTATACACCGATCATGACAGTAACGTCCATGTCGGGACCCCATCACTCAAAGTGCCCATCTGTATCATTGGTAGAGAGATGATGCCCTCTCCCTTTGGCATGACACCTTTCGGTGCAACCCAACACTCCCATGACCATCTGAGTAATAACCCCCCCTCTTTTCCTGGGAAAATATATTTAGGACTTTGTGCTCTCCCTGCCAACCTTACAATACATACTTCCCCCGGGAAAAAGTCCAACCTCCCAGCCCCTATTTAATACCTTCTTGGAGTCTTCGCCTTTCCTGACAACAGACTTAAGGGGGCTAGATCTGGGCTTTCCTGTTAGCCCTGCAATATACATCTCTCCCCAAGATCAGACTGGCCACACAGACAGGTTTCAATACTTTTTTTGTAACCATACTCACTCCAATGCTTAACTGAGCCTTTGTACACTTTCCTAATACGGCAGTATTACTGAGTGATCACTCGTGACCACTTCAAGATGGCTGCCAGTTATGCTCGGTACCGCCACACAGGCGGTCCAGTGCGCTAGTATTCCTTAAGCAGGAACCTGGTTAAAACAAGCTCCGGTCCCCTCTGGGATCATTATCCCGGGGACACGGAGAGGGGTAGGTGCTGACACGAAGTCCGCACTACGAAACCAAGAGAACTCTGTCTGATCTTTGATCGGACGACTTCTTTGTCTTTTTCCCACTTTCCTTCACAAATGACTACTCACATTTAATACTTGCCACCTCTTACAGGTATCACGCTTCAACGCAGCTCCTCTGCATCACCTGATGATGCAAAATGTTGTCTTAACTTAGGTAAGCGTCATATTCCTGACCTGGTTTTGTGATTAAAAACTGCACCATGACTATGAATGATACCACACGAGTGAGATACAAGCACGGTGTCAGGAGGCATTATTCTTTCATTTTCCTCACATGATGTTTCCACAAAGAAACGGTTCACCAATTATGTGTCAACCATCAACCATGAGCACTTTTGAGGCATGCATACTCGGGGGGACTTCCACATGTTTAGATGTGTTTTTTATCGTCTGTGTTTACGATGTCAGTCACCAGAGTCATGATGGAATTGTTCTTCTTTTTCTCCCTACAGCACTACATTAGGCGGGATGATATTTGATGTCAGGGGTCTGCTTGTGTGACAACCTACTTTATGGGCGTATGGAACCTGGCTCTCTTATGTGTGATACTTATGTGTTTGTACTGTCTGTGTCTATGACATCAGATGCCACAGCCATGATGATTATGGTCAGTCCTTCCTCCACCTGGTACGCTTATGGGGCTTAATGTTCTATTACTGGGATATGCCTGTGAGCCAGACATTCTTGTGATTTCTAGTAACCTATGAAACATTTAGTCCTGCAAGAGCATAGCCGGGATTGCCCCTGTGATCATCTACACCTACCCGACAGCAACCTGCTTCGAGCCACACATCCAACATTACATACAATTTGCAATATACTCAGACTAGAACTGGTGCTAGTTTTAACATTCCCAAACTATTGATTGAATTTTCTTGCCCTAGATACATATCCCTGACACAAATGAGGGAGTCAATCGGTGACTGTGGGAACCAGAGTCACAGTGACCACGTCACCTGGGGACATCACTGTGGCGGCTCACCTTGTGTGCCAGCGGTACTCACCTGTGTCTTTTCTGCTTTCTGATCCACATACGCAATTGTTTTTGCATTTTTATACGCTCTCTTTGCACCTTTTTTCTATATGGTTGGGGGTACCACTACATGGGTCCAGTACTTGGGGATATCACTGGTGGTATACTTTGCGAAGCAGATCAATGAGGCCAAATTCTCATCAAGAGAATTGTTCAAAACTATTACTAAATTGACGAATCCGGATAGACCCCTAACACCTAGCAGTTCTGTCCTTTGTGAATCACTAGCTCTCTTCTTTAGAAATAAGGTGGAAGCCATCTTTTCCTCCTTTTAGCAACAGCAAAGAGGGGAGGTGGAGGTCTTAGTTAGGCCAGGGCCAACTGTCATAAATTCTGTACCTCTGTTAGAGGGCTTCACACCGCTCGAGGCGCAAGATTTAGTTAATCTCCTAAAGGCATCTCGATCGCCCGTGGACCCGTGTCCAGTGTCAGTGATTAAAAGTGCCCCCATCCTTACTCCTTTGTTTAATACCATCCTTAATGCTGGCCAGTTTCCTAGGTCCTGGAAGTCAGCCTCAATACTTCCGCTTATAAAAAAAAAGAAATTGGACCCTTTGGATCCTAACAGCTATAGACCTATCTCGCGCCTCCCATTACCGGCTAAAATGATCGAGAGGGTTATGAATGTACAACTCAGCACGTTTATTCAGCTCAATAATGTGCTAGATCCCACACAATTCGGCTTTCGTGCTGAACACAGCACAGAGCTTGCCTTGATCAAAGCTACGGAGGAGGTGCGAGAGGCAATGGACCAAGGTGGCACAGCAATTCTGATTATGCTAGATTTGTCAGCAGCCTTCGATACGGTCCACCATGAAGTTATGATGGACCGGTTATTGGCTGCAGGGTTGCAGGGTAAAGCCTGGACCCTCCTGAAATCTTTTGTGGCTGACAGAATTCAGACTGTGGACTTGGGTAGACATAGGTCTAAGCCGTTTTCTTTTCCTTGCGGGGTTCCGCAGGGCTCCTCGCTCAGTCCCACGCTTTTTAATATCTACGTGGGCCCGCTGGCAGCACTAATAAGATCTTATGGGCTCCAGCTTACATCTTATGCGGACGATACACAAATTGTGTTGTCCTTACAGTGTGGCAAGGAACTGGAAACTGGCCTAAAATGCCGCGAATGCATGAAAGCTATTGCCGGCTGGATGTCCTCAAATTGCCTAAAACTTAATGCAGGCAAGACGGAGGTCATCATTTTCGGCAATAACCCCAACATCTGGACCCCTGATTGGTGGCCTGAAGAAATGGGAATCCCCCCGGCCCCCACTAGGAAAGCTAAGAACTTAGGTATGATTATGGACAATAAATTAACTTTTGGAGACCAGGTTAGTGGAGTTGTCTCAATAAGCTTCTATCTCCTCAGAGTTTTGAGGAAAATAAAACTCTTTTTACCGGAGGAAAGCTTTAGGACGGCAGTCACAGCGCTCATCTTGTCCCGGCTGGACTATTGTAATAGTCTGTATACGAACATTCATAAAAAACATCTAAATAGACTCCAGCTGGTGCAAAATGCGGCAGCCAGGCTGATTACTAGCACGCCCAGATTTGTCTCTGTTAGGAAGGAACTCAAGCAGCTTCACAGGCTACCAGTGAAACAGCGTGCTCAATTCAAAGAACTTTGCACAGTGTTTAAATCGCTGACAGGCAGGGGCCCTGACTATTTGAGGAAACGTTTTCAATGGTATGTCCCTGGGAGAACATTGCGATCCGCAGAGGCAAAACAAGTGGTCGTCCCTCGAGTTAAAAAAGCCACCTGGGGCGGCAGAAGTTTCATTGTTGGTGCTGCTAAATCTGCCATCACATCTCAGGAATAACACTGAGCTCCTCTCCTTTAGGAGGGGGCTCAAAACTTGGCTGTTTTCCCAATAGCCTTTTGAGCTATAGTTTTTTTTAGTATCCAGTTAGTCATCGGCTAGCGCCAGGACACCATTGGGTAGAAGTGCGCTTTAAAAGCTTATTAACATAACATAACATCTCTGTCTGCTCTACCAGATTTTTAATCTTCTCTTTTACCTTGTTTTTTCCTCCCTACAGGTCGGACCCGGAATAATACACACCCAGTAGGTAGCATTCAGGGGCACCAACACAGTGTGGGGCAGTTTTTCCACCTTATATATGTTTTTTGTCCTGATGAAGCGCCACTAATCTCTATGACCAGTTTAGGTGCGAAACATGTGACTCTTTTTTTTTTGAAGGAGTAACCATAGTTAGGTCCCTCCCCTGAGACAGTAGGAGACTTCCCCTATCCAGTCTCAGCACCCTGACTACCAGCGTTCCTTTCAAACCCTAAGGTAGCACCCACTTGCCATAGGTTTTTAACCCTGGAAGGGCAATCCCCTCATTAAAGTATAGTGCAGGATCTCCCTTACCAGTTTGAATTCCTTCGTTTCATACCCCACCACTTCACGTTACATACCAGCTCACCCACACTCATCATATGTCAGCCTCTTAAAAGATCTACACCAAAGTGACCCTTCGGGGGACCCATAGTGCATTGCAGCGCCTTCCCGATGAGGAGCACCGCCCTATGATGAAGCATGACATCCCCTAGGGGATGTGTGAGGGCACCATAAACAGTCTCACTGACTGTCCCCATTCAGTACTCTGACCCAGGCACTCTCCACCTTTTGAGAGACTGTGCCTCCCACTCTATCCTTTCCAGGAACATTAGCCCCTTTTTGTAATTTGAATTCTATATAGGAGCACAGGCTTCTGGACCTCATAATCAGGCTCCCTGCCCCCCGTACCCCTTCCTCACTAGCAAGGAGTCCTTCTTGATAGGTTTGTAAGGTATCTACCTGAAAGCTTAGAAACCACAATGATTGGCTGGGTATCAAGACCGACTTCTTCACATTTACGATGAAACCTAGACTCTCTAAGAGATCCTTTGTCACACCTATCTGAACTAACAGCATTAATTTGACCTGGCTCATCAGCAAAATATTGTCCAGATATATTATCAACCCGATTCCTCTTTCCCTCAAGAAGGCTACCACAGGTCTGAGAACTTTGATAAAGCACTATGGTGTGGATGAAAGCCCAAAGGGAAGACAATAAAAATGATTTGTTACTCCTCTCGACCTGAAACAGAGATACTTCTTGGAACTTTCTGCCATGGGAATCATGAAATACACATCTTTCAGATCTAGTTTCACCAACCAGTCTCCCTCCTGAAGGATATCGGGAAGAAGATGAATTCTTTCCATCTTCAAATGGCGATAGACCAAGAACCTGTTGAGGTCCCTCAAATTTATCACTGGACACTATCCCTTGTCTTTTTTGCTCTCATAAATCCATCTTGCTTGCCCACCACCTCTATTATTGCACCTTTTTGTAACATTTGGACCACTTCCATAGCCACTAAAGCCATACTCTCCTTGTTGAAATAAATCTCTCTTGGTTGAGAATTCTGAATTGGGTCCTCCCAAAAGTCTATGTTGAAACCTGAGATTACCTCCAGAGCCCAGGGGTCGCTTGTTATCTCCTCCCATCTGTCAGTAAAAAGTCTCAAGCTTCTGGCTACTTTTATTAGGGACAGCAAAAATTGTTCCACCTACCATCAGATGTTGTTGATTTAGCTCTTACCCCTCTTGCTCTCAATCTACCCCTCTTTGGGTAAAATCCTAGTGAGGTTTGGTAACCTGGACCGTAGCCTCTGGTTCCTTGACCGTACTGGCTCTGGGCATAAAACTGGGGCCTTCTTGTTCCACCTCAGCCGACAGCCAGTTCCCTCCTATCAGCCCTTCCAAATACACATGACCCAAACACACGTCATAGGATATACTGAGCTTTGCTCAAAGTAGTAAAGGTAGACACACATTTGCAGAGTAATGTTATGAAATCCTGACCAAACAGGAAGCTTCCCAGTTTATCCTCGGCTTCTCTATCAGCTCGCTAAGTGAGCTTTGGGCTCATCCTCATAAAGATGGCCTTCTTCCTTTCAGCTATGAGACCCTCGTTCGTATTTCCCAGCATGCAGATAGCCCGCTGGCTCCAACTTCTAAGAAGGTCTTGGTCTATATTGGAGTCATTAATATAAGACTCCTCTACCATATCCAAAATACGAGCCAGAAGGTCCAACACATCAAGTAATCGGTCTTGGCATTGCTTCAGGCACCGTTCCAGGAACTTCAGTGGGTCTTTACCTGACTTAAATAAGAATATAATTAGTTCTGGGTCCAGGTTAGGTGCCTTATTTTTCAGCAGTGGTCTGGGGCACTCAGCCTGCATCATACTGTGGTGTTGTCTTTCTAGGGGGCACCTAATCCACTGCTAAATTAATTTTGCCACATGGTTGAGCTGCTACCATTCGGTGCTACGAGAGTGTTTGATTGTATCAGGGCTAAACATGTCCTGGCTCAAAGGGTCCTGTACCAGCCTGATAGCAGAAGTCCCCTGCAAGTCATCATCTAGTCCATCAAGGGCATCTGGGGCCTCATCAAGATAGAAAACATATTTGTCCAACCCTGTGTCATTATCCTCATTGATGTTGAACACATCCAGGGTTTGTGAGTACTGGTTCTCTATTGTGCTGTGAAGGACACCATCTTGTTTTATGCTGCAACAGACACCATAGTCTTTTGTAGCATGGTGGCTACCATGGCATATTGTAGCACCTAGGCTACCACTTATAGAGGACTGGGTGTCCTCCCTAAATGTCCTTGACCCTGTGTTCCTGGGTCTATTTAAATGCCTTGATTTGATTAGGGCCTTACTACCCCTCTTGGGGTTCAAATGTCTCTCATCATCTGAGATTGAAAAATACTCACCCTCAGCGGGTGCACCTCTTTTTCTTTTGGACATTGTTGCCTCACCCGCCTCCTTAATGGAAGTTTTAAAAACTTCCTCAAAGTATTTTTTAAACATGTCTTCACCTACCTCCAGCTGAGGTAAACTCTTGTCGTCAGACATATTAGAACTTACAGTGCTGATATCCAAATTGTCAAAATATACTAATATAGCCCTAAGACCCAAATCACCTAGTAAAAAATTAGCTTGTGCAAATTAATGCAACAAAAAAGATAACAACCTTACTAAATCAATAATATTAGTACTAAAAATAATAATATCAGCACTAATAAAATACTATTATCACTATTTAGAAATTATGGGCGATTAGTCATGCAAAACATAGACCCTCAGGCTGATTAGCAACAGTACCACACTTTTTTTAAAATTAAATTGGCCGCGATGCGTCGAAAAAACGGCTGATCCTAAGAGAAACCCCTGCTGGAAACAGTTGCAAGAACTGGCACTTGGCGTTGAAACAAATGTTGCCATGGCAACGCTGTATAAAGCTTATTCCCCAATTCAAAATGGTGACTAAAACGGAAGTCCATTTTCTACTTCCATGAAGGCGCGTCAACCACTTGGGAGCCTCCGTAATACTGGAGGAAGCTTCAGTCACTGCCATGGACCATGAAAGGGACTTGCCTTTGCCCTCAGATTGCACCTGTAACTGCAGCGGTCCAAAGTGTGACAACTGCTTCCCACCACATCGAAGCAACGCACGAAGCGACTCATCGGGCAGGTGTGGTCAATAACTAATTGGGCAGACATGGCATAACCTCATTTGAAGGATGCGGTCGTTGGTACGTGAAGCGCGAGCCGAGTGTAACGTGACTCCCGCTCCAAATATTTTTACTTTTTCCCTCTATTGGCTGAGCCTTTTCACAACACCAGCATACGCTGCAGTTGGCTGGTGGTGGGGAATGACTATTTGCAGTTAAATGCACGATTTGCCAGTGCAGCTATGCAATTTAACCACTGATACCATACAATTAATACTTACCAAAAGAATACTTACTAGATCTACTGGATAACCCCAGTACAAACCAAAACAAATACAGTATCATAAACAGAAAAAATGACAAAAATGAGTCTACTCCACAAATTTAAATAGCTCAAGAGAAAAGTGTATGTATTCAAGTGACATAAATAGCATTGCCAAAGATAATAATAATAGTACAAAACAGTAAAACAGTAACAAATGATCCTGGAATCACAAGTAGCAAAAGTCATACTTATCTGAATGAATAGCAGTGAATAAAAGAGGAACAGAATTGTTGCTATGGCCATAAATGTTGTGCATTGATTTCAGAATGGAACATTTTTGTTTATGATTAATACTACGGGACTGATTACGATGGTGGTCGGACCGACCGCAATCGTTGCAGGACCAATAGGTAGTCGGCAGTCCCAGCCACCGAATCACGATCTGCCCGCCGTGTAGACGGTTGGAAACATGCCTTTTGCCATTGAGGCTTGTGCTGCAGCCTAGAAAAGGGCAGCAGCACAAGCCCCAATGGCAAAAGGCATGTTTACAAACATCTCTGCGCTGTGTGCCAGGCACCACTAAATGCCTGGCACACGGGACATGGATATTTTGGGGGGCTGCCACAGGTGCCCCGCCGGGACTCATAGCGGAGGCCCAAGGAGGATGGGGGCCCTGGTAGGGGCCCCCAAAGTCCCTTTATGACAGCCTTTCCATGATCGGTCCGACCGCAATGGAAAGGCTGCGGAAATGGACATCGTAATCCCTACGGTGGTGCCTGAGTAGGCACCGCCCCTATTGTAGGGGATACGATCCAAACAACGGTCCGACTGGCTCCTTAAGCCCATCGGAAGCATCAGCCGGTCCCTCCGACTGATGCGGTCTGACTGACCGCATCATAATGCAGGGGTCGGACGGTTCTGCTGGATGTCGGTGGGACTGCCACCGATGGCCTGTCGGTGGCAGTCCCACCTACATCCTAATCAGGCCCTGTGTTATTTGAAGGACTGCATGTTGGGGCAGCAATAAAAAGTTATTGCATAATAATAGCATCCGGCCTTGTAATGGAAATAGGATCACTAAAAAAGCCGAACAACGAGAGGCTCATAGGATTTGAAATATAAGTACTGAAGTGGGTGAGGTCTAGAAGGCCTCTTATTGAGAATTATTCTACTGGGCAAACAAATAAAACAATACACATCCTCTATCATTGCACTGTGAAAGTGGAGCCTCTCCAACCAGAAATCAAAAACAAAGAAGCATTGGCAAAGCCAATAGTTCTGGTGTTACTATGGAGACTGTACAAATGCACACAACATGTAGTAGGTCTTCTCAACAGGTAGATGGCCCTTGTTTAATTAGTGCGAGGATTGCTGTATGTGTGTAATAAACTAGAAAACCCTCGAATTTCTGTGGGGAGAATCTAGAGGGACAACGGCATCAAGATTTTCACCCATTAAAGCATTGTACCCAAAACAAAAACCTGATTAAAAGGTTTTGTGCCCTGAAGGGCATTCATTGCCCGTTGTAAGAGTACAGTATACCTGTCCTGTCGGTCTGCTCAACATGGAGAGGGTATATCATAAAAATGCTCTTTAAGCCCTCACTCACTCACACACCCAGCCATCCTTGGACTTCATCATTCACCAAAATTGATTATAATGACGAATGTCCCTCATATACATGAGGAAGAACTTCAGCACTCTTCTTGGTAAAGACGGGATCCCAAAATTGTGATTTAAAATCGCCAAGCTATCTCGAATAGTCCTTTATTCATGGAGGACTGAGGAGATGATTAAAACGTATTTTAATGAATGCCTGAGAGAACAATTGCTCCTGCATCTTACTAGTGAACAGGTTTCTTTCTGATGACCACAAGTGGGCTCCTTGGCATTCATCAGGTCCGAGATCCCCATTCATGTATAGATTATGCCTATACATACATTGGAAATTCAACTACTATACTTCCTGACATGGTACTTGCAAACATTCTTTGTTTGTTGATTTGGAACCAGAAATATATATTAAAAAAAGATAGACACAGAAGACAAAATTAAAAAGAATATAAATGATAAAAAGCTTGCAACTTTGGATATTTTCACTGCTTCATCCTATGTGTGAAGATGGCACTGCAACTATAAACATGAACAAACCAAAGCACACACAGGATCATATTACAATGTTGGGCGTACTTGTGTCTGCCCAACACCGCATCGGTATGGGAACCGCCAGACCATGGGTCGGTGGTTCCCCATACCTTATTACGATGTGACCGCACATGTTGCGGTCACATGCTCCCATTTCTCTTTGGGAGCTTGTGCTGTGGCCGTAAACCAGCTGTAGCACAATCTCCCATAGAGAAATGGAAGTTTGTGCATATCCATGCACTGTGTGGCAGGCACCATGAGGCAAGGGGGCCATAGGTGCCCCCTCCGCCCCCAACCGGAGGCCGCAGGTAAAAGGGGGCCCTTCTAGGGGTCCCCAAAGTCGCTTTACAACAGGCTTTCCATGTTGGAAAGTCCAGCATGGAAAGCCTGCCGGAAACCGACATCGTAATCCCGATGGCGAAAATGCCATCCTATAGGAATTATGTACTGGTTCTGACTGGCCGACAGGCTCCTTGAGCCCGTCGGAATCCAGCCGGAATAACAGGATGGTTTCACTTTCGACCGCTGGCATTGTAATACGGTGGCCGAAAGTGAAATCTACGAAGTGAGTCGGAAAGCCTCCGACACACAAAGTCAATTCCCACACACTCATAGATAGGTAAACCTAACTCGGGGGATATATGGCCCTTATGTTTAATTGGAAAAAAGAGGACGTTACCACAGAAAGTGAGCACTGCAAGTCCTAATGTGAGACAAGGTCTCTACTACAGTCTTAAGTTGTCTGTGTCTTAAATAGATATTTTACTATTATCATTTATTGCTGTTCATCTCACAACCTGACATATAAAGTTAAGAAGACCTGGATTTTTTGCAGGGATATATTTTCATTAGTCATATTTTGGGATAACATTTTGTCATAATTTTGTGCATTTTTACTATCCCCAGAAGGTGGGGGAAAGGACAACAATTTGACCTGGATCATTTATGGAGAAAAACGTTACAAAATGTTATGAAGGGTTAAGGCAACTGTCAAAAAGCAAGGAAACAAGGAAGGGATGGGGCGATCCATTAGCTGTTGAAGGCAATATGTGATCCTACTTAATGCTCTGAAATAAATACATACATACATAATTATACAGCTGAGATTGGTTTACTGAGTGCTCCAGCAAGGTACTATCAAACTGATTACAAGTCAAATGGAATAAAATTAGCATTTGCTTCCATGCGTTAATTTCACTCCCTCAGATATTATTGATTAGTTTTCTCCATACCCAGGTTTACTGGGTTTGGAAGAACCTGACCTCATTTATCTAGCCCAAAATTGCATGATACTTTGACTAGAGTGGCAATTAAGTCTCATGCAAATTTTCTTTCTAACGGGGGGAACATACAATGCCCTCCACTATACAAAGAAAAACTTCCCCTTCTCTTCCATACTGCATCAACCCCATCCCTCAGTCCTGCTTCCCAGATGTTGTATACATTTACCACAAGCTCAGAGCAGGTAGTAAAAGTATACAGTAAAACTGCATGGAATAAAGGAATCAGTGAGCTTTTATGGCCAAAAAAATTGGCCCCACCCAATAATTCCCCATTGCATGGGATTTTTCTCATAATTGCAGGTTACTGGGCTAATTTTACGACATGAAAATAATAAAATCACGTGCAATTTTACTATACGATAAAATTGTCCAGTAATGTGGAACTCATAATTAGGACCTTAGTGTCTAAAGCTAATTCAAAAATCAACTAATGCCAGTAAAGGGGGGTATGGCCAAGTCGCCGACCGTAATGGCCGTGCGGGCTTGAGGCTCCGCTGGCACCCCCAGATCCGAGCCCCTTCAGGGCATGTGTGATGGACAAATAGGCAGGGAACTGAGGTGGTAAAGGTGCCTGGTTCATTTGTGTCAACTCCTGCAGGAGCGAGCCACTGTTGAGTCGCGGTGAGACTGATGTGGACATACGGCTAGAGACACAATGGCAGCCTGCTGCAGAAAATTCACTGCGACCGCCATAAGCCGCATGGAGGAATGAGGCGGGCTGGGGCCGACATTGACGGCTAGCCGGAGGATCCAGAGGCCGGAAAGAACGGAACAGCGCATCACCCGGGCTGAGACCTGGGAAAGGTGAGCTGCGAGGGCAGCTGGCCCATGACGCGGCAGGAGGGCATAGGCCTTGGGATCCGTGGAAATAAACTGGGCGGATTTGGTCACTACGATACATGACCTCCGGGACCGGCTAAGGCCTGAGACTCATGTGACACTGGGGCCCAGGCAGACACCATAGAAACAGGCAAAGCTGTGGAGTCTCCCCCCTCTGGTGGCTTTAGAATAGCACTGTGCCCATGGCTGCTGGAGCCGCCACTCACGCAGGCAATCACTGGGCCCCTGCTTAAAAGGTGGTGGAGAGGGCGGCCAGCGGGTTGCTGGAAAAACACTATTACTGGGACCCCAAAAGACCCAGTGCCCGGCCCTGGGGGCCATTAGAAGTCTCTGCTGACTACAGCCACCTGCTGGGGGGGAATAAACCTCCTGCTACGAGAGTGGTCCCTCCTAGGAGAAGAATGGCAAAGCGTGACCCCAAGCAGCGTAAATTGCCTTTTGACACGTCCAAAGATAAGTCTGCCAATGCCCAAACAGAGGAAGGTGCGGACGCTGCCATGACGATGGGTGAAGAGGTGGAAAGGTCGAGCGCTGCAGCGCTTCTAGAGGAACTACGATCTGGCTTCAAGGCGCTGGACAGTAGATTCGACGAGGGTTTCCAACTTAGAGGATGGCGCAGCGCAAATGGTCTTGCTGGGTGGACTTCCGCTTGGCATAGGTGGGGGAGAGGAAGGGGAGTTGGGGCAAAATGTTACCTTGAAGTTAGAGAGAGACTTACAAATGAGATTGTGCGGCAGCGCATAGTGTCAGAATGATTTTACTGAGTGTAATGAGTAATGACTGCACCTAACATTGGCGCCTTTGCAGATATTGTGTTCATGACTTGGAATGTCAGGGGTCTCTATAGTGCGCGTAAAAGCCGGCAGACATTACAATACATGCTGCGACACGCAGTTGATATGGTATTTTTGCAGGAAACACATTTGGCGCCCACTCGGGCATCCTCACTGGGGTTCACATGAGGGAAAGACAATTTTTTTTCCAGCTACAGCTCATATGCGAGAGAGGTGGCCACCTTGATACGCAAAAACCTGCAGTTCAGGCATATCTGCACAGTGGCAGACCACATGGGGTGCTATTTGTTGGTATTGGGGGTGATGTTGGGCCACCGTCTCCTACTGGTCAATGTATATGCTCCGAACGTTGACAAACCAGGTTTTTTCCATGAGTTGCAGAAGCAAATTGCACTCTTGGAAGCAGACCAGATACTAATTGGGGGAGATTTGAATATATTACTAGACACTGCGGTAGATAGCATGTCCATGGTGCCCCAGACGAAGCCCAGATCCTGCACGGCACTGGGTGACGTCTGAGAACAGTACGTGCTTCAAGATGCTTGGAGAATATGCAAGCCCTCTGCCCAAGCATACATACACTATGCAGCGCAATACCAGACATGGACAAGGCTGGATTACTGGCTGATATCTCGTACGTTGTCCTCCTGGGTAAGAGACGTGGAACACATGCCCCGTACACTCTTGTACCACTCACCCGTGGTCTGTGTATCCCTGGGGAAGGAGGTGTAGAGTGACAATGGCGGTTCCCAGAGAGGGCGTTGAGGGACATTGTTTTTAGCAGTGAACTCCATCAGGCAATGCTGGACTACTTTGAATTCAATCCTGGATCAGTCCCACATCACGCCACGCTATGGGAGGTCTTTAAGGCATACCTGAGGGGGGTGTGCATAGCTAAGGGGACAGGAATATTATGGGGCCTTCGCAACACGCTCTTTAGACTGGAGAGTTCACTTGCGCGCTTAGATTTGGAACACGCTGGCAGGGCCTCACAGACATACCTAGCTAAAAGAGCGACACTATTAGCTGAGTACCAGGATGAGGCAGAAAGAGAAGCCAGCTTTTTAAGTAAATATGCCACTGCCAGAAAGTATGGTGAAGGAGAAAGGCCAGGGA
The DNA here is from genome assembly GCA_963921515.1 of Calotriton arnoldi. Lineage (NCBI taxonomy): Eukaryota > Metazoa > Chordata > Amphibia > Caudata > Salamandridae > Calotriton > Calotriton arnoldi. Next base: position 2,086,737 of record CAWUFW010000932.1, read on the forward strand.
GGACCCTTGCACGTCTGCTACAGCCACCACGGGTGCCGTCATACATAATGGGGATATGTAATTCACAGAATAAGTATATAACTGACACCCACGGTATTAAAAGTGAATTGGTGAAGTACTATACAGAATTATACACCACCAGGCACGCAGAAGGGGAGGTGGAAACAACTCAATATTTGGAAAGCTTAACTATGGTATGGCTCCCTTCTGTCCAGCAACAATTTCTGAGTAAGCCCTTCACTGTCAAAGAGATTCAGCAAGCTATAGACGCCATGGATGGTAGTAAAGCCCCAGGGGCAGATGGGGTCACCGGGGTATTTTATAAGACCTTTAAGGATTTATTAGCACCACAGCTATTGGAGGTATACGCGGAGGCCATGCAGGATGGTGTTCTTCCCCCCTTACTGCAGGAAGCCGTTATTGTGCTGCAACTTAAGCCTGAGAAAGACCCAACACAATGTAACTCGTACAGAACTGTCGCTATTAAACTTTGACATGAAAATTCTAGCCACACTGATTGCTACCCGGCTGTTGTTGCTAATGGAGCAAATAACATCACCCGCGCAAGCGGGATTCATTCCACACAGGTCCACAGCACTGAATCTCCGTACGTTCTTCGCCATAATGCATAGAATAGAGCCTTCAGTGCCTGCGATCGCGGCAATGCTAGACACCGAACAGGCCTTTGATTCACTAGAATGGCCCTTTCTTAGGGCCGTGCTGCGTAAGATGGGGTTCCCAGCTGGAGTCACTTCACTAATCGATTTGTCATATACCCAGCCTATTGCCCGAATAAGGGTAAACGGCACGATAACTCAATCATTTCGGGGAACTTTCTGGTCTGCATATTAACTGGTCCAAATCAGTGGCTTTTCCACTGACGAAAGTGCGGGACCGTGAATGTGAGGGGTATCCATCAGTATGGTCCAACACCGAGACTTGATATTTGGGAATAACACTGCATAAGGACAAGGAGCAGATAGTGCGGCTTAATTACGATCCAGCCATGGAGCGTTTGAAAGTGCAAATTGACAGGTGTATTGCTCTACCACTCTCAATGGCTGGCAGGATCGCAATAATTAAAATGGTCATTCTACCCAGAATGTTATGCCTTTTCCATAATATTCCTATCCCACTCACCAACTCCTTCTTCGCCCAGTTGCATACATACCTGTCGCCGCTGGTCTGGGGGGGGGGGGGAGGCGGCAAACGCGTATTGGGTGGAATACTCTCATGCTACCATATGAAAAAGGAGGTTTCAGTGTCCAAAACATGCAGTTATATTACCTGGCAGCGCAGTGCAGCTATGCACGGCATTGGTATCACCCAGAGGCCATATTTGCCATACATGAAGCCCGAGATGGACCTGGCGGCCCCAATACCGCTGCGAGGGCTGCTGCCAGCCAGTCTGCTGCCCGATAGAGTGGAAATCCAAACTGTGTCAAATACCTCCTGGGCCTGGAGAAAACTACTACAAATGACAGGAGGTGCAGAACTATATGACTCCCAAATCCCGTTGATTGATAACCCATGGGTGCTTATCACATCTGAGCCTTTAGTCAAGCGTACAATGCGAAGATTCAGGTTGCATACATTTGGGGATGTTTTCCCAGGGGGACACATTTACTCACGCACAGAAGACGTGCGCTTCATGGGCGCTGCACATACGGACCAGTTCATGCTGGCCAGACTTCAAAATGCTTTACGAAGCAGAATATCCACTTCCCCCTAGAGCCAGACACTTTTGTACTGTTAAAACTTCTCATAGCTGATGCAGAGGGGGACAGGCTAGTGTCTAGACTGTATCAAGCTGGCCTAGAGCACATGCCAGCATGTGACAATAAACTTAGAGCCGCTTAGGAGGCTGACCTGGGGCACCCCATTACTGATGAGGTATGGAAACACTGCTGTTCCCAAACTCGTGAGGTCTCTGGGAAATATAGACACAAGCTGTTACACTATAAATACATACACAGGGCATATATGACACTGGCTAAAATAGCCAGCATGGGTCCCTCTCCTACTTTGGATTGCCCCAAATGCAGGGCGCTGGCTGCGGACTACATACATATGACATGGGCATGTGGAAAAGTGGCGGAGTACTGGTCACACATATTTCAGGAGTTGCAGCAAAGGACAAATATTACAAGTAGGCCGACTCCGTTACTAGCTTTGCTGGGTTACATCGCACAGATCCCCAAGGCCCTGCATAGGGTTGTCAGCATAATGCTCCTCATCGCAAAAAGAGAGCTGGCCATTCGTTGGGGGCGCAGAAGTACACCAACCATCAAGCAATGGCTTAAAAGTTTAATGTATTGTGACACTAATAGCGAGATGTTTGCTTCCAGGCCGAAGGACAATAGGCAACCGTTGAGAAACTAGTTAATTGCAAGGGCACAGGTCAGCAGCAGCCAATAAGCAGGGTTTGTCTGCGCAATGGGTGAGGGCGGTTCGGAGGCTAGGTGGGATGAGGCAGAGGAAGGACAGGGGCATTGCACTATTGTCACCAATACTTAGCGGATGGCAACGAGGAAGATATTGGACATTGCGATATGTGTCTTCTTTTTGCAATCTGTGAACTATGAACACATAGCTGTGTACTTATGTTTGTGCTTATACAAACTGATAGTAATGATGTTGTAAGGACAAATGTGTGTAGGATACTGCTGTGCCGAGGGTCTTGACCCCACTGTTATGAAAAATTGATAAATAAAGTTTAAACAAAAAACAAACAAAAAATAATGCCAGTACATTACCAGTGGAAGATTCTAATTGAATAGCTTGTTTCCCTATTTGTGGGACATCTGAAAATCTGAAATTCAGTTGGGGACCTAGGATCGCTAAAGAAGCACAGTGCACCACATGTGCAAAGTTGTAAAATGTGGGTAGTTTTAAAACTTGAGGAGGAGTGCGTTTTTGGCACAAAGTCCTGTCTACCAATGGATAGATACCAGTAGATAGGGATTTGCAACAGAGTCCATGGATGTTTGCATGGGAACGTCCATGTACCACCCAAAGAACGTCCTCTTGACGCAAAGTAGTGCACAGTAGAAAAGAGAGTTAGTTTGTGTTACTTTGACCGACATTCCCAAACAAATCCTGATGGTTGGAAAGTAACTATCACCATTCTCTCAAGGCTGTCTTCCACTGTGTAGATGCCAGCAAAAATGGTGGTGGACCAAGCTCCTTAGGTTGGGCAACAGCTTCAAAATCTTTTATAGTATATTGACACTGTACTACTAATGACCTGCTCATGGAGCAATACGACACAAGATTTTCACCAAATTCATCAAAGGGAAGTGGTGCTGTGGTGTAGGAAAGTGGGTTTCTGTTGCAGTAACCCCCCCACTTTTTGCCAGACTACTGATGCACTTTGACTTGATGTGCCCTGGGTCCCTGCCAATCAGGTTCCCAGGGCCTGTGTTCTTTCCCCAAACCTAACCCAATTGACATCTCTAGCCACAGGTCAGCCCCTGGTAAATGGTACCACAGGTACTGTGACCAGGGAAGACCTCTAAGGCCTGCAGCACTTAGTGTGCCACCGTTAGAGGCCCTGTACCTTTACACACACACTGCCTTTGCAGGCTGCGTGTTTTGGTGCAGAACAAAGTTAAGAGTCGACATGCCACACATCCCTGTGTGCCATTCCTACAACCCACTGCCCTGGCATAGATCAGTCACCCCCCTAGCTGGGTGCCCTATGCCAGTGGTGAGGGTACAGGTGCATAAACCCTGTACCCCTACAGTGTCTAAGTCCATTCTTAGACATTGTAAGTGCAGTGCTGCCATTAAGAGTATATGGTGCTGGGAGCTTGTCATTACGAACTCCACAGCACCATAATGGCTACACTGAAAACTGAGAGGTTTGGTATCAAACTTCTCAGCACATTAATCCCACACTGATGCCAGTGTGGGATTTAATGAAAAATGCACACAGAGGGCATCTTAGAGATGCCCCCTGAAAAACGACCAGCCTCTGGTGGGTTCCCTGACTGGTACACACCAGCCTGCCACCACGAGACATGTTTCTGGACCCCTACGGTGGGAGCCTACGCTCCCTGAGCCCAGAAACAAAGACTTTTGCGGGCGGAGGGGTCACACCTCCCCCAGGCCAGGAAGAGCCATCTGTGGCAGGGGAGCTTAATAGGCCTGGCAGCCTTTGTAATGTGACTCCCTGCCTCTCCTGCTATCAGGAGCAGGCCCCCTTCCTGTCTCCCCTCCTTTTCGGCGGGAAGACAGGCGGGAAAAACTAGCCAGCCCAGAAGGTGTGCCCACCTCTGCCAACTACACCCCTCAGGTGGGGAAGGCGAGGTGAAGCCCACTCTTCAGTGCCCACCATCTTGCAGATGGCAGGCACTCCCCAATCAGGATTAGGGATTGTGCTCACTCCCCCAAGTGGGGTGAGCACACCAAGGGTGTAGTCACCCTAAGGTCAGTAGCCCATTGGCTACTGACCTCGAGACCCCTAAAACGCCCCTAAATACAGTATTTAAGGGGCAGCCCTGAATCAAGAAGGCAGATTCCCGCAACCTAAGAAGAAAAAGGACGAAAGAAGACGCCCAGCAGAGGAGGCTGCAGAGAACAACTGACTTGGCCCCAGCCCTACCGGTCCGCCTGCAGTTTCCAGAGATCCTGCGCCAAAAATTGTCTTGTCCTGCAGCCAGCGACCTCCAGAACCCCTGGGAGGACTGACTGCTTTCAAGAAAGACTGGATCTCCTGTGAACATCAGTTCTGTTCATAAGAAACCCCAAAGAAAGACTCCGAGCCTGCTGAGGAAAAAGAAACCCGACGCCTGGAACCACCACTGCACCCGTCGCCTACGGCCAGAGTTCGTGTGGCCCACCGGTCCCAGCGAGGTCCCCCAGCGCTCCAGAGTCTGAGTCCACTGTGGGTTGACCCCTCCAGGACTCCCCGACGTTGCCTGCAGCCTCTGCACGGAGACCCCCCAACCGCGAGTGGTCCGGTAAGGTGAAATTCGACCTCAAAAGACACCCCTGCATCCAGCCGCCCTGCACCCTGGAGAACAGAACCCGAGGTGCACCTACGTCCCCGAGCCCTCCAACTTACCTGCCCAGCTGTTGGTTCCTCCTGGAAGTCTTCCTGGACCGAGCCTGCAGCTGAAAACCAAAACCGAAAATCCCTATTGAAAACAACAGGGCACCCGACGCCAAACCAGCACCCTGCACCCAGCCGCCCATGCGCTGCTGTGGGTGCACTTTTTGTGCTAAACAGGATCCCCTTTTGCCCTGAGCCTAACACCAGGAGCTTGGCTCCCACAACCTTGTGGCCTGCTCACCAGCAGCCACCAACCAGAGGCCCCCTATCCCCCATTAGACAACATTGGGCCTCAGCACCCTGCACCCGGCTGCCCAAGTGCCGCTGAGGGTGTAACGAGAGTGCATCCTTCACCCTGGGGGAACCCTTGTTCTAACCCCAGAAGCTCAACTCCAAAGAGCGATTACTTACCTGGTAACCGTTAACTTCATTTCTCTCCATAGGAACCGATTGACTGTTTTTCTCTGAAAGATGTTCTGTGTGGAGTTGATTTGTATGGAAACCTGAAAAATAACAATTGTGCAAAACTGATTTTACTTACCTTTTCTCTAGGAAATGTCCCAGTGTGATATCTAGGCATATCACACTGAGTAGAAAAATTAATCTAAAAAGTAATCTCAAAAGTAACGTAAAAGTAACTTACCTGTAATTCTTATTGCAAAATCGATACAAAGTATATGTACAGCATTTCACAGTATTACATTACCAGTAATTCAAACTGTAACCATTTCAAAGTACATGTACAACTGCATTTCAAACTGTATATTTACTGCAAAGTATTTATCAACTTACCTGTGCCAGGCTTGCTTGGTTCTAGGAAATAAAATAACTAAAAGAATATTTTTATATAAAACCAATTGGTCTGAAGTTCAGTCTTTGAGTGTGTGAAATCATTTGCTGATTGAGTGGGTACAACAAATGCTTAACACTGTCCTCTGATACCTCCTTACTTCTCGACCACACTACCACAAATAGAGAGAGAGGTGCTTTCTAACTTTACCTCTGCCTACCTTTGGGGATCCACTGGACTCTGTACACGCTATACCTCACTTTGGTATGGTATATACAGAGCCAGTTTCCTACATTGGTGGATTAGAGGTGGGATATACAACTTTGCATTTGTTGGACTACTTGGTTACCACCTGATCACACAACAGAACTCTTAAATTGTCTTTAGAATTCAGATTTTTTCAAATTGGCATTTTTTTTGCAAAATTACTAAAAGTCTTGCTAGGGCCTTGGTTAAGTCCCTTTAGAATTTTAGAAAAATAAAAAGTCACTTTAGCTAGGGTTAGAGGGGTTAGAAGTTTTTTTAACAATGGCTCAAAACAAAAACCCAGCTGTTAGTGAAAATAACCACAATGGCATAGAGGACTTCGTTGAGGAGCTCGACCTTACCCCTCACCATCACTTGTCTTTCAAGGATGTACGGTCCCTATGTAAACTTAAAAACATAGCCATGGGTCCCCATTCCACCAAACAAAAGCTCCAGGAGCTGTTGGCTGGGTATGCTAAGGACCACCCATCTGAAAATGGTGAAGACCAGTCAGATGAGGAAGGAGTGGAAGAGGATAACCTGGTAGATCAACCCCCTCCACTTCCTAGGGAGAGAAGAGTCCAAGTACCCCTGACTCCAAGAATCAACCTCTCAGTACCTAGATCCCACACAGGTGGGTCAGGCACTATTGAGGACATTGAGGAAAGCCTCAATGAGGAGGACATCCTGCTAGCCAGGCTGACCAAAAGATTAGACCTAGAGACCAGACTCCTGGCTCCAGAAAAAGAAAGAGCAGAGATGGGCCTAGGACCCATCAATGGTGGCAGCAATCTAAAAAATATAGAAAAGGAAGGATCCTATGATCCCAAGATCCCCAAAGGGATTGTCCCTACATTTGAGGAGGGTGATGGTATCACCAAATTGTTCACAGCCTTTGAAAGGACTTGTGAAGCCAGAAGGGTGAAGAAAACTCACTGGGGGGCACACCTTTGGGAACTGTTCTCTGGTAAGTGCAGAGACAGACTTCTGACCCTCAGTGGGGCAGATGCTGGGTCTTATGACCTCATGAAGAGAACTCTGATTGAGGGATTTGGACTCACAACTGAGGAGTATAGAATTAGATTCAGGGGGGCTCAGAAAACCCAAAGTCAGTCCTGGGTGGAATTTGTAGACTACTCAGTTAAGACACTAGATGGCTGATTGACTGGAAGCAAAGTGCAAGATTATGATGGTCTTTATAATTTGTTTATGAAAGAACACATATTAAGTAATTGAATTGATGAAAAGTTGCATCAGTATCTGGTAGACCCAGGTCCAATTTCTCCCCAAGAAATGGGAAAGAAGGCGGACCATTGGGTGAAGACAAGGGTAACTAGGACGTTCACTGGGGGTGACCAAAAGAAAGGGGTTATAAAACCTCCCCAGAGGAAAGACAGTGAGCCTCTTAAAGATAAAAGAAAGGAGTCCCAGGTACCCCCCCAAAAACCTGTCAAGGAGGGTGGGCCCAAAGACACCTCACAAACCAAAACCGGGTACCAAGGTAAGAATTGGGATCCCAACAAGGTATGGTGTCACAACTGTCAAAAGGCAGGACACCACACCAAGGACCCTAGCTGTCCTAAAAACAAAGCCCCTAGTGTAGCTCCAGGGGTTGCCAGTGTAGCTTTGCAGGGTGATTCCTCAGATGAGGAAGTCCTCCTAGCCTTCAACTGGAAACTGGGCCCAAAAGGTGAGTTGGAGATTCCAGAGGGGAGTAGACACTTCCACCACCTACTGGTGAATGGAATCCCAGCCACTGCCCTGAGAGATACTTGTGCCAGTCACACTGGGGTGCATGACAGGCTGGTTCTCTCAAACCAGTATGTCCCAGGGGAAACAAAAAGAGTAAGGGCTGTCTCAGGGGGTGTCACTGTTAGGCCTGTGGCTGTAGTGCTCCTAGAAATAGCTTGGTCCCTTAGATGGAGAAAGGTGGTAGTCAGTAAAGACCTACCCCATGATTGTCTCCTTGGGAATGACCACCCAGAGGTTGGTCTGAGCCTAAGAGAGGTACTGGTCCAATGCCAGACCTAACCCAAGAAACCTGGGGGGGGTCAACCTGCAGTTAGTGCAGCTAAGCCCGAAAGAAAAAGAAGAAACAGTGTAGGAAAGGTGGGCAACGGTTAGCCACAGTTCTAGTGGGCCAGGGAGATTATATCCCAGTAAGGGAGAACTCCAAAATTGGCACTGGTGAAGTCCCCGCTAGCCAACAAAAAGACCTAACTACTCAGGCAACTGTCCAGCCTGAATTGGTGGCTCCTCAGCTGGCAGAACAGAGGGTGGAAGAAGGGTGTTCACTACCAAGTGTAGTGACCCCCAACCCTAAAACAGCAGACAGGCAACCAGAACCCAAAGAAGCCTGTAAGGTAGCCCCTTCACCTACCAGTGAGGAGCTAAAGGTGTGGTTCTGGGCACTGACAGCAGTCAGTAGCCACTGCTGGGTGTTAGCCTTCATGGCAGCACTGTCCTTGGCATGGTGGCCTAGCCCCCTGCCAAATAGCAAGTTAGACCCCTGACCTTGTTGGTCATGGTGGGGTTGCTCAAGCTGTGGGTAGCCTCTGTGGGTAAGCCTGGCTTTGCCCTAGCTAAGTTAGAAATTGCAGAGGAAGGCACCTCTGAACCCAACCTAAAAAAATGGGGTAAAGACCTAGGAAAAGAGCATTGGGAATTAGGTCCTGAAACTGTTGAGGTAGGCCAGCTTACCAGAGGGACTGAACTGGGCAGAAGGATGTAAGGCAGAGTAGGCCCTGCAACTTTCAAACCACTTCCTCTACTCTTCCTCGCCTGAAAGACTAGTAAGACTCTCCCAGCTTTAGCTGAGTCTCCTGGCCTTTGGGCTGGGGGTGGCTTGTGTAGAAAAGTGGGTTTCTGTTGCAGTAACCCCACCACTTTTTGCCAGACTACTGATGCACTTTGACTTGATGTGCCCTGGGTCCCTGCCAATCAGGTTCCCAGGGCCTGTGTTCTTTCCCCAAACCTAACCCAATTGACATCTCTGGCCACAGGTCAGCCCCTGGTAAATGGTACCCAGGGCACTGTGACCAGGGAAGACCTCTAAGGGCTGCAGCACTTATTGTGCCACCCTTAGATGCCCTGCACCTTTACACACACACTGCCTTTGCAGGCTGCGTGTTTTGGTACAGAACAAAGTGAAGAGTCGACATGGCACACATCCCTGTGTGCCATGCCTACAACCCACTGCCCTGGCATAGATCAGTCACCCCTCTAGCTGGGTGCCCTATGCCAGTGGTGAGGGTACAGGTGCATGAGCCCTGTAACCCTACAGTGTCTAAGTCTATTCTTAGACATTGTAAGTGCAGTGCTGCCATTAAGAGTATATGGTGCTGGGAGCTTGTCATTATGAACTCCACAGCACCATAATGGATACACTGAAAACTGAGAAGTTTGGTATCAAACTTCTCAGCACATTAAACCCACACTGATGCCAGTTTGGGATTTAATGTAAAATACACACAGAGGGCATCTTAGAGATGCCCCCCTGAAAAACGACCAGCCTCTGGTGGGTTCCCTGACTGGTACTCACCAGCCTGCCACCACGAGACATGTTTCTGGACCCCTAAGGTGGGAGCCTACACTCCCTGAGCCCAGAAACAAAGCCTTTCCTGGGCGAAGGTGTTTACACCTCCCCCAGGCCAGGAAGAGCCATCTGTGGCAGGGGAGCTTCAAAGGCCTGGCAGCCTTTGTAATGCGACCCCCAGCCTCTCTTGCTATCAGGAGCAGGCCCCCTTCCTGTCTCCCCTCCTTTTTGGCGGGAAGAGAGGCAGGAAAAACTAGCCAGCCCAGAAGGTGTGCCCACCTCTGCCAACTCCACCCCTCAGGTGGGGGAGGCGAGGTGAAGCCCACTCTTCAGTGCCCGCCATCTTGCAGATGGCAGGCACTCCCCAATCAGGATTAGGGATTGTGCTCACTCCCCACGTGGGGTGAGCACACCAAGGGTGTAGTCACCCTAAGGTCAGTAGCCCATTGGCTACTGACCTCGAGACGCCTAAAACGCCCCTAAATACAGTATTTAGGGGGCAGCCCTGAACCAAGAAGGCAGATTCCCGCAACCTAAGAAGAAAAAGGACAAAAGAAGACACCCAGCAGAGGAGACTGCAGAGAACAACTGACTTGGCCCCAGCCCTACCGGCCCGTCTGCAGTTTCCAGAGATCCTGCGCCAAAAATCGTCTTGTCCTGCAGCCAGCGACCTCCAGAACCCCTGGGAGGACTGACTGCCTTCAAGAAAGACCGGATCTCCTGTGAACAGCAGGTCTGTTCAGAAGAAATCCCAAAGAAAGACTCTGAGCCTGCTGAGTAAAAAGAAACCCGACGCCTGGAACCACCACGGCACCGTCGCCTACGGCACGAGTTCGAGTGGCCCACCGGTCCCAGCGAGGTCCCCCAGCGCTCCAGAGTCCGAGTCCACCAATCAATCAAGCATTTGTATAGCGCGCTACTCACCCGGAGGGTCTCAAGGTGCTAGGGGGAGGGGGGTCCGCTACTGTTCGAACAGCCAGGTCTTGAGTTGCTTCCTGAAGGAGAGGTGGTCTTGGGTCAGGCGGAGGTGGATGGGTAGGGAGTTCCACGTCTTGGCAGCCAGGTAGGAGAAGGATCTTCCTCCCGTTGTGGCTCTTCGGATGTGGGGGACGGCGGCGAGGGCGTGGTTGGTCGATCGTAGCTGGCGGGTGGGAGTGTAGAAGGTCAGACGGTCGTTGAGGTATCTGGGGCCTTGGTTGTGGAGAGCTTTGTGTGCGTGGGTGAGGAGTCGGAACGTGATTCTCTTGCTGACGGGGAGCCAGTGCAGGTCTCTCAGGTGTCCGGCGATGTGGCTGTGTCGGGGGATGTCCAGGATGAGTCGAGCTGAGGCGTTCTGGATGCGTTGGAGTCTTTTCTGAAGTTTGGCTGTGGTTCCGGCGTAGAGGGAGTTGCCGTAGTCCAGTCGGCTGGTGACGAGGGCCTGGGTGACCGTCTTCCTGGTTTCGGTGGGGATCCACCGGAAGATCTTCCGCAGCATGCGTAGGATGTTGAAGCAAGACGAGGAGACGGCGTTGACTTGTCTGGTCATTGAGAGGGAGGAGTCCAGGATGAAGCCCAGGTTGCGTGCGTGGTCCGTTGGTTTGGGTGCGTTGCCCAGGGCAGGGGGCCACCAGGAGTCGTCCCAGGCGGAGGGTGATGATCCTAGGATGAGGACTTCCGTCTTATCTGAGTTCAGTTTCAGGCGGCTGTTCCTCATCCACTCGGCTACGTCCTTCATCCCTTCATGTAGGTTGGTTTTGGCGGTTGTGGGGTCGTTGGTGAGGGAGAGGATCAGCTGGGTGTCGTCGGCGTAGGAGATGATGTTGAGGTTGTGTTGGCGTGCGATGGCTGCGAGGGGGCTCATGTAGACGTTGAAGAGGGTGGGGCTGAGTGATGATCCTTGTGGTACGCCGCAGATGACTTCGGTGGCCTCGGAACTGAACGGGGGAGGCGGACTCTATGGGTTCTTCTGGCGAGGAAGGAGATGATCCACTCCAGTGCCTTCTCTTGGATTCCGACGTTGTTCAGGCGTTGCACTAGGGTGCGGTGGCAGACTGTGTCGAACGCTGCGGAGAGGTCCAGGAGGATGAGTCCACCGTGGGTTGACCTCTCCAGGACTCCCCGACGTCGCCTGCATCCTCTGCACGGAGACCCCCCCAACCACGAGCGGCCCGGTAAGGTGAAATCCGACCTCAAAAGACACCCCTGCATCCAGCCACCCTGTGCCCTGGAGAACAGAACCTGAGGTGCACCTACGTCCCCAAGCCCTCCAACTTACCTGCCCAGCTGTTGGTTCCTCCTGGAAGTCTTCCTGGACCGAGCCTGCAGCTGAAAACCAAAACCGAAAATCCCCATTGAAAACAACAGGGCACCCGATGCCAAACCAGCACCCTGCACCCAGCTGCCCCAGCACCGCTGTGGGTGCACTTTTTGTGCTAAACAGGATCCCCTTTTGCCCTAAGCCTAACACCAGGAGCTTGGCTCCCACAACCTTGTGGCCTGCTCGCCAGCAGCCACCAACCGGAGGCCCCCTATCCCCCTTTGGATAACATTGGGCCTCAGCACCCTGAACCCGACCGCCCTAGTGCCACTGAGGGTGTAACGAGAGTGCATCCTTGACCCTGGTGGAACCCTTCTTCTAACCCCAGAAGCTCAACTCCAAAGACCGATTACTTACCTGGTAACCTTTAACTTCATTTCTCTCCATAGGAACCTATTGACTGTTTTTCTCTGAAAAATGTTCTGTGTGGAGTTGATTTGTATGGAAACCTGAAAAATAACAATTGTGCAAAACTGATTTTACTTACCTTTTCTCTAGGAAATGTCCCAGTGTGATATCTAGGCATATCACACTGAGTAGAAAAATTAATCTAAAAAGTAATCTCAAAAGTAACGTAAAAGTAACTTACCTGTAATTCTTATTGCAAAATCGATACAAAGTATATGTACAGCATTTCACAGTATTACATTACCAGTAATTCAAACTGTAACCATTTCAAAGTACATGTACAACTGCATTTCAAACTGTATATTTACTGCAAAGTATTTATCAACTTACCTGTGCCAGGCTTGCTTGGTTCTAGGAAATAAAATAACTAAATAACTAAAAGAATATTTTTATACAAAACCAATTGGTCTGAAGTTCAGTCTTTGAGGGTGTGAAATCATTTGCTGATTGACTGGGTACAACAAATGCTTAACACTGTCCTCTGATACTGCCTTACTGCTTGACCACACTACCACAAATAGAGAGTGAGGTGCTATCTAACTTTACCTTTGCCTACCTTTGGGGATCCACTGGACTCTGTGCACACTATACCTCACTTTGGTATAGTATATACAGAGCCAGCTTCCTACACGTGGAAGATGGTGAAAGGAATTATGCTATTTTTTGTAATAGAAAAGTATCTGCACTCCTTTAAATCAGAATCTTAGTTGTATTATTGATTATATATGGAACATTGTCTCCTTCAAGCAGCTACATTGAAGGACTCAGATTCAAACTTGTGATCTCACACCATACTTCTAAGCCATCTATCAGAGTAGGATCTTCAAACAAAAACCCCAAATATCCTGGACAGTGGGAAGGAGTTAACAAAGGTTGACTATATGGCCATGTGTCAGTGAATTTCATTGCTAACACATAGCTTCTGTCAAAAGTGGCATAAGTCAGCTTTTTGTTGTTAATAGTCTGTGGTACAGCTTAAGATAATGGAAAAAACAAAAGAGTGAGATGAGAAAATGAAACTTCCCAGATTCGGCCCCTACTAAATTAATTCTGAAAGTTAACCCGCTTGGGAACCAAGAAAACATAAGCCTTGCTCCATCATCAGCGTCTTTACTCTACCCAGGTAAGATGGCATTACCGGGCTTGACTCAACCTTTTTAAGATGAAGTTCTTAATAAAACAAAACTGTATAAGATGAGATCCAGAAAGAGTAAAAATACCTTAAGGTAAACCCAGGATCATACCTTTAATAATGGGTACCTTAGGTGCAGCTAAAAACAAACAAGAGGATGGTAAGCAGGCACAATGACCCACCCATCCATGCTAAGCCAACATGTTTCTGCCCACGTACATGTTGGAACCTGTCAGGGGCATTCGTGAGGGCTAAAGGGGATCCCTATCTCTACTTATTACACTATGCAGATTAAGTGTGAAGTGCTGAGTTGTCAGAACATGAATCCTACCTTGACTACCCAGATATTTGGAGTTCCCTGACTCTGGGGAACAAGAGTATCATGGTCTGGATGGAGGTGGTATCCTCTGTAGTTCTGTAGTCACACAATCATCAAGAGGTATACTGGCAAAGAAAAAAGCATACATCACCCAACAGTGCCCCCCCCCCCAATTAGGGCAGGGGATCGTCGCCCCCTGCTGCCAGTGCAGCTAAAGTGGAAAAAAAAATGGTGATAAAATGAATTACCATTTTATTTTTCACTGCTCCCACCCCGAGCAGTGTTTGGGGGAGGGACTGCTACTGACTGGCAGCAGGGGAGTGGTGTTCGCTCCATCAATTTACACTGCACATGTCTCGTTGGCCGGCCCCCTTGCGACGGCCAGCCTGACATGCGCAGTGTAAACCTCTCCACCTAGCTGTCTTAGACAGCTAGGTGGAGAACAGGCACAGGCCCTCTGTGCCAGCTGTAGTGTTGAGGCAGCCCGCTCCAGCCAATCCTGGTGCTGCTTTCATGCTGCTCATCTGCAACATGAACTCAGCAACATGATTAGGGAGGATTTATGCTGACTGCAATCAAGATGAAAAAGGTAAGTTTGTTTTTCTTTTTTTTTTTATCTTTTTCGCCCACTAACAGACCCTGTGAGAAACTTGCATTGCCTTCAGCCTTAATTACAGAGCTCTCAGTCATGCCCGTTATCAAATCTGTTAATGAGCCATGATTGAGAGCTTTGAAATGTGAAACTAAAGGCATTGTGATTTATCACAGTGCCTCCCCCTGGGTTTGGCAATGGCTCGACGACCCTCGACTTTTGAGGGTCACTGACCGCCATTGACGTCACCTCCGATAAACTAGCCACTCAATACCAAGCAGTATGATCAGTACCTCCACCTCTCCTTTTGTATTACACAGCTTGAGATAACAGCAGCAGGGCATGCTGGAAAGCATACTGGGATGAAAATATTAGAGATGGGTGGAACAGAGATAGGGCGTGAGTGAGACACGAGTTGATTTTTCTACAGGCAAAGGACAATAGAAGAATTCCAGTGCCCCCAGGCAAACTAACAAAAAAGGAACTGCATCACAGTTTAGTAAAGTAGAAGTACAAATTGAGAGAATACTTTAGGGGCAGAAATAGAATTACCTTCCAAAGGCATTGTATATATCATTTTAAATAATTAATTATTTAGGAATTATTTGATATTCTTTTAATTATTTAGGAATTTTAAAAATTTGCCAAGATAATTTGTATTTAAACAATTTATGTTTACTTTTATAACTAATCACATATTTGTTTAATTCAGTTGCGGATTAGATTCTAGTTTATGTTTTTTTAACACACAAATATATTTTTGGGGAATATTTAATTATTTTTTAGTTTGCACCTAAAATGTGTATTTATGTTTTAATATACTCTCAATTTCGGGGTTATATTTTTACTGTTGTATTTGTTATTTTAAATGTGAGTTTTTAAATTTTAAAATTGGTTTTAGTGTTTAATTTTTGAAGTGGGAATAGCAAAGCTAAATATACCAAAGCCAAACACTTCTCAGTGGGGCTAAGTTTGGAGTGAAAATTGTAAATCTGGTCTTTCCAAAGTCCAACATTTTCCACAATGTGGCTAGGTTTGTATGGGCATACTGCATTTAACATTCCCAAAGACCGACACTTTCCTCAATGTGAGTACATTGAGAGTAGGAATAGGAAATATGACCTCTCCAAAGTCTAACACTTTCCCTAAAGCGGCTACATCTGAAGAGTGAATAGTAAACCTGGAGTCCCCAAAGTCTAATACTTTTGCACTTCACTACTATTCCTACTCCATAGTAAGCAATAATAGGCAAAGTGCTGGACTTTAGAGAGGTTAGATACTATTATCACTCCAACGTAAGCAACAGTAGGGAAAGTGTTGGACTTTGAAGGGGCAAGACTTACTAATCCCACTCCACCTGAGAAGCAGTAGAGAAAGTGTTGGACGAAGAATGGGGCAAATATACTATAGCCTTATAGCCCGCCGTAGCGGGCTATACCGGCTATTAAAGGCCCGAGCCGAAGGCGAGGGACTTTAACAAGGGAGCGGGACTTTAATAGCTGGTATAGCCCAGCTACGAAGGGCTATAAGGCTATTAGAACATTCTGCCACTAGAGGGCAGAATGTTCTAACAAATAAAACAAAGGCCTCTCGGAGTTCGAGGGGGTTTAAATCCCCTCGGGCTCCGAGAGGCCTTTGTGAAAACAACATTGGAATGTTGCTTTGCGGGCCTTTGCCGGCCCGTAGAAGCACGGAGCACTCCATTGTCTTCAATGGAGTGCTCCACATTCCAATGTTCTAATATTCCTTCTCCAATCTTAGCAGGAAATTGTTGCACTTTTAAGGGGTCAGTTTTACTACTCCCTTGGCAGCTTCAAGAGTAGGGAAAGTGTTGGACTTTGAAGTCAGATTTACTATTACCAGTGCAATGTAAGCAGCAGTATGGAAACTTTTTCGGCTTTTGGAGGGTCAGAGTTACTATACCACTCCTAAAATAAAATCAAAATCAAAAATAGAGAAAAATAAAGAAAAGTTATGTGTTAACAAATATATAAAAAAATATTACATATTAAAATGTATTTATATATTGTATTAAATATATACTAACATAAATATTATTTTATATTACAATATTGTTATAATTAGTTACAAATTAAAATTTACCATTAAAAATGAAGCATAAAATAAAATATAATTAAAAAGTATGTAAAAAATAAGCACAATATGCATATGTGTATATTTAAAACACTTTCCACCTTATTACCCTAGAAACTTAGCTGTTCCCACAAAACACACAAAAAATAATGCTAAAAAAAATGATAGTACTCAATAATTAAGAAAATAATAATAACATAACATTAGGTATTATACAAAAATACCAAAAATAATATGTTATGAATATCATCTTTGTAAACCAATTAATAATTGAGAATTATTTTTCTTATTATTTTATTTGCTGTTGTTAGATGGATCTGTGTGGGTGTTGCACCTCTTTTGGTGCCGGTAACTTGTAATGATGCTACCAGTTTTATCCCTGAGTTACAGCAGGCCACACAGCATGGAATGAAGAAATTCGGAGTCATTTGTTTAGCGTTGCTCCTTCCCAGGCGAAACCATATGGTCTCCCTCTGCTTTTTGCATCTGCAATGTGGTCCTTTTCTTTGAAGCCTTAAAAGGGGGAGGGGGGGTCGGACCTTAAGGAAGTACTCACATTCTGTTTGAGGTTTAGGCTTTAATCCCTTTGGTTACAGCTGTTTATGTCCTTACTGGGACTTGCTTATCATTATCTTTACTTTGCACTGCTATTGTTGTCCTATTTCGTCACTACGTTATGAGCTGCTCCGATGTTTGGAAATGTTCACAAATGCATCTTTGCTCTTTGTAACTTGCCAGTTTACTTCATGCATTATGTACCATGGCCTCTTCCGTTTCCCCTCCTCCCCCTCAGATCCTGCTTCTGCCCTGCCCATTTTTATTTTTCAATAAAGAATTGAAACACAAAATAAAATAATTGATTTACATAGTCAATAGTCTAATTAACCAATTATCAGATGAACCAATTGATTACTTATTTTTAAAAAAATCTAATAAATAATTTCTAAATCAAGTTATTTGCATAATTAATAAAATCACCAAATTTCAAATTAGAAAAAATAATCAATATATAAAAATTATAAAATATTTATTTAAAAAGTTCTGCTCTACTTTCCCAGATTCCACAACTTGCCAATAAATAAATACATTCAAATAAAATAAAAATAACGTTTAAATATATTACCAAAACAAAAAAACGACATTAAAAATAATTACACATAACTAACATAAAATTATAATAACTTCTAACACAAAAAGTAATAAAAGATAACAAAATAATTTTAAAAACAGTGAAATTCTGGCCCACTATATTCATGACATCACAACATGTATAACACAATATTTGTACCCAACAATGCATTTGACCTAATATTAAGGTCATACACCATTTGTGCAGGACACTTTATTGTGCACTGAACAGGCTAGTGGAGATGTGCCATCCTAGAGAGGACTTTAGAATGGCTACAGCTGAGTCATTCTCAGCAAAGGACAAGGCAGCTGTTTCAGTAGATCTGCGGCACAAGCAACATCCCCATATGAATATATACTTGTTGATACACAAGTTGCATAGCAAGACAAATGGCACATTTGTTAACCAGGATATAAATCAGAGTTCAACAGAAGAATTATATTTAAGAAAGGTGCTCTCTGACTGCTCCCCCTATTTGTGGTGTACACAAGTGGAAGAAAGACAACTAAGGGCCAGATGTAGAGTTTGGTGTGTGGTTTACTTCGTCATAAACGTGATGGATTTCCTGTCTGCCATATTACAAGTTCTGTAGAATATAAATTATATTATATAAGGCACTTGTATTAAGGCGGATGGGATATCCATCAATGTCTGTGATGGAGTTACCCATCTGCCAAACTCTAAATCAAGCCCTAAGATACCTATCTGGAGACAGAAGGCTTAGGAACTCCAGGATCAAGGTTTCTGAACGAAAGTCCATTCGAATCTGGAACGATATTTTATTACTAACTGGAAAATGAGCGTTACCTGATCTAATGAATAGCAGTCCATGAAAGTACTGATAGGGTGGGTCTTTATCAGCAAGTTGCCCAAGGTCAAAAGTGAACTTGAAAATAGCTAGAAAGAGAACTCCCATAACACTCAGATAAACAGGAGGACATCAGGAGGAAGAAATGCACCAGTGTGAAAGCTGCATTTCTCTGAACAGATGTATGTATATCTCTTATAGGGACAGTAATAGAGTGGGCAAAATGCTGATTTCTCTCCTAAAAGAGAGCTCCCTCTGACTAATAAGGCATGCATTGTAAATGAGAGGGAGAGAGTGAGTATACTCAGAAGAGCATCAATGATATGTTTTGTATGTACATGAAGACTATGGGGCCGATTACAATGGCGGTTGGATACATCGTTGCGGAAACAGGATGGACCGACAGGTAGTCGGTGGTCCCGCCCACCAAATTAGGATCCGACTACAGTGGAGGTGATCGGAAACATGACTCTTTGCATTGATGATTGTGCTGCGCCCCGGAAAAGAGCCGCAGCACAAGCCCCAATGCTAAGATGCATGATTACAAACATCCCTGTACCCTGTGGCAGGCACCATGCGGTGCCTGCCACACGATGCAGGGATGTTTAGAGGGGCATCACAGGTGCCCCCCAGGGCCCATAGCAGAAGGCCACGGGGGACAAGGGCCCTGCTAGGGGCTCCAAAAAAGCATTTCCGCCAGCCTTTTTACGTCGGAAGAACCAATGTGAAATGGCTGGCGGAAAATTGGATCCTAATCCCCACAGCGGTGCCTCAGAAGGCACTGCCCCCATTGTGGAGAATGCGATCTGACTGACTGCCCGACAGGCTCCTAGAGCCCATTTGCAGCTGTCGGTCGTCCCTGGGGTAATGCGGTCAGATTGACCACATCGTAATGCAGTTAAAGATATAAGTGGGACTGACACCGATGTGCAGTCAGTGTCGGTCCCACTGACATTGTAATTGGCCCCTTTGTGTACAAAACAGCACTAGTTGACCCACATTATGCAACCTGTTGAGAACCATAAGGTTCCTTTGGCTGTCCAACAAACAGAAAGATACACTTAAAACCACTATCTAAGGAGGAACTATTAGTTGCCTTAGGAGACATAGAAGCACATCCGCTAACTTGCAGAGATTAGCTCACCTGATGCACTAGTTGCAAAGAACACAAGAAGACTATGCTCTGACCTCTCTGGATAATTAAAAGGCATTTAATGCAATTAATTTGTAATTCATATTTCAACTCCTGCAATTCATTGATTTTGAATACAACTTCTTTTTATGCTTCCTAGGGCATGAATTAAGGCATACAGTGAAATTGCATACAGCTGGGCTCTGGAACACGGAATGAGAGATGTGTGCCACTGTTCAAACTACTTTTTGGTTCAATGACTGAGACCTTTCCTGGGATACTATGGCATAATGGGCCATTATATTACACCAGAATACCCTTAGTAGAAACTCATTATATTGTTTCCATGTATGCAAAAAACACCATGATCTAGCTGGAGCTACTGGTGTAGGTCCTGCACATTACTGGCACAAATCTAGGTTAATTTCAAAGTCTTTCATGGAGGAGTGATGGATTGAGTTGTTACTAGACCTGTGAATAGAGGGGCAGACCAATAGTTTTAAGCATTTGGTGATGCAGATAGTGCATATGAATGAATACAGTCTCCCTATTGGTATGGTAAATGACTCCTGTTTTATTCTTTGTTACATTGTTGTTATCAGTCATCAGCTACTTGTCACGCATGAAAATGTTGATGCTTCCATCTTGTCTCTTTGTAATGCAGGGTTGTATGTGTCTGCAATCTTTAGGGAACTTCACAAACTACTTCTTGGGTTAGTAAGGACTGATCGTTGTAGTAGAGTAATATTAAAAACATTTAAACTCATGAACAAGGGGGTTCGGGCTGCGACATGTGGTGAATTAGTTCACAGGGGGTTCTAGCCAGAAAAAACACTAATGATGTGTGCCTATGGGAGACAGAAATTAGAGTATCTCTCATGGACTGGCATAACACCCATTGAGATCCTTCTAATATGATCCACCTGCTATAACAGGTTTGGAAGATTGTTTCAGACTACCACATTCTTCTCCGGTGCACTCTTTAGGGTGCTACCTCATTACAGTAAAATGTAGAAGGATAAATCAGTGAAAAGATGGATTGGGGGTTCTTTACTGATAAGCTGGTGCATGCTTTGGAATAAAACGGGGTCAGTTATTGATGTATCAAAGACTTGCAAAAGCAGCTCGACTAACATGATCAGATTTTGCTGAGAAAGCAGATGAATCAAACACACTAAAAGAAATCCTATCATTCAAAGAGAGGTGCAACTCGTTTCTGCTCTGTGTAGGAACCTACAGGTAGATAAATCTCACCCTACATTTTCAGTCAGGGCCAAAGGGCACCAGGGCTGTGCTGGTCCCTGTTTGAGAGGAAAAGAGGCAGGACCTGTAAATATGACAATAGCTGGATGCGCACAGTTTAATTGGTTTAGTAACATTTCCTTCATATGTTATACCTCACCTTTGTATTTATCAAAAGGATCTACCTGGAGTGTTTGGAGCAATGCCCCGAAGCAGAGGAGTTAGGGCTGACTCTTACCACGTGGCTTGCCCCAAAGTGTGATAGCTTTTTACTGGGCTACCTCTATGTCCACATCTCAGCATTGGTAGGTGTAATGGTGGTATTAGAACCAAAATAATGCTTACTTGAGATTCTTCTGATGCCAAATGGTGAGACAATTCCACACAAACAGATGACATTCTGTCTCCTGCTGACAAAGCGATGCATTGTAAGGTATTGGGTGAACCCAGATGGCCCTAAACCTGATTCAAGTTTCAGTGATGAATGATCTCTGAAGAGGAGCTGCACTGAGCTAAAACCTGAAAGGACTATAAACTCTAACAGTAGGTGTACATCTGGCGTGTGCTGGTTCAGGTACTGCTATTTTCAGGAAATGCTTTGCAATTGTTGTGTAAGGTAATCTGGAAGTGACTCCTGGATGTGGCAGTCTGTACTTCGTACCTTTTATCCATTTCACCTAAATTATCTGTGACACTCATTTTGTTGTCTGTAATGGATCCATTAATGAAGCAATGTTTGGAAAATAGTAAATAAATGAAAATAATATTAACGTTCTCTAAGGACTACTCAGTAATGGGGCAAATCTAAGCATGCAGATGTGAATAATCAGTGAGAATGCAAACCTCAAAATACATTAAAGATAACTGAGTGATGGGTCAAATTTGAACACGCATGTTGGTAATGACCATCTCCTATGTGGTCTTGCCCCAGAGTTTTGCCTTCACTACCCTATTTTTCCTGAAACCATTTTCTTGACTTTAGGAGGCTGCATACTTTCCTCCTGCTAGCCAAAAGTAAAGTGCTTGTGCCCTCCCTTCCAAACATGGGAAAATCAGCGTATATCCAATTGGCACATTTAATTTACTTATACTTCCCTAGTATATGGGACTATATGTGCCTAGGACCTGTAAATTAAATGCTACAAGTGGGCTGCAGTGGGCTGCAGCACTCATTGTGCCACCATTGTGCCACCCACTAAACTAGCACTGTAAAACATGTCTCATGCCTGTCATAGCAGCCTGTGGGTGCAGTTTTAAAACTGTCATTTCCACCTGACAAAATAAACCATTTTTCAGGCCTAATCCTCCCATTTTATTACAAATAATCACCCCTAAGGTAGGCCCTGAATGCTCATAGGGCAGGGTTCAGGATACTTGAAAAGTACGACACGTATATTGAAAGTTTCACATTTCTAAAGTCGTTTTTCACTGTGGCAAGGCTGGCCTCCCATAGACTAACGCTGATTTACCTTATTACATTTAACAAGTGCTGAATGAAGTTTGGGAACAGATAGAGAAATACTTCTTCCACTTTAATTATAATTTTAAATCCTTTTTACGGGTGAAGTTGTGTATTAAATCAATATCTTGAAAATTCCTCTTTTAGCAAGTTGGCATAGTCGTAGGGCTTCCACTTTCTCAATTGGAACTGTGCATTTGTTGGACAAATCAAACGTTGGGATGTTGTCAGACTGATTCTATGCACCCCCTCAGGATATGTTGGCCTGGAGTACTACTAGCTCACAGTGCCTCCTTAAGTCCCCCTAAACCTAAGAGGGTAACGAATAGATGTGGCAACCTCAGAACATGACAACTCTGGCTCCCCAAGGAATTGTGGTAAAAAATCGAGAACCTTTTCGCTCAGTCACTCGTGCACACCCAGAGAGATACACAGGAAATACAGATAAAGGTGTTTCAATATTTATTGAACTATTGTCATTCTTTCGTAAAATATATGCACTGCAATGATTAATAGATAGAAGCAGATGAAAGTGATTAGCAATCTGAGAATAGTGAAAAGGGTAAACAATTCCACCATTGTGCTAAAACAGTGTATATATGCTGGCATATAGGTACTGGGTATAAAGTACTCCTTCTATACGCTCCCTAACCTAGAAACCTAGGCGGGGTGATCTGCCAAAATCCTCTGCTGGATGATCTAACTCCCCATTACGTGAAGATAAGTGTATGCAGGTCCCTGTCTTGGTCACAAGTTGGACATCACTCCTCGCGGAGAGAAAACAGGAATCAGCTGGATTGAGACTCCGACAACAGTGACAACCTCGCAATGACAGCACAGTGCTCCTGTGATCTGACCACGGAAACCTGTGTGTATTTATAATAACAATATCCATGCTTCCGTGTCGAGGCCTCAGCCAGGCTGTCATTGTCAATCAACCAATCAATCAAGTGGCTTGTAAAGCATGACTACTCACCCGTAAAGGTCTCAGGGTGCTGGGGGGGGGTGACTGCACTTCTGTCGCAAGGCACTGTGGCTCAGTTGAAAAGCCAGGCCTTGAGGTCCTTCCTGAATTGGGGCAGTGACGGTGAATGCCTTAGGGGTAGAGGCAGGGTGTTCCAGGTTTTTGCTGTGAGGTAGGAGAAGGATCTTCCCCCGGCCAAAGTCTTGTGGATACGTGGGATAGCGGCAAGGGCCAGTTGAGTGGAGCGGAGGTCTCTGTTGGGTGCATGGAATGAGAGGCAGTGGTATAGGTATGCAGGTCCCATGTCGTGTAGGGCTTTATAGGCGTGTGTGAGGAGCTTGAAGGTGATCCTTTTGTTGACTGGGTGCCAGTGGTGGTCTCTTAGGTGGCTTGTGATGTGGCTGCGGCGGGGGATGTTGGAGGATGAGTCTGGATGCTTTGCAGTTTCTTGAGGAATTCCTGGGTGATGCAGGTGTAGAGTGTGTTGTCATAGTCAAGTCTCCTGCTGATGAGTGCGTGAGTGACAGTCTTTCTGGATTCAGTGGGGATTCACTTGAAGATCTTTCAGAGCAGGTGTAGCATGTGGAAGCAGTATGATGAGACAGCGTTGATCTGGCGGTTCATGGTGAGCGAGGAGTCCACGATGATGCCGAGATATCTTACATGGTCTGTGGGTGTTGGTGGAGGTCCAAGATCTACAGGCCACCAGGAGTCTTCCCAAGCAGACGGGGTGAAGCCCAAGATGAGGACTTCAGTCTTCTCTGAGTTTAGCTTGAGGCAGCTGTCCTTCATCCAGGGGCGACAGCCTTCATCCCATGTGGAAGTTGCTCCTGGCGACTGTGGGTTCATTGATGAGGGAGAGAATCAGCTGGGTGTCGTCGGTGTAGGAGACGATGTTGAATACATGCTTCCTGATGATGGCTGTGAGCGGGGCCATGTCGATGTTGAGAGAGTGGAGTTAAGGGAGGAGCCCTGAGGCACTCTGCAACTGATTTATGTGGGTTCCGAGTGGAATGATGGTAGCTTGACTCTCTGTGTTCGGCCGGTGAGGAAGGATCGGATCCATTCCAGGGCATTTTCGCGGATGGCGATGTCGTGGAGTCTTATGCATAGGGTGCGGTGGGAGACGGTGTTGAAGGTGGCCGAGAGGTCCAGGAGGATGAGGGCTGCAGTTCTGCCTCGGTTGAGGAGGGTGCGGACATCATCTGTGGCAGCGAGGAGGGCAGTATCCGCACTGTGATTGCTTCGGAAGCCAGATTGCGAGTGGTCCAGGATGTGGTTCACCTCGATGAACTCAGAAAGTTGGGTGTTGATTGCCTTCTCAATGACCTTGTCTGGTAAAGGGAGCAGAGAGATGGGTCTGAAATTCTTCAGGTCCTTTGGGTCGGCAGAGTGTTTCTTCCGAAAGGGGTTGATCTCTGCATGTTTCCAGCCTTCCAAGAATGTGGCGGAGTTGTTGGAGCAGTTGATGGTGCAGCAGAGTTCGGGGCGATGGAGGTGCCAGCTCTGTTGAAGATGTGTTGCTGGCGATGGAGGTGCCAGCTCTGTTGAAGATGTGTTGCGGGCAGGGGTCTGCATCCGATATTCTTTTTAATCAGGCTAGGGTCCTCCCTGAATAAAGTAATTTAGAGGAATCCCACCCCTGTTTTAATCTGCACACTTCACTTCGACATCTACACATACTAGGCCCCTTACACCCACGGCACCTATACGGCAAGGAACAAAAGATCTCCGCCAAAGAGCCCCTTTATGGGTGCCCGTCGGGTATTGCAGCGCCGACCCGACGAGGAGCAGGCCCATATGATGCAGCATGACACCTAGCTTGCTGGGTGTGTGAGGGCCCCAGTTCCGAAAGGAGGAATTCCCCTCCACATAGTATCTCGGTCCAACCTTTCACCATACATCACCCTCATTTGTGTTCTATGACCCACTGAGGAACTCCGTACTCTAATTTTTCACAGTATTTAACATTTCTCATTTGGCACCACCAACCGTGATGTAATGCTTGCAGCTGCATAATATGCAGAATTCTGGGTATTTTTATAAAATGATTACCACTGCTGTCTGAAACCCCAGCCTTTAAGGTTGGTGCAGCATGTCTGCATCCATCTATCCACTTGTTCATTAATCCATTTGTGCCATCTAGCAGTACAATCCCTTTGTCAAACATTCATGCATCCATGAACACACTAACACTATATTTAACCAGGCACTCACTTACTCAGTCATCTACTCGTGTATTCACTCATTCAGTCAACTCTTGACTCACTCGACTCATTATCACATTCACCAACTTACCCATCTTCACAACCAAACGCACACACTCACCAATGTGTTCTGTTAACATAACATAACATGACGTGACATAACACAAGCCTTCTCCTCTAACACAGTGGAATATTTTTACAAGCTGGCAGGTCTGGAATCAGAACAATGCAGCCCTAGGGCATAACGCAGGCCCCTTCAGCCCCTGCAGTTCAGGGGGGCCCAGCCCTCCAGGGTCCCCCAACCCTTTAAGGAGCCCCTTTTCAGCCAAATGCCAGTGCACATCTCTAAGTTACAGGAGACTCGGTGGTTCCTCATTTGGTTCTGCAGGGGACCCCGTCATTTTGTGTTAAGCCATATTACATTTCGTGTAGCATATGCAGCTAAGGTCGGCCCATAAATAATGGATTAGTGCATATCATAGATTAAGATCGTTTGACAGCTCCAGTGACTCCACACTTTAGATGACGGCATTTACATTGAATGGCAGAACTAAGGCAGGAGCCAAAACAACACAGTGAGATATAAAACAAAACTGAATGAAACTTTTCCAGCTAAAAACATGGGGTTTATTTACAAGCCCCTTGCGCCCCGGTGCTTCACTTCTTATGATACGCCAGTAGTGCAGAGTGCAGACCCATCTCTACGAGGCCACACGAAGCCACTTCGCATTGATTATCATGGCCTCATAGATATGGTGTAGGGCAACGCAGCGCAAGTCATTGCGTTGCCTTACACATAAGTCAGGGGGGCGTTCCATGGGCACTGTGGTGGGCTTCCTACACAACACCCATGGGTTTTGACACATTCCCAGATTTACAAGGATCTGTAAAGCTGGGAAAGCGTCAAAACTGTACGCCTCCCAAGGGGATGTGTAACAAGGAGAAATATCCATGGATTGTTTTTGTGCAAGAAGGTGTCCGTTCATGCACTAAAACAATCCTGCCAACAACTCATATACCCTTGCACTATGGTGCAAGAGTGCCTGCGTTGGCACTAGGCACCAAATTGTTCACTGGCAGAAAGGACTGGATTCCACCGTATCTTGTAAATAGGGTGCATTCCTGCCCTTTCAAATTGGCATAGGGCAGCGCAGCTAAAAGGCTTGCGGGGCGGCCCTATGCCAATTCATTGTAGATGAGGACCACTGTTTATATGACCAGGAATACACGATTCTTTCTGTTGCATGCAAATCAACCTTAAACATTATGCCATGCCGAGCTAATTACGACATTTTCTCCTGGGACCATTTGGCCAGGTTATGTACTTTTTTATAACTGTTTTGAAGTGAAGCAAGCTGGATCCTCTCATTAGAAACAAAAGGTTATCATTAAAACCTACAGCACTTTCGAAAATGGGGTATATAAAACACATTTTAAAGATTAGTGGTTGACTCAGGAAATAATTTGTGCCAGCTAATTTCGTGGGAGAAACTTCTGAGTGCGTATTTACTTCCAGAAAGAGCAACAGTTATGGGCATAAAGCATCCATAATTTTATCATACGCTTGCTGGATATGCATGTATGGACATAAATGGCAAATCAATAGAAGCCTACATCTGAAATTTAAGAGTTCCCTGTCTTCTGCATATGTATACACAGTAGGATGTCTGATGGAAAAATTTATATTTCCCAGACTTTGGGCTTTTAATGAGCCATGATTGAATTTTGTATAGCTTAATGGTGGGGGGGATTTCCAAGTAGCAAATATTTTTATATTGCTGCGTATTATACAGGCAAAGTCTCCATGGAATTTGAACTCTAAATCCACTTTATAAACAACTGCAGAAAAGTACAAAAGCATGTATAGTACAAATAAAGTTTTCACAATTATAGTACAATCATTAATAGATGATTCAATACACTCAATCGAACTTTCATTAGACAAGGGAAAAGCTTTTAGTTGATATCCTTGTTCATCAACAGATAGCCAACACACGTTTGGAGGTATATAGACCACTGCTTCTTCAGGGCTACTTTGAGAAAGATGGTGTGTAGAAAATAATCATGTTTATTCGAAATACATTTTCTTGTTTGCATTATGTTTACCTCCAAGCTAAGAGCATCCCTCATTTAGTTGATTTACCACTATATTGGGGGATTAGGAATTTGATCTCTGCTATGTAGATAATCCTCTACTGATCGTGTACCATGGCATTAAAAATAACGGTTAATGTGCTCGAGGCAGTAGTTTGGGCTCAGAAATAGTTTTTTTTTTTTTAAACATTTCCCTAGGTGCAACTTCTACCTTAAAAGCATTAATATTGTTTGTTGAAACATTTAGATGCCTTATACGTTTTTCTACTTTTATACAGCTGTTGATTGAAAATGTGGTTTAAAAAGTCATATTCTGAAGACGTCATAACATAAGTGGCTGCAATAGATAGTTTGTGCTATTTCAAAATGACTCCTGGGTATTAAGTAATAACCATTTAGGGATTATTATTGTGAGTAATGTATTATGCCAGATAAGAGATATCTGACCTGGTGGGATTGAGTCACTGCGGTGCCGCAGGGTATTTCCATTTAATAAGTACCGTATATTTTCAAATAAAACCCATACACACATTCAATTCAATTTTGTATCCTTTTACGCTCCTGACTACCTCATGAATATGAAGATAATTTGGGCCCTCATTTTGTTGGTGCAGGTAAACTCTCGGATGCTCTATTTGAACATCAATACAATTTTAGAATCCGTGAACAAGGAATAATATAGCAGGATGCATACTGCATGTTTTCTCCCATTCTGCAGTGTTTTCTCAGGTACCTTTCACCAGGTGTTTCTTAGCTAAACCCGCATGGGGAAAAACCTGAAGGTGCTTGGTTTCCCATAGTATTGTATTTGCCTCGAAAACTTTACCTTCTGCTCTCATAAAGCTACTCTCACTGTATCCCTCAAACTGAATACTGGCAACAGCTTAGTAGGTGGTTGGAATAAAGAGGAACACTCATATCTTGCAAGACATCTATGGCTTTTTCTCTCTTGACATTTCTTGGTTAAACCTCACCACAAATTGAATTGAGGGATCTTCTATCTCAACGGGATTCACCTTTGTTCAAAAGAAAATATACAACTGTCAGCTTAGTTTTCATCTACCGAAACCTATCAGCAAGATAACATTTACTCATAAGTAATCTCCACAGCTCCTGTTTCATTGCTTACCTCAAATAATATTACATTCTAGCTTCTCCTGGGGACTTTCCACAGGTAACGATTCAAGTTCGAGACTATTTTGTCATGGAGTTCTCATAGAAACAAATATTTAACAGTTCGTTCCAAACTTGCATTTGTTGCAAAAACAACTCTCTTGCTTAAAAAGCAATTGACCATACCTCAGAAAGGATTGTCTTTGTCTCTCTGCATTTCAAAATTATTTTGTACTTTTTCAGGTTCATTCACTAGCCTTAAATCAGGCTCCTTGATTGCTTACTTGGCTTGTTTTCTCTTTCTCTGTCAGAATACAGATTCGAGGTTATTGGAAGCAAGTTCAAGCTGCCAGTGCATAGAGCAAAGTCCCAGTAAATCCATCTGATACGTTTTTTTTCAATTGGGTCTGCACAATATCTTCTTAACAAACAAAGGAAGCCAACAAACCAGCAATTTCTTGGGTGTGGTATTTACAGGGCCTCACATAAGGTGGCCTCTGGGACCCACGAGCTCAAAGTCCTATTATGAGTCACATGAGATCTCAAGTCATCCACTTGAATGAGCTATGGCACTTACAGATCTACATGAACAAGGAAAGGTTAGCACTGGAAATCATAGGAACTTAATACTGAGTCAAGGGAAAAGTATTACTTTAAGCTATGGGTTCCTATGTTAAATAGAAGAGTCTTTTGGGGTACATCCCCAACCAAATGGAGGCTTTAATCAAATTTCGATCAGTACAAGATATTACTGGTAACTCATTTATGGCCAATAGTAACAGAGGCAGGGAAGGATAGGAGTGGCTTCAGGAGCCATTGTGAGGGCACAAACAGGACCAGTTGGTATACCAGCTTTACTAGTAAAGAGGATGTGATCTGACCCTCACAAAATATAAACTAGTATACAAACATGTAGTGGGACATCAACAATATCAAAGCTCCTTATCCTGCAACAGAGTTTCACTTTTCATCTGCTATTTAAGATAAGAAGAGGAATAACGACTAAAAGGTTTTTCTCTGAGAATGGACCATAAGTGGCTGAACTATTCTTCATATGTTTCCTCCTTAAATTGCACCTACACGTTACAAAAGTAGCTGAGATATAAATAATACAACTTTAACATAAGATGGGGAACCTTTTTGAGTTCAGCTCCACCTCACATTCTTGACTTTGTGGGGATGATTTTTGTGTACATGAATCTATGTTCCCAGTTACTCAATTGTATTGGTCTCAATGTGCTTGTGTTCCAGCTCTTCAACCTCTTCTTAAATGACATGGGTAAAATACTCTTGGATATGGACCCAGACATATCCAAGATAGGAGACATTAAAATCCCTCTACTACCTTTTGCGGAAAACACAGTTATCCTGCCTCAGACAGAACGATCGATGCACCAGCTTCTTCACGTTTTTGAGAAATATTGCTCCAATAAAAACCTAAAAATCAACATCAACAAAATTTAATGTATGATCCTAAGATCACCAAGGGTATGAACATCAATTTTCAAACTTTTTTGGAGCAAAGTTTGAAAGAGTGAAAAACTTTGACTACTTGGGCATTATATTTGATGATAAGCTGTCTTGGGCTGCCCAAATGTTGTAAAGCAAAGCCTTAATGAGCCAAAGTTCAAGTGCAATCATTCAATTCACCGGCAAATTTTGCAGATGAACCCTCAAGCAAGCCATTCATGTTTATAATTCCAAAGTGATGTTGTCTGGCTCTTACGGTAAGAAAATATGGAGCAACACGATAGCCAAGTACTTTCAAGTGGTGGAGAAAAAAATCCTTCTTCCAATGTTACACATTGGACCCAGCCTACCGATGCTGGCCCTCAAGGCAGAACTGGGCTTTCTATGCATAGCCTCAACAATCTCTATCAAGTCAACACTATATTGGGCCAGTCTGTGGACTAACATGACAACTGACCCACTACAAAGAAGCCTTCATGGATATCCTTGAAAATAAATGGCGGGCCAAGCTCCTCTGGCTGTACCGTGTTGCCACAACTTAAAAAACTATAGGATGCCTGGACTTTTAAGACAATCCCAACACAATCACCGCACACATGAACCTTCACAAGGATTACACAAGAGCCCAGAGGGTCCAGATGGGGGGACCATCTACTATAATTATAACTGGACATTATACCCTCAATTTCTTATGAACATTATCTAAGTATTCAGTTCCTGAGGCAAAACAAAATGCATATCTGAAATTCAGAGTTGGAATTTTACCAGTGCTGTCATACACCAGAAAACTGGTCAAACAGAACAACCAGCACTGACAATTGTACATGTAAGCTGGGGAATAAAGAGACAGTCACACATTTTATTCTCCTTTGCACACACACTTTGGGGCTCCAAAGGCACATACTCTGACCATTGTTATTAAACTTCAATGTAAGGAAGAGCAGCAAGGCACTGTCATTATTCTTTAGGACAGATTTATATCCCTTGTCAAAGAAGGTGACTCTCTTTCAGGCATGGAAACTAACGAGAACTGTCATCCCTAGTACGGAGTAACTGTCAGAAGACCTGGGAAATGTAAAAGCCAAATTAATTACTATTTGCATATTTGCAGAAGAAACTTGTATTATGTTTTAAAAGTAATATCCTTAAGTCTTAACTAAACGAATTCATTTTCATATTTTTGTACTTGATAATTGTAATGCTTCTTACATTTTTGCTTGTTTTGCTTTACATGTATGGCCCTCAAGCTGAAACAAATAAATCTATCTATCTATCTATCTATCTATCTATCTATCTATCTACCTACCTACCTTTCCATCTATCAGACTCAATAACATGATGTAGGCACATAAAAATCAAGCTCATATATTTGAGCGGGAGTCACATACAGATTGGCTTCATGAATGAGTAATATTTCTTTAGATATGAAAGAATGGAAATGTTTTTAATCAAAAAATACCAGCTCCATTGTCTGCGATTATACATTACATGTATGTTTTTTAACTTAATTTGAAAGATGTAAATGATGAATAGTGAAAATTGATGTACATATGCCTGGTAAAAACAAGCATTAGCAAAAGTCAATAGGTCATGATTGCATTGTGATTTATAAGCCACACCCGTTTAGTTTGCCTATGTTTGTGTACAGCTGGAGGAGATTGCTGTGCAAACTTAACAGCAGCAGTGTCCCAGCAGCTGGATGAAAGAGTCACCTTGAGTGCTTAGTGTGTGAGTAGCCACCATCAGCTAGAGAGAGAAGCCACTGGGTAGGGACTATAGCAGAGCTGAAAGACATACAGAAAAGAAGCAGCATCCTGAACACCATCATGGCGGTAATGAACAATTGGTAATGGGTGCTCTCATTGTGTGAGGAGCATTATGGGAACAGGGAAGATGAAGAGACGCTGGGTACAATCACTATGTGAGCAGTGTACACCTGGCATAGGAGAGGAGCTACTAGGTTGGCATTAAAGAAGCACTGAACCAGCAGTGGGAGAAAGGATAGTTAAAGTATTGAAGAGTGAATACTGATTTTACTTTTCTGAAAAACAATACTACATTTTTGGCTACACTTTTCATATATAAAATAGCCCCATGTCCATCCAATGGAAGTGGAAGGATACACTCAAACAGCAAATCGAAAGCTGGTGACACTACAAGAGTCCTATGAGGAGCCCCAAAATGTGATTGACAGTATCCCAAGCCAATGGGTGAAGGGACCTGTGCCAAAGAAGTCAATGGTTGAAGACGGCTGACTCAAGCTCAATGATACCTACCTACCTAGGGCAACAACTAGACAATGGTGTCACTGCTGCACTGATTCTGTTGGACCTCAATGCAGCATTCGACATGGCGAACCACAAAACTCTACTCCATAGGTTCGAGGCCGTGGGGTGCAGGATACAGCTCTGTCCTGGCTGAGCTCTTTTTTCTGAGATACCCCAGGACTCCACTCTTAGCACAACCCTCTTTAACCTATGCATAGGGCTACTTGGGACATTGTAGAAAAGTACGGTCTCACCCTCCTTTCTTACGCCGACGATACTTAGATCGTTGTGTCCATGTCATCTCAGGAGAACAACAGCACAGAGACACTGAATAACTGCCGCTTACAATTCTGCTCCTGAGTGAACACTAACTTCTTGAAGTTAAATGGAGGAAAGACTGAGGTCTTATTGTTGGGCAATCTTCCCCGCCTGTGGGGCCCACATCTGTTGCCTGAGGTGAAGGGTACTTTACCCACCCCTGTTCCAGTAGGCAAGAATTTAGGAGTCTGGCTGGATGAGAATCTATCCATGAGTCACCAAATCACCAAAGTGGCTGTCACATGCTTCAGGATCTTGAGATGGGTCAGAGAAATTCCAGGATGTCTCCTGTCCTCCTCCCAGCTAACAGCCATCCAGGCCTTGGTCATCTCGAGACTTGACTATGTAAACATTCTTTATCTAGGGGCCAAGAAGTACCTTCTCAGGTGGCTACAGATCATGCACAACGCATCGGCAAGACTCCTTCTTCATCCTCCCAAGTTCCATCCACTGCCAGCCTGCTCCGTGAACTGCACTGACTCCCAGTTGATCTTTGCGTTCAATTCAAGGCACTGTGCTATGTGCACAACGGTACCCCTCCCCAAACCTTTAAAAGGTCCTGGAGACCCCATCCCCCATATTCCTATGTATTTTCAAGAGGTGGGTGCCAAGTGGCCCCCCTCCCCAAACCATTATAGACCCTGGAGCCCACCCAAAGGGCCACAATTTATAAACAAAGGGAGGGGCCTACGTGGTCCCCCCCTCCCTGTGTCCCTTTAGGCTCTGGGGCCCATTATCCCCCAGGGCCTGCCCCCTTCCCCAAGCCTTATTATGCTGTGGGGACTCCATCCCCCAGGGCCGTTTTTTTATTAAAGGGGGGGGCCCACGTGACCCCCTTCTCCAAGCATTGTTACACCCTGGAGACCCCATGCCCCAGGGCCATGTTTTCAAATTAAAGGGGAGAGGGGTTGCGTGGTCCTCCGCCCTGAGTCTTGTTAGGCCTTGGGGACCCTGTCCCTCATAGATGTTTTTTTTAATTGAAGGGGAGGGGGCCACACTCCCCCTCCCCGAGTCTTATTAGGGCCTGGAGACCCCATCCCCCAGGGCCATTTATTGAAATTAAAGAGAAGGGGGACTGCATATCCCCCCTACCCAAACCTTATTAGGTTCTGGGGACCACATCCGCCAGGGCCTTTTTTAAATGAAAGGGGAATGGGGTCATATTGCCCCCCTACCCAAGCCTTATTAGGACATGGGGACCCATCCCTCAGGGCTGTTTTTTTTATTAAAGAAAAGGGGGGCCATGTGCCCCCCCAGCCTTATTAGGCCCTGGGCACCACATCCCCCAGGACCACTACTTAAAATAAAGGGGAGGGGGGGCTGCATGGTCCCCCTTACCTAGCCGTGTTAGGCCCTGTGGACCCCAACCCCCAGGGCTGTTTTTTTAAATTAAAGGGGAGGGGGCTGTGCACCCCTTTCCATAAGCCTTATTGGGCCCTGGGGACCCCATCCCCCAGGGCTGTTTATTTAAATTAAAGGGGAGGAGGGCCATGTGGCCCCCCTTCCCCAGCCTTGTTAGGCCTTGGGGATCCCAGGGCCATTTTTTATGAAAAGGGAGGGGGCGTAGTGTGACCCCTCTGCCCAAGCCTTATTAGGCCCTGGGGACCCCATCCCCCACGGCTTTAACTTGTTTTACTTTTATTAAAGGGGAGGGGGCCCTGTACCCCCCTCCCCAACATTATTAGACCCTTGGGACCCGAGGACAACTACTTAAAATAAAGGGCCTTGTTAGGCCCTGGGGACCCCATCCACCAAGGCCATTTTTAAAATTAAAGGGGAGGGAGCTTATCTGGCTCTGAGGCCCCATCCCCAGGGCACCCACCATACGTTCTTTGTGGGCTGTGGGGGGAGCCTGCAGCAGAAGCAGGAGTTGCCATTGCTCTTGCCCTCAGGGACCAGCTACTAATGTTGCTCCCTCTGGATATGAGCAATATTTTGATCTGTTTCCCTGCCCGCATCAGTGCTTGCAGGGAAACAGATCAAAAGTCTTCTTCCAATTGGTAAAAGCATCTTTAAAGCTCCTGATGCATGTAAATGTCCAGTATTTGTAAAGCGCGAACAATTACCCAAAGGTGTCAAGGCGCTGGGGGACGTCGGGAAGATTAAGCGAGCTATTGCCCAGAGTCACATAGTGCTGGGTTGATCTGTCACCGGGGATCGAACCGTGAGCCCGTGGGTTCCGGAGTCAGCCGCCCTGGTTGCTGCACCACACCTCTTCCCTGGAACGGATGGGAGCAGACTTGGTGTTTGCTTCCACTTGGCAGGAGATTAAAAAATGCTCCCGCCAAGCAAGAGCAAACACAGGTTTCCCCGCTATGTCCCGAGGGTGGGCTCCCCGAGACATAGCTAGTGAGCTGGCCCCAGGGGATGGGGTCCCTGAGAGATGCAATGGCTGCCAGCAAAATTTTTTTCATGTTGCTGGCAGCTAATCAGATTCCAGTGGGAGTGATGAAGTCCAAAGAACAAAAAGCCCCCTGAACCAACCAGAATGCTCCATTTTTAAATTGGTGCACCCGCAAGAGTCTTTCGAGTTTCTCACTGATACAGCCGTCCAGATATACAAATATCTTTGACCAATAATTTAAACAAGCATTTGCAGTGCAATAGGTCTCGCATTTACGAGAGTTTGAGCTATTGGCATTGTAAATGTTTTGAAAACCTGCCAGCGGTGCGCAAACAAGCACTTTGTACTTATAGTCATTGCTTGCGAGAAGCAAGACTGGCAGTAACTGCACCCGTTTTACTGGCAGCCTTGCTTCTCATAAGCAAGGACTATAAGTACAAAGTGTGGGTTTACACATCCCTTGCAGGTTTTCAAAACACATTAAAAAAAAAGGTATGGTCATTTACAATGCCAATAGGTCAAACTCTCGCAAATGCGAGACCTATTGCATTGCAAATGCTTGTTTTAGGATGTGTGCCCTGAGCTTATGTAAAGCAAAGTAATGCCTACTGCATCCACTTTGTGTGGAGGATCGGACGGTGTCGAGTGTCTGTACACTCGAAAATCTGGGTGGTCTGAAGTCCCATATACTTATAGAAGCACACTGAGTAAGATGCTAGCTGAGAAACAAACCTAGACAGAAACAGTTCAGCCATGACTGATGCAACGAGGAATAAAGCTGCTTTACTGCTGGATATAATCGAAAAAGCAGCTAATTCAGTTTACTGGAAACTCAGTAACAGCACTCTTCGCCCCAAGGAAGAGCGTTCTGGTACATAGATTTCGTTCGTTCGGATCCACTGTTTTAGTGTAGGATTCAACACAATGTAAAACAAAGCGCGAATCTGGCAAATAATGTGGCTCAAACTGAGAGCGCGTGTAAAAAAAAGTCTATTGACCCGTACAGTAAGATGCCCCCTTAAACACCCCCTTTGCCAGTAAGACAATAAATGGCTTATGTAAACCTACACATATCCGCGTCCAAAAAGGACAAAATCCAGTGAGAAGCCAAGTAGTGCCCACGGACATGCCACGCCCTGTGAGCGAGGTCATTAAACACAGTAACAAATAAACCATATCTTCCTCCATTGTTGTTGCATGAGTTTCCAGCAAATAGACTGCCCGAAAAGATTAGAGATCCCAAAAGTGCGAACACAGTACAAAATAGATAGGTGGGAAGGCTCACTGTGAACGACTCGTAATTACTCATAACTTAGTTGCCGCAAATTTTTATAACATCTGGCTAAGTTTCAAAGCAGAGAGAAAGCGGGGAAAATCAGAAATGAGACAGAGCTGCAGTGACGGCTAATTTAGACTAGTAACACCGTAGGCAATGACTGAGGTACTTATTCATTAAAGTAGCAACTGATCCGAGTAGCAGACTTGGCTAAGGATAGCACGTATGTGTACAGGAGCCTCTGAGCCACTAGGTCACACAATCATGGAGACTGTCACAGAGCGCCGCAAGCATGGGTACAGGATGCAGAAGGCCCGAGGAAAGAAATGTGTGAGAGGGAGGTGGAGAGCTTGGAGTCATAACTGAACTTCAAACTGACGATAGACTGGCATCGGGAACATACCCCATACACGTCACTGGCTGCAGGGGCTGTGCGCGCTCGGTGGGTGGTGGGAGGGCTTATAATGTGAAGGGGATTGAAAACGGGAACGGGCCAAAATAAGACTGCTGCAGGGGAAGTGGGAAAGCAGCGACGCCAAAAACATCACCAATAAAGATAAACAAGAAGCGATAACCAAAAATTGAAAACAAGTACAGATGCCAGTTCTAGGAGTAATGGCAAGTGGCCCCTCGCATCACCGCTGCTCACGCAAAGCAGGGGCTGGCATTCCTGGGATGCCATGGCTCCTAGGTGGGGGAGGGAGGGGGTGAACAGCTTGGCAACTTTGTTAAACAAGGAAGGAACACACATAATGAAAGTTAAAGCGCGAAGTCGCGGCGTGCGAGCGAGCACTTTGTAAATATAAAGTGTCAAATAAAGCGACCTTCAAAGCAGCTCTAGCCTAGGCGGGGGAGGGAGCGTTAAACAAAACAAAACATGCACAGGGCTGTTGATGTAACTATCCGAGGAGCTGGTGACTACACACACGCACATACCAGGCAGACATACACATGAACAAACACTGTGTCCTTCACGCACGTATACGCACGCACAAAAGATAAGCAAATAATGAAAGGCCCGCCCATTTTAAACATATGTGCATGGCGTCGGGTGAACATGGCGCTTAAAAACAAAA
The DNA here is from genome assembly GCA_963921515.1 of Calotriton arnoldi. Classification (NCBI taxonomy): domain Eukaryota; kingdom Metazoa; phylum Chordata; class Amphibia; order Caudata; family Salamandridae; genus Calotriton; species Calotriton arnoldi. Next base: position 2,124,107 of record CAWUFW010000932.1, read on the forward strand.
CAAAGAAGTAGTCCTTACATGAAAAGATACAGCCCCTCGGAAACATATGAACCACGAAAAGTGGACGAAAACTGTAGTTAGGCGGATCTGCTTCCAGGAATAAACGGAAGTGACGCATCGGATCCACAGCCAATAATAAGCCCGCTAACAAAAGCAATGCCACAGTTTACAAATGGCAAGCGGCAGGAGACATTTTTTTTTTTTTTTTTTGGGTTATTTTATTTTTGTCCAACCAGCATCAAATCATTACAGACAGAACATATCATACAGATGATTAAAATATTGTGACATAGCATTTCTTACGTTCTAGTGCATACCGCAGCTATACAATACATCTCGTTATATTGATCTTATGGCTTCTGTGTTACTATCATGCATATTAGTTTATTCATGACCTGGTGCATCACATTGTACTGTATTCATATCTATCTGAATTTCTTGGTCTCCCCTAGCATTATTCCGAGTCCTGTGGTGTACCAGTTTCCTCCTGTGTATGTTGCAAGTATTGTACTAATGGTTCCCAGAACTCCCTAGGCCGCAAAGCTTGTGGTAGTTCCTCTGCATAGACCTCCAATGTCTCTCTGCAGTAGGTCATGTCAGTGAGCCAGTTTTTGAGTCTTGGGGGCCTCTTGCTCCCCCATCGTATAGCTATTCGCCTTTTTGCAAGTAGTAATGCAACAGCTAGAAATTTCCGTCTTCTGGCTAACTTAAGTTTACGTGCACCTAAGATGCAAACCAGAGGTGTGTTTGGTATCTGCTCTGCTAACGTATTAGTGAGTGTGTCAATGATGTCCTGCCAGTATTTATGGAGTTGTGGGCATGCCCATGACATATGTAGGAAATCCGCGTTTGGTGTATTACATCTCTGACATTTATCGTCTTCTCTAAGACCATATTTGTGTAATTTGACCGGAGTATGGTATATTTGGTGCAGAAACTTGAAATGAATAATACGTAAATTGCAGTTTGGCGTAAGGAGTTGTAGCTGTGTGCAACTATATTTCCAGTCTGACTCATCTATAGACTCGCCAATTGTTGTTGCCCACCTCTGCATTGCTATGTCTGGGCCCCTACTCTGTTCCTCTTGTGCTGCAATGTATAGGCATGTAACTAGGTTCTGGTGTGTAGGTGCCGTTAGCAGTATCTGCAGAGCGTTCAATTGTGTAGGTTCGTCTGGGAATGACCCATACCGCTCCCTAATTGCCATACGTAATCTCAGATATGCAAACTTCTTTAGTGGTGATTGGTGTGCGCAGAGTGATGGGTCCTCTAGTGCAATAAACTTATTATGTGGGAACACATTACCCATTTTAGCCAGCCCCATCTCTTCTAGTAGCATTAACATTTTTTTTTCCTGAGTAACTGTAAGTTTGGGGTGATGAGCCATTGGGAGCGCCCTAGCATATATTGGGAGCTTGTTTGCCCTATATGCTAATGTGTGCCATGCTCGAGAGGTGCAATGAACTGCATGTATCCTTTCAGGTGGCGTAAATCTCATCGGGTCAGTTATAAATGTGGTCAGCAGTAGCGGGTGCACGCTGTCGTACTCCACCGCTATGTGTGGAATATGTGCATGAGGTTGGACCCAATAATGTGCGTGTTGAGCTTGCGCACAATAAAAATATAATTGGAGATCCGGGGCTCCAAAGCCCCTGTGTTTGTATGGTTGTGTTAGGGTTTTCCAGCTTACTCTGGCCTGTTTCCCGGCCCACGTTAAGCATTGTAGGACAGATCTTAATCGAACGAATATTGCTTGTGTTAGCCAGATCGGTATATTCCAAAATAAATATAAAAATCTAGGAAGCACAATCATTTTTTGCAATGCTATTCTATCTGCTAGCGATAGTGGCATTTTAATCCATTTATCTACTTGTTCTTCAAGTTTTATCATTGCTCTGCCATAATTTTCTCTGATTACCGTGTCTGGATCTCTGTGTATCCAGATGCCTAGATATTTCACCGGATCTGTTTGCCATTTTAAGGGATAGTCCAGACTCGGTTGTAGTGTTGTAATTGTGAGGGGGATAACTACAGATTTATCCCAATTAATTTGGAGGCCGGAGTAATGTTCAAATCGAATATATTCTCTAATGAGTGGATTTAAATGAATGTCAGGGTGGTGTGTATATAGGACCATGTCATCCGCATATAATGATATGCCGATAGGGCGAAGATTAAATTGTAGCACTGACTCTGAATGTTTTTGCTGAACTTTACAGGCTAAAGGTTCTAAGGTTAGCGCAAATAGCATTGGGGACAGCGGGCAGCCCTGTCTCGTGCCGCGACTTATGTCAATTGGGTCTGAGGTGCTCCCGTTTATTCTGATTCGCGCCCTGGGTTCGGCATAGAGCAATGCAATCCATCTCAGGAATGGTTCAGGGAAGCCCATTCTACACAGTGTTGTGAACATAAAGTCCCATTCCACTGAATCGAAGGCCTTCGCCTCGTCCAGTAGGGCTGCGGCAGCTGGTACGTCTGGGTCTAAATGCTGATACAGTGCAAAGATTGTACGTATGTTTTGTGCTGTAGACCTTGTTGGTATAAAGCCCGCTTGATCCGGCAATACTAGGTTACATAGTAGTGGTTGTATTCTTATTGCTATAATTTTTGCTAGTATTTTAGCGTCTATGTTTATTAGGGAAAACGGACGATAGGAGTCGCATTTAGTTAGGTCCTTGTCTGGCTTGGGGAGTGCTATCAGGAGTGCTTCAAGTAATGAAGGCGGAAGTTTGCCTTCTTCGTAGGCTTCTTCGTACATTTCCGCCAAATGGGGAATCAGTAGGTCTCGAAACTCTTTATAAAATTCTCCTGGAAGACCATCCAGGCCAGGGGCCTTATTGTTTGGGAGAGAGTTTATCGCTTCCCTAATCTCGTCTTCTGTGATATGGTGACAGAAATACTCGCGGTGTGCGCCGGATAACCATGCAAGCGCTATATCATCCAGGTAATCGTTTATTTCAGAGGTGGATACTGTCGACTTAGTGGTGTATAGACGGGCATAATATCTAGTAAAACAGTCCAGTATAGCTGGGGTGTCATAAAATGGCTGGTTTTGTTCATCAATGAGCTGTGTTATGTACGACGTTGTATGTGAGGGTTTTATTTTGTACAACAATGTGCGTCCCGGTCGCCCACCCTCTCCATAGTTTCTAGCCGTGTGTCTACGTGATATGTATTTTATCTCATCATTTGCGAATTCATGGTATTTGTCTAACTTTTGCCTGATTTCCGCTAATATTGTGATATCTGCTGTCTCTATGTAGTCTGCCTCAAGTCTTGCAATATCTCGTTCTGTCATCTTCAGTTGTTGTTGAATATCTTTTAGTATACCTACTTGTTTACTGATACAGTGACCCCTTATAGTGACCTTAAAGGCCTCCCACAGTGTATTTGCGCTACTGACAGATCCAGTGTTATGCTTAAAGTATTCCACTATCGCCTGATGCAATTCGCTGCGAAATACCTGGTCCAAAAGGGCATTATGTTGCAGCCGCCATGTAAATTGTCGTGGGGTGTGTGTTGGAATGGCTAACGAGAGGCATACCGGGGCGTGGTCTGACAATGTTTTGGGTAAATGTTTCACCTCAGTTGTCCACGTACACACATCTTGTGTTGTCAGCCAGTAATCCAGTCTAGACCATGTATGATGTGTTAATGACATGCAAGTTCCGTCTTTGCGGCCAGGGTTTCTCATCCTCCATATATCGACCATAGCCCACTCTTCCATTCCCTCCCGTAGAACCTTAGCTGATTGTTTACCGTATCTATAATTTCCAGTTGATCTATCCAGGGCTGGGTCAAGGCATGTATTAAAATCTCCACCCCATATAATAGCTGCAGGCTGAAACTCCCGTATTGCCGACCATATTTGTGCATAGAAAGCCGGGTCATCGGTATTTGGGCCATATACAGTAACAATTGTTAGGACAGTGCCCCCCAGGTTGCCCTGAACTATGACGTATCTACCTTGGTCGTCTTTGATAGCTTTAATCGGTGTAAATGGGGTATTACGTTTGATCAGTATCATTACCCCTCTGGCATACGAAGAGTAGGAGGATGCCATCCTATATGCCGCCCATCTTGCACCAATCTTACCCTCTCTGAGATCTGTTAGGTGCGTTTCCTGTATACAGGCAACATCTATCTTGTACCTGTCTAAATAAGCGAGGACTTTGCGTATTTTCCGTGGATTTTGAAGTCCACGAATATTCCAGGTCATGAGTTTCAGTGTTCTAAGGTGTTTTGGGTTGCTAGCCATGTGTCAACATGTCACTTACAACTGTCTGCTGGTATTGGATAAGCCTTGCAGTACTATACATATATGCCTTTGTTTTCTTAACGCTGGTCGGTTTTTTATTTTTCATACCCCCACCACCCCCCTCCCACTCCATCTTAACCCTTTCAGCGGAGACAATCCCATAAAAGTGTAACATACCCTTATTCCCTTTTCCCCCAGTTTAACAACAAAGAAAACTAACTGGTGTGGTTCACACAAGAGGGCGGGAGCTGCCAATTCAGGGAACCCTTGTGATGGTTACAAGGGGGACACCATTCCGTGATAGTCCTAAGGCACAGCTGAGCTCCCAGCAATGTTAACTAAAGGCAATATAGCACACCCCTTTCTACAGTGGTTTTTGTCTAACATGGAGAAACCATCAGGGGGATCAACCAGCCCACATCTAAGTCCAATGTGTCAACTATATTGTATGCCTTCTACAATGAACTGTATATAACTATTTACTATTTTGAGTAAAGCCACTGCTGGTATCGGACTAAATGGCTCGGGTCACAGTTATATGTAAGTCTGTTCTGTATTGTGAGATCAGTCTATGCAGCCAGTCTCTTGAGATAAAATGTCTCGGAGTTGCCCATTGCTCACTGCAGGAGGTTGTGAGCCATTGAAGCGTGTTGGATAATATAGTGTGGACAGTGTGGTGAAAACAATCTAAGTTACTTGCTCACTACTCCACATCTGATATGCCCGCCTGATCTTCCCGTCTGTCTCTTGGAGATTTCCTTCTCACGCTCTGTGTACCTTTCTGTTGTAGTTATTTCAGAATGTCTTTAGAATCGTTGTATATTTTGGTTTTACCGTCGTCGGTCACTCTGAGTCTTGCAGGGTACAGCATTGCATATTTAATATTGAGATCACGAAGATTCCGTTTCGCCAGGTCAAATTTATTCCGCGCCTCTTGGACTGATGGCGTAAAGTCAGGGTATAATGATATCTCCATACCCTCATGTCTTAGGGTGCCAAGTTCGCGAGTTTTCCGGAGGGCCGCATCCCAATCTCTGTAATTTAACAACTTGCCGATAATTGGCCTTGGCCTAGCGCCTGTTGGTTGTGGTGGGGCCAAGGATCTGTGTGCCCTTTTGACTATGAAAACATCGGAGAAACTTTCTCTTCCCAGGAGAGTGATCAGTAATTTTTCCACATATGTTTCCATAGGACCTGTGTTTGTTGTTTCGGCAATTCCCATCAGACGTATGTTGTTTCTTCGAGATCTCGCTTCTAAATCTTCTGCTTTAGCTGTTAACGCTGCCAATTGTTTGTCCATTTTCCCCTGTTTGGTGTCCATTTGGCTGTGGGCGTCTTCAGTTTCAGATATGCAACGTTCTGCCATGTCGATCCTCTCTGTGTGCCGGTCCAGGCGCTCAGACATGCGGTCCATTCTGTACGTTAGAGAGTCAATCTTGCCATCAATATTAGCTAGGGCAGCTTGTATTGTTGTGAACATGGTCTGCACCGCGTCATTTGTAACATTGCTATTTGATTCCGACCCTTGCGTTAATGCTTGTTGATCTTCTGTGTTTTGTTCGGTTACTTTCTTGGCCTGGTCAAAATGAAGCTTAGGCTGGTTTTTGTCCGGTTTACCCATAATTCTGGCAGTAGCAGTGTCCGGGGTCAAATCCGCAATGAGAACCTTATATTGTATATGCAACACTAGTCGCCAACTTTTTGCCCGGTCTGTTGCTGCTATAGTGGTTTGGGCTCTTTTTTTTTTTTTTCTTTTTTTACATTAGATGTTGATCTTTAGGGTACTCTACCGCTAGTTGCAGTGTGCCAGTGAATCCGTGGATCTGCGACACGCACTGCCCCCGTCTCCTAAGTCCCTGTCCGCTGCGGCCCGCTGTGTTTCCAGTGTCTTCCGCTGTCATTTCCGAGTGTTGCAGCTCAAGTAGTGCCCCTCTGTAAGGATATTGCAATGAGACTATGCTCATCCCCTGCGAAGCAGCTATGTAGCTTACTATAGGGCACTTAGCACCGGACTTACAGCCGCTGGCAAATATCGATAAGGTGCACAGCCCCGCCGCTTCTGTCAATGGTATTTATGCTCTGCTGCTGCCCACATACCCGTTCGGGAGTGCTCTTGTGATTTTGCAATGTTCTTTACAGTAACTGTGTTTCCGTCGTTGTCCCTGGGTGGCTTTCATGTGGAGCACGCGGCCCACCGCTTGGCGCGGTCGTATCTACAGGGACTAAACTGGCCCCCTCACCCGGGCCCAATTAGGTTACTGTAACAGCTGCAGCACATCGACGCTCTGCTTCCCAGCATATGAGTCCTACGTGGTTCGCGAACTGCTTTGCTACCTCCGACGTACCTGTTAATTCGCAGCTATGGTCCCGGTTGCTGGATGATGCAGTTCAGTATTTCGCACCAGCAGAGCCTTGTTTGTGGCTGATCTTCGTGCCCCTTCAGCCTCGCTTACTCCTTTCAATATTACCACTTCGCTAGTCCCTGTTGCACCAATGACCTGCACTGAGGATCACCATAGCAGGGCCGCTTACGGGTGGCTGGCGCATGTGTTTATATGCCCTCCCTGTCGGGTGATCCAACCGGCTTATGGAGTCGGGCGCAATGGCGTTTATTCGCAAATATGGCGTCTTACCGCCTATGGGCGTCTTCCTCGCCTCCCACAGCTCTTCCGATATCGCTGTCCAGGTGCAGCGGCTCCGCGTGTATTTCCTCACAGCCAGCAGGTCGCAGACCAGCCAGCTTTCCGCTCCGCAGTTATCACAGTACAGACCCCAGCTGTGGGCCCGCCCCAGCCGGCGTGCATGCTCTACGTCGCGGCGTGGCTCCTCACCTCATCTCGGTGCTCTGGTTTCTTTATCTCACTCCAGGCCTCTGCGACGGTGCCCCTTATGATCTTGTCGGGCCCCCCAAGATCTCACAAACACAGCACAAGTGAGGACCTCGTTGTCATCAGTGTGTACCTTCCGTTTTCGGGTCCTTGGAGCCCTTCATTTGCCGAATATGTAGCGTATTTCTTGTGGCCGAGAGGAGCTTGCTTAAGATGCGGCTATCTCTCAGCTCAGCTAGCTCCGCCCCCAGCGGCAGCAGAAATTACCCGGCAATAGGCGGAGTTTCACCCCTGATACAGATTACTTGATGTCTCGGAGAGACAGCGCATGCGCGCTGCCTAGGCGAGACCTAAAAACTACTGAACAGATGTACACTAAATCACAAAAAGCACAATCTGCGTGCCAAGATCCATCCTCCTGGCAAATGTGGTGTAATTCCTTTCAGCAGTTTTGATGTAGCCCTCCGTAAAGAAGTCTATTTAAAATGCATGGTCATTTTTTTATGGACCCCCCTTTTTTCTCGGCCCCCACTTGACGGATCACCCAAAACTTACTATGCACAAGCTAGTCAAAAAGTAGCACCTTCTGGAAAGTTTTGTGGAAATTCGTCAAATAGGGCCACAGTTATTAGCAACACAAAAAGACACTTTTCCTATGGAACTGCTAACCTAACTATAACTACCCAGTGGCCACTGGGTCATATATATATATATGAAAAAACCAAAGGTCACAGAGACATTATAGTTAGGCTCAGGTTTTACTTGAACAAAACCAGATGAATTCAGCAGTTATAGTTAGCTGAGCTAACTATAACTCGCGCCCCTGAAATGCACAGCATATGACCTCACATATTACATCACTGATGATATGGTCAGCGACTTCACTGATGACATCTCAAATGACATCACTGATGACATCACTGATGACATCACTTATGATGCCATGGATGCGCAGATCCACCCGTGAGTCCATGACAAAATTGAAAAAAAAAAGATTTTCCCCCAGCAGGGACCCTGAGGGACCCAACCACCATTTTTACCCTGCCCATTTTCTTTATTTTTAACTTTTTTTCTGGGACCTGGCTTCAAGCCGAGTGCCATGATGGCTGCCAACACTTCCTGGTTGAAGTGTTGGCAGCCAACTGGCAGTCACCAGTAGGTAGTTATAGTTAGGACCATGTTTCCATAGGAAAATAATTTTTTGACTTGCCTTTATCTTAGGCACCGTTAGACGAATCTTCACAAAAGTTTCCCAAAAAAGTGCCCCAGTGCTGGAAAGTCAAGCGGGGCAGAGAAAAAGAGGGGCTCAAAAAAGTGTGTTTCTCATGTTAATTGCCATAGGAGCTTTGAACAAGATTACAGCCCGAACAGCTGGACTTAATTACACCAAATTTAGCAGAAAGCTATCTTTTGGACCACAGATTGTGTTCAGTAGTTGTTGAGAAATTTAAGGCAATCCAAATTTGTATATCTACGATTGTGTCTAATTCGCAAATAATATCAAGCTTGTGCAGAGATCTGCAGAGTTCTGATTGGCTGCCAACACTTCAGCCAGGAAGTGTTGTCAGCCATCTTGGGACTCAGCATCAGCGTAAAAAAAAAGAAAATATGGCAGGGTATGAAAACCCTGACCCTCTAGCTGTGGTGGCAGTGTGAGTGGCTGTGTGGGTATGTGAGTTGTTGTATGGGTGTGTGAGTGAGTGTGTGAGTGGCTGTATGGTTCTTGAGTGGCTGTGTATGGGTGAGTGAGTGTGTGTCAGTAGTTGTATGGGTCTGTGAATAGGTATGTGAGTGGGTGTGTGAGTGGGTGTATGAGAGGTTGTATGGAGGTGCGAGTGGGTGTGGGAGTGGGTCTGTGGATGATGATCAGTGATGTCATCAGTAAAGTCATTTGAGATGTCATCTATGATGTGATCAGTGATGTCACGGACCATTTTATGAGCGATGTAATATGTGAGATCCTAAGCAGGGCGTTGCAGGGGCGTAAGTTATAGTTAGTTCACGTAACTATAACTGCTGAATTTCAATGGTTTTGTACGAATGAAATCTGAGCCTAACTATAATTCCCTGTAACCTTTGTGTCTTTCAGTGAATATAAATGTATATATCACCTACTGGCATTGCCAGTAGGTAGTCAAATTAAGGACCTACTTTCCCATGTTCATTTGCAATAGAGATTTTAGACACGACTACAGCCCGAATCGCTGAACATAATTACACCACATTTGAAAGCTAGATCTTGGTCCAGAAAGCGTTCTGTTTGTGATTTGGTGTAAATCCACTCAGTAGTTTTTGAGATATTAATGGAAAAAGAAATATAGATATCTAGGGACGCGGATCCTCTGCAGATCCCCCGTAGTGGATCCGCAAAGTCATGCGCCAGCAGCAACTCCTTGATTGGCTGACTGCAACCTTACCGGGAGGTTGTGACCGCCATTTTAAGTATTGGAGAATGGTCCCGGGGTCTTAAAATGTATCTACAAAATGGTTAAAGGGGTCGGGGTAGAGGTACCTTGACCCCATGGGTGAGTTAGAGGAGTGTGAGAGGGACCGATGTTAGGTACAAAATGTATATATCAGGGTTTTTTCCACTTTGGGAATCCGCTGATCCCCCGCAAGGCTATGTGTGGCCCCTAATGTAAATCTGCGATGGATTCACAAATCTTGAAGCACTATGAAGAAAAACCTTTCAGACCCACTCAAACATCCACACAGGTATTCACACTCCCATTTACAGACCCACACAGGCAATGTTGCACCCGCTCACAGACCTATGAAGGCATTCACACACCCACCATCCGTCAAGATCTAAATCATGCCCATTGTCCCTTGACCTGAGTTTGTTTATGAAAAAAATATATAAGGGGACTGTTCACTAGGGCCTGCACAACTCACAGGTAGCTAAGCAATTCTTTTCTCAAGGATATTGGTAGCCCTTATAATTGCAGAAAGCAGATCTGCTTTATATACATATTCTTTTAGAGTGCAGCAGTCAAGGCTTTCTCTTAAACAGAGGTGGGGAGCCAAACATCTAGATCAGGTTTAAACAAAAGGATTTTCTAAGCAGTGTTCTTTTTGTAAAAATTACGTTGTTATGTTTCGTATATAGGCCCTAATGTAGACCCGTTCATATATGCCATAATGTAGAAATACTCGTATATGCCCTATTATGGTCATACTCGTATATGCCCTATTATGGTCATACTCGTATATGCCCTATTATAGTCATGGCTCCTAATATAAGCATGATCTTTCACCTACATTAGCTCCTTATAGTACACAACGAGCTCTGAGGGCTGACCGTTATCTAGTCTGTGGTTAGAACACTGCAAGGTCTTGCCAGAACACAGGCCTACAATGTACTCATAAATTATGCATGAGCATTCACCAGCTACATCTCCCGCATAATATGTATGTACAAAGTTCACCCCTAATGTCTTCCTCATGTCCAACAAAGACCAATACAAACCATACTGAGGGACGAGACACTTTAGGGTATAAATACACCACATCTTGCCATGGTAAGATAGAGGGAACCGAGACTTCCATGCTGACACACTGACCAGAGACGCTGAGGCTCCTGCATGCAGTCGCTAAAGCTGACAGCGGTCTAACACAGCCCTTTCAGGGTGTCCAACTCGAGACCAGGATGGTGTCCCACACTCTCTCTATTCAGGTATGGGGGTTCGACTAAATCCTAGAGGGATTCTTGGCTCTTAGGCTTTTAGACCTACACATACGCTAGGTACACTCAGGTACATCTAGTTAGGCATCGTAGGAGTATGCGCACTTTCCTAATGCTTTTATATTCATGTATGTATTCATGATTATTGCAATATGGTAGAACTGTTCTATCCTTTCACTTTGATCGTACTGCTGATAATATATCTCTGCTATTGTCTGCTGATTACTGCAGCACATATATTTTACACTAGAATAACAACTGTTCAATAAATACTTATTGAAACACCCAGACTGTTTATTCTGTGTAACTCTCTGAGACAAACCGAATAAGTAAGCACGAATGACTGAGCGAAAGGTAGTACATTATTTCCACGATTCTGAGGAATTTGGGTTGTCATGATCTAAGGTTGCAAGGAACTAATCTCTCCCCGATAAGAGGAGATTCTAGTGGCGCTGTGAGCTAGCTAATGCAAACCAGGCTAACATATGCGGTGGGGGTGCACAGAGTCAGTCTAACACCAAGCCCACAGTTTATGTTATCCAAACGCGCAGGTCCTGCAGGGGTACTATAGGAACGACACGACAACGTGACCTTTTTTACTATGAGGAAAATAAGTTTAGTGACTTTTGTATTTTTTATTGCATCACTAGTATAATCTGAGTATGTGACCTATGTTATTCTGTAACTGAACTGTGTTCTAAATTTGTGCATCTGAAAAAGGCTTGCATTCACATTGATAGTCCCTAAGCAAAAGTCAAACAGAGTGTCTGCTTGAAATTGTTCATTGTATCACAGTTCTATACGTGCCAGTCTTTGGGGATCTTTGCTGAAGAAGGAAGGGGCAGTAAACATGGACAGAACTGCTGGGAAGTGTTCATACAGTTATCGGAGTGGCAGGAGCCACAGATCAGGATACACAGTGTCAGTGGTTGGAAAAAAGACTGATACATGACATGTCCATAGAGCAGGCCATATATGAATACAGCTAGGGGTGAGCTGGATTTGCAGTGGGGATGCACACAAACCTTGCATGCTCAACCATTGCTCCAAGAAATAACACGGTTCACGACGTTCTGGACACTTGGACCATACACTATTGGCAGTGCTTAATTTGTGAAATATGAGTGCCGTTGCCCAAAGCTTTGCTCAAAAGCCTATGGCTGATGCTGTTAAATTAAAAAAATTACAAATGCGGGAATTGCTCCATTTGTGATAACTGCATAGTGACTAAAACATTAGAATGTAATGGAACCACTCTTACTGCTAACACACTGAATAATTGTCGAAGCAAGAGTTTGGTCTATCTCCTGATCTGCCCATGTGGCTTAGGCTACGTTGGGGAGATGAGCCGTGAACTGAGACTCAGACTATTAGAACACAAATCTGCATTGCGAACAAAAAAGAAAATGCACCACTTACTGATCATTTCACTAGGTTTAACCATGATTGCAATGATTTTAGTTGGTATATTTTAGAGAGAATCAAGATCAACAGACAGGGGGAGATTTGATAAAAATAGAAAGAAGAGAGAACAATGGTACATTTGTAAATTGGAGACAATCAATAAAGGTCTCGATTCCAGAGAAGATTGGATGACATTCATTATGTGATCCAAATTTTCCATTGTTGTTCACACTTTGGAGTTTACAAGTGTTCGGTTTATTTAGGCTGCACAATAGTGGCGGAGTATGGGTCGAATTATGGATATTTCCTGAAAAAACTTCAAGAGTGTTGAACATCCTCCCATTTTTCATTAGAAAAATACTTTTTAGCCACAAATAATTCTTTCTTCTCCAGTAGGGTAGTTTGAACCTTTATAGATGGAGCAGTGAGGGGCTTTTACTTGGTAAGGTCTATTAGTGGGGTGATCATCTTGTTAAGATTGATTAATAACCTGAGACATGAATATCACCATTTTTGTATCTGCCGTATATGAAGCTGTATATCAAATCTGGTGGTAAACAATAGGTTTGTAAAAATATCTATTGAGAGCAATGTATCTAATCTTAATTAAAGAATAATTTAGGAGAATAGATTTGGTCTCTATGAGGGATACTGACAAGCTGGATCACTGCCTTACTGTTCATATATTTTTTACGGGGAATGACACATTAGGATGCATTCTTATCCATAAATAGTTTTTTTTTCCTAGTGCACTTCAAGATGGCGGGATCCCACGGGATCAGATTCACTTTCTTTTTGGTCCAGTGTATGCCCGAGATTTGTGCAATGGTTATGCGATTCACTCCTGTGCGTTAGAGCTTAAAGTGATATGTGTCTTTGCCGCAGCAGTATGGGCGGGCTGGTAGAGAGACTGGGGTGCCGACTTTCATTATACTTTTATATTTACTTTTTATGTTTTTGCATAGTTTCGGTGGCGGCTACTCTGTATGCTTCAGAGGCCGTGAATGGTATCTTTGCTCCTGGCGCACTCCAAGATGGCAGGCGCTTTTTTGATTGCAATAGTACTCTTTTTAGTTCCGGGTTATGCCCAGCAGTGATGCGACATGGAGGACTTCCGCTTTGCTCAGCGGGGAAATTGCTAATACCAATTGAAGTCACAGCGTGATAGGCGAGTTTGTATAATAGAACCGCCTTCTCGTAATTGAGATAATTAGAGCGTGAAAGATATATAAAGAGGGAGCCTCGGCCAAGTGAGTTGCTTCCTAAACATTTTTTTTAAGACAACGCACAGAGCGTCTTTCGGACATTACCTGTGACAAGAAGGTATGTAAGCCTGTACGCCGAACGGGGTGAAGAGTACATTAGCTGTAGTGTTTAAATTTAGAAGAGTTATGGGAGGGGGAGAGTAATACCCACGTATTACAACTTAGTTCACTCTTTAATTTCCACTCTTTAGTGTAGTCGTTTAGTACAAATATAAACTCCATGCTAGTATGTATGAGACCTATTCTCTTATGATGTAATGATTTCTTATTAGTGCCCTTTTTCTCCTTTTAGACCCAATTTATGAAGGGTACTGTCTTAGTATGAGTAGGATTGGGTAACATATTTAACAGTATGCGCTACAAGCCCTTAGATAACAGGTAGTTGGGCCATTTCTAGCTATTTGAGATTTTAAGCATCCAATAGACTTTATATTTCTAGAGACCTAAGGTCCGTTTTGTATTTTTGCAGATTTCAAATTATAAAGTTTTGTGCGCAGGAGGGCGGCCGCCTTCATAGCGTTCTTTGAATATCAGCCACAAGCAAGGCATCAATACATTATTGTGCCATTCCCAATTGGCACAACCCATAAGGTGAGAGATGTGCGCTTAAATAACAGCCTTTTTTGGTTATAATTATGCCATCATGGAATATTAATATAGGTACAATATTAAACCTTATGAGTACATATACATATTTTTTTGTCTTCAGATAGGTCCTTTATAACACTGTTTATGACCAAAACAGCTGAAAGGACCATTTAGCCCTCAATAGTCTTATGGCCACAGGTAGCAGTGGAACATCTTAAGTACAGAATAAGAGGTGAGAATGTTTTCTGTGAAACATTTGAGTCTACTTTAGTTTGGGGCTCTCTCAAAATTGAGGAGGGCATAATTTGGACAGTCTGTCCTTGTTTTAATGATACAAGTTGCAATATGGGCATGTAGTATATGTATGACTGGTGGAGAGATATGTGATGTATTGGGGGAGTCCAAGTATGTATGCTCAAATAGTGGGCTAACACAACCAAATAGATATGTTTTTATCTGCATGAGATTTTGGTTTCTTAATGTAAAGGTGATTTAATGTGGCTTGGAAAAATACACATATATAAATGTGATGTTTCAGCACTAGGTGCAAATAAATAGAAATTGCTGTTTTTAGATGTCATTTGTTGTGAACACAGTATGATAAATGTACACTCACACATGTGTTTCATAATACAGGTATTTGACCTAATAACGGCAACATACATGTGTTGTGGGAGTCATATTTGGGTCTTGAAAAAGATGACCAAAAAGGGTCCCTTCTGTATTAGAAAAGGAAAGAGCACCTCTTTCAGGAACATTCAAGAAAGAAACAAAATATTCTTTCAGATAACCCTCACCCACCCGGGTTTCCCCTTGTTGGCATGCTTCATCATAGGGTCCATCCCTTCCCTCAATGGACAGGGGCGTGCTACTACCAACGAATACGCGGGAGAACTTGATAGAAAAATAAGGGTGTCCCTATACACCTATGTGGTCTTTAAATGAAGATGGAGTGGGTTTTTGTAAATTGTCAAAAGAATTAAAAATATCAAATTAGTGGGACAAAAACAACTTTATTTTCTACCCCTAAAATGATATACTAAAATCTGGGGATAAGCGGGAAAAAGCTCTAGGCGTGATTAACTACTGTTTCCCTGGTAGGTCAACTAGTTTCAAGCCCTACCCCAAGGCTTTTCGTCAGGACCTTAAAGGAGAAATGATGCTCCCACTCCTGATGTTGCTGTAAACATAATAGCACTGATGAACAAAAATACAAAAATAAATATACAGCACCTAATTGGTCTGTTTCAAATATAAAAAGCCCTGCAGAGGTATGAAAAGAAAGGAAAAGGCTAAAAATGCACGACCCTCTGGTCTACAATGGGTTAAACACAGTGGTGATTCAGTGGTTGTGGTGGTAGATACACACCAAATCATGCGATCATGTGTGAAAAATGCAGTGATAATGAGACTCACAAGACAATACACACGTGTAACATATAATAGAATTTGTTGGCACATCATCACATTATCGTATTGAATATGAGGTTAATTACATACATAATACGGGGCCATCATTAGGCCCCCTGAGTCCTTCGAGGAGTTGGAAGGGATGCCAGTAGTCACACCCTAAAAGTTATTGCCAAAGGATGAGAGAACTCAGGAGTCAGAATATACTATAACAATTGCCGCCAAAACGAGCAAACGCTATCGGAATGCAGGGCAATGCGCATTTACTTACTTCATCAAGGCTACTCCCTCTCGGTAAACCTGACTGTACTTACTTGTGGCTCCGACGTTACTGGAGCCGCAAGCGGGTTTCCTATTTAATCACGTGTGTCTCGAAGTGCCCTCGTTGGAGTGAGCGACTAGACCGCTGAACGCGGTGTCTGTCCTCACTTCCGGTTTGGGTGCCATCACTCGTGCGTGTTTGCAATGATGTATTTGAGACATGCAGATTATTAGGGGTGATTATTATCTACCCATTAGATGAGAATGGAGTTGAAAGGTGAAAAGTGAAATAACCGCCTCTTACGAAGTAAGGGTTGGTTATGCTGCACACATATGCGGGTGAAAATCCACATGGCATAAGTGCTCGACTGGTGGGACCCGGAAACAAACGGGTATCTGAAGATGTCCAGGTGCCTGGGGATCACACACAAGGTTGGTTGCTGAAACAGAACATGCACGAGACTTTAGGTTAAAATGAGGAACACCCACCCTGACGTAGATCTATTACTCATGGTGCTCAATAAGAGGGTTTAGTTTATATGAATTGGCCCCATGGTATATTCTCGTTCAGCCCTGTCTCGTGTGATTTCAGTCTGTAAACCCACCTCTGCTCTTTCTCAAACAGGTTAGATTCATTGCTGATTTGTTCAATCACTGTCCATCTTAGATCCTTCAGTGTGTGTTCACGTTCTAAGTAATGAGATGTCATCTTTGTCGTTGCTCGTTGGCATCTTGAATTGCTCCTGTGTTCGCATATGCGTGTTTTGATTTTTCTGGTTGTCATACCCACATAATGCAGGTCACATGGACAGGTGATCATATATAGATGCTCTTTGAGTCACAATTGGTAAACCTGCACTGTTCCGAAGTTGTTTTGTCATTAAAAGTGATTTTTTTACTGGTCTGTGTCATTTGGCACACGCTACAATTGCCACATGGATGGTGGCCACTGATGAAACCCTGATTTGGTGGATTGTCTCGGGGTATACGTGGTCGTGTGTGAACCAACATGTCCTTCAGGTTGCGGTTCCTTCTATGTGAAAAAATAGATTTTGGTAGGGTGGTACTCACTCGTGGCCCCGACTTTACTGGAGCCGCAAGCGGGTTTCCTATTTAATCACGTGTGTCTCAAAGTGCCCTCGTGGGAGTGAGCAACTAGACCGCTGAACGCGGTGTCTGTCCTCCCTTCCGGTTTGGGTGCCATCACTCGTGTGTGTTTGCAAGCGGGGAACAAGAAAGTTTTTTTGAAACAATTGTGCTCCAGTCACTATGGTGATTATGCTTATTGCGCGTCTGTGCCAGAAGGTCAACGAATTTATAAGGAAACTAAAACTTAGAGCCTTTTTCTCAGACAAACAAAACAACGAGGAACCAAGGGATGACACAGGACTGAGAAACAAGTCTACGTTCACCCCTCTAGTGACGGCGTACCTGTGGAGATCCTAGCTTTTGAGAAAGCAGTACTGAATGAAATAGGGGAACTAAACCCGAAGGACATCAAGGTCTTTCCATAACACCTCAAAACAGGAACTACAAGCTATTAAGGAACTTTCACATATTGATAACCTGGCGATAAAACCAGCAGATAAGGGGTAGCGATTGTGATCCAAACTAAGGAGGCATATAGTACTGAATGTCTCCGCCTACTACATGACCAACGGAACTACGAACCACTAGGCAGCGACCCAACAGAAAGGATCAGAATACATGTGGGCAGCATGGTAGAGGAGGCCCTAGTCCACGATTGGCTTTCCAAGAGAGAAGGGGATTTCCTTATAAATAAAAATCCGGTGAGCCCGTATTTTTATACTATCCCGAAGATACATAAAGACCTAAAGAAACCTCCGGCCCGTCCCATTGTTTCTGGGATAGGCTCCATTTTGGAACCCCTCTCAAAATTTGCTGACCCTTTCTTGCGACCCATCATCCAGGGCATCAAAACATACCTCAAAGACACCAAAGATATTCTACGAATCCTGAAAAATCTACCTTTTGACAAACAAACGCAATGCCTCATCGGACTCGATATTGAGAGTCTGTAAACCAGCCTCCCACACACAGAAACATTGGAGATTTTAGAGGCGGTACTTTACAACACTGAATGCAAATACCAGACTCCACGAAATCTGGTGATGGAATGTTGTCACCTCGCCCTGACTGAAAATTTCTTTGCTTTTGAGGACAAACTGTTCCTACAGAAGCACGGCACCGGCATGGGAAGCACCTTTGCTCCCAGTGTGGCGGGGCTATATGTCCACCACCTTGAACAACAGAAGATCTTCTCACCCAACAACCCACACGTTAACAATATAGGGCTCTGGAAGAGATACATAGATGATGTGTTCGTAATCTAGAACGGCGATGAGGACACGGCCAAGTCATTCATCACTTGGCTTAATGAACAAAACCAGTATCTCAAATTTACTTATACTATCTCGAAGACCGAAATGGTTTTTCTGGACCTCAACATCTTCACAAATGGAGCCAGTTTGAGAACTACAACACACTTTAAAGCCACAGCAAAGAACTGCCTCCTAAGTTTTGATAGTCACCATCCCAGGCACCTGAGGGAGAATCTGCTGTTCGGGCAATTTTTGCGACTACGGCGGAATTGTTCAGAAATTAAATACTTCAAATCACAAGCAATCAACCTGAGTTCCAAACTGAAAGCACTCAACTACCCAGGCTAAATAGTGGCAAGGGGAATGAAAAGGGCAAGAAACAATGACAGGCAAGCCCTACTGGATCAGACCACCAGAGCGTGAGAGGAAATACGCCCCATCTGAATCACTACGTTCAACAGCGCCTCTAATATGGTCACAAAAATAATTAACAAGCACTGGCGAATTCTTAGTGGAAGTACCACCACCCTACCAAAACCTATGTTTTCACATAGAAGGAACCGCAACCTGAAGGGCATGTTGGTTCACACACGACCCTGTATACCCCGAGACAATCCACCAAATCAGGGTTTCATAGCACCCATCAGTGGCCACCATCCATGTGGCAATTGTAGCGTGTGCCACATGACACAGACCAGTAAAAAAATCACTTTTAAAGACAAAACGACTTGGGAACAGCGCAGGTTTACCAATTGCGACTCAGAGAGCGTCATATATATGATCACCTGTCCATGTGACCTGCAATATGTGGGTATGACAACCAGAAAAATCAAAACACGCATATGCGAACACAGGAGCAATTTAAGATGCCAACGAGCAATGACAAAGATGACATCTCATTACTTAGAACGTAAACACACACTGAAGGATCTAAGATGGACAGTGATTGAACAAATCAGCAATGAATCTAACCTGTTTGAGAAAGAGCAGAGGTGGGTTGACAGACTGAAATCACACGAGACAGGGCTGAATGAGAATATACCATGGGGCCAATTCGTATAAACTAAACCCTCTTATTGAGCACCATGAGTAATAGGTCTACGTCAGGATGGGTGTTCCTCATTTTAACCTAAAGTCTTGTGCATGTCCTGTTTTAGCAACCAACCTTGTGTGTGATCCCCAGGCACCTGGACATCTTCAGATACCCGTTTGTTTCTAGCTCTCACCAGTCGAGCACTTATGCCATTTGGACATTCACCCGCATATGTGTGCAGCATAACCAACCCTTACTTCGTAAGAGGCGGTTATTTCACTTTTCACTTTTCACCTTTCAACTCCATTCTCATCTAATGGGTAGATAACAATCACCCCTAATAATGCGCATGTCTCAAATACATCATTATATTAAAATAACTTTCTGGCACAGATGCGCAATAAGCATAATCACCATAGTGACTGTAACACAATTGTTTCAAAAAACCTTTCTTGTTCCACGCTTGCAAACACGCACGAGAGATGGCACCCAAACCGGAAGTGAGGACAGACACCGCATTCAGCGGTCTAGTCGCTCACTCCCATGAGGGCAATTCGAGACACACGTGATTAAATAGGAAACCCGCTTGCGGCTCCAGCAGTAACGTCGGAGCCACGAGTGAGTACAGTCAGGTTTACCAAGAGGGAGTAGCCTTGTTGAAGTAAGTAAATGCACATTGCCCTGCATTCCAACAGCGTTTGCTCGTTTTGGCTGCAATTTTTATAGTATATTCTGACTCCTGAGTTCTCTCATCCTTTGGCAATAACTTTTAGGGTGTGACTACAGGCGTCCCTTCCAACTCCTCGAAGGACTCAGGGTGCCTAATGATGGTCCCGTATTATGTATATAATTAACCTCATAATCACTACGATAATATGATGATGTGCCGACAAATTCTATTATATGTTACATGTGTGTATTGTCTTGTGAGTCTCATTATCACTGCATTTTCGCACATGAGGCGCATGATTTGGTGTGTATCTACCACCACAACCACTGAATCACCACTGTTTTTAACCCATTGTAAACCCGAGGGTCCTGCATTTTTTAACCTTTTCCTTTCTTTTGATACCTCTGCAGGATTTTTGATATTTGAAACAGACCAATTAGGTGCTGTATATTTACTTTTGTATTTTTGTTCATCAGTGCTATTATGTTTACAGCAACATCAGAAGTGGGAGCTTCATTTCTCCTTTAAGGTCCTGACGAAAAGCCTTGGGGTAGGGCTTGAAACTAGTTGACCTACCAGGGAAACAGTAGGTAATCATGCTTAGAGCTTTTTCCCGCTTATCCTCAGATTTTAGTATATCATTTTAGGGGTAGAAAATAACGTTGTTTTTGTCCCACTAATTTGATATTTTTAATTCTTTTCACAATTTACAAAAACTCACTCCATCATCATTTAAAGACCACATAGGTGTATAGGTGTATAGGGACACCCTTATTTTTCTATCAAGTGCTCCCGCGTATTCGTTGGTAGTAGCACGCCCCTGTCCGTAGAGGGCAGGGATGGACCCCATGATGAAGCATGCCACCAAGGGGAAACCCGGGTGGGTGAGAGTTATCTGAAAGAATATTTTTTTCTTTCTTGAAAGTTCCTGAGAGAGGTGCTCTTTCCTTTTCTAATACAGAAGGGACCCTTTTTGGTTATTTATGTAGTCTCGTGGAGGACGAGTCCCTATCTTTTCTGCCTCTACTCTCCCCCTTGTGATTTGATATCTTGAAAAAGATGGTCTAATTGGAATTTACCATTGAAACGCATTGACGCTTGAATACACAATCCGTGTAGTGGCTGGAACTACAGATAGTAAATGAGGCACAGTTTATCGGGTTCCAGTCGTGACGTGTTTTTAACACGGATGTGTTCTTTTATGACAAATTATACTGTCTTTTTTAGTGTACTCTCCATGACAAATTGTGCTGTTTTTCTTTGTGTATTTTCTTTGTTGTCATTATCTGTTACCCTGATGAGTTGTCTATAGATGTATTGGTTTTGTTTGTTCAGTCATAATTTATGAAAATCTTGTTAAATTTATATAAGAATTTGAAACTCACGTAATTTTTATGTGTAATTCTTTTTATCTTGTTTTTAATGAGCAATTGATTTTGATCTGTTTTGTATATGCTTTTAACAATAATAAATAGATATATTTTCTATTTTCTTCTGTTTTGGTCTTGGGTCTGCAACTAGACTCCCCAGTGTGTGTTGAAGTGAGTATCAGTGGATGAGAGTTTGCTTGCAACTGGTATATGCAATTTAATAATCCAAAGGAAGCCTTGTTTTTCAATTGTTGACGCTGTTAAATGTCAGCAAGCCAAAGAGCAAGGCTAGGTAGTCCTGAATCCACCTTAGACTTTTTAAATCTATTGCCTGACACTCACAGTCGCTTTATGTCTCTCTTGCAGGCTCCTGTTTTCTCCCTTGGTGATGTTTTTTCTGTCTTTCCCTTCATCCTTCCTCCTCATTTGTGTGTTTTCCCTCTCTTGATCTCAGGAAATGTCTGATGAGGATAAACAAGTGCCGGTCCCAAAAAATGAGAGCTGGTATCCCCACCAGTAACCACCGTCTCAAATTAAGTACTTACGATCGGCAGTCCCTTGAAAAATGAAGCAGTTATTCAGGATGATGGCACCTACACTTCTCAATTCTATCGGACACTGGTGAAGGTGTTATGATGCAGGGTGCAAGCTCATAGGCCTCTCAAGTTCTTGACGGTCAGTAGAAGCTGCAGCACTGCAGGATATAGGCACATGAGCCATTCACTATTATCATGCGATGCTGAGAATGAACCATGCCAGCTTCAGGCTGCTCAAAAGAGAGTGCCCATGTAAAGCTAAACAGAGAATCACAGCTCCTGGCATCTGTTGGCTTTGAGTCCTCAACCTCCTAACAGCAAGGCACTCATGCTGAACTTGGACTCTGTTCATGCTTGGCAATCTCCATTAGGGTTCCTTCTGCAGCAGACTTCTTATCAGCAGCTGGTGTATATATGCACTAACAACGCATACCCGAACAACGCTGTCTTAACAACGACCACGTCTTTACCATGCATGCCTTTACCATGCATGCCTTTACAACGCATTTCGTTGTAAAGGCATGACTGGTAAAGGTAAATAAATGGTAAAGGGCCCCCGCCCTGAGACGTAAAACCCGGCCCCAGCTCTTAAAACTACCCTGACCCCAGCCTTTAAAATTCCCCAGCTCCCCCACCCTGAGCCCTAAAACCGACCCCCAGCCCTATTAAGTACCCTGACCGCTGCCCTTTCAATACCGAAGCCTCGTGCCCTGAACCCTAAAACCATCTGTCAGCCCCAAAAATGACTTCGACCCCCCGCCCTGAGCCCTAAAACCCAGCCCCCAGCACTAAACACTACCCCAAGCCAGCCCTAAAAATTGCCCCATCCCCCGCCCTGAGCTCTAAATCCTGGCCTGCAGCCCTGCAAAGTACCCCAATCCCCGCACTGAAACCAGCCTCTGTAAAATACCAGCCCAACCATAAACAAACGAAAAAGTACTCACCAAGCCACCGTTCCTCACCACGTCGCAGGAAGTCTCCATCACCTCCCAGCCCCCGCCCACTCAATCCAATGCTATACCGTTGACTGCACTAAACACGCATATGGCTTTGCGACCTTTACAATGGAAATCGGTGTAAAGGAATATGCGTGGTTAAGGCAAGCATTGTTCCGCTTGCGTTGTAACAGCACACATGGTTTCGCCCACGTTGTTCCTGCCATTTCACCCTTCATCTACACTGGTGTGCAGAGATTCTACAACTGAAAGTTGAAAACTGACTAGACTGAAGAGACTATTTTATATCTATCCAGGGGACAACTGGCTAAGGCCAATTGCCCAATCAATCTAAACATTTATCCCAAATGTTGGGGGGGGTGGACAAATCACATTGATATGCATTTTCCTTTTCATTGGCCACAACTCCAATGCAAACATTTGGCAGTGAAACTGCTACCTTCAATTTTGTGGACTCCATGTAGATAGTTCCAGCCCTCAGCATAGAGCAATGTTGTGAGGATGTAACACAAAGATTGAAAATGCTGCTTATTCAGCTAGAGACCTTTTTAATACAGTTAATTTATTTATGAAGCCTCCCTCCCCGAAAGCAGGCCCGATAGCATCCGAAGCCAGATGCAATAAGCTAGTAACATACTTTCAGGAGAAAGTAAATAATATCTGTACAACCTTGCCCAGGGCTGTGCCTCAAAATACTAATGCCACATTAACTCCCTTGGTAATGAAGACGAGGGAATACCTGTTCTCCTTCACTAAGATCAAAACGGAAGTGATTGAAGGCCTACTCACCTCAATCAAGTCAGGATCCCCTCTTGACTCTGCAACCTTTAACATTCTCCTGAAAGGCGGAAAAGTTATTTGCCCAGTTCTGGCGCATATAATTAGTCAGTCACTAGAAAGTGGCAAAGTACCTCTGGCATGGAAACATGCCATGCTGAACCCACTTTTTTTTTTTTTTAAACCTTCCTTAGATCCTTTAATGTCTGAAAGTTAGTGACCGATCTTCCTGCTTCCAGTTATTAGTAAAATTGTGGAGAAATGTGCTAATAAAATCTATCCTCATTTCTGGAGGATCAGGTAATTCTCCACCCCACTTAAGCAGGTTTCAGAGAACTCAACAGCACTGAAACAGCTCTGTTAGCCGTGACTGATGAACTCAAAAGAATTCTAGATTCAAATGGCTCAGCAGCAGTCATATTCCTGTACCTAAGCACTCCACTCGATCTGTTGTCTCATCAGGACTCAGGAGGTTAGAAGAAGCAGGAATAACCCGCAAGGCTTTCAAATGGTTAACTTCTTTCTTAAAAAATATACGTTTTCAGGTCTGGGAAGAATCATTCTGCGCAAACACGCTGGTCTTGGAGCCAGTGGCGTAACGAAAATTGGGGGGCCCCCTGCAAAGTACGTGGGGGGCCCCGCTCCAGACTCTATCAAGAGCTCTCCAGCCTAAGTGCTGTGCTGAGGGGGCCCCCTGGAGCTTGGGGGCCCCCCACACCGCGGGGGCTGCGGGGGCTGCGGGGGCCTGTGTTACGCCCCTGCTTGGAGCATGGGTTACCACAGGGTTCATCACTGAGCCCCAACCTGTTCAATGTTTATGGTCAACCTTTGGCAGACATCATAATGGGACATGGTTTTTCACTGGTATCATATGCAGATGATACTCAAGCAATCATCTCCCTAACACCAGCTACAGCAGCTCTCTCTGCTCAGCTTAATGCCTGTCTAAGAGATTTACTGATTGGATGTCCAGCATTAGCCTGATAAAATTGTGGTCAGTAACAACTCCACTCTATGGACCGAATTACAGTGGCCCGACTATTTAGATAATCTATCCCCTCACCCCCCCAAAAAACTGAAATAAAAACCTGGGCTTCTGGATCGACTGCCACCTCACCATGGCGGTTCAAGTAAAGAAATTAGCAATTTGCTGCTTTGGCTTTCTCAGAAAATTTAGGAAGGTGCTGAGTTGGCTTCCCCAAGCCACTCGAAGAATAATAGTACAGGGCTTAGTGCTCTCCCGGCTTGATTACGGTAACTCAGTCTATCTGGGAAGTCCTTTGTGAATGATCAAGTGTTTACAAGTAATTCGGAATGCTGCAGCGTGCATTCTCGCAAAGATCCCTAAACATTATTTGGTCTCCTCATCCCTTGCAGGGTTACATTGGCTGCCGGTACTCAAGAGAATTAAATTTAAATCTCTCCACCTGGCCCACCAGGTGATATTCAATAAAAGCTCCCCTTTAACACAGCGGTTGCTAAATTCCAACAACCCCAAAAGATCACTCTGCTCCTCAGCTCAGAGACTTCTCACTGTATTAAAAATCAAGAAAACTAGGAGTGGTGGGCGCTCTTTTGCTTATCTGACGCCGAAACTTTGGAACTCGCTGCCTCTATCATTTGAAAATGACTGAAGAAGAACCAAATTTACGAAACTTCTTAAAACACATCTTTTTTAATGATTGCCCAATGTTTATTCACTATGTGCGGAATTGATCTCAGCGCTGGGAGACCCATAGGGTGGCCATGCTTTGTAAATCCCAAACATAGCAGAGCATGGTGTAACAGAAATATAGAAAATGCTGTGAATGTTTCTCATCAAGCTCTTAAATAAACAAAGGTGAATATAGGTATTAGTGTAAATAAAACACTGCTCTGTAAACTGTTCCACTTTATTAAAATATCCTACAAGAGTAAAGTTATATCAATGCATAATTGCTAATAATTGTAGACCAATTCGATCATGCATATTTGTTCGCAGATTTATAAGCAAGACTATTTGGTAAGGTTCAACACCTGGGTATCTTTTACAACAGAAAGTGCACATTAGTAAGTATCAGTGTTACATGTGCTTCTGTTTTCAGGACTGGCCTAGATACAGCTTTAGCTCTTCTTGCCAGACACATTAACAAAAGAGTAATTACAAAATACATACAAATATGCATACAAAGATGGTCTTAGGTTTCCATTTGTTGATCTGTTCAAGTGTCTTTCAAATTTTTTTTTCACCCACCGCAGCACTCTCTATAGAACTTGGATCAACTGGTCGGCCCACTTCAACCATTGGTTCTCTTGCTTGTGAGTGCCATAATTTTGCCTGGCCATAAGTGCACAGTCTCCTAAAAAGAAGCGCACTTCACGGTCAGTGTTGATGGGCCAATGATTTTCTTCGCTGATGCTTTTCCATTCCATTCTTTATCTTTGGGTAATTTTTTAGTACACCTTTTTGCTAGAAACACGCAAATAGTTCTATAAAAATTAAATGTGATGGTTACTCAATTTTATTTTTTGTTGAAAGTCTATAGCCTCCACATTTAGCCAACGCGTTTTCTTTTTTTATTATTTCTATTTTTGTTGCGTATGCTTGTCGTAAAAAAGTTTAACCATCGCACCAGTTTGCCAAGATAAGATCTATTGTCTTTGCCAATGCTTGTTTAGCCCTGCTTGCTCTCTTTTAAATTATGTTTTAAATTGAGGACGCAGTGACAGAAGTTTGAATTACAAAGCAATGAAGCAACAATGATTGTGAAGGTAGCTGTCATGATGATAAATCCCTTTGATACGGTGGCCTTTTGTAACTTGATATCACTCACACAACCCTGTCACGAGGACAATCCTATCACTAAAATCAATCCACAGTCCCACACTCCATCCGCTTTCCCAGTCTTCTACTTTCCGAGTGTCTTGTGTTTGAAGACATCAAATTGCTCGGCTGCTTGATTATACAGTACCCTGTTTGCACGAATACAGATCTTAACGTCTTCAAAGGGATGAAAGGCTACCTCAGTGCTGCCAGACTTTGAACTTATGACCCTCACGTTTACACAGATGTCGCAGGCCTATGATGGCATAGGCAACACTGCTATTTAACATGCCCTCGCTTTGTGTATGCACATCGATGAACAGCTAAAAAAAAAATGTTTCCATTACCATTGAACGACACAGTAACATTCGTGCCCCCTTTTCTGTCTCCGAGGTCGTGTTTAAAATACTACAGAGCAATATCAAGAGCGTGCCAGTCTTTTTTTTTTTTTTAATAATTCATCTTCACAACTTGAAAGAGCACCGCACAATCAAGCCTTCAGAAAGACGTAATGGAATTGTTATTACATCAAAGCAGAATGGCTGTGCACGGAATCATTTCTGGAACATTCTCTGCTTTGCACCCTGCAATCAGGATATGCATTTTGGCAATAAGGCAGCGAGCAGTAGCTATTTAGTGTTCTTCTGCAGCTGTGGAATCGCAGCAAAGGCCCCTAATTAAGGAGAAGCGGGGTTAACCGCTCAGTGTGCCACAGGGCCTCTCAAAGCCTTTCATTTTAAGGAAATCTGGTGTTACGTTACTCAGAAGAACCACTTTTCATATGTTCCGCCGTAGTTGCGCATTCAAAAACAATTATGGCGCAGCTAAGCACGATCTGCCGATAAACTACAGTACCTTAAAAGACTTTTCATTGACAGAATAAAACCTGGCACCATGTGGGAAACATTAGCGCTGGCCCTCGTCCTTGTCATAAAACGGGAATTCGGTTAGTGAGAGAATTGGTCATCCTGCACGGAGTGGATGACAACAAATGCGTAAATCTACTTAAACTAATTGCCTTGCTTGGGAACGTGATCTGTAAGAGTAAAATCCACTCCCGACAAAACAATAAAAGCTTAAAACGGATCTTACCGTCATTATGTTTCTGAAATGTCACCGGAACTTCAGTAAATGCATTTTGGCAGTGATAGTGCACATCATTAGCTCTTGTCTACTTGCTTTTAGGTTTTGTTCCACATGGCCTAACTTAACAAAACAATAAATGGAGCTTGCATCTGTACACATTTATTAGAGGGTTTTTATCATCAGACATCAAGGAAATCAGGAATCATCTAACGGTTTTACTGCTGTCCACATCTGGGCACTTTACTGTCATCTTTTTTTTTTAGTTATTTTTGGAAGGAACACTTTAAGGCTTAATTATTATCTAACAGTCTGACTGAAAAAGTCTAGCCTGCTTTTTAGACTCATTGGGCATTTGTCGGAGCTTCTCAATATTTTGGGACACTTAACCACGGCTACCGGAAAATGAAATAAGCAGCACTGGGAATAGAAGTGCATATTTTAAAATCTAAATATGTCTCAGTATGGCGTGACACATGTAAGGTATGCTGAGTCACAAAATCTGAAAGTGAAACTTGTTGCAAATTGTGTATGTGTTGAATGTAAAGGCATGGTAGAGTTGAGTTTGGAATATGTTGGTCAGTGACTCCTGACTGCTAATTATATATTGTTTTTCACCAGCTCTCCAGTGTGTCATCTGAGAAATGAAATCTTTGAGAAATGGACAGTAATAAGCATTGACAATCGTTTGTCTATTATATTTTACTGCCAATGTGTTAACCCCCCAGCTACTTCTGTCCCACTCCCCCATCTTACGCCACTTGTTGTAATAGACCACCAGACTCCCATCTCTCCCTCGCTTTTCTCAGTGGATTCATGTGCCCCTTGACAAGCTTTCTTTTACACTTACTGTCAGACCTGACATCTTTGGTGTGATATTCCCCCAGACTTTTTGCCTTCACTTCCCTATGTTTACTGAATTCGTTTTTAGAACTCTGTGCACTTTACCCCTGCTAACCAGCAGTAAAGTGCTTCTGCTGTTTCCCTTAAATATGGTAACATTGGCCCACACCTAATAGGCACATTTACTTATATGTCCCTAGTAAATGATACTACATGTATCCAAGGCCTGTAAATTAAAGTCAACTAGTGGAGTGCAACACTCATTTTGCCAACCACTAAAGTAGTACTGTATAACATGTCTCAGGACTGCCTCTGCAGCCTGTAGTGCAGTTTTAGACTGTCTTTTAACCTGGTAAAATAATCCTTTTGCCAGGCCTAAACCTTCCTTTTTAATACTTATAAGCCACCCTTTAAGTTAGGCCCTAAAGGTTCACAGGGCAGTGTGCATGGTAATTAAAAAGTACGACATGTGTGTTTAAGTTTTACTTGTCCTGACAGTGAAAACTTCTAAAGTTTTGTACTGTACTGTACTCTCCCATAGATTAACACCGAGTTACCTGATTACACTTAATAAGCGATAACTTGAGTTTAGGAACAGATAGAGAAATACTTGTTCCATTCATTTGAATGGCAATTTAAAGTCCTTCTTAACCCCTTGCATGCTCACGACGGCTCCCGGCCGTCATGCATTACGGTGGGCGTGTGCTTACGACGGCCGGGAGCCGTCAGAATCCCCGCCCGCTAATGCAAACCCCCGCACAGCGCGAAAATTCGCCGCGCACGCAAGGGGTTAATGGTGAAGTTACGATTCTGAAAATGCCACTTTCGGAAAGTTGGCATTTTCTTGCCTAAACCAAATGTGCATTTCTGCAAGGTCCAAGGTCACATGATGCTGAATGGCTCTCTTGTGGTGTGTTGTGTATTCCTTCCAGACATAGGGACAAAGGGCCTTCGGTATGGCACAAGATGTCCCTCTCCTGAGCAGGATGTCCTTGGGACAAAGGTTCATAATGAACTTTAACAATGATGGGTTGATGGAAAAGGTAACAAGCATTGGCATAGCCAATAGGTCTCGCTTTTGGGACATTATAAGTGTTTAGCACCAAGGATATTGTGCTGCATAACTAAATACTTATAAGGTCCCAAAAGCGAGACCTATTGGCTATGCCAATGCTTGTTTGAATTTGTATCCTCCCATGAGGACTGCCCCTCTTACATGTGTTCTTACTGTTCAGGTTATTTATACTTAGAGAGAACTCTTTTTTTAGTTGGCCTGCCTCTTTGCTTGTTAACTGTTCTGCTTACTTGTGCAGTGAAACGTCTGTCGCATCATTTGCTTGTCTTCCCTTTATCTCAGTGCCTCCCCTTCACCCCTCCCACAACACTGCTTTGCTTCATATCCCTTAATCTCCCCATGCCTCCCCTCACCCCTCCCACAAAGCTGCTCGTAGGCCCCCACCACCCCTTCGAGTCCACTGCTGTTTTGCAATTTTTTTTTTTTACTTTACGAACGCACACTTTTATTTATATAGTGCGCCTAGCCATGGACTCCGGGAAATTAAATAATCAACCCATTATAACATGATGTTGAGCCTCACAGCAGACTTGAATCGGGATCCCCAGCTAATCTGTCGGTAGCTCTCACCGCTGCGCCATACCCTTTGCCTACTCATGTTGCCGGGTGCAGTACGATATGTGGCCAAAAAAGGTCCCAAGGGACACCTTGTGACAGCCTGTGATACTGCACCCTCACAACACTGCTTGTTTGAACTTTGTTACTGCTGTTACCGTGCCCAGGTTCAACAATCTCTTCTTGCACCTGCCCCCTTCTTGCTCCTCCGCGTTCCGTTTCTCTTCTCCCTCACATGGTATTGCATAGTATGTGTTACCCTCAGCTTTTCACTGCCCGTCAGCTTGAGCCACTGTATCGTGTCTCTTGAAGCTCTTTGAATTAAATAAAAATTCAAAGATTCATTATCTCTGCCGGCGCATTTCCTATGGTTTCAAAGCATGCCCTCGTCAACCTTTATGCAAAATATTACATCGAAGACAAGGGATTTCGCAGGCACATCATGCAGGCTGTTTTCAAGCTAGCCTAAAATGCTCTGAAGTGGCTACGAGACAGCATGCTGCCTCTATAGCAGGTTATACAGACAATAATGAGAGGTCTCCTTGAATAAACCTTTAGATCTCATGTAGGTTTTCAGAAAACAAATGGTTTTAACTAATGTTAGATACTGTGCGTGTATTTATTGCACATGCCTAGTGCCTACGGACCTAAAAAAAGAGCTCAAGATCTACCTTAAGATTATGGGTTTCTGATGGTTGAGTGTCTTGGTTCATGTTTGCCTTATAATACCTTTGATGAACAGCTTAATACCTCAGCTGTCTTTCCGAGTGGTTGGAAATAATAGGTATCAGCGAGCTAATGATACCTAATTTATCGGCATTTGAAAGATAAAAGATAAAAAGCTGAGTAACTTTTCGCACCTGTGACCTGCAAATGCCGGTATTTCTTAAGCAGCGCTAATCACACACCAGGCGCTAAACGACACTTGTCTCACTCTGCCCTGCCCTCTCGTCATTTCAGCACTTCCACCAAGACTTTTTAGGGAGCACTAAATGGCTCCCAACACCCCACTGTACCAACACCCACAATCCTCAGGTCATTGTAATTGCTTTAATTGTAAGTTCTGTCACTTTTTTCAACTTTAATAGCTGCCAGTTAACACTTGACAGCCGGCATCTTTCTGCCCCATTACTGCCTCCTGAGTCACTTGAAGTGGAAGGAGTGCTTTAAATGGGCCGGTACTCACCGGTACTAAGTATCGGCACTTCTGAATTTTCTTCCCTTGAGTACCGGAACTTCTCCTTGGCCAAACAGAGTACCGGTACTCACGGGGCAGCAACGCAGAAAGGAAATGGGTATGTGCTGAAAGAAGAGCAATACAGCTGACAACGAGTCGGCCTGTTTTCGTGCAGCACTCTGATAATCGAGTGATAACTTGCACTGTGATAATTCGGCAGCAGACCCAGGCGCGCAACGCCCATTGGGCTCAAAAGGCTTCACGCCGCGCCCCCCTCCCCACCCCCCGTCGTGTGTGTCAGCCCAGGCTGAGACAGCTTCCCGGGCACACACACAGCCGCACCCGAGTACTTCACAGGTCTAAGACCGTTTACTTGTTAATGAGGCTTTGTTGTTCTTTCACCCCTTCTTAGAGCCCCTGCATCTTTACTCTACTGATAGCTGGAAGAATCAGCCCCCCCCACGAAATGTTTATTAGCCCCTCCCCTCCCCCCTGAAATTTCACTCTAGTTGCGCCTCTGAGCAGACCTATGCATTAATTCAGAGCTGCAAGGAGTTTTGGAGGGGCCGGAATCACACTGTGATTATTGACACAGTGTCCAATCAGGCTCTGTGGAGTCAATAGCACTGTAGGTGTGTGAGAAGGGCCTGCTAGCAGCTATATCTTGTGACTTGAGGGGAATCGAAGTGACGTGCTAGTACATCAGAGTATGCCAACACTTGTCTGGAGCAAGGATGTAGGGAAGAGGTGGTGACAGAGACACTGACGCAGAGAGGGTGGGAATCAAGGTTTTGTAATGCGAGGCCAGCGAATGTAACCATTTCTAAAAACAAAAGTATTGAATGCAGTTGACTGTTGAAATGGGTCGTTGCCAGTAGAAGACTGGATTCAGAGAGTAAAGGCAAATAAGCAATCAATGAAGCCCATTCCTCCATTACCAAATGTTGACAATGATAATCAGGTTCACTATTTTAAAGCAAGAATATTTTCTCAAGCTTCATTGTGCATAAGTGCTCGTGTGTCACTGTGCGTGATTTTGCATGCATTAGTGTTGTCTGCAGTGTTCAGCACAGCAAATGTATAGCTTCCATCCCGAAAAGCCTTGTATTACCACAGTCCGGCGTGAAGCGCATGTAAAAGGGTTCGCGCAAGTACTAGGCCACTCTTTCTCTCCAGTGCAGATATGCTTTTTCTGCAGTGTCTCAACACAACTGTATTTTGTTTTAAAGAGGCCATTTTCTCTAGGGTTAATGGAGTGGCTCTGGGAGAGGCAGAGGTGGGCAAACCAACAAATAAACAAGGATAGCAAGTCAGAGTCAAATCAAGAGTCCGGCTTGGCTTGAAGAGCCCTTACATAAATCGAGCCTTGAAAACATTAAAATTGAAATAAAAAGTGTATTCTTTAACATGTGGAAGCATTTTACCTTGGTACATAAGATTATATCATCGCATTGAGAGGAGTTTATTAAAAGTGATAGTGAAGTTAGAAACTTTTGAGCTCCCACCATGACCACAATGCCACTAGCGAACTAAGAAGCAAGTCAGTTCTCATGTGTACATTATATATAGCCTATTTTGTTTTATGAATGAAGCAACATTATAGTGCATTAAATCTAACACAAGATTTGACTGTACAGCATACATCCTGAACTTGTGTATTTGAATATACAATCATATGTGATAATGAAGAAAAAAGGAAGGCTTCTGTATCATTATGCACATTTGCACACCAAGAAAATCTCAATAAAATTAAATATGTGCTCCTGGACACGCCCCTTAGCACCGCCAATAGCCCCGTCCCCAAACCCACCCCTAGTCCACAAATCAATTTGGTGAGTACCCACACTTATTTTTTTCCATTTAAAGCACTGAGTGGAAGTGAGAGAAAAAGAGAGGCACATGACGTGTTACTTTCGTACTTTGGCTGCACACGAGGTATTAGAATAACACGTGCCTCCCTTCAACCTGATATATGTCAGAGAACAGCAATAAGGCAGAAACCTTGAGGCTACCAAGTGTTGTCAGTTTTTTTATGCTGGAAAAAGTAACTTGAATGCACTGCAAGGGCTACACCCAGACAAGCCCAGAGTAACTCACCTGCATCCCCGGGAGTGGACAGGCTGAGCCCTGGCACTGAAGTAAGGCAGACACACCATCCCAGTGACCTTTAAAAGCACCAAAAACAGCACACCTTCAGACATTACCATAGGAAGCAACCTGACAACGGCTTGTCACGTCTGCAGTGACCTGTGGGTGTGGGCCTCTGGCTAGTGCAACTCTACATTCCTGTTGTTATTAACATCCGCTCAAATGGTTCACCCGTTTTTAGGTCTCACCTAGGCAGCACTTGCGCTGTCTCTCGAGACATGCTGTATTGAGGTATGGAATAGAAGTTCCATCCATTTCCAGCCCATCTTTTCAATAGGCTGCTATTACTGTCCTTTCTAAATGGATGCTTTTGATTTGTGAATAGGCTTGTTAGTCCCGCCTTAGTACCGCCTTGTGTCCATTTGTAACCTCCCATGAGGACTGGGCCTTTTACTGTGTGATTACTCGATGTGCTTTATTTACATTCTGTGAGCACTACTTTGTTAATTGACTTTCTCCTATCAGCAGATGCAGGCAACGTTTTCCCTTCCCAGCTAACACACACAGCATTCCTTTCCTGCCCATGCACTTCCCTCTCCCATCACGTTCGCAGATGTATCTCATCCAGGGGCTGAATTAGACTCGGAGACAGCTTTATTGTCCCTGCATATTTCCACAAAATGGGTCCTTCCCTTTTGGTCTCTGTGTTTTCACTCATGATCTAACTTAAGAAACCTTTCTCACCGCTTATCGATGGCTGACACAGCGCTGTTAAGTGATCATTAAATAACAAAAGGTGTTGGGGTCATTCTGTTCAGTTTCTGCATCCCACATACAGATGCAAGAGCCCAAGTCCTGACAAAACGGATACGAGAAAAAAACACATCTCTTCATTGTGTGCTTCCTTTTGACTTCCAGTGTGAAATGCTTTTGCAGCATGAGCAGCGTGAGGCTGGTGAGACCCCCCCCCCCTCCCTCTGATTCCTCCCCATAGACGTACTTCACGCATATATGTTTGTTTAACAAGAAATGGGGGACGAGTGGTCTCATCCACTTATCTTTAGATGGCGCGAGAGTGGTGGGGGCTGTAGAGAGTCTTTCATATCCTCAGTATCTTTGAAGGCCGGGCCTTGATTAGAAACAGGCGTAAAGTCATAAATTCCTTCCTACCACTTGTTTATTTTGACAATGCTGCAAAGTCCCACACTGCTGTAGCGCACTGCCGAAAGCAATTGGCATAGCCAGACGGTCCAAACGGCGAAACTCATTGACACTGCACACCATACCTGCAGCGCAAAGTCACATAAAAAGTACAACTCAGGCCCTCGCACACACATCCACACACTTCGATCCAAGCACACCCACGGGGTAGCATGCGAGCCAAGTCCCAACAGCAAATGTGCTTACAGCGCCTCGTCAGCGTGTGCAGCGCTGGTTTAATGGCAATACAAAAAACATTTGCAACAGTAACGAAACAGGCTAGTAATGCGTAACAATTAAACTTCTAAATCTTTAATCTCAGAAATTCATAGGCCTAGTGCACGGGTTGGGGGGTGAGGGGGTGCAATTAACATGATCTTAAAAAATCAGGTACACGCCCCTCAGTGGGCGGCAGAATTTGCATTCGGTTGTTTGAAGCTCAAAGGGGGTCTCCGCTTCAGACACTTGTCTATTTTGGGGTCTTTGCTTAAGTTACAATAATGGCTGATTTTAGGGCCTCGGAGGTTGCATTAGCCAGAGAGTCTCCAGGCCTGTTCGGAGGGGGACGGAGGGGGGGTGACCACATAAAGCCCCTCGAGCAGACCTGCCCTCGAGCCCTGTAAACAAGGCCCTCACTTTAAATAACCCAGCACTTCTGGTCTGACCTGCCAGCTCACACGAAAACAGAGCACCGCTTTGAACTCTCCGAGAGGGTGTCTGTCACTTTGAGGGTACTTACTGCCATGCCCAGTTGCCCACCATCCCTCCTGCCCCCCAAAACTCCCAGAGAAAAACTCCACTAAATGATCACAAACTGTGCACAACCACCTTCCCTCTGGACACTTCCTTCCTTTCCCTGAAATCTCTTTGGGAAACAACAAACAGCATCCAGCCATCTGACCAGGAATGTGCAAAGCAGCCCCCACCCCCTCGTGTTAGCCCCCCCGCCCGCGAGGCCCTTAGGGAGTCCCCGTTTCCTTAGCCACTCGTATGACACCCCAAACCCCCTCCATACTTCTACCCGCAGGAGCCCCTCACGTGATCACACTTCCGTATCCCCTCATAGGAGCCCCCGAATATTCGTGCTAAGAGCGCCTCGTTAATGAAGCCCGACTTAAGAATCCGACCCCGTCCATCGAAGAAACCCCTTGAGGAGGGAGCTCACAAAACGGCTTAGGAAGCGCCGTACCTACACGGTTCAAACACAGGACATCCCAAGCACCCTGAACACTTCACCTGTAACCATGTTGGCGCTAGAATGCCACACCTTAACGTTACCCTTTCCTAAGCGATGTTTTTAATAGCCATCACGTTTGTAACCAACTGACCGGAGTTTCAAACTTGATGATTAAATTTGATGTTCGCAACGCTGTGATCTTGTGCAAACGGGTAATGTAATTTACTTAACCTGTCACATACGTCTTAGCCCACCAGATCTTATAACAAGCCCACAAACAGCCCAAAAAACGGCCCACACACTGATCTGTCAGGCCAGCCCATTGGGCACTGCCTGGTTGCCCCGTAGACCAGTCCAAATGCGCTTCCTGTTAATTTGTATTGGCAAATCGGTTCCAGCACACGGACCAGGACCTCGGACAGGCTGCTCCCTAGTATGCGATTGCGAATTACCGAGGGGACAGCGTTGGGACTGTGTCTGCATTTTCCGTGTGGACTGGTTCCTTTACCCACATTTAAAAGCACGTGTAAAACGAGTTTACACGCTACCCAAAGCTATAGCGCCAAAGCTATAGCGCCTCAGGCGTGGTTTTCTGAATTAAGCAGTAAGCCGAAGAGGGAGGAGTCTGTGCCAAGGGAATACCCCTCTGGCAGAACGTGGCATGTGTTATTTTGCAATATTATCAGACCAGTACACCTTTTGCCAAATATCAACAGAGACAAGGCAGACAATAGATAGAACAGATACAATAAGATCGTTTGTTGTGGGGTGGGCTTGATCTCAATTTTAGCTCTGCTCTTTAGGAGAGTGTATTGTATAAAAAGTTTTGAAATACAGAATAATATGTAGGTTTCAAACGATGACGTTTAGCTCAGTTGCACAAGCTAGCTAGACAGGCATTGCAACTCCTATAACAATGATAATAGTGAATGTTCTAAACACATTGAATTGCTAGAATCTCAGGTGTACTTTTACCTAACTTAATGGTACATGCTTTTCGACATCGGAGCCTTGAAAGCTTCAGATATTAAAAAAGAGAAGGATGAACGGTTGAGTCGGTCACGCTGAGGATTTGAACCTACAACCCGCTAATGTTTAAGCGAGTCCTTGTGCGCCATGCAGACTACAGGCACTCACCGAACCCACAAGCCGACTCTGAACTGGCTCTACCAAAACGAAAACACAGTCACTGCTACAGAAAAATCAAGTGCAATTGTAAATCAGTGCAACATGTAGACACAAATCTGACACAGCAAGTGCTGTACAGAGGCAGTTTATTCTTTTGTTACAAAATATATGCAAGATGGCACTGCAATATCACTGAAAACTCAAAAACGCGTCGCCGTTTAAGAAACAGTCATATTTTCCAATACAGATACTTTTGATGACAAGAGGGAGGGAATATATGATCGAGGTTATCTTATATTTTCAGGGTGTGGTGTACAAATGCTACGGGTTCTGCGTTGCATATCGTGCGTGTGGAGTACCACAAAACTTGTAAACAGACATTGGATTACTTTACGCCACGAGAACGTGTATTCACGGTGCGGTGCATTACTCGCACCTGAGTGATGCGACGTTACATTGTGTGCGCATCTGTCCGGGTCTACGAGCGGGTCGGTGGCTGAGAGCAGCGCCAGCGCTATATAGGCGCAGCTTCACTGTGCCGCCCCAGGGCGAGGGAGGTGGGCATGGTGTTCCTAGAATGCACCAGTATGAACCCAGTGCTGCACAGGGACATTGTTAGAAGGGATGTTGGTATTACACCAGTGAGCTTAACAGCCGCTATTATTCCGTACCGATCTCGAATACAAGCGCAAACCCTCCGAGCTATCTCGCGGTCTTACGTCAGCTCCTGTTGTGACGGGTTCAATGCTGTGTCATATTATATTCTATGTGCTTGAGTTCCCTCATCCTTCTACCACCAGTATTTCCGCACGTCAGGGCTGCTGGCCACAAAAACACAGAGGACAAATCATGTACACGATTGTCTCCGAAATACAACATAGCCGTATATTTTAACAAGCATTTGAAGGCACGCGAGGGGAGGAGGGGGGGCGATGCGAGTGGTGCGCGCGCCTCGCGCTGAAAGTTTAATTAAAAAAAAAAAAAAATGAAGCTGATAGCCGCGCGGCCGTGAAAGTGACACGGCCGCGCGGCGCGAAAGTGAAAGGAAAATGAAGCTGACGAGGAGGGAGTGGGAGGAGGGGGGAGGGTATTCACGTGCTGTAGTGCACGTCGTGCGCGCTTGTGCGCTTGCGAGCAGCAGGCTTGACCACACGCTCGTGCACCATGGCCTTTTGCTCGCGCGTAACCGCCCGAAAAAGGCCACGACGCACGAGCGTGTGGTCAGCTTCTGAAACCCCCTTACTTAAAGTCTCGCCAGCGCAGCGCTTGCGCGCTACTCGAGGCTCGACCTAAAAAAGGATAGAAGGAGAAAGGATGGGTGAAATGTATGTAGAATGAGTGAAAGGATGCATTTAGGTGGGTGATAGGATTCATGGGTGGGTGAATGATGGATGAAAGGGTATATGGGTGAAAGGATGCCTTCGATATATATGGATGGATGGTTTTCAATTGTGAAAGACTGGATGACAGAATGTAAAGCTTAAATGGTGAATATCAAAGCCAAGGATGAAGATTAAGCATACTAGAAGAACAATGCAATGATGAACGGATAATTGCTTGACTTTTGCCGATGGGATAGTCTGTGACAAACGTGCCAAAGCTATATCCCGTTCCTTAATCCTTTCCCTGTACTGCAGTACATCGCTTTTCCATCCGTCTACTTATGGCAGACTGAATGTCCGCATGGTTATTTATTATATACGTGACGGGTATTGTGAGAAGTTGGCCTGGTATATGCTGTTCACTAATTAAAGTGGACACCTTGCACCAGAACAATTCGACTCTTATGGTAGATAGGTTTAAGACAACCTTTATAGAAAGCTATCCTAGTGGTAGCTGTGGAGAGCAGCCTTCAGGCTAAGTCTTGAAGGAATGTAAAGCAGCTTGTTTTACCACACAATCTCTTGAATCACCAAATGAAAAGACACCACACAGGTATATATATCAAATATATATGTATTTATTAATAAACACTCTCTACTAATCTCTGTATGAGATTAGAAGTCAGGAACATATGTACAAGTCAAATGTTATCAAAATAAGTTTAGCACAATCGAATATCACAATCTTAGTTTGGCTAGACCTAGGTCTAGGGCATCTAGAATCGAGGGACCCCAAGAACCACCCCAGGTAGTTGTAGGAGACCCACAGGGGACGGACGCGGTGTCCTGGCACCGGTGCGAGTCCTGTACGAGTCTATGCGCACAGACGCGATTGAGATTTCAATGTTAAAGGTCCCTTGCGTGTTCGAGGCGAACACACCGATCGGTCCTTGTACGAGTCGAAGGACGCGGTTACAGATAGAGTTGCAAGGGAGATGGACGCGCTGTGTCTAACACAGACGCGAACCTTGTGCGAGTCAGTGCAATGGAGGTCTCAATGTTACAGGCCCCTTGTGTGTTCGAGGCGAACACCGATCGGACTCAGTACGAGTCGAAGGACACAGTTCTAGATAGTGTTACAAAGGAGATGGACGCGGTGTGTCTAACACAGACGCGAACCCTGTACGAGTCAGCGCAATTGTCGCACTTAGAAAATAAGAGTTTTAGGGCACTTCTAGGGTAGCTACAAGCAAGTCACTTACATGGTAAGTAGTTCTAGGGCCCACACCCACAGGAGCACCGTAGTGCTGAAGTTACCTCACCCAGGGGAGCCGGGTGCATAGGTGTTCTTTAGTGTCGGGTCGCAGCGTCGTTTTCAATGGGAGCCAGTGAAGACTTGCTGCTTGCGGCGACAGGAGAAGTGTCCGGAGGAATCCAAGCCTGGATTCAGAGGATGGAAGACCTGAAAGCAGAGGGGACAGTGTTCAAAGTCACTTGGCAGTGACTCGGGGCAAGGAAGATGGATGCCCACCGTCGTCGCAAGATTCAGGTTGTTCGCAGTTGCCTTGACTCTTCAGCCACGAGGTCCAGGAGGCATCGACGATGACCAGGAGCTGGATTCGGCGTGTCCCACGATGTTTGCAGCTTACTGCGGTGTCGGCGACTCGATTGGAGCCAACAAGCCTTGGTAACAGCAAGTCTCAGGGAAAGTGTAAAGAGGCAATGGCGCAGACCAGCAAGGTCTGTGGGACTCACCCAGCGAGGGTACGTCAGGGCAAGGCCTGGAGCAACCAGGGGAGCCCTTTGGTTTCTTTAGAAAGTCTTCTGGGGACCCACAAGCCGGCTGGCAAGGGATCGCAAAGACACCTCGGAAGGATTCGCTCAACAGGGGCCCACGGTCACTCGGGACGTGGTAGGCCTCTGATCTTCAGAGAGATTCCTGCTGGAGGCTAGGAACACACGTGGTCTAAAGCACAAGTTCGTGGAACGTTGTGAAGGGGTTGCATTTGACAATAGTGCACAGTACCCAGGGGTCGCGGTTCCTCATCACTCTTGGGGTCCACTGGCCTCAGCTTCACTGGGGGCTCACGATGGCCTTTGCGAAGTCAGGAAATCCACTTCTTGGGCTGCAGGAACTTCGGACTCCGGCGGGAGCGGCATAGTTTGTGACCGTCGTTTGTAGTTTTTGGTGCCTGCCAAGCAGGGGAGTCACTCCTTGACTCCAAGGGAGATTCTTCAGTCTTCCAAAGGTAGTGGAACATCGAAGGTCCGGGATTCTTCTTCAGAGCGTTGTCCAGGGAAATCTAGTTTGCAATGCACAGGTTCCCCCTCTTATACTAAAAGAAAGGGAGGGACTAGCTCTATGACCCTACCTATGGGAGGGTCAGGGGAGTGGGTGGCTACACCCACTTCCCTTTGTCCAGTTTCGCGCCAGAGCAGGGGCAGGTAGCCCCTGAGCCGGTTTGAACTGGGGTATGCACAGAGGAGCCTTCTGCTCCCCCAGTGCAGGACTTCAAAGCACTCTAAGAGTGCACCCACCCAGCCCCAATACACTAAACCATGTCTGGAAGGTGGTCACACCCCCTTGGGACAGGATATCTATTGTTGGGCTTCCTCCACTGCGAGTGTTGGTCATCACCAGGAGGGCAGCCCAGTGTCTGTGACTGGTGGCATCCATTTTGTGATGCCAGGGCTCTGCAGGATTCTACCGCGTTTCCACAGTAGGTACATGTCTATCCCTCTAGAAGGGTGGAATGCTACTCCCGCCGCCAGGACTGGCGGGGGGGGGTAGTATTCCAAGATGGTTGACACCAAACATGACATGTTTCGATGCAGCCATTCCAAAGTTAGCATTCTACCGCGAGGATATAATGCACTTAAAAGTATATGGTTTAACCGCATCCACAAACAGCCCCAGAGAATGGACTCTGAGAGCTGCAGAGGGGCCCTGCTCAGGCAGAGGCACCCCCTCACATGGAAACTAAGCACCCTGCCCTCAGGATTGATAGGGCCTGCTTTAGGGGTGACTGATAAGTCTCAATGTGTGTGCAGGAGAGATA
This sequence comes from Calotriton arnoldi, assembly GCA_963921515.1. Classification (NCBI taxonomy): domain Eukaryota; kingdom Metazoa; phylum Chordata; class Amphibia; order Caudata; family Salamandridae; genus Calotriton; species Calotriton arnoldi. The sequence continues at coordinate 2,165,000 of CAWUFW010000932.1, forward strand.
TAGGGGAACTATATCTCAGTGAGGGGTGCTAGCACTTCCTCACCCAGGCGGCAGTAGCAGGCCTGTGGTGTCAGATTTAGTCTGCTTCCCAGGGGTGGCATAATACATGCTTCAGCCCCTGGTAGGCCTGTGAAGTACCTATGCCCTTGGTACCTAAGGTACCATATACTAGGGACTCATAAGGTACCACAGTATCCAATCACTAGTGCACCTAGAGTGCACTCCAAATCGTTTAGAGAGAACAGAGAGGCTGGGGCCCTGATTGGCAGGGTCCCAGCCAGACTATAGCCAGAAACCAGTGTAAACATCAGAAAAAAAAGTGGGGGCAACATAAGAGGCAGAATCTACTCTCCTACACAACACCCCCCAAACGCAGGGACACTAAACTAACCTTGACCAGTTGAGTCTTCGTGTTCAAAGTGGAAATACCTTGAGAGTCCATCTGCATTGGCATGTTGGGTCCCAGGTCTATGTTCCACTGTATAGTCCATCCCCTGTAGGGAAATGGACCACCTCAAAAGTTTTGGGTTTTCACCTTTCATCTGTTTAAGCCATAGGAGGGGCTTGTGGTCAGTCTGAACTATGAAGTGAGTGCCAAACAAGTATGGCCTCAGCTTCTTCAGGGCCCACACCACAGCAAAGGCCTCCCTCTCTATAGCTGACCAACGTTTCTCTCTAGGGGTCAGCCTTCTGCTAATAAAAGCTACTGGCTGGTCTTGACCTTCATCATTCAGTTGAGACAGTACAGCTCCCACACCCAGCTCAGAAGCATCTGTTTGGACAATGAACTTTTTGGTGTAGTCTGGACTCTGTAAGATGGGGGCAGTGCACATGGCCTGCTTTAGGTCTTCAAATGCCTTCTGACAGCTAGCTGTCCACTGAACCTTTTTTGGCATTTTCTTTGAGGTCAGATCATTCAAGGGGGTCACTATAGATCCATATCCCTTGACAAACCTCCTATAGTACCCAGTCAGGCCTAAGAAGGCTCTCACCTGTGTCTGGGTGGTTGGAGCAACCCATTCCATTATGGTTTGGATTTTGCTCTGTAAAGGCTGAACCTGGCCTCCACCTACAAGGTGGCCCAGGTATACAACCTGACTCTGCCCTATCTGGCACTTAGTGGCCTTGATAGTGAGGCCTGCTTTCTGCAGGGCCTCCAAAACATTCCTGAGGTGGACCAGGTGATCCTGCCAGGAGGAACTAAAGACAGCAATATCATCTAGATAAGCTGAGCAATAAGTTTCCATCCCTGTCAGAACTTTATTCACCAACCTCTGAAAAGTGGCAGGTGCATTTTTCAATCCAAAGGGCATCACCACAAAGTGGTAGTGCCCACCAGGGGTCGAAAATGCTGTTTTGGCTTTTGCATCATCAGCTAACCTGATCTGCCAGTAGCCAGCTGTCAGGTCAAACGTGCTTAGATACTTGGCTGAGGCCAAAGTATCAATCAGCTCATCTGCCCTTGGTATGGGATAGGCATCAGTCCTAGTGACTGCATTGAGGCCTCTGTAGTCTACACAAAACCTCATTTCTTTCTTACCACCCTGGGTATGAGGCTTGGGTACCAGGACTACTGGGCTAGCCCAAGGGCTATCTGAAGGCTCAATTACACCTAGCTCCAACATTTTCTGGACTTCAGTCCTGATACAGTCCCTGACATGGTCAGGTTGCCTGTAGATTTTATTCTTGACAGGCAGACTGTCTCCAGTGTCCACCTCATGGGTGCACCAGGAAGTCTGACTAGGGGTCAGGCTAAACATATGTCTATACTGTTGCAGAACTTGTCTGCACTCAGTTTGCTGATGGTCAGTGAGGCTGCTTGCCAAAGCAACACCATCTACTGACCCATCATCAGGGTTCTGAGAGAGCAGGTCAGGGAGAGGGTCACTCTCCTCCTCCTGTTCCTCATCAGTTGCCATGAGCAAGCCCATGTCAGCCCTGTCAACATATGGCTTTAATCTGTTGACATGGAGCACCCTCAGGGGGCTCCTGGGAGTTCCAAGATTCACCAGGTAGGTGACTTCTCCCTTCTGTTCAACTATTGTATGGGGGCCACTCCACTTGTCCTGGAGGGCTGCTGGGGCCACAGGCTCCAATACCCACACCTTCTGTCCTGGCTGGTATACAGTCAGTACAGCCTTTGGTCATGCCAAGCTTTTTGTAATTCTTGGCTGGCCTCCAGGTTTTTGGTTGCCTTTTTCATGTACTCAGCCATCCGGGAGCGGAGACCAAGTACATAGTCCATCACATCTTGTTTGGGGGGCTTGAGAGGTAACTCCCAGCCCTCTTTTACCAAACACAATGGACCTCTCACAGGATGCCCAAACAGAAGCTCAAATGGGCTGTAACCAACCCCCTTCTGTGGAACCTCTCTGTATGCAAACAACAGGCAAGGAAGAAGAAGGTCCCATTTCCGCCTAAGCTTCTCTGGGAGTCCTTTAATCATTCCTTTCAAGGTTTTGTTGAAGCGTTCAACTAAACCATTGCATTGTGGGTGATAGGGGGTGGTGAACTTATAAGTTACACCACACTCCTTCCACATTGCTTTCAGATATCCTGACATGAAGTTGGTACCTCTGTCAGAAATGACCTCCTTTGGGAAACCCACTCTGGAGAAGACTCCAATGAGGGCTCTTGCCACCACAGGGGCTGTGGTGGTCCTCAGGGGAATTGCTTCTGGGTACCTGGTGGCATGATCCACTACCACCAGGATAAACCTGTGCCCAGATGCAGTTTGAGGGTCAAGGGGACCAACAATGTCAATCCCTACCCTTTCAAAGGGTACCCCCACCACAGGTAGTGGTATCAGGGGGCCTTTGTTGTGCCACCTGCCTTACCACTGGCTTGGCATGTGACACAGGAGCGACAAAACTCCTTTGTGTCCTCTGACATATGTGGCCAATGAAAATGTGGGACAAGCCTGTCCCAGGTCTTGTTTTGGCCCAAGTGACCTGCCAAAGGGATATCATGTGCTAGGGTCAAGAGGAACCCCCTAAACTTCTGAGGTATTACCATCCTCCTGGTGGCTCCAGGGGCTGGATCTCTACCCTCAGAATATAGGAGTCCCTCATCCCAATAAACTTTATGGGACCCACTAGCACTCCCAGCAGCCTCAGCAGCAGCCTGCTGTCTGAGGGGTTCAAGAGAGGGGCAGCACTGTTGCTCCTTACTCAGATCTTCCCTAGAAGGGCCCCCTGCCCCCAAGAACTCAACCTGATCAGGCTCAAGTCCCTCTGGGGCAGTTCCTTCTTCAGGATCTGCTTCACCTCCCTCTGGGGGTGAATCTGTGATCTGAGACAGAGGGGAAGGCACTGCCTTTACCCTACTGCTCCTCCTCTTGGGAAGCATCTGGTCCATTGTTCCAGGATCCAGAGCTGGTTCAGTGTTATGCATTCTTGCTTGTGACCTGGTCACAGCAAATACCTCTGCAGGGATGCCCAACATCTCAGCATGAGTCCATAACTCTACTTCAGACCAGGCTGAAGTCTCTAGATCATTGCCCAATAGACATTCGACAGGGAGGTCTGCACTGACTACAACCTTCTTGAGGCCAGTTACCCCTCCCCAGGAGAAATTCACAACTGCCAGACTATGGTTGGTCCTGACATTGCTTGCATTGGTCACCTGGTACATTTCGCCCAGGATGATCTGTCCAGGGTCCACAAGATCCTCTGCCACCATGGTGACACTAGCACCTGTGTCCCTAAATGCCAAAGCCTGTTTGCCATTTATTACAGGCTGCTGTTTGTATTTGCCCAGATTACTGGGGCTTACTAGGAAGGACATATTAAGGTCTCCCTCACAAATCAGCATTGCCTGAGTGGGCACTCTGACTAGGTCAGAGTCCACTTCAGAACCCAGGGTCAACCCTACTACACCCTTATTCTGTGTACCACCTCCACCAGTAGCTGAGCTAGGGGGAACAGTTGCCTTAGGGGCAGGAGTGGTGGTGGTTTGGTCTTTGGACTTGTTACAATCAGAAGTCCAGTGCCCTTTCTGTTTACAGAATTTGCACCAGGGCTTCTTTTGGCCTTTTCCCTTGTTGGATTGTGACTCCCCACCAGATGCAGATTTTTGGGGCCCTTGTGAAGACTTCTGGTCTTTTGACTTATCCCCACCTTTCTCAGAGCCCTTAGGATCTTGCTTCTTGGTGTCACCCCCTTGGTTCTGGGGTTTCTGCCTTACCCTGGTTCTGACCCATTTGTCTGCCTTCTTTCCCAATTCTTGGGGAGAGGTCAGATCTGAGTCCACCAGGTATTGATGCAACAACTGGTTCTGGCAATTATTAAGGATCTGTTCTCTCATCATCAGATTATACAATCCCTTGAAATCAGTAACCCTACTGCCAACCAGCCAACCCTCCAGAGCCTTGGTTGCACAATCTACAAAGTCAGTCCAGTCCTGAGTCTGTGCCTTCTGGGTGTCTCTGAACTTTAACCTGTACTGCTCAGTGGTTAAGCCAAACCCATCTATCAGTGCACTCTTCAGGACTTCATAATTATCAGCATCCTCTTCTCTAACAGTGAGGAGCTTGTCTCTACCTTTGTCTGAAAAGGAGAGCCACAAGATTGCTGCCCACTGCTTTTGGGGGACCTGCTGTACTCTACAGGCCCTCTCCATAGCAGTTATCCACTTGTGGATATCATCCCCACTCTGGTAGGGAGGAACAACCTTGCTCAGGTTCCTATGGTCTGGAATAGATTCTCTGCCTCTAGGGACACTGTTGCTGCCACCAAGGGGTTCTAACCCCTCTCTTCTAGAAGCTCTCTGGATCTCCAGGGCTTCTCTATCCAGTGCCAACTGCTTGGTTCTGAGGGCAACTCTTGCTTCCTCATACTGCAGCAGTTTGCACATTCTTTCAGAGGAGGTCTCTCTTATGGGAAAGTATGAGTTCCTCTGTTGGACAAATTCTCTGCCAGAGTGATAAGAGTGGTCAGATTCCCTGGAAGGGGACCTATGCCTCTCCTCCACTCTGTCAGCTCTCTTAGGGAGAATTCCTCTGTCCTTTTCAGGCCCCTTGAGGCCTGGCCCTTCAATCACAGAGTCTTGGTCATTCTGATTTTCATCATCTGACCCAGATACTGTAATTGACCCACTCACTGATTCAGACCCATTAGCTCCTAGAGCCAATCTAAGATCATCTGCTGTCAGCAGATCTATCAGGTGTAGGGTGGAGGGACTCTGTCCTAGCTTCAGGTGTCTTTCAACACACATGGCTCTCAAGTCAGAGAAAGCCATGTCCTTATACTGAGGCTGAGTGGATCCACTGGTTCCACCCTTTAAGGACATTCTAGTGTTGTGCAGTGTTGTACTACCTACACTAGTTTGTGGCCTACTGATACTAGCTTGAGCTGTAGAAAGGGTGTGCTATCCCTTGGCACACAGCTCTAAGTTCAGTAGAACTTATTGATACTAAGCTTGACTTTATATGTACCTTAAGTACCTATAGTGGTTTTCAGTTAGTAATTCAAATAGAGATTTTCTGGTAAAACAATAGCAAGCTGGAATCCCACACGCTGCCCACCAATGTGAGAAGTTGGCCTGGTATATGCTGTTTACTAATTAAAGTGGACACCTTGCACCAGAACAATTCGACTCTTATGGTAGATAGGTTTAAGACAAACTTTATAGAAAGCTATCCTAGTGGTAGCTGTGGAGAGCAGCCTTCAGGCTAAGTCTTGAAGGAATGTAAAGCAGCTTGTTTTACCACACAATCTCTTGAATCACCAAATGAAAAGACACCACACAGGTATATATATCAAATATATATGTATTTATTAATAAACACTCTCTACTAATCTCTTTATGAGATTAGAAGTCAGGAACATATGTACAAGTCAAATGTTATCAAAATAAGTTTAGCACAATCGAATATCACAATCTTAGTTTGGCTAGACCTAGGTCTAGGGCATCTAGAATCGAGGGACCCCCAAGAACCACCCCAGGTAGTTGTAGGAGACCCACAGGGGACGGACGCGGTGTCCTGGCACCGGTGCGAGTCCTGTACGAGTCTATGCGCACAGACGCGATTGAGATTTCAATGTTAAAGGTCCCTTGCGTGTTCGAGGCGAACACACCGATCGGTCCTTGTACGAGTCGAAGGACGCGGTTACAGATAGAGTTGCAAGGGAGATGGACGCGCTGTGTCTAACACAGACGCGAACCTTGTGCGAGTCAGTGCAATGGAGGTCTCAATGTTACAGGCCCCTTGTGTGTTCGAGGCGAACACCGATCGGACTCAGTACGAGTCGAAGGACACAGTTCTAGATAGTGTTACAAAGGAGATGGACGCGGTGTGTCTAACACAGACGCGAACCCTGTACGAGTCAGCGCAATTGTCGCACTTAGAAAATAAGAGTTTTAGGGCACTTCTAGGGTAGCTACAAGCAAGTCACTTACAGGGTAAGTAGTTCTAGGGCCCACACCCACAGGAGCACCGTAGTGCTGAAGTTACCTCACCCAGGGGAGCCGGGTGCATAGGTGTTCTTTGGTGTCGGGTCGCGGCGTCGTTTTCAATGGGAGCCAGTGAAGACTTGCTGCTTTCGGCAACAGGAGAAGTGTCCGGAGGAATCCAAGCCTGGATTCAGAAGATGGAAGACCTGAAAGCAGAGGGGACAGTGTTCAAAGTCACTTGGCAGTGACTCGGGGCAAGGAAGATGGATGCCCACCGTCGTCGCAAGATTCAGGTCATTCGTGGTTGCCTTGACTCTTCAGCCACGAGGTCCAGGAGGCGTCGACGATGACCAGGAGCTGGATTCGGCGTGTCCCACGATGTCTGCAGCTTACTGCGGTGTCGACGACTCGATTGGAGCCAACAAGCCTTGATAACAGCAAGTCTTGGGGAAAGTGTAAAGAGGCAATGGCGCAGACCAGCAAGGTCTGTGGGACTCACCCAGCGAGGGTAAGTCAGGGCAGGCCTGGAGAAACCAGGGGAGCTCTTTGGTTTCTTTAGAAAGTCTTCTGGGGACCCACAAGCCGGCTGGCAAGGGATCGCAAAGATGCCTCGGGAGGATTTGCTCAACAGGGGCCCACGGTCACTTGGGACGTGGTAGGCCTCTGATCTTCAAAAGGGATTCCTGCTGGAGGCTAGGACCACACGTGGTCCAAAGCACAAGTTCGTGGAACGTTGTGAAGGGGTTGCACTTGACAATAGTGCACAGTACCCAGGGGTCGCGGTTCCTCGTCACTCTTGGGGTCCACTGGCCTCAGCTTCGCTGGGAACTCACAATGGCCTTTGCGAAGTCAGGAAATCCACTTCTTGGGCTGCAGGGACTTCGGACTCCGGCGGGAGCGGCGTAGTTTGCGACCGTTGTTTGTAGTTTTTGGTGCCTGCCAAGCAGGGGAGTCACTTCTTGACTCCAAGGGAGATTCTTCAGTCTTCCAAAGGTAGGGGAACGTCGAAGGTCTGGGATTCTTCTTCAGAGCGTCGTCCACGGAAATCTAGTTTGCAATGCACAGGTTCCCCCTCTTATACTAAAAGAAAGGGAGGGACTAGCTCTATGACCCTACCTATGGGAGGGTCAGGGGAGTGGGTGGCTACACCCACTTCCCTTTGTCCAGTTTCATGCCAGAGCAGGGGCAGGTAGCACCTGAGCCGGTTTGAACTGGGGTATGCACAGAGGAGCCTTCTGCTCCCCAGTGCAGGACTTCAAAGCACTCTAAGAGTGCACCCACCCAGCCCCAATACACTAAACCCTGTCTGGAAGGTGGTCACACCCCTTGGGACAGGATATCTATTGTTGGGCTTCCTCCACTGCGAGTGTTGGTCATCAGCAGGAGGGCAGCCCAGTGTCTGTGACTGGTGGCATCCATTTTGTGATGCCAGGGCTCTGCAGGATTCTACCGCGTTTCCACAGTAGGTACATGTCTATCCCTCTAGAAGGGTGGAATGCTACCCCCGCCGCCAGGACTGGTGGGGGGTAGTATTCCAAGATGTTTGACACCAAACACGACATGTTTCGATGCAGCCATTCCAAAGTTAGCATTCTACCGCGAGGATATAATGCACTTAAAAGTATATGGTTTAACCGCATCCACAAACAGCCCCAGAGAATGGACTCTGAGAGCTGCAGAGGGGCCCTGCTCAGGCAGAGGCACCCCCTCACATGGAAACTAAGCACCCTGCCCTCAGGATTGATAGGGCCTGCTTTAGGGGTGACTGATAAGTCTCAATGTGTGTGCAGGAGAGATATAGGGGACCTATATCTCAGTGAGGGGTGCTAGCACTTCCTCACCCAGGCTGCAGTAGCAGGCCTGTGGTGTCAGATTTAGTCTGCTTCCCAGGGGTGGCATAATACATGCTTCAGCCCCTGGTAGGCCTGTGAAGTACCTATGCCCTTGGTACCTAAGGTACCATATACTAGGGACTCATAAGGTACCACAGTATCCAATCACTAGTGCACCTAGAGTGCACTCCAAATCGTTTAGAGAGAACAGAGAGGCTGGGGCCCTGATTGGCAGGGTCCCAGCCAGACTATAGCCCAGAAACCAGTGTAAACATCAGAAAAAAAAGTGGGGGCAACATAAGAGGCAGATCCTACTCTCCTACAGGTATCCTTCATATTATTCATCAGAAACTGGAGGCCTTACAGGCAGAGAGAGTACCAGCAGCTGGTGGCCCAGGAGAAGGAGGAGGAGGCAGCTGCCCGGATCCCCCAGCCACCAGCGCCTCAAGCCTCTCAACAACACTGGCACCGCAGTCCGCTGGCAACCACCCGCCGCCAAGCATCTAGCACCACGGACCGTGGCACAGCGCCACAGACCCTGGTCCTCAGACCATCCACCGCTACGACTCCAGCACCCTCCACGCACTCAACCCTGGATGGTCACCCGCCTGCCACCTCACATCAACGAAGAACACCTAAGGCCCATTTACCTGCCAAAACTGCACCTTCTCCTGCCTCCGCACACCAGACCCACCGACTGTACAAACTTCAAGAACCAGACCCGACCACCTCAGATGCATCCTACTCAACACCCGCTCCCTCAAAAGACATGCCATGGAAATCTGGGACCTGCTCAACTCCATCTCCCCCGACGTCACCTTCATTACGGAAACCTGAATGAACACCTCCTCAGCACCGGACATCGCAACCACCCTCCCCGATAGCTACAAAATCCACCAGGACCATGTCAACCGACTGGGAAAAGGCATCCCCATCATGCACAAAAACACCCTCTGCCTCACAACCAGCTCTGACGACCACGCACCTAGCATGGAGCACCTCCACTATCCAGATCCAGACAAATCTGAGCGCCACCCTCCACAGGACCCTCGTCTAACAGACCTCCCGGACCCCTCCCCCTTCAACGAAGCCATAACCGACTTCATCACAGACCACACTCTCACCACAACGGACTACATCCTCCTCTGCAAACTCAATTTTCAACTGGACAACCTCGACAACCACACCTCATACCTACTGGAGAACCTCGCCATCATCGGACTCCAACAACCGGTCACATTTCCAACCCATTCAGCAGGACACATGCTTAACCCCATATTCTCCACAAGCAACAGCATCTCCGTCAGCCACACCTCTGAACCCCACTGGACAGACCAACATTGAGTCCACTTCTCCTTCACCAAACCCACCATACACCACCATGCCCACCACAACCCTCTTAGAAGCTGGATCAAGGTCACCGAAGACCAGCTCACCACCATCCTCAGCAAAACCCCACCACCAACATCCACGAATGCCAACACCACAGCACGCAACCTCCACCATTGGATCTCTAACTGAGCCAATGCACTCGCTCCCCTCAAAAACCCTCAGGCAAGCAGCCCTCCAAGAAAGCAAGCTGGTTCTCACCCACCCTCAAAGAGTCTAGGCACACCTGCAGACAGCTTGAGAAAAGATAGACGAGCATAAAGATCGTTGCAGACCACGCAGCCTTCAAAACAACCATCACCACACACCACCACCTCATCAAAACAACAAAGAAAGCAACCATACAGGAATGTATCAATGGCAACACACACAACAGCGAAAAACACTAGCCATGGTCAAAGAATTTGCCAAACCCAGCACAGTGACAGAAGACATCCCCCCTCTCAAGACCTCTGTGACAACCTCACCACCTTCTTCCACTGCAAGATCAAGGATCCAAGACCCACCCACCTCACCCGCAACCACCGCACCTGATGCTCCAGACCCCAGCAGACCTTGCCCAGCTGGACCACCCTCACCTCTCACAACACCCTCAGGATTATGAAGAGCATCCACTTCGGAGCCCTCTTGAATCCCTGCCCTCACTAATCTTCAACAGAGCTGGCACCTCCATCGCACCCGAACTCTGCCACACCATCAGCTGCTCCATTGAGTCCGCCACCTTCCCTGAAGACTGGAAGCATGCAGAGATCAACCCGCTGCTGAGGAAACCCTCTGTTGACCCGACGGACCTCAAGAACAACAAACCCATCTTTCTGCTCCCCTTCCCAGCCAAAGTCATTGAGAAAGTCATCAGCGCCCAACTCTCTGAATTTATCGAAAAAACCCACATCCTGGACCTCTCAATTGGGCTTCAGAAGCAACCACTGCACAGAGACTGCTTTCCTTCCCGCTACAGATGACATCAGCACTCAACCAAGGTGAAACTGCTGCCCTCATCCTCCTGGACCTCTCAGCCACCTTCGACACCGTCTCCCACCACACCCTCTGTGCAAGACTCCATGACGCCGGCATCCTCACCAAAGTCCAAGAATGGATCCACTCCCCCTCACCGGCTGAACACAGAGAATCAGACCTCCGCCATTCAACTCAGAACCCACAGAGATTAGCTGCAGAGTGCCTCAGGGCTCCTCCCTGAGCCCCACCCTCTTGAACATCTATTTGGCCCGCTTGCAGCCATAGTCAGAAGCCGCAGACTCAACATCGTCTCCTATGCCAACGACACACAGCTGATTCTCTCCCTCACAACGGGATGAAGGCAGTTGTCACCTGGATGAAGGACAGCTGCCTCAAGCTTAACTCAGACAAGACTGAAGTCCTCATCCTGGACTCCACCCCCTCCACCTGCGATAACTCTCCGCAGTGCTCGGAACCCCCTACACCCAAGGACCACGCACAAAACCGTGACATCATCCTGGATTCCTCACTCTCAATAAACCTCCAAATCAATGCCGTTTCGTCCTTCTGCTTCCACATGCTCGTAAGATCTTGAAGTGGATTCCCACTGAGTCCAGGAAAACCGGCACCCATTCTCTCGTCAGCAGCAGACTCGACTATGGAAACACGCTTTATGCCGGCACCACCCAGAAACTCCAAAAGAAACTGTAGAACATCCAGAATGCCTCGCCAGACTCCTTCTGAACATCCCACGCCTCAGCTACTTCACTGGCCACCTGAGAGACCTTCACTGGCTACCTATCAACAAAAGAATTACCTTCAAGCTCCACACGCACACCTACAAAGTCCTCCACAATGCCGGACCTGCATACCTTGACCACCGCCTCTCCTTAAACGCTCTCACCAGATATCTCCGCTCCACCCAACTGGCCCTGGCCACCATCCTGTGGATCCATGAAACCACTTCTGGAAGAAAAACATTCTCCTACCTTACTGCGAAGACCTGGAACTCCCTGCCTCTGCACCTCAGGCAATCACCATCGCTGCCGCAATTCAGGAAGGACCACAAGACCTGGCTCTTCGACTAAACCACAGATCCACCTCCCCACTAAGCGCCTTGAGACCCTTACGGGTGAGTAGTTGCGCTTTATAAAAAACTGATTGATTGAATCCATCACTACTGTCCCCCTCAGACCACACATTCCAAGGCGGCATCCTGTTGAGGCTGGCACGGTTTGAAGCCAGGCAGGCCCAGATGGAGGGGCACCTCAGAGAGCTCCTGGCCTGCATTGTGTAGTGCCCTCTTCTGCCTCTTTTTTAACATTTGTTTTGGTGGGTGGGACTTGTTGTGGGTAGAGAGGGTGGAAATGTTGGTGTTGGGACCTGGACAGTTTGGAGTAGACTTTCTCTTTTGGACAATGGGCATTTTGGTCAGACAGTGGTTGGCGACAGGAAGATATGCTTGGGGAGAGGGCTGGGCCAGTTGTGGATGGAATGGGTGTTTTTTTAATATTATATTGTTAGGATAATAAATATTTATTTGACGTTATTTATGCCTCTAATCTTTTTGGGAGTACTTTACTTTGCACTGGTGCCTTTTAGCGCAGTATGTTTTTAAATTTTGCTCATAGTGTATAACTATTAGTTATGCAGTACCCTTGTCCTACTACTCTCCTAGTCCCTGCAGTCTTCAACTATATAGACCACTAAGGGGGGTTGCCATTGCCTGTATTGCCTACAACTTAGTAGAACAACACTCTATAGATCTCTTACCAAATAGATGAAGCAAGGGCTGCAGGGTTTCCCGAGGTGCCATGGTGGTGGTAGTAGTAGCTGGTTAGCGCACTAACAGTGAAGGAATCAGAAGTGAGGTCCCACTCCCAACTAGGTGTACTCCAATTGTAGGATTTGAATCCGAAGTATTATTCATCACAGGCTACTAAATTGAAATAGAAACTGAGTTAGTGGGTTATATATTATTATATCATAGCTTTACAAACAATTGAGACCAGACTACTACAGAACAAAGAAACCTGATAGTGAAAATATAACAAGCAATACTAAATTATTCAGAGCAATTGTGAACTAGTATTTCGATTAAAGCTTAAGTTACAAAATAGTAAAATACTCAAATTGTGAGGTGGACTCTAAGTCTGGAGTGGACAAGGTTAAGCGTTTACGCAACACAATGCCTGACTGATGATGCTGACAAATGATGTTCTATTTCTAAAATATCGGCCCCTTTTTATGCGTGGGTGGGTAAATGGAGCCAGTGTAGGTGATTGTTTCGGTAATAGAATAGAACTGAAGATCCTGCACTAAGTTGGTGTTACTTTCACCACTTCCACCCCACCAAATGTGTGATCAATTAATGGTGTAAATTATTAAGTCACACCTCAATATATCACACAGCCCGGGGGGAGAGGGTTAGGGCTTTGATGAATGGATGGGAAAAGGGACTTGGGGAAAGGTATGACAAAGACAAACACTAAACAAAGACAATATTTATCTGGGTGATGAGCAGCCATCCATCATCAATCTGTTGTGGGAGGAAACGAAGGAATGACTGAGACAGTTAACTTAAATGCATTGCAAACAGTCCATCAGCCCCAGAGAGACCCAAGTTATATTATATTATTATCTAAATGTTCTGTCACCTAGGTTTAAAAAATAGTAAATACAAATTATGTAGGAGTGAAGTGAACAACACACACAGTTCTAAAAAATGATTATTAAAAGAAAAATGATACTGTTGCCAAATTGGGCAGTGCATCTACAGTCTTCTTGGATTGTCTGTCAATCTTGGATGCCTGGCTGAAGCAGTCTGGTAAGGTAAGTGTGAGTGTAATGCTGCTTTTACCTTTTGTGCAGGAGAAGACAAGGCCTGCGGATTGTAAAACAGAAGTTATATTGTAGAATCAAGGAGAAGTAGAGGTGCAGGTGACAAAGGAATAATCCTTAGAAAATAAAAGCTGTTGTGTGGCTGTGCGCCTCTGGTAGACATGGGGTTGATGCCAGATGTTGAAAATGGGAAAAAGAAATTAGAAAAAAAAAAGTTAAAAACATTTTTTTAACAAATTTTACATTTTGCTCTTTCAAAAATTACAAATTAAAATAAAAACGACACATTTTTTAATCTGAATTTATTTTCAAAATATTTTTTTAAATTAACAAAAAAATGTAAAAAATTGCATTTAATAAAAAAATGTTTGTGAAAAAAATATCAAACTACTAAAAATTCAAATAATATAAAAGCTGATGTACTATGGGTAGGGGACTACCATTGGAAACCTACTGGGATTTGGGAGGCAAGGCGTGGTGCAGTTGAAAAATGCAAAAAAAGTATATAATAATATAAAACATTGTTCATACAGTACATTTAGTATGAGCTTTGAGCTACTAGGCCTCAAGCAAAGTGGCCGCCAGCCACATAGTCAAACAACAACAACAACCAGGAAGGAGGCATGGCCACAGCAAAGAACACAAGCAGGCCTATTGCAAAAGCACACTGGATGTCTACACAAAATGGCCACCAGCCACATGGTCACAACAACCAGCAAGGAGGCATGGCCAAACCAACGAAGACAGGCAGGCCTATGGCAAAACCACACTGGCTGACTACACAAAATGGCCACTAGCAACATGGTCACAACAACAGCCAGCAAGGAGTCATGGCCACAACAAAGAAGACATGCAGGTCTATGGCAAAAACACACTGGCCGGCTACACAAATTGACTACCAGGCACATGGTTACAACAACAACTAGCAAGGAGGCATGGCCACAACAAAGAAGACATGTAGGCTTATGGAAAAATCACACTGCTGCCTACACAAAATGGCCCCTAGCCACATGGTCAAACAACAAGCAGGAGGCATGGAAAACAAAGAACACTTATAGGCCTCTGGACACTGACTATGCAAAAATATGGCCCCTGGCCACATGGAATGGGGAACAAAGGCAAATGGCGGCGTTTGGTAAACACACAAACACACTGGCCAGACAAAGGAGGCATGGTAACACCGGAGAACACAGCCTTAATTCAGCAATCCCAAAAACGAAAATTGACTGGGCTAAAAACTTTCACGACAACACACATCCTCCAAAGGCATCAAATATATTACCCCATCTATACACTGTTTGAAGGAAAAAAAGTGAAATACCCCCAAAAAATCATATTTTGTAATTCTAAGCCATCCATGGCCTAAATGATGTTTCCTTTCAACAGATACCACAGAAACCGTTGTTTCATGCTCCCATGACTAGTGCTGGGCCTACTGGCTGGAAGGACCATTGGCAGACCAGGCCTCCTGATGAATTAAATGAATATTGCACATTTATAAAAAACCATGGAGAAAATGTACTGAACTGTGCAACATTTTTCCTTTATAAACGAAGAAAAATTACATGCAAAAAATAACTAGGCCCCTACAGAAACTACAGGCCACCCACCACAATAAACTTTAAGAATCAAATAAAAGTACAGATAAATCCTGGTGCATGCCTTCTATCAAACAACCAATACCCTTATACAACAGTTTTTGAACTGATTTGTGATATCACAAAAACAAAGTGCTCAAATCCAATGGTATATATGCAGCAGACACACAGAATGATCCTTTAAGCTCCAAATCCACATGAGAAGTCACCAGGAGGTGGACAAAGCACTTGGAGGAGCCTGCTGGACAGGAACAGGAAGTTGGAGTCTCTGGAGCACTTCCTCCTTGGTGAAAAAAAAGTTTTTAAAAAAATGGCTACTTGCAAAAAATCCAACGTAAACGGTCCATTTGAGAAGGTTTTTAACTCCAAATTGTCTGTTTGAGAAGATTTAGCTGCTTCTTGAGGAGAGAACCTTCTCCAGGTTGCAGCCACAGTCGATCGCGCCCAATTGCGCTCACGTATGACACAAAAGAAGTCACACACTGAACCTCAGGTGGTGGTCCAGTTCCACACCGTGGCAGTCTTTTCATTTTTGCTTTATTTGTTGTTTTTAGGAATATACCCCCTGATGAAGGGCAGAGGTATGCCCCAAATGCATTGGGGACACACGTAGAAACTGATCATTATATATATAATCAGTATGGAGCGTTCATAAGGAATTTGATGTGAACTCAAAGTTAGGATGAAAAATTGATTTTGAACAAAAAATACTGAAGCGACAAACTGAATAAATTTGGTAATTCAGAATATTGGTTTCAGGTTGAGATTTGATTTCCATTCGGAACTTTGGCAGTGCATGTAAGGGACGCTTTCACAAGTGGACAGCGCAACTTTTCTAAGCATTTATATAAGTCTGGGATCAGAAGACGATACCTTTTTGCACGCCAAAAAACTGACCACAATCCAACAAAGTTTTAGAAAATTGGGTATAAATTAGGCCTGGGCAGTAAATTCCGTTCCGCTTGCGGAATTTGGGTAATTTCGCGTTCCGCGGAGAACACGGAATTGCCAAAAATTCCGCGATTCGCGACTTCGCGGAGTTTTTTGCTTGTTCGCGCTTTCAAAATGCGTGTTTGCGAGATATTTCCCCCCGAGCACGCAAGCAGCGTTCGCGAACAGGAAAAAAGCATCGCGAATGGGCGGAACAAGCAATTCCGCGTGTTCGCGGAACTTTTGCGCGCTCGCGGAGATTTTTTACCGTTTCGCGGAGCTTTGCGTAGCGCGACTACGCAAATTCCGCCCACCCCTAAATGTGTGTGGTCCAAAAGCACCATATATACACCCAGATACCACAGCCCCAGACCCAGCCACAGCCACTACCAACATCCCACACCCAGACACCACAGCCACACCACCAGCCACAAACACTACCGAAATCATACACCCAGACACCACATCCACACCACCAGCTACAGACACATCACACATTGGCAAGGGACATGAACATTCATCAACCAAACACTCACAGAGACATGCATAAACAGCACGCTCACCCACACCTCAGACCTCAAAGCCCTCTACCTCCAACACCCAACGCCCTGCCTTATCTCCTCCCAGTCTCCAAATGAACTTACCATGTTTGACCTTCACCACTTCCCTGCCATAGCTGCCTCCCAATCCAAAAGGTCTTCTTTCCTACCCCTACCCTACCCTTGCACTTCTACATCCACCCCCAAAACAGCTGCTAACCACTAAACCCATCCCTACCACACTCGTCCAGACACTGACCCACCCCTTCCCAAAACCCAAAAGACCTCTTCCCCACCCCACCGCAGATCTTATAAGTAAAAGAAAAACTACTAAACCTTTTGCCCCCTGTCTATATGCATCACTACCCTTAAAGTGTACACCCATATGATTGTTATGTTTCGTATATAGGCCCTAATGTAGACCCGTTCCTATATGCCATAATGTAGAAATACTCGTATATGCCCTATTATGGTCATACTCGTATATGCCCTATTATGGTCATACTCGTATATGCCCTATTATGGTCATACTCTTATATGCCCTATTATGGTCATACTCGTACATGCCCTATTATAGTCATGGCTCCTAATATAGGCATGATCTTTCACCTACATTAGTTCCCTACAGTACACAACAAGCTCTGAGGGTTGAACGTTATCTAGTCTGTGGTTAGAACACTGCAAGGTCTTTCCAGAACACAGGCCTACATTGTACTGTTACCAACATTATGGTCATCATTTCTTGCACTAATCTATAACACCTAGAAATGTATTTGAATACCACCAGTGGGAACACTGCCCAACTCCTCCAAAAGGTAGTTCGCAAACTTTTGCACAGAAATTCACATACTTTTCAGGGTTCAACACATCTGACCCAAAGTCATTTTATTACAAAGTGGCAACAACATCAGCACAGAAAATTATGTTGACTAACACCAAACAGATTTACTCTGCTTCCTTTATGGCCCAGTTGTCTACACAGGGTTTCGACCTATGGAAGGACACTATAGATTCAAAATCAATCTGGGGTTCTAGGGACTGGCAAGTCCAGGGAACAGAAGCGCTTTTTAGAGCATGTCTCATTCCACAGCAGATAATATTTCTGAATGAAACTGTGCAACAGACATCCTGTCTTGAACTAGCCAAGAACAAGGAGATGAACACACCTGGGTTTCCTACACCATCACAGATGGGTGGGGGGGCAGAATTCAACTACACATGGGGTAAGATTAGATGACATTCTCCAGTACAACAGGTCAGATCCCAATTGGACAGGATGGCTGATTTGGCCCATTGACACGAACACATGTCAACAGAGATTCCTAGGTACACCCGAGGTATTTAGTATCCATAGGCCAGATCCTCGCTATGTACAAAGACAACACCCAGGGGTAGTGACATCCTATAGTGTTGGGAAGTTGTGCCTTGATTGGCTAGAAACCTCAACACTGACAGAAGTAAAACATCACTTGACCTTACTCACACCTGATGTGGACCTTAGGGATTTCTTGTCAGGCCCAAGGAAAACACGTCAGAAACTATAATGAAAACTGGAAAATATCCCAACAGGAGGCCGCAGAAAGAATACGGGAAATAGACCGTATTAACTTAGAGAAGGCATTAGCTGTAGTGGATAATGGGTTAACAACTATCTGTTAATTCCAGGGTTACTTGCTGTATGCAAGTATTGTTTCTGCCACTGAACACAGTCAGGGAGGCGCCGTTATGGCCTTCGTTGAATGTTTCCTTTATACAATTTGATACTTTGAGCAGACTGTAAGCCATGCTTTTACAGCAACCCGTGCCCTGAACCTCCGCTGGAGAAATCTTTGAACTTTGAACTTCAAGTTGCAAGGACCTCGACTGAGATACAAGCGCTTATACGTACAAACTGCCCCTTTCATTTTGCAGAAATGGTGGGTCGTATCTTTAACATGTCTGATACGAGCGGTATTGTACACCTATTTAAGACCATAGGGTCAGGACTATTAAGCACCCTTCAGACAATCTTCGGAGTAATCCCAAATTTCATACACTCCGTATTGGGAAGCGTCTTTGGAGGTCTCCCGCTTATCCTGTTCCTAATTGCAGGAGTCCTGATTGTAATATTACTGCTACGCAATGGCGAACACGCTCATGGAACGGAAATATCGTGAACGCATGGTGCAGCTTCTGGGCATACCTTGCCTAAGAGAACTGAACGCCTCTTGGTTTCTATCATTTAGACAGGTCTGGGTGGACTACATCTTACCTGTTCTTCGATGCCTGTTCTGCGGAGAAGAATGCACGTTGGATCTATGTCTAACGTTTCCATCGGATACGCCACTGGACCTAGATGCTATGCTGGACCCCTGAAAGGCCCATGCTCTGCGTTGTCCCCAGCGTCATCCAATTCTGATGAATGCATTCCTTGAGAATCCACAGGTGCCGTTTGCTCCTACTGGGTTAGGTGGCTCCTCCACAGGCACCTAGGTAACAACTGCCGCACAAGCTGCCGCAGCAACGACTGTTGGCAGTGCCGAATTTCATCTATGTGCGATTGACGTTCTCTGTGAAGTGTTGGATTTGTCGTCTGCAGTAGCTAACACCGATAATGCTGTATCTCCCAGCCAGGACACTTAATCTTGAATTGGCTCATCGCATCCTGGAAAAGAATTTGGCTTCTCCACTTCGTTTCATAAATAAACAAACAAAATTTGGAGCATTTCCTAAATTGACACTTTCGCTTGGAAAAGCATGGCCTTCTTCTGCTTATGGTGATGCAACTTTTAAAGATGGGACAGAATTGACTTTTTCAAGTGGTAACTAAGAAACAATATTTAACATTTTTTTAAAGTCTTTTTAAAATCCATGTTTTAGTCGTTTTTACGTGAATATTTTTAAATTGTCCAGATTTTAAGTATGGTCATTGTCATCCAATTCGGAAGTGGAGTGGGTGTTATGTTTCGTATATAGGCCCTAATGTAGACCCGTTCATAGATGCCATAATGTAGAAATACTCGTATATGCCCTATTATGGTCATACTCGTATATGCCCTATTATGGTCATACTCGTACATGCCCTATTATAGTCATGGCTCCTAATATAGGCATGATCTTTCACCTTCATTAGTTCCCTACAGTACACAACGAGCTCTGAGAGTTGAACGTTATCTAGTCTGTGGTTAGAAAACTGCAAGGTCTTTCCAGAACACAGGCCTACAATGTACTCATAAATTATGCATGAGCATTCACCAGCTACATCTCCCGCATAATATGTATGTACAAAGTTCACCCCTGACGTCTTCCTCATGTCTAACAAAGACCAATACAAACCATACTGAGGGACGAGACACTTTAGGGTATAAATACACCACATCTTGCCACGGTAAGATAGAGGGAACCGAGACTTCCATGCTGACACACTTACCAGAGACTCTGAGGCTCCTGCATGCAGTCGCTCCAGCTGACAGCGGTCTAACACAGCCCTTGCGGGGTGTCCAACTCGAGACCAGGACGGGGTCCCACACTCTCTCTATTCAGGTATGGGGGTTCGACTAAATCCTAGAGGGATTCTTGGCTCTTAGGCTTTTAGACCTACACATATGCTAGGTACACTCAGGTACATCTAGTTAGGCATCGTAGGAGTACGCACACTTTCATAGTGCATTTCATATTCATGTATGTATTCATGATTATTGCAATATGGTAGAACTGTTCTATCCTTTCAATTTGATCGTACTGCTGATAATATATCTCTGCTATTGTCTGCTGGTTGCTGCAGCACATATATTTTACACTAGAATAACAACTGTTCAATAAATACTTATTGAAACGCCCAGACTGTTTATTCTGTGTAACTCTCTGAGACAAACCGAATAAGTAAGCACGATTGACTGAGCGAAAGGTAGTACATTGTTTCCACGATTCTGAGGAATTAGGGTTGTCATGATCTGAGGTTGCCAGAAACTAATCTCTCCCCGATAAGAGGAGATTCTAGTGGCACTGTGAGCTAGCTAATGCAAATCCGGCTAACATATGCGGTGGGGGTGCACAGAATCAGTCTAACACCAAGCCCACGGTTTATGTTATCCAAACGCGCAGGTCCTGCAGGGGTACTATAGGAACTACACGACATGATCAGACCCAGCCCTCCCACAGACCAACCCAACCCTCCCATACCGAGCCCAGCCCTCCCACGGACCAACCCAACCCTCCCAATACCAACCCCAGCCCACCCAAATAACATCATGGAGGTGCTGGACTGCCCACTAGATGCCCCTTCTTGGGGAGGTTTCCCTGGTAGTGTTCTGGTTGGCAGGTTAGGTGGCACAGCAGTGTGCTGGACCACATACAGGATTTTGGACTGGCCATTGGCCTTTGTTTTCGGACACCGATTTGTTGACTCAAATAAAAGCTTTATTGGTTTTGTAGACCTTTGTCCTACCATTCTTACTGATGCAAATTTTTTTATTGGATAATTTGGGATGTATGACAACAGTTTTGTTTGTTTCACCATGTTAGCAGATCCTTTTGCAGTGGTAAGTATAGTCTGACCGTTGGACAGGATATGGAGTTACAGAGGCCAAGGGTCAATGTCCTATGGATGTATATGTGGGATGAGGTCCAATTGGGGCAGTCATTGGATTGGGTGGTATCTGCTATGGTAAGTATTGCAGCTCGCCTTGGCCAGTGCCCACGTCTTTCAGCTTGCAGTACTACCTGAGATATAGGGTTGATATGTGTTTAATGTGTGCAAAGTAGGCATTTGTTTCTCCACAAATGGGGGGTGTAGTATTGCCATACCTATTTGGTACTTTAGATGCACATGTAACCATTGTCATGTGTGTTCTTTCCACATGCTTTTACTAGAGGTCTGACAACTGCTGTTGCTGTAGTGTTTTTTTAAGGACTTGCACTTATACATTAGTCACATGTGCATGACACTTTGTGACAATATTGGTTGTCCCTGATATACTCCATGCCACAGGTCCTGTGCACATGGAGACATTGAAACAGGTGCAATATGGACTGTGGCCTTGGCCCGTTGCCTTCTAGGAGTCGCCCTGGTTTGGTCCCCAATTCTGCTGGGAGTTTTAACAGTGTGGCCTTTAAATGTATAAGTCTGTGGTTTGTGGGAATCCCATCTACATGACTTTCATTTTCCATGTGGCTGATGTGTGAAGGCCCATTACAGTGCTTTACCAGTGGAGCTGGATTTTATTTTCCTGAGACATCCATACTGATGTATGTTCAATGTCACAACAGGACCTAGCTTATAAGCAATGGGAGGTTGTCACAGAAGTTGATAGCTATGTTATTTGTGAGGAGGTGCAGTTTTGTGACACTGTTTATTGCACACATCATTATACAGCTTCTGAGATGTCCACACATGTAGAGTTTGTGAGTGTGTGCCTGTACATTGTCACTGACCTGGACATAGGGTGAATCATTCAGATGTGATGGGAACATACATTCTGTGATGTTGTGTACAGGAACCCACAAAATATGTTTGGACCAGGGATACAGCACCCCTAGCCTTATCCACAGTGTTGTGGCCCCAGGGGGGGTGTATGTATTGTCACAACCCCATGATTGATGTATTGTGTGGGACAAAGTTGGCTAGAAGTGCCTTCAGTCAGGTGATGTGCAGTGTCTGTAGATTTTCACCAAGGATGTTTGACCTACCTACACTGATACATACGCACGCTCTCGGTCTTCTATGTTATGGTGGACTTGTACAGTATTGTGAATTTTATGTTTCATTCTGCTTTGACTCTTCTCCACAAGAAGACTTTAAATGGGATGACTGTACTGGGGGGTCTCTCACAGGGGCGTGGCTGATGTACATGAGGGGGTGGCTTACAAGCATGTAAACTGTACATCTGTGAATGGCATATTGTCCTGCAAAAACAATATATTCCTTCTTCTGACATTTCACAACATCAGTTTATCTGATACAACATGTTACATTGCATCTACAAGAAACCAGGACCATTGGATTTGCCAATGTTTGTTAGTGCATTAGTTATTGGAGCAACAGTTGTGACTTCATTGCATGATATTATGATAATGCTTCAGTTCTGACTTGACAATGCTGGGAATGAAGTATTACGAGTCTGTTTGCAGTAACATCTGCGGAGGTGGAAGGCGGTACTGCTGCAGAGTTGAATACATTTCGCTCTCTGAGGGTAAGGACAAATAGGGAGATTCTGATGGGACCTGTCTCTGCATCTACTTTTTTGACCTGCAGATGCTAACCACCGGCAGACCTCGGAACACTTCAAGCCCTGCTACACAACTCTCACTACTCACTCTTTCCACTGTCCCTTCAGGCCCCCCATGTCCTGCTTTACATGAAATATGTATTGGCAAGATGTCCCAGTGTGATGACCTGGAAACATGTTGCTCACACTCCCCCACTCTTACTGAGCAAGCTACGTCCCTGCTTTTCCATGGTGGTGCATCAATTTGCTAAGGGCTCCATCTACATGGGTTGGTGTGACACTTACCAGCGGTTGCGTCCACGACGTTGTTGATTTTTGGCGGCATGGAGAAGGTACAGCAGCAGCAGGATATGTGTGATTGGCTTCATGGCGGCACAGGACTTGAGGAGCTGTGTACAGGTGGGTTTCGGCCTTCTTTCCCTCCTTTTCCGCCAGCTCTGATGAGGCGGATGGACCGCCACGGTCGTCTTGTCGGAAAGGCACAGTGTAATTGGGCGGACGGTTTGTGAGGCGGTCTGCTCCCCAACTAGCTCCATTGGTCCTTTCTGACACCACGTGTGAGGGACCACGGCTGTCAGATTTCTATGTAGATGCATGCATTGTAATCCGGCAGTCGCACCGACTTCTTCCGACGATACCGCAGTGGTGGTACTGCCACCAACAGGACCGGGGAAGGCGATCCGCCCGGCATCGTAATGACCCCCCTAAAGTTTGGTGACAGCCGCACTGTCAAGCCAGACATAAAAGGGTTTTTCTAAAGAGAACCACATTTTAAGTACATGGTGGGAGACCCATTCCACTTCACAAAAGAATAAGTGTCAGTGCCAATGGGTGAAAAGGCAAGTTAATGTCTGCTGAATGAAGAATCTGTGTTTTGACTGTCTGCAGCCAGGACACAAGAGTGGGATTCATCCTGCAGCAAACCTCTCCCTTCTGGTGGGCACTTCTCAGGGACAGCAAGCGTGAACTGGGGAAAAAAACTTATGTCAATAGAGCAGAGGGTGAATGTGGCTGGACAGATGCTCTGCATCCAGTGACATAAATACTGCGGTGGAAGTAGTTGGGAAATAGGAACAACTCTTGTGCCAAGTGCTATACCTTTTGTATTATGTGGTGTAAGGAGCCTGTGCTTTGTCCATCTGTACATTTAAAGTGACATACCTTTTGGTGGTCATCTGCATCAAGAATGGACTCAAAGTTATTCTTCAAGTAGAACAGTCATGTAAGAAAGCTATTTCTATATTGTTGGGTTTTATGCATGAAAATTGTACTCAACAAAATGCTTTGAGTTCAAAATTCTTGCGAGGTAATTCATCCAATGGTTTTCACCATAAATCAATACTGTTTGGGGTTGTTTCAAAATGGAATTTATAACTAAGTGGAGTAGTACTCCTGTAGTACATTTGCATGGACTTTTACATGCTCCCAAGCATCTACAATAGGAATAAAACGGGAATCTTCATGGAATAGTCATACCCAACTAGAACAAAAAGAAAGTACTGTGCCCGCTTCCACCTTTACTAATAGGGAGTTGGACGGTTCAGTTGAATCAAAACGGCATAAAAGAGTACTCTTGTAGTACTACTTCCCATACAAATAAGTGCTTAGGTAAATCAGCAGCTTTCGCTTTTAGAATCACTTGAGAGCAGCTTATTCATATTTGCATGCAAATTATGTTATCATCATGTAACTAATAAATGTCATGTTGCACAACTTTTCTGAGTTCATGAAAAGCTACACAGTTAGTTTTTGTGTTGTATTCTGTTGCACAGATTTGAGTAAATCTCCTCCTTGGTTTTACAGAGGGGGTATCTGACGAAATCAATGAGGCTATTCCATTCATATAGTACATTTTATCCCCTGCCCTCTAGTACAGTGGTGTAAATTCAGCATTTGAAGCCCATGTGCAAGAATGTCCTATACATGCGGGTGTAAATCGATAACCAAGGGGCAAGCAATGCCACTGGTGCACATGTACAAACTGGCCGCTACAATCTTCTGTGTGCATTCACTTCCAGTTATGTTGCAGCCTCCTTTCCCTGTGTAAAATCAGATTGCTGAGGGTTCTCTGCATAGGTATTTAACTTTCAGGTTCATCCTATGCTGCACGAATTTTTTTCCTGTAGATTCTTCTGCATGTGACCATCATCAGGGTGTAGCATAAGGCATATGTTTCCGTGTTAGCAGCACCTCATAATTTACCATATGCAGGTAATGTGAGGAAACAAACTTGCCCTCAGGGGGGAGGGAGGGTGGGTATATGTGTGCGTGTGTGTGTGTTTGTGTGTGTGTGTATGATCAAACTCAAACAAATCTATACATAACTGCCTCCTGGTAGCAGCTCCCCCTGTTGAGGATGGATGTGATCATGCATCAAAAGCTTTTGGGCAACAAGTTCAAGGGTGCAGGATCATTCTTTCCCATGCATCCGTGACCACACCGGTGACCAGACCACAACAGGCTTCTGCTAGCACACTAAATCAAGTGTAGAGAGTCAGCTTGAGGTTTCTGTTGGCAAACATGCCTCGTATTACTCTGATTCCCTCACTTTAGCATGGAGGCTCAACCTCTGGCTCACCCCTCTGAGCAGACCTTCACAACGTGGATAGATAGATAGATAGATAGATAGATAGATAGATAGATAGATAGATAGATAGATAGATAGATAGATAGATAGATAGATAGATAGATATAGTGATTAATTAAAATCATTACAAAATGTATTTCATAAGCAGCCAATAAAAACATACATGGTAAGCATATTGCACATACTAAAAAAGTATAAAGAACTACATTTCTTTTGATTTAAGTAAAACAACAACAGTTCATTAAAATCATAAGTTCAGATTGCACCTTAAAATTTTAAAATGTATTACTACAAAAGTCCCTCATTATTGATTATTGTCTCTGCTTTGCTTAAATTATCACTTGTCACCCAAGGCATCATTTAACTGAGGTGGATCGTCTCATGGTTCAGTTCTTGGCCTATTTGATTTACTGCAGGAAACTTGCTGTTTGTTGGCTAGAGCCCCATTCAGGCAGCTCACTACAGCTTCATTGCAAGATCTTATATTTAAAATTCAGAAAATCAGGTGCAGCCAATAATTCCTAAGTGGTAGCAGTTTTTTGCAAATGAAAGTGACCTGTCTTAATGTTTCAGGTGCCGCCACACAAAGCTTGCACTGCTGGTTGGAGTTAATACTCAATCGCCCATATCAACATCCCCTGTGTTATGTCGCTCCAGTGATGTAACTGGAGCGACTAGGAATGCTCGACATGCCGTGTTTGAGCACGGGTCAGGAGAGCCTGCCCCTGCTGGGAATGCTAGCATTGGTACGGTCTGTGGTCACGTGTGCCAGAGGAATAAATCATCCTCGGCCAAGGGAGGTTATGTGATCCGAGGACGTAACAACACCAATCCTTGTCTCCGCATGTCTATTTAAATAGACTCAAGCTTACGCGCTGTCAGGGCAGCATCCGATGAGGCGCTTGACACACGCAGCAACATAACATTGGCGATGAGGGTGGCTCATTTCCTGATGCCCCAGATGCTGTGTGGTGGCTACGCCCTAGTATTAAGGATGGCGTGGTGCTCGTGCTGAGCGTTTGGGCAACACCCGATTGACTCAGCGTGTCTTGAGCTCTGGTCAGAAGGCCACCTGATCGGTGGCTGAACATTGTTGTATGGCTGAGCCTGATTGAGGTATGGGCAGGCCTGCTCAGCTACAAGCACAGGCAATGACACACATAAGGTTCACTAAGATTCCATTGATTGCTGGCAACCTGGCCCAGAGCGTACAGCTGCAACTATTGATGCCCTTCTGATGAAGATGGTGTACTGCAGTGCCTGAACTGAACTTCTACAGCCCCACCTCTGCTGTGAGTACTACAGAACCTGTGGCAAGTTTGGGTTGAGAGTGTGCTAAGTCAACCCCTTCTGGGTGGTGTGCTGGAAGGTGGTGAGCCAGTGGAAAGTGCCGGAGCGAGGAAATACTGTGGCACCATGGCCAACATACCGGTGGTGGAACCATTCATGGTTGAGGGTGCCCTGTCAGCACAGGCTCCCAAATGGAAGGAATGGGTGGAGAGAGTGTTACTTTTTTTTCGAAACGACGAAAGTTGACAATGCTCAAAAGCGAGAGCTGCTTTTACACTTGGGAGGCAGGGACATTTACCAAATATCTAAATCCCTCAATGAGGCAGCCCCTAAAACACACCTCACCCTCATAGCAGCCCTCACAGCACATTTTGAACCAATGGCGAACCATGACTATGAGCGGTTCGTATTTCGCCAGGCGAGGCAGCACATGGACGAATCAATAGATGTCTTTGAAGCCCGCTTAAAAGTGTTGGCCAGCACCTGTGGATTCACCAATGAAAATGAAGAGATCCCAGGGCAGATCATTCAGGGTTGTAGATCAGCCAAACTCAGGGAGCACATATTGGAGGAATTGGGGAAATCCCTAGTGGATATACTAACCCTGGGTAGAACCAAAGAACTTTCCAGTGCCCGTGCTGCACACATGGCAGCTGCCCTACAGACCCCGGTGAAGACGGAGCCTTTCAACATGGTGTCCGTGAACGCCAGTGGCAAACAAAGTCAGAGGGAGGGTGCCAAACAACACACCCGCGAATACTGTGGTGGGAGCAGTCATCGTCTGTCGGAATGTCCTGCAAGAGGAAAGAAATGCGCAGGTTGTGGCAAACTTAACCATTTGTTAGGGTCTGCCGCTAAGGGAAGAAAAAAGGGTAGCGGACTACTGTCAATGCCATCCCTGAGGCAAAAGAGAAAAGCAGTGATATGGATGATGATGAAACCTAAGAGCATACCATCCACTCGGTTTTTATCATTGGCACTGCCGCCTCAACAGCCAGTCATTTCCCCAAATCCAAGTCGAAGGTCATGCCACCACGGCGGTGGTGGACACTGGTGCGACCATCAATATCATGTCCGCTGAGATTTTGACATGCTGAGACCTGCTCCAAAGCTAAGCCCAGCTGCAATCAAAGTACATGCATATGGCCAAGATAAACCTTTGACAATGCGAGGCAAATTCAGGACCACCATAGCATTCGGATCACACAGTGCAGAGTCTTATGTATATGTAACAAAAGAAGGTCATGGAATGCTTCTGGGTTGCCGAGAAGCTGAAGATCTGTGAATCATTACATTTACATTTGGGTACATCAAGAGGCCATTGCTGACAATCAGAGCGAATTCCCAACAGTATTTGAAGGTATTGAGTGCCTTAAGGGTAAGGAGATTCACCTACACATCGATTCCTCCGTGAAGCCCATTGCTCTCCGTCATTGGCGAATTGCGTTTCACCTAAGGCCTCTTGTTGAGAAGGAATTAGACATGCTCAAGGCGGCTGGAATCATTGAGAAGGTGACCGGACCAACTCCATGGGTGTCACCCATTGTGGTTACCCAAAAGCCCAAACAGCCCGGAGAGGTGAGGATATGCGTGGAGATGTGCATGTCTAACATCGCAATAAAGAGAGAGCGGCATTTGTCACCCATGGTTGATGACCTGATTGGTGAACTCAGTGGAGCCAGCTGGTTCTCAAAACTGGATCTACGATCAGGCTACCATCAACTAATACTGGATGAGGAATCCCGGTACATCACAACTTTCTTGACGCACATGGGTTTGCGGCAATACAAGTGCCTGAGCTTAGGCATCTCCAGTGCCACTGAAGTATTTCATAATGTCTTTCAGGAACTATTGGTTGACCTCCTGGGTGTCATAAATGTCAGTTATGACATATTGATCTATGCCAGAACGGTGCTCGAACACAACAACCGTTTGAGAATGGTACTACGAAGGATTCAGGAATCAGGTTTAAGCCTTCATGGCAACAAGTGCGAATTCTTGCAGCAAAAGCTACACTTCTTCGGATATGTTTTTTCATCAGAGGGAGTGACGCCGGACTCTGACAAGGTTTGTGACATCAAAGAAGCACCAGCCCCCACTACAGTGACTGAAGTGAGAAGTTTCCTATGGATGGTCAATTATTGTGGTCATTTCATCAAAGACCTCACCACTCTCACTCAACCTCTTCGAGAACTGATCAAGGCGTCAGTCTCGTGGTCATGGCACCCTGAGCAGGAAGCTGCCTTCCAGAATACAAAGGACGCCCTGTCTTCCAACACTACATTGGCGTAGTTTGATCCCCACAAAGACACCACAATTGCGGTGGATGCTGGTCCCAAAGGACTGGGGGCGGTCCTGATGCAACGATCCATAGAAGAAGATGAATGGGTTCCGGTAGCATTTGCAAGTCGATCATTGACTAGCACCGAACAGAGATACTCTCAAATGGAGGCGATCGCCATCCATTGGGGCTGTCGTCACTTTCAGTTGTACATATATGGAAACTCATTCACTGTGACGACAGACCACAAACCGTGTAACCCTCTATTCAAGGGTACTGCTGCCAAGCCCCTCCAAGGATTGAGAAGTGAATGTTACAGCTCCACGAATACCATTGTCAGGTGGAGTACCGGCCTGGATTCCTCAATTCGGAGGACTAACTGTCACGCCATCCACAAGCTGCCACGCCTAGGAGGAGGCTAACGCGGAGGAAACAGAGGAGTATGTGTGGCAGAACGGTCCCGACCCATTCCGCTGTCCATGAAGGACCTCTGCCAGGTGACTCGCCTAGATGAATGTCTTCAAAAGGCACTTGAAGCAGTGAAGAGCAACCAATGGCACCAGCTCAAAAAGACTTGATCTTTCCTCACCCCTGAAGCACACAGGGTCATGGAGAGTCTGTTTCATATCAGTCATGAGTTGAGTGCAGACATAAGTGGGTGTCTCCTACAATGACATCCTCTCATCATACCTGCCAGCCTCGCTGATAGAGTCATTCACCTAGCTCATTCTGGACATCAGGGCATGGTTAAGTCCAAGAGTCGACTGCTGACCAAGATGTGGTTCCCTCTAATGGATGAACAGGTAGAGTAGTTAGTCTGGTCATGTTCATGGTGTCAGGTGGCTGGAGGTGCCAATCCCCCCCCCACCAGTCGCAACTGAAAAAGGACCTCACCGGCCATGGGTATGTGCCAGCCTGGATTTTGGAAGTCTACCAGATGGACGCCACACCCTGGTGATGATTGACGATTACTCCAAATATCCAGAGGTGGAAATCATCTCCTTTCTAAGTGCCAGTGAGGTATTACCCATGTTGGAGAAGATCATGGCTACACATGGGTTGCTAAACTGCGGATTGATAATGGCCTGCCTTTTCAAGGACAAGAGATGGCTTGCTGTTTGACTTTGCTACGGATTACCCACAAAAGGATTACCCACAAGTGGCCTCATGCTAATGGGGAGGCCGAACAATTCATACGAACTCTAAATAAGGTGATCCGAATTGCCTCTGCCAGTCATCAACCCTTAGAGTTTGCCATCTACTCGTTCCTGAGAGATTATCGCCAAACGCCTCATTCCACAATGGGGCAAGCTCCCATACATCTCTCAATGGGAAAGGTAGTTGATGACACAATCCTGCACCATCCCATCCTGGAGGCCTGATCCAATCAATCAGTGGTGGTCGGCATGGCTCGCGGGTGGGGGGGCAGGCACAAAGGGGGTGGGGGGATCGAAATTGGGGAGGGAGCATAACAAAAAAAATGTTTAAATAACTTACCTTTCCACCAGGTCCTGCGTCTCTGCTCCTGCTCTCCTGTCTCTGACTCCAGGAAGCAGGCAGCCAGGCTCCCTCCCCTAAGCCAATCACAACGCTGCAATGCAGTATTGTGATTGGTCTGAGCGCCGTGACATGGCACTCAACCAGGTGCTGGAGGGGTGGGCATGTTCTCCATGCAGGCTGTAATTAACCCTGGGGGGAGTTCGCGGAGTTGTGCTACGCGAAACTCCGCGAAGTGGAAAAAAACTCTGCCCGCTACGCGGAGCTCGACAAGCGGCGGAGTGCGATAGAAAAATGCAGTTCGCTGTGATTTTCAGTGCCGGATGCTTGTCCGCACTGTGCAATCATCGCGAACGGCACCATGCACAGCGCAAGCGGGCGCTGCTTTCCTTTCTGCCGCTCGAGTAGATTTTTACTCGAGCGGCAGCTTTCTCAACGCAAACGGGCAGTTTCCCAACACGAGCGGTCGCGAGCGTACGCGACCACTGGCAATGAGAAACCTGACCCCCCCCGCGTTGAGAAATCTCACCGGGAGGTTTATTTTCCATGCTCACGCTCGCCAACTTGATGTTGACGATCGCAAACGAGGAAAAATCTTGCCGGGAGGTGGATTTTCCTCGCTCGCGCTCACCAACTTGACGTTGATGAACGCGAGCGAGGAAAAAAACTCCGCTACGCTGGCATAGTTTTTCGGATCTCCGCGTAACGCGGAGTTCCAAAAACTCCACAATCTCCGCGAGCGGAGCGGAGTTCACAGCCCAGGCCTAGCTGTAATGCAGCCTGCATGGAAAGGGGAAAGTGCGCATTACTGGTTTGAGTGACCCGAGAGCAGAGCAGCACCACCCACCCGCCCGCAATGCAGCACAAAAATAAAATGATAATAACTGAAGGTTGTTATCATTTTGTGTTTTTTTTCACGCACTGCTTAAAAGCAGTGGGGCGATGCTTCTCCACCATAGCGAAGGATCCGCCACTGCAATCAATGATTCTGCAGTGTATCATAAGAGGAGGAGGTCCAATGATCAAGCGAGTCATCGACAATGGGCCAAGGTGTCTGACCTACAGCTGGGAGAATCTGTGCTTATCCGAGACCGCTGCCCTGGCAGTAAATTCCGATTACCTTCTGAGAGAAGTCCTTGAACTATTGTTGCTATTCATGGCACGAAGATTACGGCTAGGTGTGTACAGGGGGTCGTCACTCGGAATGTCTCTGCGTTCAAGAGATTTCATCAGCCACGTAATGGTGTGCCAGGAGGTTTTCACGTGGCCTCTGTCAGGGATGATGCTGAAGAAAACAGGGAAGGAGACTGCTCTGAATGGGAGTCAGCGGATGGTGCCCCGTCTGTCAATGAGACCTCTGGTGAGCCTGAGATGACGCCGGTGAGCTGCCCTGCGAGTGCTCCTGAGTGTCCATGCAGCTGTGCCAACTACACCCGGTATGGTCTGCGAGGCAATCCTAGGCCCTCTACCCGACTAAGAGATCGTCTCGTGTGCAGTCGCGGCCGGTATGGCTTGTGGGTGGGGGGTCATGCGGGTAGGTCACGCGGGGGTTTTAATTTAATAATAATAAAAAATATTTAAACTTACCTTTCCGCCGGCCGGGTCCCGCGTCTTCTCTGCTCCTGCTCTCCTGCCTCTGCCAGGGGCTTATGGGGAGGCCATGTTCTCAGAGAAGGGCAGAGTGCGCATGACTGGTTTGGGCGGCCCCAGAGGGCCGACCAAACAGTCTTTGCGCACTCGGGAGTGGGCAGGCACACCACTCCTCGCCTGCCCTGCTCGCAGAGCAGCCCCGTACCCGCAACCAAACATAAAATGGTAATAACTGAAAGTTATTACCATTTTATGTTTCTGCTTCTCGCACTATGAGGAAGCAGTGAGGTGACGCTCCTCTGCCCTAGTGGAGGAGCCGCCCCTGCTCGTGTGAGTCAACTAGTTGGTGTCTGGTGTCCGAGAACACGATGTCCATCCCAGGTATGTCATGTCATATTGGTGTGGCTAGGCTGCCCCTGGACTGATAGCAGGACTATGATGTTTGTTTGTGATATCTGTGAGACAATTAAACTGCTATATTGTTGGTTATGTAAGTTTGATTTTTTTTCTTTTTCGGGGGGAATGTTATGTTGTTCCAGTGATGTAACTGGAGCGACTAGGAATGCTCGACATGCCGTGTTTGAGCAGCGGTCGGGAGAGCCCCCCCCCCTGCTGGGAATGCTAGCATTGGTACAGTTTGTGGTCAAGTGTGCCAGAGGAATAAATCATCCCCGGCCGAGGGCAGAGGTTATGTGATCTGAGGCCGGGGACGTAACAGCAATCCTTGCCTCTGCGTGTTTATTTAAATAGGCCCAAGCTTACCGCTCGGTCACGGCAGCATCTGATGAGGTGCTTCATACACGCAGCAACATAACACCCTGAAAGGGATGGCTCCAAGCCGCAGTCTGATTAGTTGCCTTTTTGATTACCATGGTAGTGCTTGTTTTAAATGGGAAGGCCAATTCGTGGGATCAAAATGTTGTTGAGTTGTTTTAAATCCATTGAAGTTGAAATGTTTACCTTGCTTTTGCGAACACATTTGCCAGTTGTTCATTCAGGAGATTTGCCTCCCATAATGTATTTGCTTCAAGGTTCTGGAGCAACAGTTTGCGGTATTTATTCAAACTAGATGCCTCATTTTGCATTACCTGCCACAGAAGGAATTTCAAAGAATCCGACCTCTCCTCCTTTAACTTTGCACAGTAAGATATAAATCAGGCATTGTGTGGTACTCTCAGGCACAGCAAAAAGAAGCAGGATACTTCAGGTAAGTCGTAGTGGTTTATTCGTGGGTAAAATGAGCCACCGCTCCTCTCCCAACCGGTAAGAGGCACCAACTGACACAAATAGAATCCCCTACCTAGAACACTCCACACATAAGTCATGAAAGCACATGTGAGGGTTCTAGATAGAATCATAACAAGCACATGCAAATACAACATTACCTCTTTTTTTTTAAAGAAAACAAAAGGTGAAAAAACAAAGAAAAAAACTAATAAAACAATACAAAACAAAATGAGTTAGAAAGACTACAGTAAATAACGAGGGTACTATCGAAGCTCCCAAGGAACTCGTCTAACACGACTGGACCTCCTTGATACATGATTGGGCACAGCAGGATCACATTTAGAGGAGGAAGAAACATCTTCATTACTCCTCGTACAGTTTAAGGAGTCACAATGTCTAACAGAGACTGGATGAATTTTCACAACCTTTGCCGCATTCCACCAATGTCCACCTTTGACTATGACAGCACCTCCACACACTTTCTCAACACACACAGGATCTCCAAAAGACACACCTCCCTTTTTGACAAAATTGGTGTTTTTGATACGAACCATGTCACCAGGCTGCAAGTCAACAGGTTTCGCTGATTTTTTTAAATTGTACCTGTCGGACATCTTCTTTTGCGCAACCCCAACCCTAGATTCCAGAGCTGCATCATCGACCCAGCAAGATTCATTCTTCCAAACAGTCCTTAATAGCCAAGCTGGAAATAAGGCAGAAGTAGGTACTCTACCTCTGAGAGACACAAACGGTGCCACCTTGGTGAGGGAGTGCGGCGTTGTGCGGTAAAACCACAACATGGATCTCACTGCACTTTCCACGTCAAACCCATTCTGTTTCGCCCATTTAATGCATTCCACAATGACCCTATTCATCCTTTCAACTAAACCGTTGGTTTGAGGATGTCCTACGGAGCTTCCCAAATGCTTCACACCAGATTCCCTCAAAAATTCATTCATTTCCACATTCACAAACTGGACACCATTGTCAGAGACAAGTGCTTCTGGGAAACCGTTCCTCATAAAAATTTCCTTGAGAAAGATAATCGCACTTCTTGCTGTGGGAGAGGCACAAAATCGCACTTCAGGCCACTTGCTACGGTAGTCCATCAAGACGAACGCAAAACGTAGATTTGATGGAAGAAAGTTGAAAGGACCAACCAGATCTATCTCCACCTTAAGCCATGGCTTTTCTGGGAAAGAAATGGGCTGTAAAGGAGGAGTGACCACTATAAAACCTTTCTCTGCACCACTACAAACAACACATTTTTTCACTTTTAAATCAATATCCTTGTCCATAGAAGGCCACCAATAGTGCAACCTGACACGTCTTTTGGTCATGGTGGCTCCTAAATGTCCATCATGAGCACAATCAACCAACTTGGCACGTATATCAAAAGGCGGAATACACCTACCATCCCTCATGATGACTCCATCTTCAATAGACAACTCGTCTGCCACTTTCCTAGTGGTTTATTCGTGGGTAAAATGAGCCACCGCTCCTCTCCCAACCGGTAAGAGGCACCAACTGACACAAATAGAATCCCCTACCTAGAACACTCCACACATAAGTCATGAAAGCACATGTGAGGGTTCTAGATAGAATCATAACAAGCACATGCAAATACAACACATTGAGTATCAGCTCTCGCCGTGTTAAGTTGAATTCTAGTACCGTAGACTCTGAGAGGTTAAAGAAGCAGCGGTAAAAGCTGCAATGCGCTCTCTCTAACCAGGTGCTAAAAACTGGCTTCTGAATGCAATAATTCCATATGTCAGGATCACCCTATTGCTTTACAAAGTGTTGTTGTATCCGGGCCTATCAGGGTATTTAGCAAACTTTCAAATGTAGTGTTGTATGCCTGGGCCCAGCTCTTCAAAGCTTTCAGGTTGGCGTCTTTGCAGCGTCTTTCGTCAATCCAGATGCCTAGATATTTTTAGGCGGTTACCCTTTACAGTTTTTCTTTTTCCAGAAGCCACGCTCCCTTTTTATTTATTTTGTGGCCAAAGATTATATAACCTTTGATTTGGTGCTCTTAAAATTGATATTATTGATGTTGCAGAAAGAAGCAAGTGTGTCCAATGATCTTTGTAGACCTATGGGAGTCTGATCTTGTATTCTAATATTGTCGGCATATTGCAGCACTTGGATCTTGGTGCCTGTGGAAAGGCTCACGCTTTTGCGCTGTCTTGATTTATATCACCTAGATATTGTCGTGTGGTTTGTGGCCTCATTGTGTCAGGTCTCGTACTGAGTCCTGTCCTGTTTTACGCAATCAGCGCGGAAAAGGCGCAAAGACTACAAGTCCCATGAACACTGGCGGCAGCGCGGCCGGCACGCAGAACAGCGGAAGGTATATGAGCATACTTCCGCCCCTGCGGCATTGCCGAGTATTCTGTAAGCTGGGTCGCAAAGAGTTTGTCAGGCATTTTTTGCATTCCTTCGTTCCTGTTGTTTCAGGAGAGCCGGTGTGGAGTTCAGCGGCAGTCGCCATAGAACAGGAACGTAGTCTGGTGCATTGTGTGGATCTTCAAGGCCAGAGCCCCGGAGAGGGAACTCCGGTCTCGGAACGTGATAAGAAGTCTTGAGTGCGGGTCTGGTAAGGGTGCGGCTGCACCACTGCTGATACCGGTATATACCATATTGGAAAAAAAAGTCTATTACGGGAAAAGAGGGGTTTAAAAACCGGAGCAACTATCCCTTATGTTCTTCGCTTCTGAAGTAAGCGTGTTAATTGAGAGTACGGTAAACAAACCCCAGGCACTAGGTGTTCCTCCTCGTTGGTGAGACACACGTTTGTGGTCTCTTGCGAGTAGAAGGGATACCGGTGTAAAGGTGCTTTGTAGACATATATCGTTGTCGTTGAAACAGAGTGTAAAAGATATTACAACATTACCACCAGGTGTGGTTGGAGTATTGTTTTACTTGTGTGTTGGGGAGCCCCAGGCTTCCTGTGCGTTAAACAGAGGAGTCCTTCAGAGGCGACCAACAAACTAGTGCAAGCTAGAAGGTGTGTTACCTAGCACCACGCTACCTGGATGAGTGTGTGGGTAGTCATCACCGAATCAGACAAACTTTTGTGAAATAATTAACTTAAGTCTCTCTACTCGTGATTTCTGTTTGTGTACCCATTTTAAGCAGGGGATTGTGGATGAGCCAAGTCGGTCTCATACAACCTCTGTGAAGCCAAACCAGAGGAGAATCTGGGTATGTGTCCTTTCCTTTTGGATAAACTATGAGGGAGAGGGTTACGCATAGAGAGGATGGTACGCACACTTCAGGGCTCTAAACTAGGTGTTATTTTCTTCTCTGTAGTGTTTCATATATATATCCCTTGTTGTGACGGGGTCTTGCTCTTGCCTGCCTCCTATTCTGGGGAGGAACACATTGAGCGGGATCAATTGGAACCACATACGTCTTTTTCTTTACAGGTAGTTACTTCATTGCATCCAGGTCATTAAACGGGTGGGGGAATAGAGAAGGGAGCTAGTCTTTAGACGTTGACCTTATACCTTGTTTTTGTGTCATTTCAGGTCTCCTTCCCTGCTGTTCCCTCCCTTTCCTTCCCTCGCTTGATCGCTTCACTGTTCTGCGCTATAACAGCACTCAGACTTGAAGCTATCGGGAGGTGGACCATACTGAGCATCGTTCTGATCCTGAGGAGTTGAGGAGTCTGACAGAATACTCGGCCCACGGATTTAACTCCTCCTGATCGTATTCTCTGCTCAGACATGGCTACCCTTGAGGATGTGTTGGCCACACTTCAGGTGTTACAAGAAGATCTGGCGGCCTCTAGATTAGAAACTGCAAACTTACAGGCTAAGGTAGATTGTTTACAAAGAAACCCTTTCGATATAGGGGGGGCTTCACTGTATCAACCTCACCCTATCACGGTAGAAGTACCCACGCCTATACCTTTAGCACCCCCTGAACGATATTATGGCGATGCGAATAAAATTCAAGTGTTTCTTACACAAGTCATGTTACACTTCAATTGCAAGGCCAAGGCGTTTACCACGAATCAAGCACGTGTGGCGTTCCTCATTTCATATCTGGCGGGGGATGCAGCTCTGTGGGCAGTCCCATTAGTGCAGAGGGATGATCCACTCCTTTACGATTGGAACTCATTCAGGGAAGAATTTGAGAATATCTTCGACCGTAGATCCCACACCCTTTCCGCAGATCGGGAATTACTTGAACTTCGGCAAGGGAATAAAGAACTGGTGGTGTATCTCACCACATTCAGAAGGTTAGTGGCGGAAACCAAATGGCCTGAGGAAAAGCAATTCGCAATCTACTATCAGGGACTGAGAGATGATCTAAAGGATATTATTGCCCAAATAGATCCACAACCGACGTCTTGTTCAGAGCTCATTAACCTGACGTTGAGATTGGAGCACCGAATGAGCGACAGAAAATATGACTCTCGGAGGAAAGAACGGATACCCCCAAGGTTTGAGCGTTCACGTACAGTGGACACCCCACGAAGCAATCCGGAACCGATGGAGATTGGTATGGTGCGGCGTCTCTGACCCCCGAAGAGAGAGAGCTACGTAGAAAAACGGGCTATGCCTCTATTGCGGGAAAAGGGGGCATTTCGTTAGAGACTGCTTACAAAAACCCCAAACCACCAGGGGAGGCTTTAGAAACGGGGTGAATACCCCCATAAAAAGAATACGGAAAACTAGGAGGCTCGAGAGTGATTAGAGGGGAACTCCCGAGCACTACCTTTCTACCCTCTTTAAGTGCTGCGGATATGAAACGCTTCTTTTACATTACTATTACGATCAAGATCGGAGAAGAGTGGAAAGAGTCCCAAGCTTTGGTGGATTCTGGAGCAACGGGTGCTTTCATAGATAAAACTGTAGCCCAGACGATGGGTATAGAATTATTGAAGAAACCCATTCCTGAAACCGTGATAGCTGTGGATGGACGAGCTTTAGATGCTGGACCTATTTGTTATATATCCAACCAGTTGGAAGTCAGGCATAACCATAAACATAGGGAGTACATGGAATTCAACGTCATCCATTCACCTCAACACGGGATCATATTGGGTCTTCCGTGGCTACAAAAACACAACCCACAGATCAATTGGAGTAACAAAACATTACAGTTCGACTCCGAGTATTGTAGAGACCATTGTTTTGGCCAGCCAGAGTTACCCTCACAAGCCCTATCTACACGACATTGGATCGCCACCGCTGCCGAGAAAGACGTCGTGTTACCGGACCAATATTCCAGATATCAAGATGTTTTTAACGAAGTACAAGCTGAGACTTTACCACCTCATCGGCGATACGATTGTCAAATCGACCTTATCCCGGGAGCCGTAGTGCCTTGTGGTAGAATCTACGCTCTTACCGAAAAAGAGAATGAGCATCTACGGCAATACCTGGATAAGTACCAGGAGCTGGGGTTTATACGTCCCTCTAAATCACCCGCTGCATCTCCTTTGTTTTTTATTCCGAAGGCCAACGGGGAGCTTCGTCCTTGTATCGATTTCAGAGCATTAAACGACATTACGGTTAAGAATCGATATCCCCTTCCGTTAATTCCAGTGCTGTTGGAACAAGTTAAGAAGGCAGTAATATTCACTAAGCTTGATCTTAAGGGGGCATACCATCTGGTCCGGATGAGAATCGGAGACGAATGGAAAACCGCCTTTAAGACTAGATATGGGCTATATGAATACCTGGTGATGCCTTTTGGTCTCTGCAAAGCCCCGGCGGCATTTCAATTTTTTCTTAATGAAGTGTTACGCGAGTTCATGGATAAATATGTGGTTGTCTATATCGACGATATTCTAGTCTATTCGTCTTCTGAAGAACAACATATACACCATGTTAGCACTGTCTTACAAGCATTGAGAAACAATAAGTTGTACTGCAAGCTTAGTAAGTGCGAGTTCCACGTAGACATCGTCGAGTTCTTGGGAGTCATGCTCACGCCTAGAGGGCAGGTGATGGCAGAAAGGAAGGTCCAAGCTGTGAAGGAATGGCCAGAGCCTCAGAATGTACGCGACGTTCAATGTTTTTGGGGTTCGCGAACTTCTATCGAAGATTCATCAACCAATTCTCAAAAACAGTGAGCCCCATTACTAAGTTGTTACGTAAAAAGAATAAATTCTGTTGGTCGGACGAAGCTCAACTCGCCTTTGAAGAGTTGAAAAATGCCTTTGTAACAGCTCCAGTGTTGGTACATCCCAATCCTGATAAGCCCTATATAGTTGAGGCAGATGCCTCCGAAGTGGCCATCGGTGCGGTTTTGTCGCAAAGAAACGAAACCACAGGACAATTGCATCCTATAGCTTTTATGTCTCGGAAGTTGAACGAAGCGGAAAGGAATTATACCATCGCCGAGAAGGAGTTGTTGGCGATTAAAGCGGCCTTTTCTGAGTGGCGTCATTTCCTGTTAGGAGCCAAAGAGAAGGTAACGGTATACACCGATCATCGGAATTTACAATTCATGCGCTCCGCCAGGCATCTTACACCGAGACAACTACGTTGGATGCTGTTCTTTGAAGAATTCAATTTTATTGTAACCTTTAGACCAGGCAAGGAGAACAAGAAGGCGGATGCACTTACCAGACAGGAATCCATCAGAGAGGAAGAAGAACAACTGGAACATGCTATCATTCCGCCTCAAAAAGTCGTTTGTGCCATACAAACAAGTAATTTCCTACATGAAGTAACGAAAGGGAGTCGGACATGCAAATGGAGGACTTGGTTGAAGTATCACAGAGAATGGAAAGAGAAACAAGGCATTTTCGTCAAAGGACACATGATGTTAATACCCACGAAAGCCCTACAGAAGCAGGTGTACTGTTGGTGTCACGAAATACCCTGCGCTGGACACAATGGTCTACACAAAACCTTGGAACGAGTGGAAAGACAGTTTTGGTGGCCAAGCGTTAGGAAGGATATCACTCAATGGATCAAAGCATGTGAAACCTGCATACAGATGAAAACAAACCATTCTAAACCACAAGGGTTACTTCAACCTTTACCCACACCCACAGTTCCATGGGAGATTATCTCCGTAGATTTCGTTGTAGGGCTTCCCAAAGATCAGGGTTGTAACACGGTCCTGGTGGTGGTAGATTCCCTTACTAAGTTGGGGCATTTTATAGCTTGTCACCAAATACCCACAGCCGGTCAACTAGCAAAATTGTTATTACTTCATGTGGTCAGGCTACATGGTCTTCCGCGAAAGATTGTGTCCGATAGGGAGTACGCAATTCACTGCACAGTTTTGGAAGGTATGGTGTTCTGCGCTAAAAATCCAAGTGGCTCTTTCTACGAGCTTCCATCCTCAATCGGATGGGCAGACCGAAAGGGTCAACCAAACCCTCAAACAATACTTGCGCTGTTATATTGAATCCAACACGAATACATGGGTGGATCACTTATGGTTAGCAGAAGTGGCTTATAACAGCGCCAAACACAGCTCCACAAAAACCGCTCCCTTCTACAACACATATGGATTTCATCCCAGATTTCTTCCCTTTTTGCATCCTTGTAAGGAGGTTAACGTACCAGAGGTATGTACTAGAGTTACCCACATCCAGGAGACACTAAAGGAAACACAAAAACAGTTACAAATAGCAAAAGAAAGATACAAACAAGGAGCAGATAAACATCGTAGAGCTAGCCCCGTGTACAAGATAGGGGATGTGGTGTGGTTGTCCACCAAGAATATTCAGTTCAAAAGACATTCATTATTCAATCCCAAATACATTGGACCCTATAAAATCATAAAATTTATCAACCCCGTGGCTGTGAAATTAGCCCTACCATCTTCCATGCGCATACATCCTGTATTTCATGTATCCTTACTTAAGCCTTCTGTTACGCCTATTAAGAAAAGACCCAATCCTATATGGGTTAACAGTGAGAGAGAATATGAAATCTCTAAAATCCTAGACACCAAGACAAGAGGCAGAAAAAGGTGGTATTTGGTTGCCTGGAAGGGATACGGGCCAGAAGAAAACTCCTGGGAACCGGCAAGTGGTATACATGCACCACGGCTGCTTGCCGCGTTCCACAGAACACATCCACAGTAGAAAACATGACAGGACTCCACGTAAAGGGGTTGTACTGTCAGGTCTCGTACTGAGTCCTGTCCTGTTTTACGCAATCAGCGCGGAAAAGGCGCAAAGACTGCAAGTCCCATGAACACTGGCGGCAGCGCGGCCGGCACGCAGAACAGCGGAAGGTATATGAGCATACTTCCGCCCCTGCGGCGTTGCCGAGTATTCTGTAAGCTGGGTCGCAAAGAGTTTGTCAGGCATTTTTTGCATTCCTTCGTTCCTGTTGTTTCAGGAGAGCCGGTGTGGAGTTCAGCGGCAGTCGCCATAGAACAGGAACGTAGTCTGGTGCATTGTGTGGATCTTCAAGGCCAGAGCCCCGGAGAGGGAACTCCGGTCTCGGAACGTGATAAGAAGTCTTGAGTGCGGGTCTGGTAAGGTGCGGCTGCACCACTGCTGATACCGGTATATACCATATTGGAAAAAAAGTCTATTACGGGAAAAGAGGGGTTTAAAAGCCGGAGCAACTATCCCTTATGTTCTTCGCTTCTGAAGTAAGCGTGTTAATTGAGAGTACGGTAAACAAACCCCAGGCACTAGGTGTTCCTCCTCGTTGGTGAGACACACGTTTGTGGTCTCTTGCGAGTAGAAGGGATACCGGTGTAAAGGTGCTTTGTAGACATATATCGTTGTCGTTGAAACAGAGTGTAAAAGATATTACAACATTACCACCAGGTGTGGTTGGAGTATTGTTTTACTTGTGTGTTGGGGAGCCCCAGGCTTCCTGTGCGTTAAACAGAGGAGTCCTTCAGAGGCGACCAACAAACTAGTGCAAGCTAGAAGGTGTGTTACCTAGCACCACGCTACCTGGATGAGTGTGTGGGTAGTCATCACCGAATCAGACAAACTTTTGTGAAATAATTAACTTAAGTCTCTCTACTCGTGATTTCTGTTTGTGTACCCATTTTAAGCAGGGGATTGTAGATGAGCCAAGTCGGTCTCATACAACCTCTGTGAAGCCAAACCAGAGGAGAATCTGGGTATGTGTCCTTTCCTTTTGGATAAACTATGAGGGAGAGGGTTACGCATAGAGAGGATGGTACGCACACTTCAGGGCTCTAAACTAGGTGTTATTTTCTTCTCTGTAGTGTTTCATATATATATCCCTTGTTGTGACGGGGTCTTGCTCTTGCCTGCCTCCTATTCTGGGGAGGAACACATTGAGCGGGATCAATTGGAACCACATACGTCTTTTTCTTTACAGGTAGTTACTTCATTGCATCCAGGTCATTAAACGGGTGGGGGAATAGAGAAGGGAGCTAGTCTTTAGACGTTGACCCTATACCTTGTTTTTGTGTCATTTCAGGTCTCCTTCCCTGCTGTTCCCTCCCTTTCCTTCCCTCGCTTGATCGCTTCACTGTTCTGCGCTATAACAGCACTCAGACTTGAAGCTATCGGGAGGTGGACCATACTGAGCATCGTTCCGATCCTGAGGAGTTGAGGAGTCTGACACATTGTCTACATTGCTAAGTTGGCTTAGGCCTGGCTGCCATGATGCCTTTTTGCACACGTTGCTTTGTGACTTTGTTTTTCCAGCCTCTGCTTGTGCACGGCTATATTAGAACTGTCTGCCTTTTTGCCTTTCACCTATTCTCCTGTTCCCTGTGGGTTTCGTCTGCACAACATGTACAAGGTCGAAAAACAACGTCCCTTGTTCTTGCTGATCTGGCCAGTCCCTCGCACTTAGACATAACACTAAGAACAGCTGCACTGGAGAACTTCGTGTGCTTTTAATATTGTGATCTCGCTGTTTGTGGCACTCGGAGGAACACCTTTCCAGGGAGAAGAGCTGTGCTTGTCTGATGATGTAAACCTTGCATCTAGATATTGAGGTATGAGGGTCCGCCTGACAAAGCCCAGAGGTCTTCTATTTTTATAATAAACTAGTTAATAGCACGGGGAGGGTGGTAAGGCCATTTAGCCCTATATCCACTGCTTTACAAAATGCTTTCCCCGTTTGTATTCTATGGCAAACAATATAAGTCAGCATAACTTACAGAATTTAAATACAGATCTTCAGCGTTAAAAACATCATAATATTTCAAATGTGACCACACATTTGTGAACATTTCGGCTTTCCTAGTCGCTGATGGCATCGTATGGGATGCAGTAAATTTCCAAATTCATGGACCAACCGAGATTATGATTGTACCAAATGTCCTCCGTGTTTCAATGGGTGATGTCGTTAAAAGTAATATTCATTCTGACGATTGGGATGTGCATGCCGTTGAATCGTTATTTACTGATTTGAAATATTATGCTGCTTTTAATGCTGAAGATCTGTATTTAAATTCTGCAAGTTATGCTGACTTATATTGTTACCAGCATTGGGGCAACCACTTTCTCCATAAACCAAGTACTCTTCGGGGTCCTTTTAATTACACCCAATGGGAACATTGTCCGACCCCTTTGCCAGGTAGCTCCCAAACTCTTAGAAGTAAATTCACTTACTTTACAGACTTTGATAGATCAAACCCTGGGTCCTATTATTTTAAATTGAACACTTCGTCCGCACAGAAGATCATGTTGACCCACACCAAATTGCTTTATTCGGGTTCCTTTTTGAACGTATTAGCCGTGGGTGGTTATGAGCACTGGCAGGACACCATTGACTTAAAATCTATTTGGGGCACCAAATCATGGCAGGTACGCGGCAGGGAAGCCTTACACCGTGCT
Source organism: Calotriton arnoldi (assembly GCA_963921515.1). Taxonomy (NCBI): domain Eukaryota; kingdom Metazoa; phylum Chordata; class Amphibia; order Caudata; family Salamandridae; genus Calotriton; species Calotriton arnoldi. Next base: position 2,208,922 of record CAWUFW010000932.1, read on the forward strand.
TGCCTAATCCTGGCCCAAAATTTATTTTTAAATCATACAATCTGTCAAACAACGTGTTGGGGTTTGGCTACCTCCAAACAATTAAATGCACCATCCATTCCCGTATTGTCTTCCACTCCCAACGAGAGCTTGCATTTCAATATTTCCCTTGCCAATTTGCAAGCTTTGTTTCAAAACAATTCGTTTAATGTCTCTACGTTTGTTCAGTCACCCTGGTTGGCTTGGCCCATAGCATCAAATGCCTGCCAACAGCTCCTGGTTACAAACAGGATAGGCCAGATCTGGGGTTTTCTGACTCTCGTACTGTTACAACATATTCTGTTGGTAAATTGTGTAAACAGTGGTTGCAGCACTCTTCCTTCGATTCTGTGAAACAACATTTATCCCTCCTATCAGGCAACATTGATCTGTCCGATTTTGTTCTGGGGCCTCGTGGCCCTCGACCTAAGAGATTCATTTATGAAGCTTACAATGAACTCTGGAAGCTTTCGCAAATTGAAGCTGCTTCCTGTCTTCGGGAAATCGATCAAGCAAATTTGGAAAAAGTGCTTGCTGTTGTTGACAATAGTATTAATACCCTGTCTTCCCGCATTTACACATTAGAGAATATTGTTTCCTCTGTTGTTGATATTGTACAAGATGGTGTATCTGTGTTATATCATGGTCAAAATAAATTGCGTTCAGTAATGCAGTTTGCGTGGACATTGCAGACACTAAAAATGGGTAAAGTTCCTTGGCATTTTTTGAACAACTCTGCCTTATTCTTGCTGTTTAATTTAACTGAAAAACAGCAATTCATGTCCATGAAAGATGCAACATACACTCTCTTACATATTGAAAAGATAGAGCCATTACCATTCTCTGTGGCGGAGTTGGACTCTGCAGTGTGGCTAGTTCACGGGGTTATCGCTTTACCTTTTTCTTTATTTGAGTTCAGTTCCTGCATGAAACATTATCCTGTTGGCCGTTTTCAGCCTTTAGGCAGTGCCTTCTTGCATGAACTTTGGTCCCTGCCTTTCATGTATAGATGCCTTAGGGATGGAAAAGAAGTTTTTCTCACAGGAGAGTCATGCGATTCTACTGTGGGTCATTCCCTGATTTGTAAAAACATTAAATTGCACGGGGCTTGTAATGTTTCGGCTCTGAATCTAGCTTGTGTTTTAAAGGGCATTCCTGCTCCTGCTATATCACCTACTTTCACTGTGCTTGCAAATGGTAGCTAACTCCTTCTGAATAATCAGGACTACTGTGGAATGCTGGCCGGCATCCCCTATATTGTAACAGTTTCCCACGGGTTGTGTGCTGCAAAAATGTGCTTTTTCCTCCCCCGCACGACATAATAGATAGTTCCATTTGGCCTTCCATTCCGACTTTGAAGGCAGATTTCCATAAATTGAGCAGAATAAAGGCGCTATTATTGAACTAGGCGGTTATGCTCACATCCGCTCAGGAGACATTCATCCTCCAGGTGGCTAGTACCCACAGTGAGATACAGGCCCTTTTGAGCACAAACCTCCCACAACATTTCGGTGAGCTGATTCACCGTGTTTTCAATGCATCTCGCACCGAAGGTCTTGTGCTCTTTTTTAAAGTTGTGGGCTCTGGCCTTGTTACCTCCTTTCAAACTATATTTGGTGTAATACCGGCTTTTATTCATTCTATTTTTTCCAGCGTCTTTGGCGGCTTTCCGTTGCTCCTCGCCTTAGCGGCTGGTATATTGCTTTTGGTCTGTTTGCTACGCAATGGCTGCACTTCCTGGGGGCCTCCTCGACCACGGTTGACTCCGGATGCTCCGTGAACGCATGCTCATCGGCTTCGGCATCCTGCCATTGGCGACACTCAGTGTGTCCTATAGACTTTCTTTTCGCTTTGCATATTTCACTTGCGTGCAACCTGTGATGTCTTGCATCCGATGTCCTTTCTCTTGGTCCTTGGATTATTGCCTCTCCAATACGTCTCTGTCTGACCCGGATTTTGGCCAGTTGGTGGGTCCTTTAGAGGCCCATGAAAGGGACTGTTCCGGCGATGGCTTGATGGCGTGTGCGGCTGCACTTGGAATTTTGGTGCAGTGGGCGGCTGCTCAGTCTCTCTTACAACAAAGTTATGTTGAGTATCACGCAAGTTGTCCCACAATGCTGATCACTGCTCCCTCTTGCGAGGAACATGAATGCAGTTTTGATTTGTTGAACTGGATGGCGTCTCTTTTTTCAGACGATTCCAACGATCTCCTCCTAGAAGGTGTGGCGTTTTTTGCACTAACACTCTATTGGATTAGGGGGCCTCCACTTTCAACATCCTGAATCTCTGGATTTTTTTTACCCCTATCTGGACTTTTTTTATCATGCTTTTTTGTTCCATTCACTGCCCTTCATTGGTCACTTTTCCAGGACAGACGTTTCCATTCTGCTCCATCTATTTGAACTCTGTCTTCGTCCTATGTCTTCGCCTATGGCCTGACCAGGGGAGGGTGTTGTGTGGTTTGTGGCCTCATTGTCTACATTGCTAAGTTGGTTTAGGCCTGGCTGCCATGATGCCTTTTTGCACACGTTGCTTTGTGACTTTGTTTTTCCAGCCTCTGCTTGTGCCCGGCTATATTAGAACTGTCTGCCTTTTTGCCTTTCACCTTTTCTCCTGTTCCCTGTGGGTTTCATCTGCACAACATGTACAAGGTCGAAAAACAACGTCCCTTGTTCTTGCTGATCTGGCCAGTCCCTCGCACTTAGACATAACACTAAGTACAGCTGCACTGGAGAAATTCGTGTGCTTTTAATATTGTGATCTCGCTGTTTGTGGCACTCGGAGGAAAACCTTTCCAGGGAGAAGAGCTGTGCTTGTCTGATGATGTAAACCTTGCATCTAGATATTGAGGTATGAGGGTCCGCCTGACAAAGCCCAGAGGTCTTCTATTTTTATAATAAACTAGTTAATAGCACGGGGAGGGTGGTAAGGCCATTTAGCCCTATATCCACTGCTTTACAAAATGCTTTCCCCGTTTGTATGCTATGGAATTGTAACTATGCTTCTTATTTTATCATTATGCATTATGCTGATAGTACTGGCACGTGTACTGTATCTTAGAGCACGATAGTTGAAATAAACATTTTAAACTATACTGTGTCTCTTATTACGCACGTTGTGGAAAGTATGAGTGAGTTATGAAAGAGTGTTCTTGCTCCTGCGAGTCCTGAGAGAGACCGTGTTCTGGGTTGTCTAATCATTGGTAGCTTCGCTGCGAATGAGACGCTAAAGCTAGTCAGATTGGGATTGTGGGTACTAAGGTGCATGGTTGGTTCACCACTATACTCCGAGGTCCTATTATCCTGTGCATAGCTCTGTATATGTGCAGAATCCCTACAACAATATAAATGATAAAAGAAGGAGGGGGACTAAAATGCAGCCCTGTTTTAAACCTCTGTTGGTGTGTATTTTTTCAGCATATGGAGAATGGCCTTTACTCGACATTGTACCCACACTGGCATCAGTGTGGGTTTAATGTGCTGAGATATTTGATACCAAACTTCTCAGTTTTCAATGTAGCCATTATGGTGCTGTGGAGTTCGTAATGACAAACTCCCAGCACCATATACTCTTAATGGCAGCACTGCACTTACAATGTCTATGAATGGACTTAGACACTGTAGGGGTACAAGGCTCATGCACCTGTACCCTCACCACTGGTATAGTGCACCCAGCTAGAGGGGTGACTGATCTATGCCAGGGCAGTGGGTTGTAGGCATGGCACACAGGGATGTATGCCATGTCGACTCTTCACTTTGTTCTGCACCAAGACACGCAGCCTGCAAAGGCAGTGTGTGTGTGTGTGTAAAGGTACAGCGCCTCTAAGGGTGGCACAATAAGTGCTGCAGCCCTTAGAGGTCTTCCCTGGTCACAGGGCCCTGGGTACCTGTGGTACCATTTACCAGGGGCTGACCTGTGGCCAGAGATGCCAATTGGGTTTGGGTTCGTTTTGGGGAAAGAACACAGGCCCTGGGAACCTGATTGGCAGGGACCCAGGGCACATCAAGTCAAAGTGCATCAGTAGTCTGGCAAAAAGTGGGGGGGTTACTGCAACAGAAACCCAGCTTCTCACAGTCCTGTTGAACTGATTCAACAAAAGATTAAAAGAAATATGGAAAGACAGAAATACAAGATTCATCATTACTGTTTGTTTTTCTTCAATTTCTCGGTAATATTGTTGATGTGATATAATACTAGTTACCAGTCTTTGATGCAATGTACGTGTAAGCTGCTGGCTGATCTTTCTACCATTGAGAAGACGAAGGCCTATATTTATTTAACTCATTAGCTCGGAATTTACCATTTTGATCCTTTTTCTGAGGTTGTGTTTTCATTGGTGGGATTTTCCAACAGGAATCACCAAATTTTTGCCACACAGAGCCATCATTTTTTTGTAGGGGATTTGCATGAAAGTCCCCTGTTAATAACCAGATCGTCCCTGGGTAGGTCACTATTAAGTTCCTGTCCCTGTGTAGAATCTGCTGAGAGGTTCTATAAACAGGAATATTCAATGGTTTTGTTCATCCAAAGCTACATGCATTTTTTCTTCTAGACCCTTTTGGTTGTGACAACTATCAGGATCTACCACAAGGCATAATGCATAACCCATATGTACCAGTGTTACCTCATAATTCACCATATTCAGGTTACATAATTTAGTGAGAAGAGCCACTATAGTTTCCTTTTTCTTAATAGGTTTCAGAAGTATGTATGTGTTTCCAATTATTAGTGGTGCAATATTTCTGTTTTTCTTAGAACTGACATGGAGGCGTCCGCTGCTATCCGGTTGTGAATACAGTTGGACACCCCACCTGAGGGGTGGCCGACCTGCTCAAATTTATGGTCAGGGAGTAGTAACATGCTGTGTGGTTGGGCCAAGGGCAGAAAACAGGTTTCTATGTATCTTGAAGACACAAAATGTGCACAGAAATCTCCCATGTGCAAAAGAATTAACATTCAGGACCTGTAGATGGGAGGAGTAGGAGAGCTGGGAGCGGCTGAACTGTAAGTAGTGGACTGCTGCTGGCCACAGGACCGTTGCATCTGCCAGGGATCCAGGGGCAGTTATGCAGCGGTCAGGTAGCTGCAATATGCTGGCGGTGCCGCTGCGGCACTGCCAAGCATTTTACAAGTTACCTGTCCACCGCCCCTTTCATAGCGGTGAGCCTGCCATGAAAAGGGTGGTTAGAGACAACATAGGCGGCCCTAAGAGGACCGCTGTCCTGCTCCTGGGCCTATGGGTGCATGCAGGGGGGCATGTGTTGTACTGTCCTGGATTTTCACCCCTTTTCCTGCATGGTGTGGCATGCATGCCGCAATGTGCAGGAATGGGCCTCCCCGCGACCGCCATTAGAGAAGCCCCGGCGAACCATCGCATAGAGACTAGCGTGAGGTACGCGCGACACACTCTGATCCTGCTGATCACGGAGGCAGCACGAGAACGTTTCCCTCCTCCCCTGCTGTGAAGAGAGTGGCTCAAGGGGACTACGGGGCATGAAAAGACACCCAGAGGTAGACCCTGACTCGCCCGCGCGCTGAGGGCTGGAGAGCGGGTGCGGAGCGGGCTGTAGCCAGATTGCGTCTCACAGTTGTGTGCCCAGCAGAAACGGGTACGCTGCACACTGAACAAGAGGACCCATGCAACTATGCGGATGAGAAGCCAGCACCCTCGAGACGCGGAGGAGACTCAGCGGACGACTGGAGAGGCGAGCGGGGAGGAATAGGAGAGCTGGGAGAGGTTGAACTGTACGTAACGGACTGCTGCTGGCTCCGACGCTTCCTTCCTCCCCGTGACTGCCATTAGAGAAGCCCCGGCGAACCTTCGCTTAGAGACTAGCGCTAGGTGCGCGAGACACACTCCGATCCTCCTGACCATGGAGACAGCACGAGAACATTTTCCACCACCCCTGCTGGGAAGAGAGTTGGCTCGAGGGGACTACGGGGCACGACAAGACGCCCAGAGAGAGGCCCTGACTCGCCCCTTCGCTGAGCGCTGAAGAGCGGGTGCGAAGCGGGCCGCAGTCAGATCACGACTCGCAGTTGTGTGCCCAACGGAAACGGGTACGCTGCACGCTGAACAAGAAGCCCCAAACAACTGTGCAGTAAGCGGCCAGCGCAAACAGAGGCGGACGGGGGAGGCCACGCGAACAACACACAGGCTGCGTGCACAATAGGGAACAGTGCACAGCGGCCATTATTGTGGTGAGGAGACAGGCAAAGTAGTGGAACAAGCATTCAGCGGACGGGCAAGACACCTGGGGCAGACATAACGAGTCAGGAGTGAGCGCAAGTACGGGGTGCTTGCCCAACTTCTTCAGAGTGAAAGGGCTGATGGATTAGCCGAAGCGCGATAAACTCCACGCCAGAATACTTCACATCAATAGAATGCTTGACGGTCACGCGGATTGGAGAAGCGACTGACAGACCGCAACTCAATCCACAACAGCCTAGTAGAGGGCCCAGAGAAACAACAGGCACTGACAATGAATAGGCTGAGCAATCAACAACACACAAATATAAGATAAGGGAAGAGATAGAGAACACGCCAGAAATCAGCGCAAAGCCTATAGCAACAATCAAGGAAGGTGCCCAGAAGTCACAGGAAATATCCGGGGACAGAAGATACGCACATCCGCACAATACACGTATAAGGGACACTCTCATAAAATAGCGACTGCTGGACTTCTTCTTCAGGTCATGAAAACATCAACAACACGCTTTAAAAAAAAAAAAAAAACGCAGGAAAGCAGCAAGCATGGGGAAAACAGATGGAAAACAAACTAAACTCCACTGTGACACTCGCAAATCCACCCGAACACAAGACGAATCAGACCATACAATGGTGGAAGGGGCGGATTCCGACAGCCAGAATTCTACATAGGACCTCAAGGTCCTCCTGCTCTCTATGAAAAACAGCCTCACCTCTATAGAAAACAAAATGGACAATATGTGCACACGCATGGACAATATTATGCACAAGATTGACCAACACGACAAACGTCTCAAAGAGGCAGAGCAGCGTATCGCTGATTTGGAAGACACCTCCACTGGCCTTACGGAACAGCTACTTAATATGGAATGCCTTTTAAAAGTCATAGCCGCCAAAAACGAAGACCTGGAATCCAGATCGCGGTGCAGTAATCTACGAATCCTGGGGATCCCTGAATCCACCAATACGGGCAGAATGGAGGAGTATGTTGAGCGCCTGCTCACCACGGTGTTTGGAAAGACTGCCTTTTCGACAATGTTGGTGGTAGACAGGGCCGACCGATCGCTTGCCACCCGACCACCGCCTGGTGCCCCCCTGCGACCGATAATCGCCAGACTACTCAATTATCGGGATTGCGACACCGCATTGCGTTTAGCAAGAGAAAACCAGACTCTCTCCTTCGAAGGCACGGCACTGGCGATCTATCCGGATTTCACTATGGCGGTACAGGAAGCTCGAAAGAAATTCATACCCATTAAAAAGAAACTCCAAGAAGCCAATATTGCATACGCCATGCTATTCCCGGCACGCCTCCGCATCACCCACCAGGGCAAACAGTGCATTTTTACTCATCCACAACAAGCGGCTGATTTCCTAAAAACAACTGCCCGAAGATCGCCCCGGCACGAGGCCACCTCCAGTCCATCCGGATCCACAGCTGCTCTTTCGGACATTAAATGAAAAGAAGGACAATCAATGCTTACCAACTTGTCTAGGCAACAATCAAGTCACTACACGCATGGAGTGACCTTGAGATCGTCTTTCATTACACACTGAGCCGAAAGACACTGATCCACTAGGAGAGGATATAAATGGATTGAAGACGCCACGAAAGGAATGAACGCTACCATTGGCGATAACTCATCTCTTAAATGAACTCACTGGCTATAAGGGACTCAGAAGCATGCCCTGAACACCCTCGTACCACGAGGATGAACCACGGCACCCTCCTGCGCTACCCCAGAAGGACATCCCTCATATGAAAAGAAACACCTGTTCTAATGTTAAATCGCAACAGGTTCCCTACAGGGACCAAGTTAGAGTGTTACAGGGGGGGGACAAGGGTGGGAAGTACCACGGCAGGTTTGGGCTGCTGATGTGGGAGGGTGGAGGGAGGGAAAGGGTGTTGGGGACACTTAAAATTGTAAAGATCTCAGGCAGTACCGCAAGTTGCTGCATTACTCAAACAGGCCGTGCTATCCACACGCACAACGCACTACATAACCTACAAGCTCTGAATGGCCCGCCCAGATCCACCTAGCTACAACTCCGCCACATGGAATGTGCAAGGCCTTGGGAACCCGAGGAAACGCCGCAACGTCTTGGCCTACTTAGATAGACATAACATACACTGTACCCTGTTACAGGAAACTCATGTCAGCCCTTCTGTCCTGTCCACTTTTGCGGCCCGTTAGGCATCACACAGATGCTTCTCGACATATTCCACCTACGCGTTGGGAACAGTAATCCTTATCAAAAAGAGTGCCCCATATGTAGCCGTAGGGGAAATGGCAGACCCACAAGGTAGATACTGCATTATGTGGGGGAAAATGGCATCCCAGTCTATAAAGATTGCATACTGCTACGGTCCTAACACCGATAACCCCGAGTTCTTCAATATCCTATGGGGAATGTTTTAGATATAGGCTCATCACGTGATATGGGGCGGGAATTTCAACGTCACCTTAGACCCGGCATTGGATCGACAGCACCCACAACCCCATCACTACACACATGCCCAACGCCAACTGCTAGCGATAGTCACAGAACATGGGCTATTGGATGCATGGAGGAGCCTACACCCAACTGATAGAGAGGGCACATGCTACTCCACAGTGTATTCCTCATGGTCACACATAGATGGGTGGTTTCTGACCAGAGGGTTATAAACACGGCTAACTAAATCGCGGCACTTGCCGCGTACATACTCTGATCACTCACCTGTACTGGTAATCCTCACCCCACACTGCACAATGACACCATATCAGTCTTGGAGATTGCCAGTGAATGCCCTACTTGATATCCCATTCTGAACGGAATTGGAGCAAAAAATAACAGACTTTTTCCCACGCATCATCGACACAGTGCCCCAGTTCTCCACGGTCTGGGAGGCATTTAAAGTGACTATAAGGGGAGTATGTATTGCTAAAGGGGGAGGAATCCTGAAAGACATCTGTAGCACGCTCGGGAAGCTAGAGGATGAGCTTAAACAACTAGAGGGGCAACTGCAATTTGACCGCAACCCAGGCCTACAGAAAAAGCTTAGGGACAAGTTGACAGAATACCAGGAGACAGCAGAGAGAGAATGCAAATTTCGGGGGAAATACCACCAAGCCCGGCAATATGGGGAAGGGGAACGACCAGGGAAGGCTCTGGCTGAACTGACACGAACACCAAGATTTTCCACCACCATCTTGGAAGTTATTGATCCAGTTGGCCATATAAACAGAGACACCTCAGACATATTAGAGACATTTCATACATTCTACAAGACCCTATATACAACACATAGAACGCAGCCAATAGAGTTTGAGCCGTACTTTGAAGATATAGCGCTGGGATGGCTGGGGGACACCCAGAGAGAATTTCTATTAGCAGACTTAGAAGACGCTGAGATACGTACTGCAATCATGCAGCTACATTCTGGTTGGGCCCCTGGCCCGGGTGGCCTTCCTGCAGAATTCTATAATACATACAGTGATTCTCTCATTCCGATTTTGAAAAATGTTTACGAAGAGGCTCGAGAGACAGGCATACTTCCGCAAACAATGCGCGAAGCGCTCATTATATCTATATTGAAACCAGGAAGACCAGGCGACAAATGCGACTCATACAGACCGCTCTCACTCATAAATTGCGACGCCAAGATTTTGGCAAAACTACTAGCCAATAGAATAAGCTCTCTAATGAACGCTTTAATATTGCCGGACCAGTCAGGCTTTGTGCCGGGCAGAGCGACATCGCACAACCTGCAAACTCTCTTCGCTCTCATGCAAGACACTGACCCAGATCTAGCCGCGGTGGCTGTCTTTTTGGACGCCACCAAAGCATTTGATTCCCTTGAGTGGGATTACCTGGCGAGTGTCCTGAAATGCATGGGATTTCCTCTCCCCTTTCTAGCATGGATCCAGCTATTGTATACTAAACCACAGGCCAACCTGATTATAAATGGGGTGTGCTCCCCTAGATTCCACATCACAAGGGGAACGAGGCAGGGGTGCCCACTCTCCCCCCTACTATTTGCCCTGGCCATGGAGCAGTTGGCAGCTAAACTTTGACAACATCACCGCGAATACGCTCTCCAATACCCCGAAAGGCAAATCCTAATCTCCCTATATGCTGACGACCTTACACTATACATACGCGATACAGAGGACAGTCTCAACCCTATACTGCGGGCTTTTTTGCAGTTCGGGGGGCTTTCGGGGGTCAACATCAACTGGAGCAAGTCACAGATTTTCCCTCTCACAGATTCGGTCAAGAGATACGTTCCAGACTATCCCTTGACCTGGTGCGATAGTGAAATAAAATACCTTGGGATAGTAATCACTAGGGACAGGGAAAACCTTATGAGGGCCAATTACGGCAGAGTGTTGGGTGCATTAACAGATTCCATTACTAGATGGATCGCTATGCCTCTCTCACTGGCAGGACGGGTGGCACTGATCAAAATGGTGATTCTTCCAAAGCTGCTCTATCTTTTCATAAACATTCCTTATGCGCCCAGCAAACACTTTTTCAAAGCCTTTAAATCGCAGCTTATCCAACTGACCTGGGGGGGAAAGCAGCCCAGACTGAAGTGAGAAACACTGACTCTGCCCTTTGACAAGGGTGGGTTCGAGGTGCTGGACATGGAGCTGTACTTTTGGTGCGCCCAGGTGCACTTCGCATACTGCATGCACCCACCACCGTACATGCCACACCTCGCAGTGGAACATTGGCCCATGGTCCCGACTTCATATCTGGCATATATAAGTGCACAGACTAATCCTAATTGTAACGACCCAACTACAGTGGAGTGCACCAACAGGGAAAGGAGGGCTATTGCTTATCGAATGAACGTAGATAAGATATACTCTCCCCTGCTGTCGCTACCAGGCCGCTTAGATATTCCAGTTACACAGGAGGGGAGATGTCGACAAATGCTTCGTAAAGTCGACATTCAATCCTGGGGGGCACTTTACGCAGTGGGGACTTTCTCACACGGGAGCACTTTTTCAAAGATTGCCAACCCATCACTATGGAACTCTTTATGTATGTAAGGCTCTGACACGATGTTAAGTCCGCCACCCCCGATTTTCCAAATGAGCCACTCACTCTGGCCCCACTACACGCCCTACTTCAGTGACCCACTCCGGCCCATGTGGTATCCCTGCTATATCGAACCACTCAGATAGACAGCCCACATCCTGCTCAGTCTGCGCGGTCCAGATGGGAGGAAGAACTGGGCACCCCTCTTAGGGATGATCAATGGACATTTTGCTGCCAGCAAACGGGGCAAATATCAGCCAGTAGCAGACTGCGCATCATACACTTCAAATACCTACATCATCTTTATTATACTCCTGTAAAGCTATTCCTTTTCCGCCTCAGGGATACTGATAATTGCGATAGACGCGGGAGGGAGAGAGCTGATTTTTTGCATATGGCCTGGGAATGCGCCCCCATTAGGGCATACTGGGACACAGTACTGGAAGCCCTCAGTCAGATGACAGGGACTCAAATAGCAAATACCCCCCTCACTACACTATTGGGATACGCAAAAGATCTTGAAGCCTCACTCAGAAGATACATATCGTTAGGCTTACTGCTGACTAAACGCAGGGTGGCCTGCAGATGGGGAAGGGGACGGGCACCCAAATTTAAGGATTGGATGCATGACCTTATATTTTGCCAGGAGCAGCTAACTATTTATGCAGATTTGTTTCCGCCCTCGTCCCGGCCCAGGGACATCTGGGAGCCATTGCGGACATACTTACAGGCACAATCCGCTGAAGCGAGTACGACATGGGCGGGGTCCGAAAGTCCAAGGACCACGTAACCAACAGTAGGATAGGCACGGACATGGGCGGAGGGCAACTGCCAGAAAATGTATAATGTACAGCTGTAATTGTTTGCATGGCTTTTTTGGGATGTAGCTAGTAATTAAATCGGTGCAAAGTGCAGACGAGGTATGTAAATTGTTGTGGATATTATGCCTGTTTATACACCAATTATACTGTGTAGCGTTGTAAGGTTGGCCGGTGCCGGCTTATGTTTTTCTAATCAATAAAAAAGATGTTTAAAAAAAAGATACTTCAATCTGCAGCTCAACCCAGACTATGAGCGTTTCAAGCTGTGCCAAACCCGGCAGGAAGAAGAGGAATCTGTCAGCATGTTTTACGCACAGCTCAGGAAACTGGCGAGCACGTGCGTGAACATTAACCAACCAGAAGAGATCCGCGCCCAGCTAATACAGGGCAGCAGGTCAGCCGTGCTCTGACGCCTCATTCTACGACAGCCGGGCAGCTCCCTGGATGACATCTTAGTCCTAGCCTGCTCTCATGAAATGTCTAACAGCAAGTCTGATGACATAGAAGTAGCTCTAGGAAGAAGAACAACCCTAGGGGGTCCAAAAGAGTTATGAAAGTGAAGGAGGAACAGTCAATCCAGAGGCGACCAGAATTTTCCCACCCACTGGGCGTGTCAGGGCTGCAAGGGGACTAATGCGGCAGCTGTGGCCTGCAACACAGGAGTCCAAATGTCTGCCCTTCAAGGGGGTGAGCATGCTCAAAGTGCAGAAAATGTAACTACTTCACCAAGGTATGTCAGAGTGAGAGGCAGGGGCCCAGGCCGCAATACCCAAGAAGAACAACCGCCACTCTCTGCCAACATGTCTATCTCGAAAAGGAGACTGAAGAATTCCCAGAAAATCGCATGCCGAGTTCCCCTTTGGATGATGATCAGGACAATGATGTATCCGTGATCTAATTGGCTAGGAAGGAAGGAAACCGGTGCCCTCCCATGTGCCCGGTAGAAATTGGTGGCAGCTTCATAACAACCTTGATAGACATAGGCGCATCTGTGAATGTCATGAATTCAGTGCAGTTCAGCAAGATCACGCCTTGCCCCAAGCTGGCTGCCACCAAGGCACAAGTCTACACGTGAGGGTGCACTTAACCGTTGCCCCTGCAGGGCAGTGTTGAAGTAGATGTCGCAAGCGAAGGCCACTTGACCAGAGCACGATTCCATGTCACGGAGGCAGGCACGGGTACCTTGCAGGGTTGCTCTACAGCAGAAGACCTAGGGCTAGTGTTTTTTGCAAAGCAGATACACAAATCACATGCTGCAGCCATGATGCAAGAATTCGCACAAGCCTTTCCCCGGATTCAGCCGGCTTAAAGGCAAACAGATCTGCCTGCAGATTGGCGGGGCAGTACGTCCCACAGCACTACATCACCGCAGAGTTACGTTCCACCTGAGGCCACAGGTGGAGAAAGACCAATGGGACTTGGAGGAGAAGAGGGTCATAGAAAATGTTACTGGCCCTTTGGCCTGGTTGACCTTGCTAGTCATTGCGCTGACACCCAAGCAGCTCAGAGCCATCAGGCTATGTGTCAACATGAGGCTCCCAAACAAAGCAATTCTAAGGGAGAAACACGATATGCTGACCATGACCGACATTGTGGTGAACCTGAATGGCACCCAATGGTTTCCATAGCTAGACTCAAACGCCGGCTATCATCAGCTGTAACTAGAGCCTACCAGCTGGTATATCATGACTTTTTCCACGCCCATAGGCCTCAGAGGGTATCAAAGACTCAATTTCATCATCTCCTTAGCCGCGTAGGTATTCCAAAATACTGTCAGGGAGACCCTCTCAGGTTTAAATTGAGGTGCTGTATATGTGTGACAATAGCTTGATCTTTTCTGATAGCCTCAAAGAACACCATGTACGACTAAGGGCCATGTTGAGGCAGCTGGCAGAGTGTGGATTAATGCTGCACCAACAGAAGTGCTCCTTCTACAAGAATTCTATTGAGTTGTTTGGCTACATTTTATCCAGGAATTGCGTAAGGGTGGACCCAAAGACGGTTGAGGCCATTCGAAGTGCATCCATACCCCAGAATGTGACAGAAGTGAGAAGCTTTCTAGAAAAGGGACCCCCCTCTATGGAAAACTGTAGGTCAGGGAGAAAAGGGGGAAATACAAAGAACACCCAAAAAAAATTGTGTCTCCCTCTAGACCTCTATTCCTTTACCTTCTAGAGTGAATCAATGGGTTACATATTCATTTCATGGAACATACCGAAAAAAATTCACAATTACTTTATTCCACAATTTTATTTATTCATTTTGAAAAATTGATACTCTCAAATTTCGAAAAAATATATAATCTTTACATTAAAAAGCATCCATGTTTATAGAACAATTTTTCATCACAATTTTTTTCCTCTTTTTTATACAGTTCTTTTTCCTTTTTTTGAAGAAACAGTTTTATATCTTTATGTACACAATCAAATTGATACTCATCATTGGACCCCTATGACAAAAACCATCAAATCTAATCTCATAGACAAAATCACATTCACACTCACTCACACCAATCAAACTGGCAAAAAACCCAAAAACAATACATAAACATACTGGTCAGAAGGGCATACAGATATTATAATTCTCCATGACCAAGTCGTGGGTTGAACGCACACAGTATGGTCGACGCGCGTTTCGGTGGAATGTGTAGACCACCTTCCTCAGGACCTTTGCAACACAAATATCCTTCACCTAGTGGTAGGGGTACCTAAAACAATTTAAATAGTACGTATAAGTAACCCATACAGCTATCAAACATTTATACTTGATTGGACCAAAATCTCATCCCCACAACATGAGGAAAACAGCCACAGTGTTTAGAATGAAAAAAATATAAAAGAATAAGAGGTTTGGAGAAAATTATGAAAAAGTATCATGGTGCCCAGATAGGATACGACATTCTTCCATTCTCAAGGTATGGAATGTGCATAACAAAGTTTTTACCAGAATACATCTACGTCACCAAGATATGGAGGGGAAAGAAAAAGAATTGGTGCAATACACAACGAAGGTGCAATAAGATTTAATAGCATGCTTCAATGGCGCAGTGCCATGCGTGCCCTCAAGTGATTACAAGTGTAAATAAATGACCTCTTCATAGTCACTTACAGATACTAACAAGATGCTCAGACGTAAAATGCCTTTCAACCTAGCCAGCAACAAGCAAGTTTGTTGGATCTGTACAGGAAAGCTCCTCACAAGATGGAGTTCTATCGGGCCTGCAAATACTTGTTTTTAACAAGAAAAGACAGAGAGTATTTATTAGCTAAGGCCAACCCTCTCCTTTGTATTAATCAACGTGTTGGAATTATTTACTAACTTATCTTACCAAGAAGAATTCCCTTTGTTTATTCTTCCAAGATATTCTTTGTTTTGTTAGTGGACTCTACCACCTATGAATTTGCGCAATCCTGCAAAAGGTTGATATCATATTATTCATTATTGATGGTACTACAGAAGTGAGAAGGTTCCTGGGCACGTACTACAGCTGGTTTTTACCAAACCTGGCAACCCCGTCAGAACTGCTGAGGGCCCTGACAAGGGTAGATGCCCCATGGGAGTGGGGATGAAAGGCAGTCAGAGATTTCAGGCAGGTGAAGTAAGCCCTCCTTGACAATGCCACCATGGGGTACTTTAATCCGCAGCACAGAAAAGAACTTGTAGTGGATGCAAGCCCCATAGGGCTGGGAGCGGTGCTCCTACAAGAGAAAGCGGAAGGATCATAGGTTCCCATGCCTATGCAAGCAGGGTACTCTCTGACACAGAGACTCAATATGCTCAGATCGAGCAGGAAGACCTGGCCATCCAGTGGGTGTGTCACCACTTTCACCTATACCTGTGTGGACAGCAGTTCAGGGTGGCCAAGGACCACAATCCATTAATCCCATTGTTTGAAGGCTCCACCCGATTAACACCCCGAGGATCAAGAGGTGGGCGGTGCAGCTACAGCCGTACTCCTTTGAGGTAATTTACCATCCAGGGGAACACAACCCGGAGGACTGCCTGTCCAGACATTCGCCAGCCCCAGAAGGCAGAGAACAAGTGGACGAAGATGCAGGAGCCAAAGGCTTCATGTGGATGTTGGTGCATGATGCATGCCCAAAGGGAATGTGAATTGAGGAGATCAAGGAAGCAAAGGAAGTGGACGAATGCCTCTCAAAAGCAAAAGAGGTGCTAACCAGAAAACAGTGGAAGAACTTCCTAGACATATCCAAATTCCTAACACATACAGAACAGATGATGAGAAATCAACTCTGATGAGTAAGGGAAGAATTGAGCACCAGTGGAGAAGGGCTGTTGCTTAGACACCGGCAGATTGTGATGCCACGGAGTCTATGGACCCGAGTGATCAACCTGGCCCACCAAAGCCACAAAGGAATGGTGAAGACTAAAGCGAGGCTTCATGACAGGATCCAACTCTGCAGGACGGATATCCAAGTGGGTGAGAAGGTGCTCAACTGCCACTCTTTGCCATCATCAGAGGGGACTCACCCTCGTCCCCAGTGATCACAGAAGAACCGAGCCTGAAGCCATGGGCAAATGTTAGTATGGGCTTTTGGAGTTTCCCAGATGTCCTTCTCATGGCTGTGCAAATTAACTCCCATACCATATTCCCCATGGTTGAATTGGTATCATCGACTGCATTTTCAAGAGTTAAACCAGTTTTGGAGAAAATGTTTGCCCTGGTTGGCCTTCCCTCAGAGCTAAAGACAGACAATAGGACACCATTCCAGGGACAGGAATCTAAGAGTATCTGGCTTCCCTTGCCATCCAGCATAGGAAGGTAACCCCCCAATGCCCCCAGCAATTGGGAAGGTCGAATGGTTCCTGAGAGCTTTGAACTGAGGTCTCTGAATTGGGGTGGAGCAGGGCGAAGACGCTGAATGCTGCCTACACTGATTCCTGCAGGCCTACAGGTAGACCCAGCCTTGCACATACCAACTGCACACTGATGGATCTCCTGTTCCAGAGGCCCACCGGGGACAGCATCCCAGCTGGCCTGGAATGGCTGCCCACCATCCTGGATATACAGGCCATGCAAGCAAAGAGAAAGGCTAACAACAATCGGGCGAGTCTGGATAGAGGAGCAGTAGTCTCTTGGCTAAAAGTGGGAGACCACGTCATCATGCAGGACCACCACCCATGGAGGAAGTTCCATACCCTGTTTGATGCTGAGAACTGGCAGGTGGTGAAGATCGCTGGGACAAAGGTCACCGTCTAGTGTGGATGCAATACTGTTTCCAGAAATCTGTAGTGATTCAAAAGGGTGCCCAACCCTCCAGTGTCTGGAGGCGGAGTTGAGGCCAACTGGGAAGGGCCTTCCATGCGGAGCTCACCGGGAAAGAACTTTCCTGTGAGGCCCCAAGATACCAATGCCCCTCCGGGTGGCTGAGATTTGCTGCATGCTGTAATCAGCCTGCAAATCAACACCCCTGCTCGAGGGAGTCAAGGTAACTCCATTTTGTCCAGCAGGAGTGAAGAAGGGACCAAAGTCAGAGGTATGATCTTCGCCCCAACCCTGCACCCAGTCAGAGGCTGAAAGACTATGTTTGTCCTATATGAGTGACTCGGGTTCTAGGTACACCCCAGTAAAATTTGGAAGGGATGTAGAGTGCCACCCGGCCTGTACCATAAATTGTAGCTGTATATTTACCATGAGGGCTGGGCTCCGCCCGAAGGCATAAATAAACAAGACTGTGGTCGCTCGAGGTCATTACCAAAATAGATTCAAAATGTGAGTGTATTTTACTGCAGTGCGTGACAGCGTAGGCTGCGAAGGCCTGACATTGTGTTCGCCAGGCTGCGGACACGACATCAATCATCTGTGGGGGATGTTTGACTGGATACATTTTAATATTGGAAAGTGTCTGTTGAATGTCTCTAGGTTGCAGTGGTTAGCTTTAATCATTATCTTACCATTGGTGTAGAGGTTTATTGTTATAGTGGACGTGCAAGTCGGGATGGTGACTACTAGTGTATGGCCACCAAGTACCATAGATCAGGAGAGATTGAGTAATGCAGGGCGCAGGGTTGATCCTATGCTGAGGGGTGAGAGGGGTAGAACAGGAAGTCGGTGGTCCATTATCTCTTATGGGTTGATATATGTGCCTACGATTAGTGTCCTGTGGAATTCCATGAGAATATTGAATTTGAAGTTCTTTTTGCTGCGCCTTGAGGTCATTGATCATGGTATTGGATTCAAAGCTGGCCAGACTGATGGGGATGAGGCGTGTGTCATTTTCTGTGACATGGGTCTTGATGCAATGTGGCCAGCAGTGGATGTTAAGAGCAACACAAGAGCAGAGAATTATCAGCAGCATGGTTGAGAGAATCATCAATAAAGTTGAACTATGTTGAGAGTTGATGGTGTTATTCACTCCATCTCGAAGCATCATGTCTTATGGTGAGGGAACAGGTTAATCGTGAGAAGTCAAGATGGAGATCAGATTGTGAAGGAGATTGTACATTAGTAAGTATCAAACAATAACATTAGTGTATTTACCTATATTTAGGTTTTATTTCACTTGGAGTGTGGATTTGCTATTTGCAGAAATTATCTATATTCCGGCTGTAATTACCATTACTAATGGAAGACATTCAATTATAATTAAGAATCTTGAATTGGCAGGGTATTGGTCGTAGGGAAAACCAGTTTCCTTTGTAGTGTTTACCAGTTGACAGCTTGACATCAAAACTGGAGGAAGTCCTAATTCCATGCTCCCTATTCTGTATCCTTATTTTGCAAATGAGTGCAAAAGGAAACAATGTCATACTTCACAGCTTGTACAGTGACACATACTTCATATGCATTTTGAACAGAGCATCATACTGCGTGTTTAGATTCAAAGAAGCCCTAGACGTTGAACGATAAATCGCATAGGTACAGCGGTCAACAAGGAATATTTATGATTTGTTTAATTATAATTACATATACAAGCAAAAAGCAGAAATAGATAAAAACAAAACAGGATTGTTTCACAAAGTCAGAGTGCAACAACTCCTAATGCTAGTGGTCGTAGGAGGGCGAAAAAGAAGACATCTGAGAATCCGTTGTCTGATTCCAGCATAAGGTAATTTTGTACATTTCCATCAGTCTAAAAAGAATCCCCCTGTGGTATTTGTTTCTTGGTTTTTCAGAGGCTAGTTTCTGGCCAGCATGAAACCCCAGAAGATATTGCACCCATATGCACATTTTTGTTGTATTCTCATTAAGTTTGCAAAACCCACAAATTTAGACCATCTGTCCCATGGCTGTTTCTCGGTACCGTCAAAACTACACAAAGATGAAAAACCTGGCTTGTTTTTTTCATATAGGCGGTCAGCAGACCAAACAGAAAACCAGAGCAAAGCAAATATTTTCTTGAAATACATGCCTTTCAACCATGACGAACGACCGGTTATTTCTGAAGCATTTTGGATGTAGGTTTTGTAACGAAATGCCACAGCGCATATACATTAGCACCAAACAGCAAGTTGCGTTAGGGGATTTGTTTTGGGCTTCGAAATATGAGACTTCACCACATTGATCAATTGAAACATTTTCGTCTTTTATTCCATCTTAAATTGCGGTATTAAATGCTTTCACTACTCACTGGAACGTAACCTTTGACATTGCATTTGGTGGTATTTTATTTTTATGTTCCAGCTTACCATAATGTGTATTTTCTGCAACCTGCAGAAATCTCCTAAAAAGTTTAATCATGAGACAAACCTAGATGTGCCTGTATGAGGTATTGTGTTTGCCTGCCTAACTCTTCCAAGCAAAACACTACTCTCTGAAACCGGAAGTATAATTTGTGGTGTTAGTTTTATGGAAATGCTTCTTTTTAGCTGGCATGAGTAGTTGCTGGTGTTGGGCAATGTCAAGAGCACAGTAACCAACCCGGTGCCTGTTTTCATTAAAATCTCTCTTGGAATGTGAATGCTGACAGTAAGGCCACCACAGATATTCAGGAGGCACTTATGACAATTAGCTGCATAGACTTCAATTATGTTGTCATGACTTTTTGATTCGGCTGAGGTGAGCTCTAATCTAATGCTTCATTCTAACTCTCAATTTTCGGAAGAATGCCCAAGCCTCTTACATACCTTACCTTCTACGACTATTCTCTGATGGTCATTTAAAATTAATCATTAAACCCTGGTGTAATACTGTGATCCCTTCATAGCATTACCCTCTCTCCAATAATCACCTTACTCTAATATTTACTGGGTCCAGGCAATTGTTTTACACAAGCAGTATCTTGCATAAATCTAGAATTTTGGATTTTGCAGACTGGTTCCAGCAGAAAATTGAATTGTATGTGCTGAACAGCCTCCTTGGACCCATTAAACTTTGCACTAATAATGGTCACAATCTGATTTTAGAAATTCTATGGAAAATGCAGTGAGCAGGTGTCTAGGGTAAGTTTTATACACAAGAGTATACCACACTTAGGGCATGATTACGATGGCGGGCGGAGAAAGTCCGCCCGCCACCGCAGCGGAATGCGTGACCGTCCGCAAGGGGTGCGGCGGTCCCGCTCATGATATTACGATGCCACCGCCACCGTGGCGGTGGCAAGCCCTATTCACATCATGGTGGCGGGCGGTGCTCACCGCACCACCCGCCACAATGCTATGAATGCACGTCGTGCATTTGCATGCACAACGTGACAGGCACTGCGCAGTGCCTGCCACCTTGTGCATACAAATGCAGAGGGGTACCACAGGTACCCCCCATGTGCACCCCCACCCCCCCAACATCTTGGGGGCCCGCAACGGGCCCCCAAATGCAAAGACCATATGCCTTTCTATGGCGGCAACGCCGCCATGGAAAGGCTGATCTCCGCTGGCATCATAATATGGATGGCGGTGTCTTGGAGACACCGCCACCATATTATCCCTGTTTTCCGCCGGTCGACGAGTCGAATGGCGGAAAAGCGGCGGACGGTCTTTCCGTCCGCCGCGGACCCCCCAGCCATCATAATATGGCGGGGGGTCTTTGCTTTGCGGATGGCGGGCGGATCGCCCCCGCCGGGTTGGCGTTGACTACCGCCAGCCCGGCGGGGGCGATCTGCCCGCCATCATAATGACCCCCTTAGAGCCTGATTCACGAAGATAACATTACACTTTTGTGTAAGTTTACATTTGTTTGCAATTCACAAAGGTATTTTACTAGTAGTACCATTACCACTGAGGAATCACCTCACATAAAAATATAGGACTGGCCTATCTTTTTAAGTGTGGAGTCGTAAAGATGCTACTTGTAAAATACCTTTGTGAATAGTAAACAAACGTAAACTTCCAAAAAAGTGTAAATTTACCTTACGTCCTATTAGACAAAGGTACACTGACACTTTTGTGAAAGTTGACATTTGTTTGCTATTCACAAAGGTATTTTACGAGTAGTATCTTTATGACTTCGGAATCCCTGCTCATAAAGAGATAGGAATGTCCTATCATTTTATGTGCGGAAAGTTTGGAGTCGTAAAAATACTCCAATAAAACCTATAATACTCCCTCCCAAACTCTAACATGACATGGGCCTTGGCTGTTATACCAAACCAAAATAAAGAGCTAGGACTCTAGGACGGCCGTCCTTGTCCCTGCGATTTATGTTATAACCAAAGAAGACGGCCAAGGAAATGACTGTCTGACATTAAGATGTCTGTCACCTCAAAGGTTTGTTATGAAAACCCTCACACACCAACCTGGTTGGTGTCATGCTTCATCATCGGGTCCCAGCTGGGTAGCCGAATGCTACCCAGCTGTGCTACAACACCTGTTTACAGTGGAGCAGGTTTAAGGTGTATGTGAGTGTGATGAAGTGAGTGAAGTATAAAAATACCTCCAGATTGCTACCCGTTACTTTATTCGTGGTGATCTGGGGTATGGTTAAAAAAGGCAAGAGAGTGGATAAATGGGCTACGAGTATTATGCGTAGTTGTTGTATTATCCTTTGGTCGACATGTTTCAGCCCTTATCAAAAATATATATGGGCTTTCTTCAGGACCTCTCTAAATGGATAAATAAGGTGAGTAATGTGAAAAAAGTGAGTGATAAAAAATTACCACATGAACAGCATTTTTAACACTCACGCTAAGGAGTGATATTTATGCAGCGAGGACTGACGGTGTGTAGGTCCTCTTTAAAATGTAGAATACATTGATTCTTATGTAGGCGTTCGTATCTGGTCCCGGGGGAAGAAGCACCTCTCTTAGGTCACATGTTGGTGTGGTGGTGTCTTCCTCAGACAACCTATTACGTGTCCCCTCGGTCAGGCTGGCCATCTCCTTTATCCCAACATGCCATTTTCCCCAGCTGCACTGTTGTGGCCCATTCCTAACTACATCACACCCTATTAACTGATGAACTGACTTACCCATTTCCTTGCCCCAACACATCTTCCAACTCTACTTTCATACTTTCTCCCTAATTGCAACATATCAAATACCCTAGTAAATATATCCTTACCCTACTGAACCCAAATGTACCACATTGTCCACTACCATTAGCTTGCCTCCTCCACAGCCTCAACGTACCTTTTGACCTGGGCTTCTACATCCTACCCCCAACTCAGTATATATTCATGAACATACATGCTTTCGGCAATTGATTAAGATGGTGTCACTGGGTGTTCTTTCAATAATAACTTTGATAACATATGCCACTTCACACCACACATCTTCTGTTTCTAAGTACTACGAGCACAGAAATCTTTTAACAATTTTTCCATCTTAAAACTTAATTAGAGAGACTGGAAGTTCTGCGCTTTTCGAGGTCGATGAACCTTTGCCACCTTTTTAGAATAGAGCTTTACACAACAATGACAATTATAATTGCATTTGACGTTCAGTCAATAGAGAGACAGTGTTGGTGAAAATTTAAATGTTTATTTTCTGGGCCACGGTGCTGGATAAACTCCGCTCTATGCAAACATTGATAGATCTTCTTGATACGTTTCATCTATCAGATGCATGGTGTCAGAAATACCCATGTAAACTAGATTATACTTTCTATTCTGCCTCACACAATGTGAGGAACTCCATTGATCACTGGTACATGTCCCAGGGTGCACTTCAATGGCTTAACACTATTACACGCTATCCCTGCACACTGTCAGATCATGCCCCTGTACTTGTTACTTTAAATATACAAATACATGCCCCTATGACCAGCCATTGGCGTTTCCATGCCAATGCATTATATGATGCAGTTTTCTGCTCAGAAGTCCGAGATGCTATCGTGGAATTTTTTGCTACTAACACTGGCTCTGTGCAGACATACTCTACCCTGTGCGAGGCGTTTAAGGCTTATATAATTGGAATTTGTATTTCAAATCATGCAGTGGTACTTCGCAGTATTCTCAATGATCTTGCTAAGGTGGAGAAAAAAAGTCTTGATATGGACTGTGGTGGCAGAGCCTCACCACATACAAACTATCTTCAAGACTGGTCAAAACTGCTGCATGAGTTTCACGACCTTGGCAAGCGAGACGTCACCTATTCTGGGTAATATGCTAGGGAAGGCGTGCAGGTATGGTGAAGGTGAGCATGCTTGTCGAATTTTGGCTCGTTTGTTGTGCCCCCCCATCATGTCCCATTGTGTCTCACTTACGGCAGACTGATGGCACCGACATCACTAATGGTGCAACCACCCTAGATGACTTTTTTAAAGACTATTACATGTCACTTTACACGTTGCATTCCGGCAACAATGACTCAGGAGATTTTTAAAAAGCTTCCAAATCGCTACTGGTCCCTCAAGATGAGTAGAGTAGTGAGGTGCCTCTCTAGATAGGAACACGTACTAAATATGAAATAGCTAAACATATTGCAAAAATAGATCAATGTGTCATTGGCATCCAATGGTGAGAGAACTTTTGATGGTCTATCATCTTCATTCTCGATTTCCACAGTAAACGTTCATGTCATCATGAAGTCATTTAGAGATGTCTACAAAGTATTGCAAAAGTTACATCTATGAAGGTTTTCATGAGAACCTTTCGGAAGCCTACTCTGTTAGCTGTCTGGTGTCCCATCATATAACAATGAGTTACTCTATGAAATGTAATATTCAAATTCTGGTATGTCCTGGTTGGATCACAAAATGTAAGCGGCAGCGAGCGTTTTCTTTTCATTAATACCCTTGTTCATTATGTATATGTGGCAAAGATAACAATCTTAAGTCATATGGTGTGAGGAAAGATGGTATAAACCTTTTCAGAAAGCAGCACATTTCCCAAAAGTCAAGCCCTAGTGTTTGATTATAATGTTTAATCCCTTTATTTTTTTAAAGGGATAGAATAGTATATATAATAATGCGGCCTAGTAAGTAGAGAGCAATAGAAATGAAAGTTTTCTGCAGAAAATAAACAAAAATATTCATGTTTGCACGTTCGGTAAAGGCACATTTTCTAGTGTTTAGCTCATTATACATTTTTTATGTTAATATTTGGCGTGTTTCTACATTATTGTGTGGTAACATTTTCATTAAAAAAAGTTTCAGCTTCCTCAATTTCCCCATCTGATGATTTGTAAAATCATCACCCATCTGTGTTTCTCATGTGAGTTCATCTCAGAGTGCACTTTCATCGTCGTCAGTTGATTCTCGTCTTTTCCTTTTCAACCACCTAAATGTTAGTGAGTTCAAGTAGTCGTCATTCATGATGCGATGTCCCTTTCAAATAATTTCCTTCGAAATTTTTCTTGTCTCTTTCAGAGTAGGTATTTGCAGCTCAGTATTAAATTGAATCTCTGACAGAATATCGACGACCAGAATATCGACGACAAAAATATCAGACCCGAAATATCGATGTCCAAAGTATCGAAGTCCTGTCTACATAATGGTAAGTACAAAAATATCGATAAAAAAATATCGTTGTTAAAAATATCGTTTTTTTAATGTTTAAAAAATAATGTAATATAAATTAAATAATACATTTAATTAAAATAAACATTGTTAAAAATATTAGAAAATGTTTAAAATTATAATTAATACAAATAAAGTGCAAGGTGCTTTGTTGGGCTAAATTATTGCAGGGAATGAGATTATCACACCATCCAGCCTGCTTAGGGAAGGCCACAAGAAAGTGCAACGTGCAAAGTCGAAACCTGGTCATAAAAAATCGGTACTGTACATTCATAGTAAAAGACAGATAAAATTCTTGTTGTAGGGAACCGATCAAAATGATATTGCAATCCTCGTTGCCTGCGGCGATTGGTCAATACTGCAAAATATGCTTCTTTTATGACAGATTTCATATTTTTTTGGGATACTTGCAGGATTATCATAGTAGTGCCCCAGTCCTATTTCATGAAATTTTTCTTTAACAAATCAAAGCCATGGAATAGTCAGGGCGTTATCGAGGGTCATGCAATCCTCGATAATTTCCCGTGAGAACTTTAAGTCCTCAGACAGCCAAATTGTGGCCCAGAGTACTAATGGGGCGATGTTAATTCGGTCCTCTATGAAATCGAGCCCTACCTCAGAGTGGCAAAAGACTGTGGGAGCACTTTTAGGGATCATCAGTAATCTTTTTATGAACTTATTTTCTAAAATTTGTAATTGGGTACTTTTATGATGACCCCACACTCCTGCCCCATAGGTTGCAACAGACAGACATTTTGATTTATATAATGTAATTAATTCCACTACCGGCTTATGGCCCAACTTACAAGTGAAGCGGAATAGGCCCTCCACTACGCGGCTAGTATGCTGTACCCTAGCTGTTACAAGGTGATCTCAGTTCAATTTGTTGTTAAAAACATTCCCCAAATAAGTAAAATTGGACACCTTATCAATGGTCTTACCCTTTACGATAAATGTTCTTGTTTTAGTTTGCTTAGGGCCACACACCATGATATAAGATTTGCTAAAATGTACTTTTAGGTCCAGTGCTAACATAAAATCAGTAAAAATATTCAATGATTTCTGTAGGCTATTAGCGGTTAAGGCCATTAAAACCGTGTCATCCGCATACGCCAACAAAGGGACAGGGTTGCCTCCGATTTTCGGGAAGTTTAGAGCCTGTTCTATTAGAGCTGACTCTAGGCCATTTGTATACAGAAGGAAAAGGAAAGGGGCCAATATGCACCCCTGTCGAACTCCCTCTGAGGAAACAATAGGTCCAGTCTTCTCTCCCCCAGGACCAAATCGTATAGCGACAGTAGTGGACGCATGCAGCCTGTGCAAGAGGGTGATTAGGGGTTCCTCAAACCCCATATTCCCCATCTGGTCCCATAACTTCTCTCTATTAACCGTGTCAAAGGCACTGGACAAGTCATGAAGGCAAGGTGGATTGACCCCTTCTTTTCCCTCATGTACTTGCCCATAATCAATGACAGATTAAGGCACTGTTTGTTCGTCCCCACGCCCCTTCTGAAGCCATATTGTGTTTGGGACATAAACCCAGAGGCTTCTGCCCAGGTCTCGAGGTGCGCTAGAACGACCCTCCCCAACACCTTGGCCGTGGCGTCGATTAAAGAGATAGGCCTATAACAGGCCGGATCGTCCCTATTTCCCTTTTTGTACACGGGTACCACTATTGCCTCTTTCCAAGACAATGGGATAGGGCCTATTATTACTGCTCTAAAAACACTTGTCAAGAGGGGTGCCCAAAGTTGAGGATTGCTTTTAAACAAATCCAAAGGTACCCCATCCGGGCCTGGGGCTTTCAGGCATATCCCCTTCGCAAGCGCATCCTCGATCTCACTCACTGTCAAAGAGGAGCTCAGTTGGTGTGCGGTAATTGGGTCTATTGGGACGTCTTGGCAGGTCTCCTGGGGTGTAATTCCATTCTGGTTAAATATACTACGGAATTGAGATTCCCAAACTTTCCCCGGTATCATTGAGACCATGCCCCTTACATCCTTCGAAAATAGAGGGCGGTTTATTACCTCCCAAAAACCTCTAGAATCTTTAAGTGCACTTGCTCTCTCTAGATCTTCCCAGGCTAACCTTCTCAGTTCTTCTTTCCTTTTGTTGACTGTGTTTTTATAAGCCTGCCTTGCATTTTTGATTAGGGTTTTATCTGGGGGAATTGCATGTAACGCCTTCTTAAACCATTTAGTTTCCTGGGCTTCCCCTCTTCCCATTATCTTTGTCAGGTTTGTAGATACATCCCTAATGATTAATTGGAAGCCCTTTATCACCGTATCTGGGGGAGAGTCTTGATCCAGGCATTCCAAGATGGAGCTTAGATTGGTTTTAACTATGTTCTCCTCGAGTTGGGATGGATTTATTCTGCTCCATTTCAATCTCACCCCTTGGTTTGAGGTGTACTGGAGAGGGCGGCCATCCCATTTCTCCTCCTGAGCTGTTACATGTAGGGAGGCAATAAGGGTATTATGGTCGCTCGCATTATGGGGCTCTATCTCAAAGCTATCAACCCAAAGAGAAAATTTCCTGGATGTCAACATGAAATCAATGACGCTTTCCCTTCCACTGCCCAAGTAAGTAGGGTACCGTATTTGGGGACTGCTAACCAGGGTATCAACAAAAATCAAATCGTTTACAGTAATAATGGCATTTAAGGCATCACTCTGCGGGGTATGTATGAAATGCGTCAGTGATTGCCCCTCCATATCCAGTAGCCCACACACTCGTTGTGAACTGTGCCGGCATAAAAAACAATTAAAATCCCCCACCCAATAAATACACAGAGGCTGCCACTTCCCGCGATCTTATCAATTTCATCCTTAAGAGTATCAATGATGTCACAGCTATTCTGGTCAAATATATTGTAGTACCAATTAATCAGTAACATCTTGGACTGAAATAAATTTGAAATCAAAATAAGTTGATACCAAGGGGAATCAGAAATGGCCTCCGCCTTAATAGACCCATGTTTTACGGAGATCAGTGTCGCCAGCCCTCCTTTTGCCCTCCCTGCTGGTGAGGCTATTGCATGAACATTGAAAGAGCAGTAGCCATCTAGCTCAATGTTCTCCCTGTACCATGTTTCCTGAACGCAGATGATATCAAAGGCCTTGACGTACTCTAACCACACCTCATCCTCTGGTTTCGGGCGGATGCCTGCAATATTCCAGGAGACAATTCTGAGGGAACTAGCTTTATAGCTCTTTGTCACTGGGACTTCCGGGGTGCTGGTGATAGCGAGCCTAACAGGCGTAAGATCCAGATCATGCCCCCCTTCTCCAGAATTACATGTAAATTGAGGTATAGATAAATCAACCCCGGTCTTTCTTTCATGTGTGTCGCTATAAATGATAGGTGTATTGTTTGGGAGATGATACACACACTTTTCGACCATCCCATTCCCTATTGCTCTTCCCACTACGTTAGGGTCTCCCCCTAATAGCCCACCTGTTGTTAACATCTTGTCTCGTCTTCTAAGATCGGAAAGTAGTCAATCTATGTCTGTTAGGCCAGAGAGTGCCTCAAAGTGATTAGGGTGGAGCCATGTTGGGTGTTGGGGAAATGGGGTCTATTCAAGAGTTGAGGTCATGACTGTTCGCTCTGAACAGCCCCCTGCTGGTGAGGGTAAAAAAAAAACCATGGGGCGGGCCTGTATCTGCTCCGAAGGAGAATCTCTGAGGTGCCATAGGGCGAGGCCAACACACATCTTATCGTTAAAGTTCAACACCACACAATCACCTTCTCTATTTTTAGTTGTTTTTCCCAGCCAGCTCACTAGCCTTGCCATAATAATATGTTTATGCCAATTTATTTGAGCCTGGATATTACTAGTACACCAATGGGCAGCTTTATTGATAAGGCTCTGGCAACTTTCATGATGTCCTGGTAGTAGATAAGGGACCCCTGTCAGGACCATGGTATAAGGTGTACATCCCGGGGGTAGGTTTAGAATGGTGTTATCACCCTGCCTGCTTGGCAGACCAGGCATCAAACCAGTTATGGGCCTTTTCCCTTTCAATAGGCTCACCCCGCTATGCCTATCAGATGTTAAACAGTTAGTGGCCCCTCGCTCGCCATTAAGGTTCCCACCGTGACCGGGTGCCATCGCTACCGGCACTCTTAGGTGGTCCACGCTGTTAGCCCTATCCTGGGCAAAATCTAGTGGTTTGATCACATTACATGTAACTATGGGATTGTTTGTTAGGGCCCTCCCACCCTCGACAGCACTAAGGGGAACGGTATCTCCTCTCTCAACAATGCCATTTACCAGGTCACACTTTCCGCTTTGCTTGCTTTGCTTACTTTGTGCAGGTGCGATACCTGGGGTTCCTGGGATCAACAATAATTGACCAAGCTGCTCCTCAATACGACCCAGGCGAGACAAAATAGGCTCTAAAGAATCCAACATTATTTTGCCAATTCTGGCCACTACCATGTCCATTTCAGTCTGAGACCTTGTGAGCCCACCTCCCCCACAAGATTTCCCAGCTGTTCCTGGGGGGTTTTGCCTTGTTCTCTTGACCTTTGGCAAATGGCCCGCTACACGTTGGTCAGTTCCCAATGGGTCGATACGCTTCCTTTTTCCCCCGGCTATACTATGGTCCCCCATAGATGTACATGTTGCAACTTCCATGCCCTTTGGTGCTCCTCCTGAGGCACCCTGGCTCTGGATAATGATGGTATGTGAAAGAGGGAATGGGGGCTGAGCCAAAGGGACAGGAGGCGTGACAGATGTTATAGTAATGGGAACCTCCGAGGTAGGGGAAGTGGCAGACTGAACAGGCTGAGTATTCAGAATGTCGGATGGGGGTGGAGGGGCTAACAAGAGTCTACGCTCAGCCAGTTCAATTTCCTTATTGATAGCCCCCACAGCCTTCTGTAAAAATCCATCTAGAGTAGCATCTGTGCTTTTCCCAGCAGGCGTGGCTTTCTTCCTCCCCATGACAGAAAAATACTTGGGTGCAAACACAAGTCAGAATTTAAAGGCAAATAGGAGATATTATTACTTTAGTAAGCCCTCACGCCTCCTTACTTGAAGTTGTACTGGCACGTTGACTAGAGAGGCCAAGAGGAGTGGCCCAGCCCGGCCTCTTTCGGGCGCTGATGGGCGCAGACGGGCCCGCCCTTGGCCCGGGCACACCCGCGCGCGTCTCGCGCTGCGGAAGCCCCTGCGGGATTAATTAGGCGCCTCCTGGCACGAAGGGAACGTTGGCGGCTGGACGCAGGTTGCCGCAGGGGACGCTGGGGAGTGTAGTCCTGCACTCCCCGGTCCCGGACTCCTCGTCTCTTCCTGGTTCTGGCCCCAGCAAGGGGTGAACAACAGAGGGCAGGCGAAAGCTGCAGCAGGGCATATAATGTAAAAATAAATTAAACATAGATATATATATATAAAATATAATATATATATTTACTTAATAATATTAATAAATAATTATTTTAATAAATTATATTTTGTTACAAACATATTAAAAAATATAAATACATATATATACACATACACCAATAACATAAAAATAAAAATAAAATATATATATAATAAATTAAAATATGACAATATTTTTAATTTTTAAAAAATACATTTTACACAAATTACTATTCCCTCTCCAGTGAGTGCAACAGTAGGGAAACTGTTGGATAGCGTAGGGATAAAAATTACTATTCCCCTATTCCCACTCCAGTGAGTGCAACAGTAGGGAAAGTGTTGGATAGCGTAGGAGTAAAAATTACTATTCCCACTCCAGTGAGTGCAACAGTAGGGAAAGTGTTGGATAGCGTAGAAGTCAAAAATACTATTCCCACTCCAGTGAGTGCAACAGTAGGGAAAGTGTTGGTTAGCGTAGAAGTCAAAAATACTATTCCCACTCCAGTGAGTGCAACAGTAGGGAAAGTGTTGGTTAGCGTAGGGGTAAAAATTACTATTCCCACTCCAATAAATACAACAGTAGGGAAAGTGTTGGATTACGTAGGGGGAAAAATTACTATTCCCACTCCAATGAATGCAACAGTAGGAAAAGTGTTGGATAGCGTAGAGCTAACAATTACTATTCCCACTCAAAAGAGTGAAACAGTAGATAAAGTTTTGGATACCGAAGAGGTAAAAATTACTATTCCCACTCCAGTGAGTGCAACAGTAGGGAAAGTGTTGGATAGCGGAGGGGTAAAAATTACTATTCCCACTCCAGTGAGTGCAACAGTAGGGAAAGTTTTGGATAGCAAAGGGATAGAATTAATAATTTCAAAAATTTAAATAAAAAATAAAAATACAAAAAATAGCAACTGCAATACAAAAATTGTTAATAACACAAAAAATATATATCAAAATATTACAAAATTCCAAAAGATACAAAAATAATTCAATATTAAAAAAATACTAAAAATTAAATACAAACATTAATTTATAAAAGTTTTAAAACAACATTTTACAAACAACTATCTTTACAAATACATAATTATAATCTAAAACACATTTATTAATAATTTATAAATAAATTACTTCACATCATATTCAATGAATCAATCAATCAGGCATTTATAAAGCGCGCTACATACCCGTAAGGGTTCCAAGGCGCTGGGGGAGGGGGGGGGCTGCAGCTAGTGGTCGAAGAGCCAGGTCTTGAGTAGTCTCCTGAAGGTCTGAGGGTCTTCCGTCTGCTGAAGGTGGAGAGGGAGGGAGTTCCATGTCTTGGCGGCGCGGTAGGAGAAGAACCTGCCTCCGGAGGCGGTCCTGTGGATGCGTGGGACGGCAGCCAGGGAGAGGTCGGCGGAGCGGAGTCTCCTGTTGGGTGCGTAGAATGAAAGTTGGTTGTTGAGGTATGCCGGGCCGGTGTTGTGGAGTGCCTTGTGTGCGTGGGTGAGGATCTTGAAGGTGATTCTTTTGTCGACGGGGAGCCAGTGTAGGTTTCTCAGCTGGGGGTGATGTGGTCTCGGCGGGGATGTCGAGGATTAGGCGTGCAGAGGCGTTCTGGATTCTTTGGAGTCTGCTGAGGAGTTTGGCAGGGGCTCCGGCATAGAGTGCATTGCCGTAGTCGAGCCTGCTGCTGATGAGGGCGTGTGTGACGGTCTTTCGTGTGTCGGTAGGGATCCATCTGTAGATCTTGCGGAGCATGCGGAGGGTGTAGAAACAGGTTGAGGAGACAGCGTTGATCTGGTTGGTCATGGAGAGTTTCGAGTCGAGGATGACTCCCAGGTTGCGTGCGTGGTTGGTAGGTGTGGGGGCGGCGCCCAGGGAGGTGGGCCACCAGGAGTCGTCCCAGGCTGAGGGGTTGGGTCCGAGGATGAGGATCTCTGTCTTGTCTGTGTTGAGTTTGAGCCGGCTTTCTTCCATCCAGTCGGCGACCGCCTTCATGCTGCGGTGGAGGTTGGCTTTGGCGGTGCGGGGTTCGTTGGTGAGGGAGAGGATCAGCTGGGTGTCGTCGGCGTAGGAAATAATGTTGAGGTCGTGGAGTCTGGCGATGCGTGCGAGCGGGGCCATGTAGACGTTGAAGAGCGTCGGGCTGAGGGATGATCCTTGTGGGACACCGCAGATCGTCTTGGTGACTCCGGAGCGGAACGGGGGGAGGCGCACTCTTTGGGTTCTGTCAGAGAGGAAGGAGGTGATCCAGTCCAGGGCCTTGTCGCGGATCCCTGCGTCGAAGAGGCGTGTGCGCAGTGTGTGATGGCAGACGGTGTCGAAGGCCGCGGAGAGGTCGAGGAGGAAGAGGGCCGCCCGTCTCCCCGTTGTCGAGCAGGAGTCTGATGTCGTCTGTGGCGGCGATGAGGGCGGTCTCGGTGCTGTGGTTCTTGCGGAAGCCTGACTGGGAGGGGTCGAGGATGTTGTTGTCTTCCAGGTAGCGTGTGAGCTGGGTGTTGACAATCTTTTCCATGACCTTAGCTGGGAACGGAAGAAGGGAGATGGGCCGGAAGTTCTTAAGGTCGCTCGGTCCGCCTTTGGTTTCTTTAGTAGGGCGTTGATCTCGGCGTGTTTCCAGCTCTCAGGGAAGGTCGCGGTCTTGAAAGAGAGGTTGATGATGTTGCATAGGTGGGGTGCGATGGAGCTGTCGGCCTTGTTGATGATGTGGTGGGGAGGGGGTCGGACGGGGCGCCTGAGTGGATGGAGCTCATTGTTTTGCTGGTGTCTTCGGTGGTTATGCTGGTCCAGACGGTGAGGTGGTCGTGGTTGGAAGGTATCGGTGGGGCCGGGGTGGTGAGGTTGGCGGGGTCCGTCTGTGGATTGAAGCTGTCGTGAATGTCTGTAATCTTGCGGTGGAAGAAGGCAGCGAGGGCGTACCACAGGGCTTGTGATGGGGGTATGTCGTTGGTGCAGGAGCTGGGGTTTGAGAGTTCCTTTACGACGTTGAAGAGCTCCTTGCTATTGTGTGCGTTGTTGTCTAGGCGGTTCTTGAAGGCGGCTCTCTTGGTGGTCCTGATGAGGTGGTGGTAATTGCGGATGGCGTCTTTGAGGGCAGCGTGGCTGTCGGGTGTTTTCTCCTTGTGCCAGGTGTTTTCCAGTCTCCGGCAGGTGCGTTTGGAGGCTAGGAGCTCTGGGGTGGACCAGCTGGCTCTCTGACTGGTATCTCTGGAGGCGGGTTGTCTTGTTGGGGCTAAGGCGTTGGCGCAGTCTTCCATCCAGAGTCTGAGGGTGCGGGCCCCTTCCTCGGGGTCGGTGGGGTTGGTCGGGGGTTGAGTGCGAGGTGTGTTTGCAGTAGTTCCTTGGTGATTTTGCTCCAGTGACGTCCCGGGATCTGTAGGGTGCGGTGGTGTGAGACGGGTTTCTGGAAGGTGAAGTGGACGCAGCGGTGGTCGGTCCAGGTGAGTTCGGAGGTGTGGCTGAAGACAACGTGGGGACTGGAGGAGAAGATAGCATCGAGCGTGTGTCCGGCGATGTGGGTAGGTGTCGTGACGATCTGCGTCAGTCCGAGGGAGGTGAGGTTGTCGATCAGGGTGGAGGAGTTGCTGTTGTTGTTGTTTTCCAGGTGGTAGTTCAAGTCGCCGAGGAGGATGTAGTCGGTGGAGGTCAATGCGTGTGCGCTGATGACGTCGGCGATGGAGTTGCAGAAGTGGGGGCGGGGTCCTGGTGGTCGGTAGACGAGGGTGCCTCTCAGGGTGGTCTTGGGGTCCGTGTGGATCTGGAAGTGCATGTGTTCGGCGGTGCTGAGGGTGTCGGCGGTGTTTGTGGAGACCCTGATGGTGTCCTTGTGGATGATGGCGATTCCTCCGCCGACGCCATTGGTGCGGTCCCTGCGGTTGATCTTGTATCCGTTGGGGATGGCCACTGCGATGTCTGGGGCGGAGGTTTCGTTCATCCAGGTCTCGGTCAGGAAGGCGATGTCAGGCGATGTGGAGTCGAGCAGGTCCCAGAGCTCGACGGCGTGTTTGCGTGCGGAGCGGGTGTTGAGCAGGATGCATCGGAGCTGGTTGGGTTCCGTAGTGGCGAGTGTCTCGGCGACTACGATGCAGGAGAAGCTGCAGTTCCGGCAGGTGAAGGGGCCATGGGTGCGCTTTGGGGCGGCCTTGTGGCAGCTGGAGGGTCGTCCGGGGTTGAGTGCGATGAGGGTGTTGGCGTCATACCGGACGCGGGCTGCCTGGATGCTGCGTGGTCCAGGGGTCGTGGTGCTGGGCGCGGTCCAGGCGCGGACGGGCGCAGACGGGCTTGCCTTAGGCGCGCCTTCGGCGCGCCAGCGGCGCACCTGCTGCGCGCGTCCAAATGCGGGAGTGTGGTGGGCGTCACAGCTGGGAGGCGGGGGAGCCTGAGGAGGCCGGCGAATCAGGAGCGGGGGCGGGGCCGCGGGGAGTCAGCGGCGGGAAAGAGAGCGGGCGCGAGGGAGGGGGCGGGGGAACAGAGGCGGAGAGCGAGGCAAGGGCGGCGAGAACGGGCACAGCGACCGGGGCTACAGCGGGAAGAGCAGGCAGAGGCGGGAGAGCCGCTGGAACTGGCAGGCGGCAGCAGGTGGGTCACAGAAGGTCTCAACAGGAGGCAATCGGCGGCGGCGAGCTGCAGCAGGAGGTGGAGCGACCAACCAACTGGTCAAGGGTCGCACTCCCCTCCTCGCAGCGGCCGCTTAAATGCGGGAGTGTGGTGGGCGTCACAGCTGGGAGGCGGGGGAGCCGGAGGAGGCCGGCGAATCAGGAGCGGGGGGCGGGGCCGCGGGGGAGTCAGCGGCGGGAAAGAGAGTGGGGCGTGAGGGAGGGGGCGGGGGAACAGAGGCGGAGAGCGAGGCAAGGGCAGCGAGAACGGGCACAGCGACCGGGGCTACAGCGGGAAGAGCAGGCAGAGGCGGGAGAGCCGCTGGAACTGGCAGGCGGCAGCAGGTGGGTCACAGAAGGTCTCAACAGGAGGCAATCGGCGGCGGCGAGCTGCAGCAGGAGGTGGAGCGACCAACCAACTGGTCAAGGGTCCACTATAAACGCACAAAGAACTCATACAAATTTGACAGAATTAACATATTTACCAATTAAATATTTATACTTTTCAAACAATTAATAATTATATATTATTAAATAAATTTCCACAAACAACACTATAAAATCGAAATATAAAATAAATACTAATAAATAAAAAATATGAATTACTTTATTTTAATTAAATTACTTCCCAATCTATTCCCCTATAAACCTACAACCCACTTCTTAACAAAATAACACTTTTAACTTAATTATCAATTTAATAATAAAAAAATAAAAAACATTAATAATTAATAAATAATAAATTAATTATGAATACTAATAAATAAACATTAAAAATTACTTTATTATAATTAAATTACTTCCCACCCTATTCCCTATAAACCCACAACCCGCTCCTAAAAATTAAATATATTTTAATTATCAATTAATCAATTAATAAAAACTACTAACCAATTAATAAGTAATCAATAATAAATTAATTATAAATACTAATAAATAAACATTAAAAATTACTTTATTACAATTAAATTACTTCCCACCCTATTCCCCTATAAACCCACAACCCGCTCCTAAAATAAAGAACTCAATTATTACAATTATCAATTAATCTATTAATAAAAATTATTAACCAATTAATAATTAATTATTAATAAATTAATTATAAATAGTAATAAATGAAACTTAATAATTACTTTATTATAATTAAATAATTACTTCCCACCCTATTCCCCTATAAACCCACAACCCGCTACAGAACTAAAATACGCAAAAATTAATTAACATAAAATTATTTATTGCTAAAAATTGAACATATACATTAAAAAAATTGCTATACTTATACAAAAAAATTACATCACATACTTTTAACAAACATACTAAAATACACAACACTAATATAAATATCGATATTATTAACAACGATATTTTTACAAACGATATTACTGTCTTTGATATTTAAAAAACGATATTTCTTACCTCACTGTCGATATTAAGCGCCTAGACGCTCCAGGGCAATCGTGCGCTATATAAATTCCAAATCAAATCAAATCAGATATTCTGTACCACGATATTCTTGATGTCGATATTCTTGTACCTCAATATTTAAAACTTGATATTCTTGTAGGTCGAAAAAAAAACCTCAATATTCTGTCTGTTTACCTATTAAATCATAAAGAAATATAAGACAAAGCACTACTTTTACCATTGGCATTAATATAGCCTTCAGTATACCTTTTCCTGCTGTTGAAAACCAGTTCCCAGTTGTGGTAATCCCATTCCCAAAATTTGCACACAAGCTTGGTGTTTCCAATTCATGTAATTCAGGTGCTAATCCCCAAATGTTATTTCCAAATCTTTCTGTTTTCCCACTCTAATCAGGTATGTATGTGCAACAGTGAGTTAATTTAAGCATCCGGCAGACTCCGCCCTTTTGGGCAAGGAAAATGTTTAATGCAAGACGGTCTTGTAAAACCATTGATTTTATAGCTATTCAAATCAAATCAAAATATTCTTTATTCAGTTTCAAATAATAAAACCATAAAAGGGCATGAAAAGATATGATAAAACAATCCTCACAGGGACATACCAGATAAAACAATAACCATGTCTAAAAATAAGGTTGGGGATGCAAAGGCCCCAATGTCACACATACAAAACCAGGTGTAAGGATCGCTCTAATTAACACAATTAATCACATCTGTTAAAAACATTAATGATCCAACAAGTGAGCGAAACAATACAGAGTGCTTGGGGCCATAGGTGGTATGCAGGGAACAAAATAGTTAATCACAGCTAGACCTGAGCCTGACAGCGGATTAGAAAAAATTAAGCACACATAAAACAGTGCAACCCGTAAGCATTTGTAAAAAGATAAAAGTCGCTCTTGCCTAATATTAGCATTTTTCAGGATCGGGACTAAGAAAGTCTTTCTAGGTGTGTCATAAAAACTACAGAACATCATAAAATGAACCATGTCCTTTGGGGATTTTCCATCACAACCACAAGGCGACAAACTTTGGCCCTTACGCTGCCCCCTTGGGTGGGCGAGAAGCAGGTGGAAGAGATCAAACTGTAACCTGGTCAACAGAAATCGATTGTGTGAACTTACGAGCCCCAGCAAGTACGGCTCCACCATCGAGGTGCTTCGTAACATGATGAAGCGACGTACACTGGGCTTCCAAAGCTCCTTCTATTCCCTGGCCAGTGACTGCTGCGCGACAAAAGCCGCCTTTATGTGGTTCAAGTCCTTCTTGTTGGTCAGGTCAGGGTTAATAAAAAGGAATCCTCTCCCCAGGCTCCTGAGACTCTCCTCGATATATTTAAGCCAAGGTATTCGGGAGACATGATCAAGCGCCAACAGTCCTTTAAAATCATTTTGTTTAGTAATGTCCCCTTACCAGCCCAGATTTTTAACCAAAGAGAGACGGGCGGTAGGCTATCAGATCGGTGATGTGGGTCAGACCAAGCTCCTTATGTACAGTGAAAGAGGGGGTGCCCTGTGGCACAGATAAAAAATGCCTCAGGAACTTGTTTTCGGTGAATTGGGGAGCATCTGGAATGGTGTACCCCCAGAATTCACTACGATATAGTGTTTTGATATACACTTGGCCCTATAGAGCTGTAATAAGAACCCCACCGGTCTTTTTCCCAGTCTGGAGGTGAAGTTAAAAATAGCTGCAGTCTCCCGCATATGGTCATTTTTTTTACGGGTTATTTGGGGCCCCCATTTCATTTTGGCATCTAGCAGCACCCGCAAATATGAAAAAACACTCATCCTTGGGACCGGGGTGGACCCTACCTTAAAGGTGTAAGGCCTACTCGAGCGGGCACCCACTTGCATAACATAGGACTTTGAATTATTAACCAATAGGTCCTGATGTCTCATGAATTGGACAAAAGAAGTTAGTAGCATCTGCAGACCCCGCTCGGTCCTGGCCATCAGAATGGCATCATCTACATACAGCAGAACCGGGAGACCACACCGTCCCACGTGGGGATATTCCACCTTGGTCTCCAAAAGAATCTTCTCTAAGTTGTTTATGTAAAACTTAAATAAGAAATGGGCCAAGATGCAACCCTGACGGACCCCTCTCTGGATTGAGAACAGGCGCAAAACCTTCAGGTCACACGAGTATCGCACTGCCGCCTTCATGTCTTGATGAAGATCTTGTAAGAAGAGAGCTACGGTGCTGTTTACGATCGGGTGCCTGCCACTTGGTGCATGGAAATGACCCCCCAGTGCAGTGAATCCCCCCACATGGGGGGCCCGCAACGGGCCCCCAAACCGAATCCCCGCCAGCCTTTCGATGCCGCCATGGAAAGGCCTCCTAAAACCCACATCCTAATATGGCGGACGGTGCCTGCTAGGCACCGCCACCATATTAGTGGCCCTGCTCCGCCCGACAGGTAATCGGAGCGATTGCCTCTGGCGGAAAAGCGGCAGACGGACTTTGCGTCCACCGCGATACCCACCGCCATCCTAATATGGCGGTGGGTAATTCTCAATTTGATGGCGGAACGATCGCCACCACTGGCCCGGCGGTGGCGATCGTTCCACCATCGTAATGAGCCCCTAAGTCCCTGTCCACATATAGCTATTAGTTCTGTATTTATTACAAGCAAAGCTCCAGATGTACTGGTTGCCATTTAGTCGACAACGGTTGACATTTTTCTAATCTTTTTGCGAATTAAAATGATTCCTGCAGGTGGAATGACAGCTACAAATATGTCTCCTACTAACCCAGCTCCTGTTTCTGTACTGCTTTTCTGCCTACGTGCGGGTGTTAGTGTCAGTACATCTATACTTTTTACATGATAAATTTTATGCAATCAATATGCCTAAGTAGCAAATCCCTTCCCAGTCAGCTGACAATAGAAAGTAAGCATTCTGTCCACAAATGTAATAAACCCCTGGTTTAACATTCTCGTTTCCCTGCAAAAGTTTCCAAGGTCCACCCGTCAGTTCAAAAGTGTGTTCACAACTACTAATCCCTGTATGTCTAGTTCTTTTAGGTGTCCGTCTTCCGTACAACCAAATTTTTCCTTTGTGTTGGCTGTCAAATCTCATTTTAGGGTAGACCATCTTCATTCTAAATTTATTTTCCTTCTTCCTCCATGCATTTTCTAAAACCTTACCGTTTCTGTCAGACACATGTCATGTGTGTATCTTACTTCCAAGGCAATTATATAAACCTATTCTATAGGTCGCATTAAACAGGTTAGATTGTCTTTATAAGCCTTTACGCTATCTATAGGTCTATGGAGAAATAAATAGTACCAGGCTGTATCCATTTCCTTTGCTTGTGAGTGTAAATTCATGCTTTCTATTAATGGTATATGGGAAAGTATTAGATCATGATTAGATTAAAAGTACTCAAAATAGCCTCTCCTATAAACTAATTATAATAAGATACTGCAAGAAATCACTTAGGATAAAGGCATGCTATAGTAGGTAACCTCTTCTGAGACTGATGAGTGTAAGTGTGCGCACACATAGCAGTCCTTTGTGTTGATTGCGTTAGTGTATTCTTGTACTAACCTAGAATATACATTCGTGGAAAAATCATCTTTCTTGTAGCTTGCAAATTAGTAACTAAAGGGATCTTCCCTAGTGCTGTAAATATGCGAATTAGTAACTTTCTTGTCTTTATGCTCTGACTCTGGTGCTAAGTAAAATCCTATTAGTACTGTAGTGATCATTATTAATGTTATTTTGATAATTGAACCCATAATATGTTTACATTTATTTCAAATGCAACACATTTTTGAGTCAGTTTAAAGTACTTGGTTCAATAGCTGGTGATGGAGTTTAGTGAATATTTTCTTTATTGCAGTTATTTATTTATTTTCTACAATTAAGCTCCTATCCAGACAATCCTTAACCCTTCTGTGTGTTCTTCTAAAATGTTATCCATATTCTTCTGTAACTTTCAACTCAGACATTGGTTAGTCTTTTGTAAAATAATGAACTAAAATAACAAATATCTAATAGGCACAGCTGAAATCTCTTTCTTCTTCTGTTCAGTCTCAGATTATTTCTCAATTATTTTCCTTCTGTTTTATTTCACTTGCCTTTTAGGGGGGTTTAAATATTTCAGGATTCCCTCTGCAAACATCTTCCACTGTAACAGTTAAAGCAGTGTTCATAAAGTACAACCATTTAGGTGCTGAATACCTGTGACAAGGCACCTGTGCTCTTTTTGATCTTCTCAGCTTTTGCTAATTTGGGCCTAGGCTACTCTTATCAGTAGACTAAGGGGCCGATTCCTATCTCGGCCGGTAGGGCACCGAATCGGATTCGGCTTTACCGGATCCGATTCGGACGCCCTGTTTCCGACCGATTCGAACACCCGTCCGCGCGAGCAAGTACGAGGCGAGTGTACGCGAAATCCCCGACCGACTCGTTCCCGGCTCCGACCGACTCATATGGACTCGACTCGCACCACGCAATGGAGACGTTCCCGACCGGGCAAGTACGATGCGCGCCTCGAACAGTCCGACCGACTCGCGCCGTCTGGCTCGAAAGAGCAGTCAGAGCCGGACTTCGGGGTCCGTGTCGGACCTCCTGTACGCTGTAGCCACGCGAGTCGCACACAGGGGGACCCATGGGTCCCCCTATACATGCATGTATGGCGCGAGTCGCACCGATGCGTACCCGCTGTAGGGGGCGCCCTTGTTCGCAATGCACCCATTGAGTCAATGGGAGCCCGTGTACGCGTCGTACGACCGGCTCCCATTGACTTCAATGGGAGTCCGACCGAATCGAGTCCGATAGCATGCGTCCGCATCGTACTCGTTCGGTCGGACTGCTAGAGTCCGGTTCGGTCGGATATCTCTCCGAATCCGACTCGGTCGGAGGGATTTCCGGCCCGAATCGGAATCGGCCCCTAAGTCTCTTCAGGTGTTGTTTCTGGTATTCAAGCTATTGAAGCACTTCTCCTTGGATTTTGTTTTTTTGCCCATTCTGCTTAAAGATTGCTTCTACTTATTCCAGTGCTAGTTCCTTCACCTGGATCTTTGTCTCTCAAAGCCACATTTGAAGCACTTCCTCTTGGTGATTCGATCTCTGCTTCTCTTTCATTACAGATCTCCACACCGCTCCAAGTTATTTCTGGTACTTGCACTTGATTTTTAGTCCACTGTTCTTCTCCCTTTTCATCCCCGTCTTGCTGAACTGGCAACAGTGCTGTAGTCTAGGTGGTCTCTTTACTGTTGGTGCAACCACCAATGGTCATCGCTCAGGATCAAAGACCAAATGCACTTCTGGATTGCTCACTCTTTTGGTGTGCGGGGCATGAATTCAATTTGGAACTCCAGCATACTTAAAAGCAGTAAGTGTATTAAGGATCACCTGAAAGGGGTTTTTCCATCTGGGTTCAAGTATTCTGAAC
The DNA here is from genome assembly GCA_963921515.1 of Calotriton arnoldi. NCBI lineage: Eukaryota > Metazoa > Chordata > Amphibia > Caudata > Salamandridae > Calotriton > Calotriton arnoldi. The sequence goes on from CAWUFW010000932.1 coordinate 2,250,633, forward strand.
GTGCTTCTTGATTACGATCCATTTACCAGGACCGAGGTTGTGGCACTGTTCTTGATGCGGATCTTGTGTGGCAGCTGAGGACTGTTGAGAGATTGAACAGACTACGTTAGCCAATTCCTTACAATAATCCATGATAATATTGTCAGTATCGATCATCTTCATAACTTCATTGTTGAAGTGTGTTCCTCTATCTGACTCAAGAGAAATTGGCATGCCGAACCTGGGGATCAATTCACGCAATAACAATTTTGCTACAGTGAGACTGTTACATCTTCTAGTTGGGTAGGCTTCCACCCATTTTGAGAAGACACACACTATCACCAAGATCTATTTCAGCCCGTTATGGACAGGCTTCTCAATAAAATCCATCTCCATCCTGTTAAATGGGCCACGTGATCTTCCTAGGTGTGTCAGTTTCCCTATGTTTGGCTGTTGACAAGTTATGCTCCAATTGCAAACCCCTTCTACCAGCATCCTGAATCTGGGGTTGTACCAATTCTGTATGAAAAGTCTCACCATTGTGTCTCTTCCCAAATGTGTGTGTCCATGGTATTATTGCGTCATTGGAAACAACAAGCTGTCTGATAGCACTGCTCTCCTATCTGCTGACATACAAATATCATTTGCATTTTCCTCACATTTTGCTTTTACCCAAATGTTCTGTTCTGCTTCTGACACATTTTCCTGCACCATGATCAGCTCATCCCACGTATCAGTAACTTTCATCAACATGGCAAAAGAACTCTCTTCTTCAGACTCACATGTGAAACCTCCATTAAATGAACAGGCTAAGAGAGCACAGTATCTGGCTAGTGAGTCAGCGTATTGATTGCCCATGACAACATATCCACTTCCTTCTTGATGTGCTAAGCACTTTGCCACAGCATTTTCTCCTGGCAATTGTAGTGCATCTAGTAGGCTCTTGATTTGTATCCTGTTTTTGATGGGGGTTCCTGAGGATGTAAGAAAATCTAGCTGTGACCACCACTGTCCAAAATCATGGACTACACCAAACCCATATTGGCTGTCAGTAAATATGGTGACTCTCATTTGGGCAGTTAAACTGCAGACTCTAGTAAGAGCTATGAATTCTGCAACTTGGGCGGAGAACACCGTTTGAAGCCATGAAGCCTCGACCACATAATTTACAGTGCACACGGCATATGCTGCTCTGAGTGTGCCATCATTACTTCTCAATCATGAGCCATCTACGAATAACACATGATCGGGCTCATTCAGGGGATCATCGGTAATGTCGGGGTGAGGTTTGGTGCACAATTCTGTGACATCTACACAGTCGTGTTCACATTCATCACAATTTTCATCATTTAGAGGCAATAACATTGAAGGGTTCAACACTGCAACATTTTAAAACAAAATTTTCAGAGGATGCAATATTCTGTTTATATTCCATCAACCTGTTAAGGGTCATGTATTGAGTCTGTGTTCTGGCTAGTAGCAAATTCACAGAGTGAGGGATCATGACAGTTAACGGGCATCCCATCACTATATTCTCTTTCTTTTCCACACTAGTACTTACCGCGGCCACCGGTTTAAGGCAATTGGGAAGTCCTGCCGCTACAGGGTCAAGGGTAGTAGAAAAGTATGCAACAGGTTTCCAAGACCCGCCATGTGTTGGTGCTAAAACCGAGAGAGCACACCCATCTCTCGCACTTCAAAATAGTGTGAATTCTTTCGTATAATCTGGCATTATTAGTGCAGGGGCAAGACACAATTTCTCCTTCAACTCTAGGAATGCTTTCATACATTCATTGTCCCATGATATCGGATCAGTCACTTCTCATTAATTGCTTTGCCACCAAGGAAAGGTTTAGTATCCACTGCCTACAGTAGCCAACCATTCCCCAAAACATCCTGGTTTCTTTCTGAGTTTGTGGTGGATTTGTCTGCAAGATTGCTTCCACTCTTTCTGATGACACTTTTCTAGCTCCTTTTACAATGATGTGTCCCAGATATTTAACCTCTTTTTGACAGTACTGCAGTTTCCCTGCAGACACTATGGGGGGTGATTAGGAAGGCGGGCGGATCGCCATCGCCGGCCTGACGGTGGCGATCCGCCCACCATCCCAACCCGATTTACCCCTGCCATATTATAATGGTGGGGGGTATAGCGGCGGACGCAAAGTGCGTCCGCCGCTTTTCCACCAGTCGGCAATCGTTCCGATTGCCGGCCGGGCGGAGCTGGGGCTTAATATGTTGGCGGTGCCTAGCAAGCACCTCCATCCATATTAAGATGTATGGTTTTGAAAGCCTTTCCATGGCGGCGATGCCGCCATGGAAAGGCTTGCGGGGAATAGCTTTGGGGGCCTGTTGCGGGCCCCCGGGGGGTGGAGGGGTGGGGGGCTGCACTTGGGGGGTACCTATGGTACCCCCCCACATTGCCATGCACAAGGTGGCAGGCACTGCACGGTGCCTGCCACGTTGTGCATGGCAATGCACAACATGGCACTTTGGCATTGCGGCGGGTACTGCTTACAGCAGCACCTGCCGCAATGTGAAGTATGCGGAATGCGACCACCAGGGTGGCGGTCGCATCCTAATTAGCGGTGCAGGACCGCCGCATGTCTGGCGGCCGGTCCCAGCACCGCTAGGGTGGCGGGCGGACTAAAGTCCGCCCGCCATCCTAATAACCCCCTATGTGTCCATTCTCAGCCAGGTGATTCAAGAGTGCAATGGTATCATTTTTACATGCCTTCTGTGTTTCTGAGGCCACAAGTAAATCATCTATATATTGAATGACTGTGGATCGGTGTGGAATTATCAGGGTCTCTAGATTCTTTTTCAAAATCTGGTTAAATATAGATGGTCTCTCTGTATACCCTTGTGGCACACAACACCATGTTAATGTTTTCTGCTGGAAGACAAAATACAATAAAAATTGGGTCTCTTCATGCAATAGCACTGAGAAAAAAAGCCTGGCACAAATCAATTACAGTAAACCATTCTACAGTACATGGAATTTGAAACAGTATCGTGGCTAGGTTTGACTGGATTTGGTACCACAGGACAACAGAGCACTACAGTTTCAAATATTGTCCTTAAATCCCGAACTATTCTATATTTACCATTGGATTTCTATAACCCCATAATTGGAGAGTTACATGAACTTTCAATCAGTTCTTTCAGGATCCCTTTCTGTACCATGTAATCTATCACAGGTTGTATTCCTGCAATAGTGTTTGGGGTCAAATGTTACGGTGGTGTACTAGGGAAAACAGCATTTGGTTTCTCTGTAACTTGGACTGGTTCTACACCTTTGATAAGTCCGATGTCTTTTCCCATAAAATCCCAAACTTCAGCATTCACTGTTTCTCTCAGATCTTCAGGTAATTCATCAGTAGTTAACAAACAAAATAGTCCTTCCTCGGTTTGTTGTCTGATCAGTTTAAAATCCACATCCTCATCATGTGTTTGGAATGCTGCCCCAACCGGTGTACAGTAAATTGAGCAGTTTAACTTGCACAACAAATCTTTCCCTAACAGGTTCACAGGACTTGAGGTGTAAACAGCAAACTGGTGCTTTTCGCCAAAGAATCCTATTTTTACAGGTACCCTTTCAGAAACCGGATTTTGAATGTGTTTAATAGGTACCTCTTACAACTTGGATTGTTGTTCCCCCGAGAGAGGCAAGTCTGGGACTTTCACTGTTCTAACAGTGGACCAGATAGCCCCAGTATCAAAGAGAAATTATATGGGGTGGCCATAAACCTCTGAATCTACATATGGGCCACTCTGTTCTACCTCTAAGACTGCGCCAAGTACGCAATCTTCTTCCTCTCTCAGGCACCATCATTGAGAATTCTCGGAGCCAGAACCATCCGTTTCGAACAACTGGAATTGTTGCAAGGTATCCTAGTTTGGGTTACGAAAATGTGACATGGCATTCTGAAATTAATTCATATTCATTTTTAGCATCTGGTTTAAATTAAATCTAGGATTCCCCATCTGTGCAATTGGCATCATTGGGATCTGTCCCTGTGCTGACATTTGCATTCTTTGACTGCGCACATTTTGCAGTTTCCACCCATTTGTGCAATTAGGTTCAACTAACACCGATCAATATTAATCAACCACAACAACTTAATAACCCTATGTTACTGGTGCAGGTGATGGTACCTCACACACCACACTTCAAAATCTCTGCAAACAAGTTTTCAATTATTATTTTATCCTGGGATCCTTCGACTAGAACAAGTCTGACATCTTCGAATACCTTTTTCAACCACTTGTCAAACTATTTCTCCTCAACAACTCATTCTAATCAACATTCATCCAAACCAGAGAAAGTACACAATCACAGCCACAACACATTTGTCCTATTAATACTCACACCTTCAAAGCAGATCTGGCTTCGAGTACCTCTTTGCCAGACTTTCTCGTTCTGAACATTGGATTCAGGAGTCAGGAATTTTAACAATTATCGTCTGGGTACTATTTTTTAGCTCCATTCAGGGTATATAACCTATCCTCCGCTACCAGATTTGCAAGCGATGAAATGTTTTTAAAAAACAATTCCACTTTAAAACTTTCTTAGAAAGCCTGGAAGGTTTGCATTTTTCTAGGTCGATGAATCTTTGCCTCCATTTTATAAGAGAGCTTTACAAGAGCGGGTTGGTACAGTTTTAAAAGTTTATTTTCTCTTTTTAGCAGATTAGTCAGTATTTTTGTTCTTTTTATTCAAATTAGTAGAAAATTGATTACAGAAATAATAAGAAAGAAGATTGATTAGAACAAACATTGAGAAATACACATAACATGTTCCATTCAGAGTATAGTCCCTATTCTAAACTAAAAGACCTATCCTATCCTAATAAGAACACATGCAGAGTTCCTTCTGGAAAAGAACAAGTAGATTTTGGAGAAAAGTCAGATAAGTAAAGGAAAGACCGAACTCCCTATAAAGAGTCGCCGAGTTCCCAGGACAACTGCAGTAGCAACCATTTATGCAGGTAAGAAGGAGAGAATCACAGCTGTAGCTATAATCAGCATAAAACAAAAAAGTCTCCTCACAAAGCTTAAGTAAAATGAAGAAAACACTGTAAGCAGTAGCTTATGGCAAATCAAGCTAGTACAGCAAAGTACTAAGGGGCATGGCAGGGTAGAGATGCATTGAATGCCTCGAGATGAGTAGAGTAGTGAGGTGTCTCTCTAGCTAGGAACCCATATTATAAAGAAATCAGCTTAACATGTTGTAAAAACAGATGAATGTGTCATGAATAGGACACGTTACAATACAAACATTTACAACACATGCCTTTACAACACGGTTTTTACATCGCAACATCCATTACAACGCATGATTTTACAACGCATGCCATCAAAATGCATTTTTAGAAACTAGATTTACAATGCATTCCATTACAACACATACCACTACAACGCATACCATTACAACGCATAATACTTTTAGGGCAACAGTAGGTAAGTGTTGGATAGTGTAGGGGTAAAAATTACTATTCCCACTCCAGTGAGTGCAACAGTAGGGTAAGTGTTGGATAGTGTAGGGGTAAAAATTACTATTCCCACTCCAGTGAGTGCAACAGTAGGGTAAGTGTTGAATAGTGTAGGGGTAAAAATGACTATTCCCACTCCAGTGAGTGCAACAGTAGGGTAAGTGTTGGATAGTGTAGGGGTAATGCGTTGTAATGGCATGCGTTGTAGTGACATGCGTTGTAATGGCATGCGTTGTAGTGACATGCGTTGTAATGGCTGCGTTGTAATGGCGTGCGATGTAAAGGCAGTTGTGTTGTAATGACTGCGTTTTAAATGTAGTGTGTTGTAATGACTGCGTTGTAATGGTTGTTTCCCATGTGTCATCGGTGACCAATGGTGAGAGATCTTTCGATGGTCCATCATCTTCATTCTTGATTCCCACAGTAAATGTTCAAGTCAGCATAATGTCAGTTAGAGATGGCTACAATGTATTTCAAAAGTTACATCTATGAAGGTTCTCATGAGAACCTTTCGCAAGCCAACTCTGTTAGCTGTCTGGTGTTCCACCGTATAACAATGAGCTACTCTATGAAATGTGACATTCAAATTCTGGTATGTCCTGGTTAGATCACAAAATGTAAGTGGCAGCGAGCTTTTTCTTTTCATTAGTACACTTGTTCATTCTGCATATGTGCAAAGAAAACAATCTGAAGTCATATGGTGTGAGGAAAGATGGAATACATTTTTTCTGGAAACAGCACATTTCACTAAAGTCAAGCTGGAGTGTTTGAATATAACATTAAGTTACTTTATTTTCTTGAAGGGATAGAGAAGAATACAGAATAGTGTGGCCTAGTAAGTGGAGAACGATAGAAATGAAAGCTTTCAACAGAAAATAAACACGTTGGCACGGTAAGTAAAGGCACGTTTTCTAACGTTGAACTCATGCATTTTTCATGTTAATAGTTAGCGAGTTTATATATAATTGTGTTGTGAAATTTTTGCAAAAATGTTCAGCTTCCTCTGTACTGTTAGTGAAAGGTTTAATATTTTCCAATGCAATTATGCTCAATTTACCAACCTTCACCACATTTTAGCAGCAAATGTTTAACTCACAGTAGTACACGCAGTACAGGCTAATCCCTCCTTAGATCCTGGAGGGGAAATCTTAGGAGAATAGGAAGGGGAGAGGAGGAAAAGGTTGATGGGATCCCTCTGTCCCATCACTGTACCAAGTGTTCTCAAATGCAGTTTTTGTTTTGTTATTGCCTTGAGCTCTCTGTCAGCCTAAGGTTATGGCTAATGAAGTGAGAAATGTAATTACACGGCACACAAATCTTCCTTGCTGCCTACCAATATCCAATGTTTTCTTTGTTTGTGTGCAGTTTGCCACCTCCTTTTTAATGTTATATATTTTGCTTCACTGCTCATGTGCGTATTTCAATAATGCCTTCTGCTAACCTCCATAGAGAACTACCTCTGGTGTAGCTGGTATAGGCCAAATGTTAAGTGTTGTGGCCTTTCAACAGTCACAGACATAGCTGGTCTTGAAGGTATAGGTTGAGACTGAGATGGTGGCTCTTCATCTAGTAGGTGAATATGTACGTAATCCTTGTTATGTTAAAAAAAATATATATATTCATTAAGCGCGCGTACACCAAACGGTTTCATGGCGCTGAGAACAGAGGGGAGGCGGCATCGACGGGACAGTTAGCTTACTCATATGCTTGGGAAAACAGCCAGGTCTTGAGCTGTTTCCTGAACTGTGCATAGGGAGTCACCGACCTCAATTCTACAGGAAGCGAGTTCCAAAATTGCGGGGCCAAGACCGCAAATCTGATCCCCCGTGCTTTTTGCGTTTGAATGAGGGAATGGTCAGCAAGTACAGATTGGAAGAGCGCAGCTCTCTGGAAGGGATATAGCACTGGATCCTTGAGGAAATGAATGCTGGGCCATTCCCGGCGAGGGAATCCTTGTCATCACTATCATACAAAGGGTTATATTGATTGTGCCCCTAGATGGCTGGAACTAGATTTCAATCTTCGTGACATGTACTGGTCAAGGAACTGGGAGGAAGTTTGATGATTTGAAAGTGGCAATGGTGACCTTGGTGTCACTGGTGGCACAACACATGATCCCTCCTTTTCATTTGTGGTAATGGCTGTGCTGTGTTGTGGCATAGATAAACACAACATTGAGCTTAGCAATAAGATTTATCCAACCCTTAGCCTTGGCTTTCAAGCTTGTCATGAGGTGACATTGGAGACATGCCTCCTCCTTTATCACCTTGTTAGAAATTGAGTTGTTGGTTGACTGGGGTAAGGCCCTGGTCAAGCAGCACTCACAGTCCTTGTCACGGTGAGGCACAAGCCAACCCTGAATTATCCTGTGCTAACTCTCTGGTAGTTTGGCACAGAGCAGTCAGGCTTAACCTAGAGACAATGTGTAAAGTAATTTTGCAATACTTCAAAAGTATTGAAGTGAAAACACCACACCAAAAGGATCCCTCAACAAGTTAGAAAAATAGAACCTTCTTTAATAAATAAAACAAGACCAAAACTACAAAAATCCAATTAGTAGAACATGCAGTTTAAAGATTTAAGTGAAAATAGTGCCAATAAGCACAAAGTGCCAACTGTCGCTATCTGGTCGTGCCAAACCAGGACAAAGTCACAAGTTCAGGCCAACCGTGATGGAGCACGGGCCAGCTAAAGGGTCCAAGTTAGGCCTGCAGAACAGAGTACCTGAAATCCGAGTTTGCAGTGCAATGTGACGATCCACGTCGAAGATGCGCCAAGCAGCCAAAGGGATGTGCCAGTTCCGAGATGCTATGAGGCTGTGATGTGAGGGCCTGCGTTGTCCTTGAGGATCCTGTCGACGGGGCTTGCGATGCCAAGTCCAGTGTCAGGTATGTGGCGCACAGTTGGGGCAATGAGTCGGTTCCGAGGAACTGTGAGTCTGCGATGTGGAGTACGTCAATGCAGCTGAGGCTACCGTTTGACAAGGGATGCGAGGGCCTGCGCTGAGGATGCATCATGCAGCGGTAGCTCCTGTGGGCTGCAATGTGGGTCTTTGCACTGGGTCCAATCCACAAAGCAGCTGTGGTGCATCGGTTCTGCTCAGGTTTGTGGCAAACAGCAGAGGAGATGTATCAATTCCACTGGATCCACAGAGGCTAGCAGGGCACTTTAAGCCCACTTACAAGGGTCCAGGACTAAGGTGGCATCACTTGGCAGTGTAGACTCACAGATGTCAGAGTCCAGGTGCAGGTTCAAGGTTGTTATCAGCATCTTGTGTCCCTGAGGCTTAAGATCAGGAGGCCAAACAACTAGCCCATGGAGTCACTGGGGGTACTTGGTTCAAGAGGTGCACGTAGGAGGGCAGCAGGTAAGTACAGAAGGGCTGCAGTCCTTCAGCGCAGCAGCCCAGCAGAGAGGCAGTCCTTCCAGCAGCACAGCACTCCTTCTTCCTGACAGAGTATCCACAGGTCCAAAAGTGTACTGAAAGGTTGGTGTCTGAGGTTCAGTATTTGTACCCCAGCTTTGCCTTTCAAGTGGCTCCAGAATAAATACAATGGGTATGTAGCCCTTTGTGTGGAGACATGACTCAGCCTGTTCAAGTGAAAGTGGGGCTGGGCTCAGCTCCTCCCTCCCATCCTGACAGTGATGGCCCATCCAGTCACACCTAAGCTTTCCATTATGTGTGGTTGTCTAGGAGGAATGTGCAAAGTTTAACTGCCAACTACACTCAGTCATGTGACCCAGAGACAGGCTACATCACCAAATGGCTAAGACAGGAAAATGTCAAATTTCTAAAAGTGGAATTTTCAAAATTGTAATTTAAAATGAGACTTTACCATAAGTTAGGATTTTTCATTACAATTCCAAAGACACCAAACACAAACTAGTTACCTGTAAGGTAACTCCAATGTTATCCTGTGGAAGAGGTAGGCCTTGCAGTAGAGAAAAATTAATTTAAGAGTTTTTCCCTAACAGGACATGTAAAACTTAATAGTTCATGTCCTACGTTTTAAATACACTGCACCCTGTCCTCTGGGGTGTCCAGGGCCTATGCTAGGGGGGTGACATATTTATTAAAATGAGTCAAAATGGCAGTCTAAAACTGCACACACACAGGCTTCAATGGCAGACCTGAGTCATGTTTAAAGTGCTTCTTAAGTGTGTGGCACAATCAGTCCTGCAGGCCTACTAGTAGCATTTAATTTACAGGTCCTGGGCACAGGTAATGCCACTTTACTAGGGATGTGCAAGAAAATTAAATAGGCCATTGGGTAAAAGCCAATGTATAAGACCTGTCATTCTTAGGGTGGTCTTTCCCCAAACATTTTGCCTGCTAATCTCCTCTTGTTGCTGATTCTTTTTGTTGGCCTTAGGACTCTGAGCATTTTGCCTCTGCTGATCAGTGCTAAAGTGCATGTGCTTCGCCCCAAAACATGGTAACAATGTTCTATACACAATTGAAATATTTAGTTTACTTGTAAGTCCCTCGTAAAGTGGCACACCATATACCAGGGCATGTAACCAATATGCTACTAGTGGGCCTGCTAATTAAAGTAAAAATTGGTTCTGTTAGGGTTTACAATTACTTAAAGTAAGTAGCAACAGCTTACTTATAACACGTATCAACGATTTGAAAAAGAAGAATATATAACACACACGGAAATAATGATTCAATAATGTATTCAGAAAAAATCAGATAATCATGGCTGTCGCAATTTACAATTTCAATTGCAATATGAAATACGTGACTGTGGTGAAAAAAGTGACATGTGGTGGTTGGTGATAAAGACAGTACACTATATACAGAAACAATTTGAGCGTGCAATAAAAGAAGGAAGAAATATTTTTCTCGTATGTCCTTATTATTTAACACATATGCTTCAAGATCCTAATGACAAATAAGACTGTGATCATGAGCATTGTGTAGACATATGCAGTACGCCGACGTTTCGACCCTGTTAATTGAGCACAATTGAGATGCATCAAGGTGGGTCTTCTTCAAGGCAGGAGGGAATTGACAGCCAAAGGTAGATTTCTATGGTAACTCCGCAAATTATCAATGGTGGGTTTAAGAATAAACCACATGCATCTCAACCAGCCGGTTGGAGCCTCAGAATTAGTCAGTAGATGACTTCCTCCCGTCGGTTGGAGTCTTAATGTTTAGCCAGTCCAGTGATTTTCGTGATCTGGCAAAGAAACGTCCATCCGTCAGTGGCTTTATCCAAAAAAGCCACTGACGGATGGACGTTTCTTTGCCAGATCACGAAAATCACTGGACTGGCTAAAATTAAGACTCCAACCGACGGGTGGAAGTCATTTACTGACTAATTCTGAGGCTCCAACCGGCTGGTTGAGATGCATGTGGTTTATTCTTAAACCCACCATTGATAATTTGCGGAGTTACCATAGAAATCTACCTTTGGCTGTCAATTCCCCTCCTGCCTTGAAGAAGACCCACCTTGACGCATCTCAATTGTGCTGCAATTAACAGGGTCGAAACATCGGCGCACTGCATATGTCTACACAATGCTCATGATCACAGTCTTATTTGTCATTAGGATCTTGAAGCATATGTGTTAAATAATAAGGACATACGAAAAATATTTCTTCCCTTCTTTATTGCACGCTCAAATTGTTTCTGTATATAGTGTACTGTCTATCACCAACCAACACATGTCACTTTTTTCACCACAGTCACGTATTTCATATTGCAATTGAAATTGTAAATTGCGACAGCCATGATTATCTGATTTTTCTGAATACATTATTGAATCATTATTTCGGTGTGTGTTATATATTCTTCTTTTTCAAATCGTTGATACGTAGTTATAAGTAAGCTGTTGCTACTACTTTAAGTAATTGTAAACCCCAACAGAACCAATTTTTACTTTAATACGCATACCCAGGGTCTGAGGGACACTGGGTTCCCCCATTACGTTTACCACTAGTGGGCCTGCAGCACTGATTGTGCCAATCGCACAAGGAGCCTTTCAAACCTATCTTACGCCTGCCATTGCAGGGCCTGTGTGTGCAGTTTACTCCCTGTTCAACTTGACATTTAAAACTACTTGCCTAGTGTTAAGCTCCCCTTTTATTCCACATAAGTCACCCCTAAAGTAAACCTTAGGTAGCCCAAAGGACAGGGTGCTGTGTAAGTAAAAGCTAGAACATGTACTGTTAAGTTTGCATGTCCTGGTAGTGATTAACACCCAGATTAACTTTTTAATATTGTGAGGCCTACTCCTCTCAAAGGTTAGCATTAAGAATTCCTTAATACACTTTTAAGCTGTAATTCCTGATTAGAAAGGAGAAGCTGCATCATGTTTCATATCTTTGGGATAGTAATGATAAATACTCTTTACTGGTAAAGTTGGATTTAGCATCACTGTTTTGGAAATGCCACTTTTAGAAAGTGAACGTTTCTCTGCTCTTACTGCACTTTGTGCCTACAGTTTGTCTCCAATACTTGTCTGGAGTGGGTGTGCTACACTTTGTGCATTACCGCATGACAGCCACAGACACAGTAAGCTTAGGTGTGTCTCAGAACTCATCTGCATTCATCTGCATTCTGATGGCTCTTCCTGGGCAGGAGGGGATGGGGGAGCTGACACTCACAAATGAAAAGGCAGTGTCCTGTTTCCCACACAAAGGGCTGATTACCCCCTGCTGATAGTCTGGAGCTACGGCTGGAAAGAAAGGACCTGTGTGCACTTTAAAGACCCTTCATTGCTGTCACCCACCATTTCAAAGGCAGAACTGGGTATAAGTACTGGGCCTCTGACCCTAACAAGACAGTACACTGCTGGACCTGTGAAGAACCCTGTCAGGAAGAAGGCCTGCTGTGCTGCTACAAGGATTGCCACTCTACTGGACTGCTGCTCTGGAAGAACTGCTTTTCTGCTCTGATTTGCTGCCTTTTGACAGCTGCTAGCTACCCTCTGCCATGCTGAGGAAAAGGACTCCCATCTCACTTGAACCCAGAGTGACTCCATGGCCTTGCTGGATTGTCCCCTGTTTCTGAAGTCTCAGGGCCATCAAAGACTTCCTACAACTCTGCAACAGTACCTGGATTCTGCCATCTGTGAGCCTAGCATTGCCAAGTGGTGCATATCCAGTCCTGGGCCCTTGGAAGTGCTTGTTTCTGTGCTTACCCAGCAGAATCCACGCATTGACGACTTTGCGCTGATGGGAACTGACACATCACCCTTCGACGCCGACACAGCTGCTGCCCGACGACATCACTTCAACGGACTATGTAGCTCGATGACTACAGATTGTGCAGCACAGTGATGACGCGTCACCTGCATCGCCAAGGAGTTCATTGACAAGACATCACTGATTGTGGAGATCGGAACCAACGCATCACCTGCATCCACAGAATCAACGACGATGCATCGCCTCCTCTGCTCCTTGCATACAATCTTTTGATTGCCATCCACAGTGATAACAGTGAGAATCACCGTTCTTTAAAATAGGAACAATGATGCATTATGATCAGGAAGCTTTTAAAGAGGAACTCGTGTAGTGTTTAAATAAATTAGTAAGTAGGAGGATTATGCAGCTCCACAAGGACATGGATAGGACTAGGGGGCATTGCCAGAGAAACTAGAAAGAATAGCCTCAATGGACACTAGCACAAAAAATTCCAGTTTAGAATTTGAGGATGAGTTATGATGATATAGTTGGATTTTGGCAGGAGAAGGGTAACTCTAATTCCTGGTAAGATGCGAGTTCCAATGGTCTGGTTGAATGTGAACATGTAAAGCAGAATTGAGATTGAGTCTAAAATATGGTGAGTTCACAGTTTGTTCAAAAGGTGCAGTTGTCCTACAAGGAACTGGCAGCAACTGTCCTACAAGGAACAAGAAGCAAACAGTTTATCCTAGGCTTCATCCCTATTCTCATTTTTATTCCAAAGACTTTTGAAGATCATCTTGTAGTGTGCAATTTTACCTTTATCGCAAGGACAACTTTTCAATGCAGCTGTAGATTGTGGTGAACAATGGAGCAAGAAGAGTCAAACCATTTGCATGCTTTTGTGTTTTTACTAAAACGTATGGTCGACAAAAAGAATTTGACAGATGAACAGATATTACTAATTGAGGTTCAAGTAGATACAAGGGATACACTGTTATCCAGACAAAAGAAAACAGACCCAGAACAATAAAGCATTGAATTCCCATCAATGACATTTGGATCAAATGCTTCCCACTTCATTCTTAAACCATTATCTCTGGGGATTCAGCTCCAGATTTAACAAAACTTTGTCCCACGTTTGACTTACAGTGGGCAAGAGTTAGTGATACATGGATTATGATTACTAAAGACTTTCACAATTACGAAACTTGTCAAATCAAAATGAACAATGTCATGAAAACCAAAGATATAGTCAGATGTGCTGGAGAATTTCCCTTCCAATAAAGGTCGTTATCCTGGAGGAGTCGCTATAAATGACTCATGGAAATTGATACAGAGTGGGTAGAAGTAATTGCATAAGTTGTATAGCCATCTATATGGCAGACAGGCACAGCTCATATCTCCTGAATGAGAATGATGTCAAGTTGCCTGATAAATTAAATTGACAAATCGATAAATTGTTTGCTCATGTTTTTTGGGGGAGGGGGGGCTTCTTTCTTTTTTTAAATTCTCTTTTTATTAAACAATAGTGATGGTACAGTGGCGGGCCACAAAGCCACACAGTAATATTGTCCAATGACAAAGGCTCATAAGCATGCTCACATATTAATTCTTTTTTCAGTACAACGTTAGACAGTAAGAAGATCAATGTCCAAGTCATGTTTCCGCAGTTCAACTGAGGGAGATTTTACATAGTTCACCCTGTGATGTATTCCATTTCGCCCATTTGTGATCCCATTTCGCTGGACAACCTCTATGCTTAAATACATCTTTTTCTGCAATCATAGCATTGTCCATGTCGTTGGCCCATTTTGAAAACTTAGGTAAATCTCCGATTCCCCACCCCTGAGCTATATTCCTCTTAGCAAGGACAAACCCTAGGGACGCCCATGTGCGTTCTGTTTGAGTCAAGTCAGGGCTTCCCACACATTCAGTAGACATAGTGAACAATGGCTTTCCCACTGACCCTCGCTAGTGTAGAGACTATTTTCACCCAGTAAGGCTGGAGTTGTGGACCCTCCCAGATCGTGTGGAAAAAGGTACCCTCAGCTGTGCACCCTCTAAGGCACCCAGGATCAGGCCGACAACCCAACTTGACCAGTATGTGTGCCGATAAATATGTTCTGTGCAATATTTCAAGTTGAATGAGGCGCAGTCGCATTGGGATGGCAACTTCCCTGGGGAGGAGAGGGCTTCCTGCCAGTGGTCATCCTCTAGATATCCCAGATCTGTTTCCCACAGTTGTCGGAGACGTATCAATGGGTCAGGTTTATTGTTTATCAATTTACGGTAGGTAAGCGAAATCGCTTTACGTGTTAGGGGGTCTGTTAGGAGCCGGTCTTCCAGCGGGGAGGCCTCGGGTAAAGCCCCACCGCTGGCAACGGCAGTGGTGAGTGCATGTCGGATTTGGAGGTAACGGAATGCATCAGGCTCCGCCAACTGGTATTCTTTTTGGAGAACTGCGAATGAGACCATAGCGTTTTGTTTCCAAAGATCCCCCACTGAGGAAATACCAATTAAGTCCCATTTGTCAAAGCCCGGACACCGACTCAGTATGCCGAGTTGCTCAGATTCCCATAGGGGAGTGAGCAATGTTAATTTCTTGTGCCACCCTAGTTTCTTTGTTGCATAGTGCCAAAGTGCCACTGTGTGGGCCATGGGGTCGGTGAGGTGTTGTCGTTTAGGACTGGAGTGCGCGTTGGTACCCTCCCCTAGCCATTGCCCATCTGTCCTTGCGGTACGCCGGCTCCGACGGTGGGGCGAAGGCCCATTGGTTAACCACTGCAAGCTGAGAAGCCCAGTAGTATTGTTTCAGGTCAGGTAATGCAATTCCTCCGTCGTACCACCCTCTGGTCAATTTATGTGTCGCGATGCGTGGGCTTTTCTTGTCCCATAGGAGAGTTCGAACCTTGCTCTCCACATTGACAAAATAGGCATCTGGGACCCTATGGGGGGTGTTCTGTAATACATATAGAAATCGAGGAAGTGCCAGCATTTTGAACAATGCCGCTCTTCCGAGCAAAGTGAGGGGCAGAGTCCGCCAGTGAAGAACGTCTTTCCGAAGCCTGGTCAATGGGACTTTAAGATTGACCTCATAGAAGTGAGCCGGGTGTGGGGTGACGTAAATGCCGAGATACCAGAAGCCCTCAGTAGCGACAGTTATACTGGTGTCTTTAGGCATCCGGGGTACAGGGCCCTGCAACATAAACAAAACAGACTTTGTCCAATTAATGGTATATCCCGAATGGGCGCTAAAGATTGCAAAGATGTGCAGAATTCTGTGTATCGAGGCCGAAGGAGCTGCTACGTATAGCAGGACGTCGTCGGCATAGAGGGAGATTCTGTCCTCATGCTGGTCAGTCCACTTCAGTCCCCTGATCATGGGGTCACCCCTGACCCAGGTCGCCAGTGGCTCCAGCAGTAGAGCAAATATAAGGGGTGACAGGGGGCAGCCCTGCCTAGTCCCCCTCTCTAGTTGGAAGCATCGGGAACTGTGTTGGTTAACTACCACCTGGGCTGTGGGACCCGTGTATAATAATTTAACCCATTGTATAAAATGAGGGCCGAACCCCAGACGCTCAAGGAGTGCAAATAGATAGGGCCACTCAATGGTGTCAAGCGCCATTTTAGCGTCCAGTGACAGCAATGCAGCATCCTCTAGAATGGCGTGGGTTCTCCCCATTACCCCGTGGAGTCTTTGGAGGTTAAGGGCCGTGTTGCGGCTGGGCATAAAGCCTGTCGGGTCGGGGTGCACAAGCTTACATATAACTGGGATTAGACGATTAGCCAATACCTTGGCCAAGATTTTAACTTCGACGGTCATCAACGAGATGGGGCGATAGGACTCACATCTCGTCACTGGTTTGCCCGGCTTATGTATGATGGCAATGGAGGCCAGCATCAAATCTTGGGGCAGTGACCCTGTCTGGTAACTCTCCAAGTACATAGCCCGGAGAGCAGGCGTTATCTTGGAGGACACTAGCTTAAGCAATTCTATTGGGAGCCCATTGGGGCCCGTGGCCTTGCCCGACTTAATGCCGCTAATGGCGGTCGCAAGTTCCTCATCCGTGAGGTCACCCTCCAAAGAGTCACTGTCTTCTGGGGTAAGTACAGCCACTGGGATAGTGGCCAGGAGATCTCTTGAATCTTGTAGGGTGGTACGAGTGGCGGAGGAGTATATGGAGGCAAAGTGGGAGGCGAAGGCCTCAGCAATATGTTGTGGATCTGTCACCAGTTCACCCGCGTTTGTCTCAATAAGGGGCACCCATCTCTGAGCGGTCTCCCGCCTTTCTAACCATGCAAGCATTTTACCCGTGGCGTCACCCAACTCGTATACTCTATGAAGAGTTGCTTTGTGCTTCGCCTTGGCAGTCTCCGTCGCTAACTGACGATAGTCTAGGAGTTTAGCACTTAAAGTATGAGCGAGCTGTTCGTCATCGCTGGTTGCCACCCCATCTTCTAACTCCCTAATCTCCTGCTCCAAGGTTTCTAATCTAGCCATCTGTTCCTTCTTGTGTCCCACCATCAGTGAAAGTGCCTGACCCTTGATTACCGCCCGAAGGCCCCCCATAATGTGCAGTGGGAATGAACTGAATGTGGGTTCTCAGTAAAGTAGTGACTTACTCCTTTGAGCCGGGCACTTCTGACCTGTGGGATCTTCAGGCTCCAGGGGTTTATGGAGAGGGTGAGGCGGTGGTGGTCCTGAGGCAGAGTCAGCTGTATAAGAACAGGGGAGTGATCTGAGATACCACGTGCCAGGGACCTAGCGTCAGTAAAGTAGGAGAGATCATCAGTATGTGTGAGCAGATGATCAATTCTGGACTGACTACCATGGGCCCTGGAGTGAAAGGTAAAATTCCGCGTCAGGGGGTTAAAATGACGCCAGAGGTCCACTAGGCCAAACGCCAGGAGAAAGTCCATCCGGGGGGAGGTGTCATGTGGGTCGTGCCGGGGGGGATGTCGGTCAACCCGGCCATCTACCGCAAGGTTAAAGTCTCCTCCCACCACCAGGATACCCACCGGAAGATCCAGCAGTAGTTTACCCAGGTCGGGCAACGTGTTTGTCTCCGCACTGGAGGGATATAGATGGAGAGTACGTTAAGGGGTTTCCCCTCCCATGTCCCCGCTATTGCCGTGTATCTACCCTGGCCGTCAATCCAGGTTTTCTGTATTATGAATGGGCATTGTTTACGAATAAGAATGCCGGTCCCTCTAGAGCTAGTCGTAAATCCCGCGTGTGCCACTAACCTATAGCCCCAATAGTCCAGTGCTTTGCAAGTATTACCAATAAGGTGTGTCTCTTGGAGGAGGGCGATATCCGGGGCCTGTCTCTTGAGGTATTGGAGTACAACCCCTCACCCAAGTTTGTCTCCCAATCCGTTAACATTCCATGTAATGATGCAGAGCGTTCTTTTCACGCTACAGTCTGACATGGTACACAGGAATGAGTTGGGGCGCTATCCGCCCTTCTGTGTGACAAATTTCGATATGCCGAGTCTGCGAGCCCCGAGTGTGCCTGATTGGATAGTACGTCTTGCGTCACCGCCATCACAGTAAAACAACAACAAAAACAAGTGAAACAAGTCCCTCCACCCCCAAAACGCCCCTCTCCCTACCACCACCTTGCCTCCCTGCACGACGGGCACTGAACCACCCGCCACCCCAAACTTGCAGAGTGCCTATCGCCCACCCTTAAAATAGTAAGGAACGTGATCCAACCCCACTCCCTGGGGCATCAATTCGTTTTAGCACATTTACCCCATCATTAGCCCCATGAACATTGGATTACGGCATAACATATTGCAAATAGTTAGAGAATAACGATACCCCTCAGCAGGAAGCAAGTACGGCCATTAAAGTTGCAAGCAGCAACACCAAGTTACACAAAAAGTCTTGAACCAAGACAGTTTTACCGCAAATCAGCTTGTGTCTATAGGAACTTGGTAGCGTAGGCCATGGTGACTGAAAACCTCTGCCGCACACTTTCAATCAGCCAGTTTCTATTCCGCTGAACCCTTCGTCTTGGATTCGCCGCTGGGCTGGGACCCATGCTGGCGGCTCGACCTGTCCTTATTACCAGTGTCACAGTTTGGTTTGCGGTTCCGTTTGCTGACCGTGCGCCAGCCGTCAAGCCAGTCCCATGCATCTTCAGGCCTAGAAAAAAACACACTTTCCCTTCGGATTCCACACGCAGCTTTGCCGGAAGCAGCATGGCGTATTTAATTTCTTGATCACGCAGTGCTCTTTTCACTTCCAGGAAACTACGACGTTGTTTCTGCACTCGTAACGTAAAATCTGGAAAGAAAGTAATCTTGCTATTATCTATGGCAATCGGTGGGGCAGCTCTTGCTGTTTGGAGTATGGCGTCCCTGTCGTGGAAGTTGAACACCCTTGCCAAGAGAGGCCTGGGCGGCACGCCAGGCTTGGACCGTCCGCCTGGTACCCGATGCGCCCTTTCGATGGAAAAGTACTTGGACAACCCCGTTGGCTGGAGATGTTGCAATATCAGATCTTCAACAAATAGGTCCGCCGCTCGCCCCTCGGCCTGTTCCGGCACACCTAGTATGTGAACATTGTTGCGTCGCATTCGACCTTCATATTCGTTGAGTTGTCGTTCGAGCACATCTTGATTGGTTTGGAGTTCAGTTACTTGGCGCTTGAGGAGGTCCGTATCAGTCGTTAGGTCCTTGGTCGTGACTTCAACCTTGTTGATGCGCTCGGCCATTTCCACATGTTTGCTCTGATCAGGGACAGTATCAATGCGGCCTTCCAAAGAGGTGCGCACCGTCGTTATGGCTGTTAGGATGTCTTGCAGCGTGGGGTCCGGTGGATCCCCACCAGGTTTGGGGTTAGATTGTGTCTCCTCCTGGCCTTTCTACCATGCATACTTGTCCAGCTTTGCTTGGAGCGCGCCCCGACCGCTGCGGCCACTCGCCATGTTGTAGCCGATGTGTGGGGTGTGCAGGATGAGAGACCAGGCCGTCCTAGCTACTCACCACCGCCTGCAGGAGGGACAGGGCCTTCTTCGGCCTGTCGGGTTTCGCCAGTTAGGCCCAGACCGATGAGTGAAACGATCCAGGAGGATGCACACACCGAGGGGGGGAGCACTGATGTAGTATTGGTACCTTCGTTGGCCACTCAAAGAATCACACTCCAACAAGCCTTTGCAGCGTAGGAAATTGCGGCCTAGTCCAACTGGGATGAAGATTGGGCAAGTCTGAGCGCGTGTCGAACTCCCACCGCCGGGAGGAACAAGGGGTCCGGTGCCTATCTGGCACCCGCCCCTTCACAAGGGCAATCAATTAAGGCAGGCTCCGAACCTACGCCACAGCGTCACGTCGCAATGCGCCAGGCATACGCAGTCTCTGCAAATGGCGTCAAGTAGGCCCTCTCCTCAAGCCCCGTCCCTCGCTGTGGCCCGGAAACAGTCCCCTGAAGCGCAATCAATTCACCGTAGCCACGGTACATGGATCATTTTCAGGGCCGATGGCCCGCTAGATGCAGAATGTGGAGGGGGGGAAGAGTCTAGCCAGGCAGGTAGAGTCAATTGCAGCAATGCGGGGCCCTCCTAGCCGGCCCCTGTAGATCCGGGCCCCTAGCCGCCGCTGCGGTTGCTCGTGCGGGTGGCCGCAGGCCCTTAGGACGTGACCGAAACTCGGCCTGTGCGTCGTGGGGGCGGTGAGGGGCAGAGAACTCACCGGAGGAGTTGCGGCCAGCAGTAGGTTCAGCGCGGCCCCCTCGGCCAGGAGGCAGGCCCAGGATGCGCACCGCAGCCACGGTGTCGATTGCCTGAGTGCGGCCGGAGGACTACGCGGCACGCCTCGCGTCCTCCGTCGCAGCAGCCCAGGTCCAGCCGGCTATCTCCGCCGGAACGCAGCAAATCGAGGCAGCCTTCCGTACAGTGGCAGAACACGCTGCAGGGGTCAGGTGAGCTCTGTACCTGCCATTTCAATGCGGGGCAAATCTATTTTTCAGGATGTTTTAGGGAGTGATTTACGGAGCTAAGCTACTATGCGGTCCTTTCCCTCGGCAGTTGGCCACGCCAATTGTTTGCTAATTTAATGGCTAATCCTGCAATGTTCCATGATTTTATTCTGTACTCCCAGGTATGAGCTACTGTGACATCGCCACGGGGGGGAGAATACTGGCTGGTGTCCTAAAAAGTACTAAGCACCTTCGTAAGACCAGGATGAAACTACAAATAGCCAGTCAATCATTGGAGCCCAGTGACTCTGATGTTGGGGCAAACGTGTTATCAGTTAAAATAGAAAATATACAGTGTGGTACATAAGCAAAATATGAATGCTGGAAGAAATTTTGACATGACAGAGGAACATTTGCTTATAAAATGAGCTCAAGATGATTACTTTGATGCTGGAAATATGAAAACCCACTCAACACAACAGTGTTCTTAAAATTAGCAACAATGCAGTCACCTCTAAAGTTCTTAGGACAGGGACCAACCCAAGAAACACACCTAACCATGTTGATGTGGTCAAACAGAGAGTGTAACCCACCAGCTCAATTATGGAACCAGACGCCGCCTTTATTTTTAAGTTGAGTAGTCTTGTTTGTCAGGGCTAGTTCTGGCACCTTTATCAGAATCAAACTATATGGGTTGGCTTAGGGTGGCAGTTGAAGAGTGGTTAAGGTGGGCTTCCCAGAAAGTTGTACAACAGGACTACCCTACTTAAACTCATTTGGAGAAGAATTATCAGGAGTAGAGACAGAGGAGAGAATGGGGTCCACAACTCTATCAACAATGAGAACACCAGGACCAGAACTTATAGATGAAGGAAGGGATGTTTTAGACAGATTAATGGTATAAATCAGAAAATGGGAGGTTTAGGTACAATCATTATAGTCATGAGTGAAAAAACAGCAGCCTATAACACAGTTAACCTATCATAAAGCTTATTGAAAAAGGGGCTCAAGCAGGATGGGATATTAACCAAAAGTGAGCCCAGGGTCAAATAATTGGGATACAATTACAGAACAAAAAAGTCACTGATAGGTTTAGAGCCTGATTGAATATGGCCTTTGGAATTACTTCTTTATTTCTTTGCACGTGAAGGACCCCACCATAATTAAGTCAAATTAGAGGCATCTACAGATAGATTCTTTTTGACATTGGGAGCATTAATAAACACGCAGGATTTTGAGAGTGGACTAGCATTCATTAATGATTTAGGGTCATGAATAATTGAGGCGCCCTGGATGCACTACTCCTGGACTAGATGTCTTAGTCCAATGAGAAACCCTTCAGTTCCTGGGATGGGACCACTAATGCATCATTGCAGATGAAGCACATTACATTTCTTACATGGGTCTTATAGCCAAGTCCCACTGCAGTACTGAGTCTAGAGAGAGTGAATTGCCATGTTAGATTGCTGTTCATTAAAAAATGCTGCATTTGCGCATGCCTATCAGAAGGTAAGCTGCTGTCTGTGTGTGCCACAGCTAAGCAGGTAAACACATATATTCCATATTCTGGAAGTACAATGAGACAGCCAGCACTCAGATTCTAGAATGTCTAGGACAATGAAGCCTTACTTTCTGCAAATAAAATGACCATGTGATGCCTCTATATCTTGAGGTTGTGCATAGCATTGTTAATGGGTTCTCATCTATATCCTTTAACCAAGTTTGCTGATTTTTTACAGAAAAAAAGATGTATTGTTGATTGTAGCAAATTGTGGATTTTTGCTTTTTGACTGTCCGGTTTGGGATTTTACTGTGAATGAGTGTTATGTGTTGCAAACGTATTTGCTCATGTTGTTTTCTTTTATATTATGTTGTTTTCATTTATATTTTATCAGTATGTGACATTCTTTGGAGCGTGTTCCTCTTGATGTTCTAGACCCTGTGGGTCATGGAACTTTGGGAGAAGTTGCTTGAAGGGAGGAACAAGACAGGATGCAGCCTTTACAACTTGTATTATATTTGGTGTTCCAACCGGAATAAAGCATCTTAAGTTATACTTTCACGTGTGGACCCTACGTTACAATGTGGCAATGACTTGGCTGGAACACCAGAGAACCCACAGAAAAAACATTGGATTCATGGCACTGTTACAATAACAAGGACAAAAATAATCTTTTCTGTGGATTTTATGTAGGAACTGGAATTGTACATTACAGCACTTGTCAGCGATAGAACCTATGGCCGATATCTGGTAAGCGCACTTGCGAGGAAGTGTGTGCTGAATCAAACATACATTGCCTTACCACCGTACCTCTGACAGTTCTTCATGGCAGTTGGTCGCAGTTGAGTGTATTGCAACAGAAGCTTTTTCTCATTTTCTGGGCCCATGCAATGACTTCATGAATGCAGTCTTTTCACTCAGATTCTGTACCTCACCCACAGAGGCATAGGTCCTCGGATGTACCTTGCTTTTTCACAGTGAGGGGTGAGAAATCAGGGTGGCGAACTGTTGGTCACCCAATGAGGACCAATAATTAGTAGCTAACTCACAGATTGGTGTTCAAGTTTAAGTACACTACTCTCAAACTAAGACTCTCTCCAACATGCATTAGAAATCTGATAATTATAAACAAAGTTTTTATGGAAAGAACATTAAGACACAAATAATAAAGACTCAGACAAATTTAGATAATGTGGTTATTGTATTAAAGTTCCCAAATATATGCATATAAGTAACATTTTAAGCAGTTCAGTCATGAGTCTCACAGTTCGTAGAATGAAACCACACATTTAATCAAAATAAGTCTATTGCTAAATAAAAGAATCCATAAAGAGGATGGTTCAGGTTAGAGTTTCCTACCACCAATAAAGGTGAGAGGATAGTTCAGAAGAGCTGTCCTAGCATGGGCAAAGGGATCAGGTTAAAGTCTACTAAGAAGAAGTCCATTGGCATTGGCAAGTGGAATGGGGCTATAATCATGAAAGTTCAAGTCTGGTCTATCACAAGACAGCTCCAAATCGTCCTGCAGGCAAGTTCATCAGCAAAGGGAAAAAGGCAACGGCATGGAAAGTTAATCAGACAGGCAGTCAGCAATGGAGGCTAGAGAGTATGGGGGAAGAATAGCAGACTAAAGTCAAAAGTCAAAAGGTGGCAGGTGGCAGGTGGCAGGCACAAGGCAGTAGGCGGAAGGCACAAGGCAGATCCCTCCTCTTAGGAAAGTCACTTTGTATACTCCAAATTGTCCATCTGTGACATCACTTGTCACCATACAATGGTCTGATCATCATCATGTGACCATTCTTCCACTCGCCAGGTACAAAATTGATACTCCAACATATTTTCCCTTGTAGCTCATGAGAACGACTGTCCATTCAATCAGGTTAGTTGACAGAAAGCCGATTTACTCTGTTGCTCTTCATGTATTAAGTCAAAAGTACCGAAGAAAGTATCTATTGATTTAAGAATGTCGTGTAAAAAAGGACGGATAAAGCAACATTTGAAGGAACATAAAAGTTCATCAAGCTATGAAAAATGCAGCACAAGGAAAAATGCAATTTAATGTATTTAATGCATTTAAAGTCAGCATTTCTTATTTAGTAAAATAAATTCCTAATTAGGTTCAAGCGTAAGGAAATAAATCAAGCATATCATATATGGAAATAATTGTAATGCTTGTCAGTGATTATTGCATAGAAATGTTCAACTGTAAAAATGACCTACTACCATGATTTTAAAAGTACATACGTGTATACCTTTTAAAAAAATCATTATAATAGAGCGTGGCCTAGGCGGCCAAGATGGCAGTCGAGCTTTAGACTCTTTCACACTGCCCGATACCTATTAAAGGCCATCCTACTTGACAACGTGCTCATTTTGCTTGCTGGGGCACCAGGATTTATCGCAGTGCCCAGCGGTGACGGAGGAGCCATTTCCAGGCCTGTGAAGTGCCTCTTGTTGGACGGGCTGCGTCACAGGATCCAGTCGGAGCATTAGCCCACTGGAGCGGTGCCCCACTGCAGCCGGTGCACCGGACCCAGTGGTGCCACCTGCTGACTCCCTCGGTAGTACAAGGCGGTCCTCCGACCTCCTCCAGTTACTGGTGGACAAAGCAGCAGGGAGCTGACCTAGGGGCGAGCCCTGCCCTCCCGGGCTCTGGCGGGGCCCTGTGGTGGCCTGTGGCTAGGTCGGCAGCTCGGGACTAGCTGCAACTGCACCACGGAAGTCTCCTGATTACCGGAGGTCCGGCCCTGTTATGGCGGGTCCTCCCCCTAATCCATCCGTTGCTGAAAGTTCCAGATTCCTCCTGGTGGTGCTGGGCCTGTGGTGCTTTTTGTGGTAGCCGGACCTGATGTGGAGGTGGAAGCGAGCACTGCGGAGGCCCTGGAACTGAGGTGAGGGCCACACTGCATTTACCACTGACGTCTATACCCAGTGTTGTGGGCCAGGAATTGGACCAGGATCTTACGCTGGAGGAGGTGAATTCCGCAGTGTCGGGACTATAAGCCGGAAAGACCAACCATTACGTACAAAAGGAACATGTCATTGAAAGATTGACTTGTGAATAGCCTCTTCAGATATGGAAACATTAAAATAACATTTGTAAAAAACAAATCAAAGGATTAAATGTGTTTTACCACTGCAAAGCATGTAAATATTGAGAGAATTTTAAGTTAAGAGGATTTTTTTAGCACTCATCACCCAAGGGGTATCCAGGTGCTGGATTGTCAAAAGATTTTAAGCAAGCAATTACAGGTAACAAGAAATCAAAACATGAATATATTGCAACAGCAGATTAGCGGTTACGAGTTAGAATGTCCTTGTGGAATGATGTATGTAGGCTGCAAAACCTGTGCTCTAAAAAAATATCTAAACACATTAGAGCAAAAAAAGACTTGAGCTATGACATTGCAAAACAATATGATGATAAATACAACAATGACCCTTGAAGTTTTATGGAATTGATGAGGTCAATCAGAAAAGGATGATGAGCACGCTAGGATATTGAGGCAACCAGAATCAAAGTAGATTAGAAGCCTTTAGAATGATACATCAAGCTGGTCTTAACTCTGATGAAAAAATATAGTACATCTAGAGTAAAAAATGCAATCATGTTGAGAATTTGACATCATTAAAAGTGCAAAGTCTCATTGTAAGACATGTAGTAGTTAAGACTTCTAGCAGATTTACTAATCAGGAATCTCTTTGGTGTGCAGCCTCCAATGAATAAAATATAACCCAGATCGAGTAAAATTTGAATCCTGACTAGAACATTGAATTTTCCATTTGCATTATGAATTGCTGAAAGAAAGTTTAGATTAACTTTGAAAAACTGTGAGCAGAAAAATAGTAGAATATTTACAAAGTGTGGTTTACTGATCAGATGGTTTGAGCTGAGATAGCAACTGGGGACTGGCATCTCTTGGTGTCAATTCAACTATATTATGAATATGTGTTTGTTTGCAGTAAGATTTACCATATCATACAAATTGTGGTTATAATTGCACTAGGTAAAAAATGTGTTGTCCCAATGTTAAAAGAAGAGAAGGAAGATCATTCTGCAGAAAGGGTTGAGGTGGGCAGGAACTTGGTTCCAAAATGAAGGAACTAAGGTATATAAGCATGATGTGAGTAAGGGTACCACTCATAAGGAGAAGAAAAATGCTAATCTCCAAAAATAAAAGGGTGGGTAAGTAAACTGCCGTGGATGTAGTCAGGTGAGAATTAGTTAAGGGAAGGAAAATGTTTTGCGTTTGCATATTGTAAATGAATGGGTCTCTAATCACTTCTGAGATATGTATAGTATTGTGCTGGTGCCAGCATCTGAGCTGCTCATGTATGTATATTTCTACGATAGGACCCTAATGTGTACATTTGCTAGTTGAAGGAAATCAAACGTAACCCCCTCACTCAACACAGGTTTTGACCTGTACATGTCTAATAAATTCACGTCACTCTTTTTTATGCATGCGAGCATTTACAATGATGCCAGCTACCATTTAGCTGATAGTGCAGACCGTGCCCACCAGCAAGTGAGCAACTGCAGTATTGGCTTTGCAGTGCCATGCAGCCACTCACTGTCTTCGCCTGCAGTACATAGTTATATTTAATGCATTAAGAGTAATTGTGCCTTGATATGGTACTCAAGCCATGACTTTACCAATCCAAGTGCTTTCATTCTGTATCTTCCAGTCAGTGGG
The DNA here is from genome assembly GCA_963921515.1 of Calotriton arnoldi. Lineage (NCBI taxonomy): Eukaryota > Metazoa > Chordata > Amphibia > Caudata > Salamandridae > Calotriton > Calotriton arnoldi. The sequence continues at coordinate 2,277,365 of CAWUFW010000932.1, forward strand.
TTTCTGAAGCTGTCTGAGGAAAAATTGTGTCGGGTGCATTTTGTGAATTAATCTCATTCACGTGCCAAAATTTCAGGTCATTCCTTTTTAATTGTGCTGCTCCATATACGGGAAACTACATCAAAACAAGCATTGGCAAAGCCAATAGGTCTCGACTTTGTTACCTATTGGCTTTGCCAATAGTTCTCAGCCACGATGCACAACAGCCCCAAAACTGTGCAGCATGGGTAAAGTTTGTTTTTAAAAACATTTTGGTGGGCTGCCTGCATCATTTTGTAGGCCCACACATCATGCATGTACACCCCGACAAAATGACACAGGTGGAGTTTTTTTTTCGTTTTAGTTACTGAGCCGTGTTGGATCAGTAACTAAAATGAAAATAAAAGCACAAAAGCATTTTTTCTTTAAAAGCTAGCTGTAGTGAGGGGGAACGGAAGCAACAGGAATGCAGAAGTAACATGGGGGAGAACTTAGCAACAAGGGGGAGTGAAAGTAATGGAGAAGCAACACAGAGTTGTAAAGGAAGATGGAGAAAGTGGGTGGAGGAAGTACGATGGAAGTCGCGGGGAAGCAATGGGTAGAAGCACATGGGCCAATGCAACAGGGACGTAGGCAGAAAGAAGCACTTGAGTGACAGAAAGCAACACAGACTGCAGGGGGAGGAAATACATGAGGGAGACAGCAAAAGCACATGCACTCTCGTGGAGTGATTAACACAAAAGAAAAAAGTAGTGACTAAAAGACAAGCAGTGGAAGCAGAGATGCAAGCCAATAAAAGCAATGGTAGAAAGGCAATGCTCCTTGGGAGGGACAAAGACACGATTGACAAGCTGGGACAAGAATAAGAAGCGGGAAAATGAGGTAGATGAGAACAACCAACCTAATGTGAGCATTTGGCAGGCTTCAAGCCCCTCTATACTCTTGGTAAGTCACAATATGGCTTTCAACAGACTGCACATCTGCTGTTTAGTAGGCTTGACCTAATTATCCTTACCCCACCGTAGAAGGAGATAGTCAAGCACAAACTACAGGGTCGCACAATAGTCAAACATTCAGCATTGTTGCACTTCCTCATTGAGGTGTGATTTGTATATCTCTCAGAGAATCACAGCACACATGTGGGAACACCGTACCTCTCAGAGTGACTCACACAGACAAAAGAACATGTGATGCTAATTACTTTGGCACGCATTCCAGTGGCTGGGACCAATTCAACCATTCTACCTTTCTCTTTTTTTATGCTTCAGCTTGGTGACGTCTTCAATTTGTCCGCCATTTTATCTGCTGTCGTGATCTTTGCATCAGATGAGCACTCCTTTACCTTCTCAACTGTGTGCGGGGAACTTCATGAATGATTCACTGCCACATAAAAATGTTCACGCTCACTTGTGTAACATTTCTAAACAAACAGGCAGCACTCTATGACACATCTTGCATGCAATGTGCTGGGGGATGGGGCGTCGGGGCATCAGTCTCCACAGCCATGTTCCAGGCAGGCAGTTGGCAGGCAGTTGATTAGCAGTTTGTTGTATCGCAGAGGAACATGAAAAAGGACCACTGGAGGTCAGATTCCTGAAGAGTAGTTTATTCAGATAGCGAAGTAGAAAGGCAATGAAAAACCCTCGAAGGCAGAAATGAACGACAAGTGACGCTGCTGTCCAGTTGAGAACTCCAGTCCGACAGATCCACTGGACTACAGCAACACCATGGATACAGAATCAGATTACATATGAAAACTCCATTTGAACATCATGTATTAAAGGGATACAACACCTCCCTTTCTTATGCAAAAATAAAGTAAAACAATAAGAATGATAAGCAAATAAAAGAATCAAAACAAATGATAATCTTTAAACTTTACAGACATAAAAATCTTTCTTTTACCAGAAACAGATGACCAACCTGAGAAAGAAGAATTGTCACCAACGATGCTGCAATCCAACAATACTTCGTTAGAACAGTTAGCAGTAGTGTCTAACCTACAAGTAGCACTATCATCTGATGTAACATCTAGACAATCATTTCTGTCACCATTTTGTGCTAAATTGTTTCCAAAATCCCATATGGAACAATCGTGAACACCCTCCTTGTGGTTATTTTCTTTTCAATTATGTCCTTCTGATAAGGTTTGATACTCACAATTGCACCCTTATTCCACCAACCACGATTCTTCAACAAAACTGCCTTATGTGCTACTCTTACAATTTGTGATGGTCTAGTAAATTTTGATTCTCCTTTATAAGTTCCCTTTGTTTTTTTTACAAGAACCCAATCACCTACTATAAATGATTTCTCTTCCTTTGCAGATTTGTCACTTTTAGACTTATACCTGCGTTTGAAATTTTCTCTGACACATTCATCCACACTGCTATGTATCTGCAAACCTCTGTCCATTGAATGCAAATTCTTTGTTTTATCAAAATTTGGCTCCAAAAGTGTCTTGGCATCTCTACCTTTCAACGAAAAGAAATGGGAGAACCCAGTGATAGTGTGTGGAGTATTAAGATAACTCCAAACCTTCTCCCTCAAATGCTTACGCACATCCAACCCAGAAGCTAGTGCTGTCTGTATTCCTTCTTTAAAAAACGTATTTGACCTTTCAACTAAACCGTTTGCTGCTGGAAAATACAACGGAATTTTCTCATGCTTAATACCACACTTATTTAAAAATTCTACCATTTTCTTTGAAATAAACTGTGTTCCATTATCGGACACAAGTTTTTTGGGAAATCCTTCTGTGCAAAATGTTTTTCTAAAAATTCAATCACTGACTCAGTGGTGGGAACAGACACAAAATCATGTATTACCCACTTTGAATAGTAATCAGTGAGAACAATTAAATATTTACACAACGCATTGTATGGCCCTGAAAAATCAATTGCCAATTTTTCCCAAGGTTGAGCTGGCAAAGTGTTAACACATGTTGACACTTTGTTAACCTTCCAATGCTTGTCAGATAACAAACACTCTGGACACTTGTTAATGTACTGCTCAACATAAGCATCCATGCCTGGCCACCGTTAATGCACACGTAATAATTTCTTTGTACCAGACATGCCTCGATGTCCATTATGTGCCGATTTAACTAACTTCTTAATTAATGTAGACAGTGGTATAAACAAACTATGCCTAGTTATTAAATTGTTTTCAACAGTTAACTCAGAAGACACTTGCTGATAGGGGACTAAACATCTATCTAAGTTTTTCACCGGTGGCCACCCATTAGTAATATATTTCCTCACTTTGCCAAGTATTTCATCATTTTCATATGCTATGATCCATTCCCTCTCATTGATGTATCCAACAGTGCACTCTATGTTATGTTATGTTATGTTATTAAGATTTATACAGCGCACGAATACCACACGGTATCTTGGCGCTACAGTCCAGAAGCGAGCTAGAATTAATGCTCTAAAGCATTAATAGCAGAAACTACACACTCCTCATCACCATGCACACAATGATCCAAATTTTCTTTAAGTGGCAAGCAAGACAAACAATCTGCCCTAAAATTGGCTCTACCAGAAATAAGTCTAAATAGCCTTGATGAAGCCAAACCAGTCCAATTTCCATTCATCAAAAATATTAAAGTTTTATGATCTGTAAACAGATCAAAACAGTTTCCCCATAAGTAACTTCTACATTTTTCAACTGCCCAGGCACAGGCAAGAGCTTCGCTTTCTATTGTGCTGTAATTTGCCTCTGCTTTACTCAATGTACGTGAAATGAAAGCAATAGTACATTCTTTACCTTTGTGTGACTCAGTAAGGACAGCTCCAAGCCCAATAGAACTTGCATCCACAGTAACTGTGCATTTTTCATCACAACAATACGGCTGTAAAGCCGGCGCAGTTTTAATCATATCCTTGACTTTGGTGAAAGCCTCCTCATGACTCTGGGTCCATACAAATTTTTCTTTTTTTACGTGTCAAACCTCGCAGAGGCTCAACACATATAGATAACCAAGCACAAAATGTGCATAGTATTCACTGAGACCCAAAAATGATCTCAATGAATCCTTGTCCACGAGTCCTGGAGCATCAACAATAGCATCAATTATGTTTTTCTTATGTTTGATGCCCAAACTTGTAATGGAATGGCCTAGATACTCCAATTCTTTGACAAGAAATCAACATTTTTCTTTTGATACAGTCATTCCTCTTTCACTTAAAATTTTGAGTACTTTTTCTCAAATAATATTGTGTTCAGCAATTCATTTTCCATATATCAAGATGTCATCTTGAAACGCTTGTACCCCTGTGACACTTCCAAATAATGAGTCCATTAGTTTCTGAAGGACGCTAGCTGCTGATGCCAGTCTGAATGGCAGCCTCATATATTTGAAAGCGCCAAAAGGGGTAACAAACGTGGTGAGATCCTGTGATTTCTCAGACAAGACAACCTGATGGTATGCAGACCTCAGATCTATTAGCGAAAAGTGAGTTGCTTCGCCAATAGCCATCAACATTTCCTGAATCCGTGGCAAGGATGACAGTCAACAAGAATATTCTTGTTCAATCAATGCAAATCCGCACAGAGGCGCAAACTGCCATTTTTATTTTAGCCAAAGCTATGGCCGAAACCCATTCTGAAGAATCAGTTGGTTTTATAATTTTATCCTTGCACAAACAATCCAAAATCTCTTTCAAATCCTTTCTTACGCTGAGTGGCACATTTCTAACTTTACAGGTAATGCATCTTTTTATCCTTAATGTCATGTATTACTCCCTTAACACACCCAATCTTATCCTCAAACACCTCTTTATAACTATTTAGAATTTCATCCAACTCAGACATTGTTTTATTTTCATACACTTCAACAGACGCAACAGGCATATTTCCTAACACTATGGGTGTATCACATCCAGGATTGAGCATGATGCCCATCCTTCCAAGATCACGCCATCAGACAATGTCACACCCTTTTTAGCTACATATACTTTTGTTTTGTATTGTCCTGCCTAATAAACTAAGTGTTTCATGAAAATAACCAATCATATCTATATTCTGTCCTCCAAATGCTTTTGGATTAACATCTGTTTCAACTAATTTTTTAGGAAATGCGTTTTTACAATGAGTAATGTCTGACAGTATAGTAATAGGAGAGCCTGAATCTGCCATTACTTCAAGTGATACCTCTCCAATGCACGCTGCTCCTAAACGTGTCTTAAAAGAAATCCCTGAACAATCAACATCAATGGTTGATAACAAATTGTTTATCATGTCTTCCTGAAACTCTTCAATGGCATTCACTCTCACGGTAACAGTACTAGTGTTTCTATCATTTGACCTACACACACTGTCAAAATGACCCTATTTTTACATTTGTTACATCTCCGACCAATCGCTGGGCAACTCGGATTATTCCCTATGTGTGTTTTGGAACCGCATCTATAACACACAAATTTCTTTTGGTTCACATAATTACCCTTCACTCTTTGAGTTTCTGTCACTCTTGTTCTATTTGTTACTGCACAAACAGTTTCTGAACTAAGATCTGTTCCAGTGATGACTTTGCTTGAAATTGATGAATGCTCTATGCTTTTTGCAATATCCAAGACCTCGCTTAACGTTGGATTTCTGCAGGCCAATAAACGTTCCTGAACTTTTTTAGAATAACAGTTAAATACAAACTGATCTTGCTGATACGTGTCTAACATATCTCCAAATTCACACTTAGATGCTAAAATTCGCAAATTAGAAATATATTCCTCTATACTTTCTTCAGCAAACTGTTTTCTTTGGTTAAATCCATGTCTTTCTACCATAATATTAGGTTGTTCAGTGAATCTCTTCCCCAACCTTTTTACTGCCTCTGTGAATACATCCCAAGGTATGAATTCTATGTCAGGACCGGAGGCTCCGTTTATGCTTCTCTTTTCTTTACTAGGAAAAACTCAGCAGCCAATCAGATTACAGTAAGAGAAAATAAACACTACAATACCCATGAATACACTGGGTATCACCTGACAACCATAGAGAGTCCCCCTATAAAAGGTCCATTAGAGAATACCACATCCTCTTTCTTTGCTGCTCCGCAGCCAGTTAAGTGCTTTACCTTTTTTCCTCATTTTTTGCATGACTTACATACATTGTACTGCTGTCGCTTTCATACCTGCTTTGTCAGTTGATGATTATTGCTTCGCCGTGTGGCGCTTTGCGCGCTTTGCGCTGGTTTCTTTTCCGACATTTTCGGCGATTTTTCTTTTCCTTTGGGAGCGTGTGGCACCTCCCTGGTTCGGGCGCTTTGCGCCCGCGCTTCATATCCGCTTGTGGAGTGGGAGAGTGGGGCTTGAGGACGCGCGACTCGTTAACGCGTTGTCCTCTTTCTCAGTCGACCGGGCGGCCGTTACCGCGCATGCGCGGTGGCCATTTTGATTGTTTATCCGGCGTATTTTGCCGGTTTTTGCCGTTTATGTAGCGGGAGCAGCATTTTTCTTGCTCGTTTGCCCACAGCCTGGTCACAGCCCCTATTTGACGTCCAGACTACAATTATAGAGTTTGGGCTGTATAATTGGTGCATAGGCTCTGCCTAGAGTGATTCTTGGCAAGCCCTCCCTCCACACTTAATTTGCATTAATTCACAGTGCCTTTATAACTGTGTTTTTGGCTTGCCTGGGGTTATCCACTCCCCTTATTTTTGCCTGTTGGCATTACATTAATTGGTGTGTTTCCTTCCTCTTGTGGGCATTATTACACTTTCAGTGTTATTATGGCGGACTATTTTGATGAGGAAGGCTATTAGTATGATGAAGGGGCCTCTGGGTCCATGGAGCAAGAATTGGTTGAGGCACTTGATGTAGGTGTCCAACACTCTGTAAATAAAGCACTGGTCCGCGCTATTGAGCCTTTGAAGCACCATTTATGTTCTTATGCTCTACAACAGGGCTGGCTGCCTGGTTCTTCTGGTCGTTCTTCCACGACCGCTGCGCAGGCTGCGAATCCTCATAAAGCTGATTTTGCAAAGTTGGCCAAGGCTCTCTCCAATGACCATTCTTATATTCCTTCGTCCAGAGATACGGCGGGTTCTCATTCTCGCCAGGCGGATGCTGATGATACTTCTTCTGGCACGTCTTCCGACCATGACGATTCTCCTCCTCCAGCTAAGAAGGCTCGTAAAGAGCATTTTGTTGATGCATCCACGCATCCTCAACTTCTGACTTTTGATCCTAAAGACATTGTGCATCCTAATTCTTCTGCTGGGCTCCCGTCTGCGGAGGTGGCGGAGTATATTCAAGCTCATATTCGCCAACCTTTTGACAAGGATGTAAGGACACGTCTGCGTTCTGAATGTCCGCGTCCTGATCTTGCCGATAAATTGGCAGACACGCCAGAGGTAGATCCATCCATGATGACCTATCTGAAGAAGTATGCTAAGGACCCCAAGAAGGGTATTGATAGAGCATGGCGTTCTTGCCAAGACAAGTTATTAGACTTGCTGGGCCCCCTTACGAAAATTTTGGAATTGGGCTTTCGGGCTAAGCAATCTTCTTCTGCCATCGAGCCTGATGACTTGATTGGGTGGACTCAGAGAGCCGTCTGCATTTTGGGTAACGCCAACTGTGCCATGTCCTGTGAACGTAGACGTTCTATTCTTTTAAAGTTAGACCCAAAATTGGCCGAAGTGTCGTCTTCTGAATCTGGCCCGTTAGCTCAGGGTTTATTGTTTGGTCAACCTTTTCTTAAAGACCTAACCAAATTTGTTGCCACTTTCAGTGGTCTGGATAAGGCTCAGTTCTCCCTTCGTCGAGCTTTCCGTCCGGTTTTTGGACTGGCCGGACGATATAGAGGACGATCGTTCGGCCGCGGAAATAATCAGGGTTCCCACCGTGGTTCTCAGTCCCATCGTGGAGGTTATCAAGACTCCGGATATAATAACACCTCCAACTTCTATCCCACTCGCAGAGCCCGCAACAGGTTCAGGAAGGGCCGGTATGATGGCACTCAAGGAGGACATCAGGATTCCTCAGCTTCAGGTGAGCTTAATAGCAGCTTCGGAGGTTGTGTTAGGGGGCAGGATTCAATTTTTTCTTCCCAGTTGGCAACAGATCTTCAATGATGCATGGGTGTTGGACACCGTGATGGGTTACAAGATAGAGTTTTTCAGTTGTCCCAGTCAGACTCATCCTCCATCGCCTCTAGTTTTTTCCCTTCAAGATCAGGCTGTCATTTCCGCGGAAGTCGCTTCTCTTCTGCACAAAGGGGCCATTGTTCGGACCTCCCGTCACCCTCAAGGTTTTTCCAGCACAGTCTTTCTGGTTCAGAAGAGGGGGGGCGGATCCAGACTGGTTCTCAACCTCAAAGACTTCAATGGCTGGGTCGTTTATCGACACTTCAAGATGGAGGGCATCCATCTTCTTCAGGATCTTCTTCAGGAAGGGGACTGGATGGTCCGTCTAGATCTGAAGGATGCGTATCTGTCAATTCCCATTACGGTCCTCATCGTCGGTTTCTGCAGTTCTAATGGCAGGGAGTCTGGTTCAAGTACAAGGTTCTCCCTTTCGGCCTCTCGTCAGCACTTTGGTGCTTCACGAAACTTTTGAGGCCTGTCGTGGAGTCTCTGAGATCCCGGGGTGTTCGTCTGATAATTTATTTGGACGACATTCGCATCATGGCTTGTTGCCCTCGTCTTCTAATGACTCATTTGGAGTGGTCAATACATCTTCTACAGTCGCTCGGGTTTCTGGTGAATCCACAGAAGTCAATTCTCGTCCCGTCTCAGTCGATAGAGTTCCTGGGTTTTCTGGTCAATTCCCTCAGTTGCCAACTCCTCTTACCCAATCAAAAGATCAGATCTATCAAAAGGGAATTGCGATGGATTTTACACAAACAGATTGTATCATTGAGATCGGTAGCCCGGATAGTTGGCCTACTAGCTTCCTCAATTCAAGCAATATTCCCGGGTCCTCTCCATTACCGAGCACTTCAGAGACTCAAAATCCGCCATCTCCAGAAAGGCCTCAAGTATTCAGACCAAATCCCTCTTTCGGAGGAGGCGAGGTGGGAGATGTTGTGGTGGTTACAGCACATGGAGTCTTGGAATGGTCGAGCCCTGTTCGGAGCCACTCCGGAAGTGGTGATAGAGTCCGACGCCAGTTGGTGGGGATGGGGAGCCCGTTGCGGTCCGGTAACCACGGGTGGGCCGGTGGTCCCAGGACGAATTATCTCTCCATATCAATTGTCTGGAACTTCTGGCAGGATCATTTGCGATTCGTTCTCTTTCACCGCGCATGACGAATTGTTGCATTCTTCTCCGCATGGACAATGTGTCAGCGGTTCGGTATGTCAACAAATTAGGGGGCACGAGATCCAAGATCCTTGCAGAGATCGCCAAGAATTTCTGGCATTTTTGTCTTCAGAGACAAATCACAGTGATTGCGGAATATCTTCTGGGGTGCAACAATCTGATTGCAGTTTGGAATTCTCGTCATCTCAGAGATTTCAGCGATTGGAGGCTTCATCCTCGTGTCTTCAGGTCTCTCACTCGGGTTTGGGGTCAGTGTCAGATCGATCTCTTTGCCTCTCGACTCAACAGGCAACTTCCAATGTTTTTCAGTTGGCACCCGGATCCGGAAGCTCTGGCCACGGATGCATTTCTGCAGGACTGGCCGTCCCATCTGTGTTATGCCTTTCCTCCGTTCGTGATGATCCCCAGGGTCTTGGCTAGCACGAAACATTATCAGTCAGAATTGATTCTGATCACTCCTCTTTGGAGGGCTCAGGCTTGGTTCCCGGTTCTTCTGGAGATGATTTGTGTGGTGCCGCTCCTTCTTCCCCAGCGTTGGAATCTGCTGCTGGACCCTCTCAACAACCCGCATCCCCTGATAGAATCGGGTCAACTCCTTCTTGTGGCCTGGCGGGTTTCGGGGATCGCTGGAAAATCCCAGGCCTTTCGCGAGACGCTACCAAATTTATCAGCGAAGCTTGGTCTCCCAACACACACAAACGTTATTCCACAGCCTGGAAACGATGGTGTAGTTGGTGCGATCAACGGGAGGTGGATCCCGCTTCTGCAGATATCTCTTTGATTGTGAATTTTCTTGCATCAATTGCTTCTTCCGGTCTTGCTTATAGAACGGTTAATAATTTTCGATCCGCCATTTCGGCTGGCCATATTACAATCAATGACAAACCTGCGGGTGAGCATCCCTTAGTTTGCAAATTACTCAGGGGTGTTAGGTTAGTAAAACCGCCTTGCCCTAAATATGTTGCTTTATGGGATGTTTCTACTGTTTTACGATTCTTGGAAGCCTGGCCCTCCAATAATAGTCTATCCCGCAAACAGCTTTCAGCAAAATTGACTATGTGGTTATGTTTGGTTTCTTGTAAGCGCGTTTCGGATGTCCGGGCTCTGGGTCTTGCAGGTCGTAATTTTTCACCAGAAGGGGTTACTTTTGCCATCTCCAGACGCACTAAGTGTAATACTGCCTCTATTACTTACCCGAGTTTTCCTAATAATCCTAAACTTTGTGTAGTTCAATGTATTAAGGATCATGAGGTAAGTACTGCTCAATTTCGACAGGATATGCATGGTCAGTTGTTGATTGCTTTGCAAAAACCTTTTCGCCCGGTGACCCCGGCTACATTGGCAAGATGGGTGAGATGGCTCATGGGTGAGGCAGGAATTGATGTTTCAAAATTTGGTGCACATTCAGCTCGTGGAGCTATGGCTTCAAAAGCTTTTTCTATGGGAGTTAGTTTAATGGATATTATGAAAGCCGCTGATTGGTCAACTGATTCTATGTTTAAGACTTTTTATTATAAACCAATTGTGGATATTGCATCAGTGGTGGTGGCACAGCTTTGAACAAGCATTATCGGAGCCTCCGGTCCTGACATAGAATTCAAAATTTGCGAACATACGTGACAAGAATTTTCAATTCTATTAAGGACACGGAGGCGAGGATTATCCCACCCAGTACTGTTTCATATGGTTGTTTATATTGTCTGCTTTTATTGCATATGTATAGTTCTGTTATGGATACATTCCTTCTTTTCCCTCCCCTTTACTGTGATTTTTTCTATCATGAGGGAATGGTGTATTACGACTCTATATTTCCTTTCAGGTTCGGATCCTAAGTAAGGCGTGTGACTCTGTCTCCAAGAACTGTCTTATGGATACCTGCAGGTTCCGGTTTTTCTGACACTGCACGCATCAAGCCTTCTGTTTCCAGTCCGTCGGTCTGCTGTTTCAAGGATCGAGCTGCTTTAATTTTTCCAAGTTCTTCACAAATTGTTGGACTGTTCTTCCCTTTAACTGTTCTGCTTACCAAGGAAAGAGGATGTGGTATTCTCTAATGGACCTTTTATAGGGGGACACTCTATGGTTGTCAGGTGATACCCAGTGTATTCATGGGTATTGTAGTGTTTATTTTCTCTTACTGTAATCTGATTGGCTGCTGAGTTTTTCCTAGTAAAGAAAAGAGAAGCATAATCCTCGCCTCCGTGTCCTTAATAGAATTGAAAATTCTTGTCACGTATGTTCGCAAATTTTGAATTGTCCTGGTGGTAGTTCACTTTTTGGGAGATAGTCAAAAATTTCTCGTCCAGCCTATCCTAACAATCCATACAAAGCAGCCTTTTGCGTTCATTTGAATATCATTTTCCATCAATAGCTACAATGTAGTTTTCAAAAGCTTTGTACCATTGCTGCCACTTGACCGCTGGTTTTTGCAAAAATTGATTTATCTGGTAATGTTGCATTTGATTTGCCATGTAATATCTTCTTTATATATATTTTTAAATAGAATATTTAAATAAAATATTAAATATTCAAATATTTTAAATAATTATTATAGCTGTGTTGTTGATAAATATAGCATATGCAGTATTTATTTTCTTGAATTCACACAACGCTGATCTAAAATGCCTCTTTAAGGGATCACCGTAGTTATATAGTGCTCTAGTCTTTCTAGTAACTTCCCGATTCCTCCTGTAAGCGATCACGTAATAATGTTGAGCTTCCTTAAGACAGCACTCTAGTCTTTCTTTTAATTATCTTGATCCTCCTTTGTAACGTCAGCACGTTATTTCTTAAAATGCGCATATGCTGATCAGCAGTCACGCGCTCCCGCTATCTCCGTGCTTCACGCGCCTGAAACAGTCTGCGCGTGAGACTGTAAGGGTTAGGGTAAGACATTCAAATATAGCTGTATACAGGTCCGATTTGTAATTGAATAAGTACCTTTACATGTGTACTTCTCCGGATGTGCCTCACAGAATTTGCCGTTTCTTGACGTTTTTTCAATGCGCAATCGCTAACATGAATGTTTCGGTGGGTTTAGATCTGTAGATCCGTCTCCAAAACAATTGTCGCCAAATAAATGATGTAACGCAGAGGAACATGAAAAAGGACCACTCGAGGTCAGATTCCTGAAGAGTAGTTTATTCAGATAGCGAAGTAGAAAGGCAATGAAAAACCCACGAAGGCAGAAATGAACGACAAGTGAAGCTGCTGTCCAGTTGAGAACTCCAGTCCGAAAGATCCACTGGACAACAGCAACACCATGGATCCAGAATCAAAACACATATGAAAACTCCATTTGAACATCATGTATTAAAGGGATACAACACAGTTCTTGACCATGAGATTAGACCCTTTTTTTGTGGTGTGTATTTCTACTTTCTTGTTTTATTTCTGCAGTGTACTTTACCATAATGTACTTCGTGTGAGATGCACACAACGTTACACTTTTTTAGCAACTCAAAAACAGCAGAATGGGCTCTTTGCATCTTTGATACTTCTGACACATTGGTCAGGCTCTCTCGGAAAATGTCTTACCTAAAGATCTTTTACTCGGCATTTAGTAGTTTCTTGGCACTATATACCTATTTGCACATCACACATGCACATTTGACATTCACTGTTGTATACAATATTTGTGTTCCGTGACTGCAATTTATATATTTCATAGTGCGGTCTGGTACTTATTCATGCATGATAAGTCACGCACATTTACATTTACCCGTCATTTTCTCTGCGTGATCGCTTCGCTAATAATAGTGCATAAGCACAGAGAGAGTATTTGGTGACTTCGAATCACCACGGAATTGGCCTACTAATCTGCCAAGCTCATCAACCAATCAGCAACTCTTGATAAATCAGTTTTTCTTTTGGCATTCTATCTTAGAAGGAAAGAAATATTTTGCAGGGCATTCAATTCATACAAAGAAGCCCATTTTATGAAATATTTGGCTAAATCATTAACTCCAGAAAAAGTTTGAATTACAAATTGTCTGTGTTCTTTTCAAAGGTTTAAACAGTTCACAATGTTATGGGCCAGGAAAGGAAAACGTTCTGCTCATTCATTTACAGAAACTAAACAGGAAGCTTTTCATTTTGATGCCATTTAACAAGAACAAAATACTGTGATGTATTAACATGGACAAAATCCAGATGGCTAGAACAGCAAAGGTAAAACATTAAAATGAATTTGGGTGATTTTGAAAGGGCTATCGGCAGCACTATATCATTATACATTTTGGCTTTCTAGTCTGTTTCTTGAATGTTTGCAGCTGTCACATGAAAGACAATAGTTATGATTGTATTTGTTGTCTAAATGTATTCTGAAAACTTACCTAGACAAACAAGACCTTGGAAGGAAAACTGTTTCGGACGTTTTTGATTTATTGTATCTTATTACAGCATTGTCGTTGGATAGGAAGACAAGAGTCAGTCCATTTCAATTTTGTGTATGGATGTGTCCACTAAACAAATAATTTATTTACAGAACTGAGATCATCACCTCTTTAATAAACATTTTAAAGGTGTTTAATCCATCTATGAAGATAGGTATGTGCATTTCATTATCCAAACATATCCAGAAAGAGTACCAATTAAATGTGCTAGATATGATGGTAATGCTCTCTATTTAACAGTTAAATAATATATGCGATAAATATTTTTTGAAGCTATTATTTTTTCTACAACTTGGTCTTGTGTGATATTTAACATTTGTTGAACAGTAACATCGCCTTTGCATCAGGTAGTTTGCAGTTTTCATTCCTCATTACTGGTGACTGTCTCATGTCTGAACCCTGACAATTTTATTCATTCAATTACATGGAGAGCTCTAAGCATCGATAGGCAGGTTAACTCATGTTAAACTGAGCTCAAAATGCTTCGACCAGAGCCCCCTATTTCTGAAAAGTCATCCTTACCTATCACCAGCTGGTTTGTCAGTTTTCTCATGGTCATTGTATCCCAGATTTAATCAAGCAATCGTTTGCTCAAATGATTTTTTTTTGTTTCTATACAGCCTTGCCAAGACCATTTTCACCATGAGTTTGATTCTGAGTTTTCATTCTTTCAACTAAAGGGTGCTATGCATATCGGAAGTATAGCTAGTATGATCATCTTAGGCTAAGCTGGCATAGGGTGTACCACTATGTCCATATTGGCCACTAGGACTTCCTTCCTTTGTTCATATGATGGCATTCGGAAGTGGAGGTGGTCCAAAAATTGTTTCTGTTCTTCCTGTGACTCTTGGGTCAACATATAGGGGGAGTCGTAGTTTATGCCCTGGGGATATCAGAATTGTCTCCATCACCATATTTGAGTACACCCTCTCAGTTTTTTTAGCCCATAGATGTGCGAGATGGACTTATTGGCTTTTAATGCTGAAGGGAGTAGTGTTTGCGCTTTGTAACGTGTTTTGTTACATGTTTCACATACTCTTCCACATAGAAGTGCCCTTTTTGTTTTCTTGACCAGCAACATGCAGTGGTTCCTTTTCAGGTCATTTTTCTGTCCACCACCTGAACGAATTCCCCCTTAAAGATACTTGAGCCTTTTGCAAATCCTTGAGTCAGCAGTTGCTTTTCTGCTAGAACTAGTCCCACTCTTGGTTCGCATTGTAGTGTACCAAGTGTAAATGTTTCCCCACCTAATTTCCCTTTAAGAATGCATGACTTATCTCTCAGTTAATGTTTCTAACATTGTGATCCTCACTCCTTTTTTAAACATGATAGACACGATGTTAGCTTTAGTGCTCCCACTGGCATGAGCTTGGATTTGTATCAGGCATTTTCTAGCTACTATTCCACTTGCTCTCTCCTTTTGGTTGATCTGGTGGAGTGTGCCCATATCTGCTTTCTCATTCTCCAGTAGTGCTAGCAGTTTTGTTCTTTTTTCTGGGGCATTTAGGACCTGACGTTCAATGACAGACCCTTGAATGTGTGCATTTTGTTGGTTTCTGAAGCATATAATCTACATTTTTCTTAGGTTCATTGGTGTGAGCCCTATGTGGATTAACACTCCCCACGTCTCACACTTTTCCCTTCCTACCCCACTCTTAACTTATAACTTGAACCTTTCCCTTCTCTTGAAATTGAGGCTGTTCTCTGTAGCTCTTAGAAGAGATTAAATAGCTGTGTCCTGTGCCCCAGTCTTTGTGGGTATCACCAACCCTTGTTTCCACTGTTACCTAATCTGGGCAGCATCTGTTTTCATTAAAATGTTTTCATCATTATCTGTCTTGGCTTTTAGTCTACTTAGCATGCTCTCTGCCCTCCGGGTCATCCTGGCATGATGTGGAGACACTGTATGCACGGACCCATGTCTGGCATACCCAACCCACTTAGGGTGACAATCTGAAGCATGCAAATGCTCCAGCATGAACTGCCAGGTCATGTCTCCCCTGAAGCATAAAACAAACAACTGAGGTCCAGTTTCACCCTAGTTAGGGCTCATTAGGCAGGTATAGCTTGGTTCCCTGAGTAATTGCCAGAGGCTGAAATTAATTCAAGCATTCAGTGTGTCGTCCTAAGTGGGACAAGTATGCTCAGACGTGGGTCCCGTGTACACTGTGCACACTGTGTCACTGGAATCAAGCTACACCTGGTTGATGAGCCCTAAGCAGGGCAAAACTGTTCCCGGGTAGCATGCATTCTAGTTCAGGGAGTACTGGCCTAGTAGTTCGGGCTGGACTGTTCCCATGGGAGCAGGGTCAAGACTTATTTGCATATGGCTAGGTCCAAACTGAGGTTTGCTTGGTGTGCAAAGTAATGTAGGACTGGGATGCAGCCTGAGTAATTACCAGTGGCTGGGATGATTTCAAGCTTTCTCTCCATCACTTTTTTGTATACTTTAGTATGTCGCCCTAAGTGTGACAGGTATGCCTAGACGTGGGTCCCTTGCTCACTGTCGCTGGAATCCAGGCTGATGAGCCCTAACTAGGGAGAAACTGGTCCTGGGTTGCTTGTATTTCACTTCAGGAAGGACCTAGGGGGTCAGTTCAGGATGGCCTGTTCCCATTGAAGCAGAACCAAGAGTGATGTGCATATGGCTGGGTCCAAACTGAGGTGGCATGGTGTGCAGAATAACAATGGACTGGGATGTGGCCCGAGTCATTACTAGGGGTGGGTATAACGTACACATTTTCGGGTAGCATAATTTAACTAAATTACTGAAAAATGACCCAAAATTTCTCATAATGATGCAAAATACATCTCGCACTAAAAAACTTACATGAACTCTCCGTTGGGGTAATAATTCAACGTTGAAAATATAATTTGGAGAGGCAAGTGAAGAGGCAGAATGGCCGTCGACTGACCTCAATGAGAGCCGCCGCTGCTTCTCGCTCTCCCTCCAAGGTGCCTAAAAAGATGAAATAATCGAAGGAAAGTGATGTTGCCTCATTGTAAACTATCAGGATACAGCTGCCTGACAAAAACTAGGGAAGTTGCTTATACCTATCAGCTGCTGACGCGATTCCTGCTGCGGCAAGCCGGGCTGCTTCTGAGTGGCCATAGTTGGTGCCGGACTTGCGGGCAGACTATGGCACCTAAAGCCGTGAAAACATTGAAGGAGGCAGTAAGGGGCCCCCCGCTGGAAGAGACTAGTGCTCCGGTCACCTCTGCAACTCTCGGGCGGGGGCCAACGCAATCTCGGCGCGGGGTCCTCGGTAAGAAACTTGAGGAGAATCGGGGCGGGTGCAAACCGAAGGACGCCAACACTGCAGGCGCCGCTGGAGGTACTCAGCGCCGGAAAGGGTACCAGAGGTCTCATTATGGAACAGCTAGGTTATCAACTTATGGTCAATACCAAGCAAGGGACCCGAACGAGAGGAGTGGCTATCCTTACCCGGAAAAGGGATATTATAATTAAAAGGAAACTGTCGGACAAATGGGGGCGCTGGGCATTGGTAGAATGTCAATGGGGAGGCGAAATATTTACAGTTTGCTCAGTGTATGGGTCCACGGGGCATGACCCGGAAGTTTTTGAATTTTTGGATACAGAAATGGCAAGCTGGCCCCTCCCTGTAATAATGTGTGGGGATTTTAATATTAATGGGTCGGTTGGGCTATGGGGTAATGAAAGTGGTGGTTATTCTGGTCGTAAAAGGAAGGTATTTAAGGCTCTTACGAACCTAGTAAGGAATAACGGTCTAATTGACACCTGGGCTTATTTAAGGCCCGAAGACTCCGGCAGTACGTTCTTCTCTGCCCCTCATAAAGCTCTCTTTAGATTAGACTATTTCTTTATCTCGCAGTGTATGTTGGTAAATGCAAGGATAGAGAAATATCCGCGGATAATCTCGGATCATAACCCCCTAGTTCTCTCGGTTAGCTTTAATGGGGGGGGTGAGATCCGCCCGGGCTTGGACTTTCGAAAGGGGGCTACTACAAGAATATGTGCTCCACATGAAAGATTGGATAAGGGAATTTTGGGATTTTAATAGGGATAGCGCTGGTGTAGGGATAGTCTGGGACACATTCAAATCAAGAGTTAGAGGGGAGACAATGAGCTATAGCCTGTGTCGGCGGAAGAAGGAGATTCAGCGAGAGGAAGTAGCCTGTAAAGCTATGATTATGATTGAGGAGGAGCTTGCAACTGCAATAAAAACGGGAAGTCCAATAGATAATATTTTGCTTAGGTTGGCCTTAGCTAAGGCAGAAATAGGAGATTGTTTAGCTGCCAAAGCTGCTGCAAGGTTTTTAGTTAAAAAAGAGCATTGCTATTAGCTTAGTGAAAAGGGTGGGCCATACCCTTGCTGTCAGATTAAGACAAAAGAGCGTGGCAGGGGAAATATTGGAAGTATTGGATGATAATGGGGAGTTAATTAATGACCAATCTGGTCTGTTGGAAGTCTTCCGACAATACTATCAGCGGCTATATAGGGGTGAATCCCAGGTGGTGCAAGGCTTAAGTCGGGAATATTTAAGCAAAATCCCTTTGCAAAGTATGGACCTGATGGATAATGAATCCCTCGAGACTTTATTGACCCAGGATGAGATTAATTGCGCACTGAGAAATCTCCCCTCGGGCAAGGCAGCTGGACCAGATCTGATCCCATTAGAGTTTTATAAAACTTTTTGGGATGTGATCGGACCTGATCTGGTAGATGCCATCTGTCGGGCGCAGCAGGGTGAGGCGGCTCCTGAGTCATGGGCCGGAGCCGATATTATAATTTTTTAAAAAAAGGGTAAAATAGCCAAGGATCCCGGGTCATATAGACCAATAACACTAATGAATAGTGATGTAAAAAATTTCTCTAAAGCCATGGCAACCCGACTCAATCGAGTTATTGGGAAAACAATTCATCCTAGTCAGCAAGGGTTTATAGCAGGGATGGGAACAACCCAACACATTCGGCGGGTAATAACTTTGTTTGATGCAATGGAAGTCTCAGGGGACCCTATGGCGGTGATGCTTTTGGATGCTGAGAAAGCATTTGATAGGGTCTACTGGGATTACCTTTGGGAGGTTCTGAGATGGTTTGGTATAGGGAGGGGATTCATTAATGCCATCAGGATCCTGTATAGGGCACCGACTGCACGGGTCCGAATAAATGGGGGACATACTGCACCAATCTTGATTGAACGTGGCACAAGGCAGGGGTGTCCCTGCTCCCCCCTCCTCTTTGCGATTTATATCGATCCCCTAATACGATTACTGGAGGCGAATATTGAAATTGAGCCCATTGTTAGCCAAGGGTTGGAAACAAAAATCTTGGCATATGCCGACGATGTTGCCATTATTACATCCAACCCCTCAGCTGCTTTAACTGCAGTGGAGAAAGTAGCCCAAGATTTCGGCAGAGTCGCTGGATATGCCCTAAATAGACAAAAGACGCAGATTGTTAAAAATGACAAGGTTGACCTGGACGATACTCGGGTGACAGAGTCAGCTGTCTACTTAAGTATTGATATCACTTCGGAGTTGGGGAAGCTAGTAACGATAAATATAGAACCTTTAATAAGGAAGGCAAAATCAGATTTCGACAGATTTAATAATCTGCATATGTCTCTGGTGGGCCGCTGTAATGTTGTTAAAATGATGTTTTTGCCTAAAGTACTTTATCTGTTTAGGGCAATACCCTTAGAATTCGAAAAACAATGGTTTATGGTGCTTGAGAATATAGTAAATAGATTTATTTGGGCTCATGGTAAAACTAGGAGGGCGCTCAGGTTTATGTCTCTGCCAAGGGAAAGAGGAGGTTTTGCAGTCCCTGATTTTAAAGCTTATTATTGGGCTGCAGCACTACAATATATGGGGAATCTACTTGGAGGGTGTATAATGGATACGCTGGATGATGTCGGCCTACCAGATGTGTATAAGCTATTATTAGGCGATGATGCGTCTAACTGTTTTATGAAATTTCATGAGCCCAGTTATTACAAAAAAACAAGATTTAAGACCTTGACGGCTAGCTTTAAAATTTGGGCAGCACTCAAAAAGAAAATGGGCCTTGGGAGAATAAATTGTTATACCCAGCTCTACAAAAACCCGGCACTCCCCGGGATCTTCTCAGATACAATTATGGCAGAATGGGCAAGGCGAGGTGTTTTGAAAGTCGGGGACTTAGTTTGGCCTGAGGGAATTCGCCAGTTTAGAGATATCCAGGATGAGTTTGGAATTGAGAAGGAAAATTTCTTCAAATATTTGCAGCTGCGCAGCTTTCTTAATGGGAAGCAGGGTGGGTCGAATGGCTTTAACAAAGTTAAAATTATTGACGTAGTAAGAGCAGGGAGGAACTGCACAATAAAGAGATTGTATGCTGAACTTGTAGCACTCAAGCCGGATGATATTGAAAAACATGGGAAGAAATGGGCTGATCGGTTGGGTATAGAAGAGGAAAGATTTTTGGACTCATTAGAATTGGGATAGACAGTGGTATGTTCTGCCGGGCTTCAGGCTCAGCATTATAAAACAATCTTCTCGTTGTATTATACCCCAGCTAGGATTGCTCAATGGGGGGGAGAGGTTGGAGTTAGGTGCCCTCGCTGTGATTCTGGAGAGGCTGATCTAATTCATATGTTTGCGTCCTGCCCGCGGCTTGAGATGCTATTTAACCCCATAGAGAAATTTCTGGATCAGACATTAGGTGTGAAAGCTGCATTAACCCCAGCTTTAGTACTTCTCGGGGTTGGCAGTAAGGGAGGGCAAGATCCTTATCATCGATTCCTCTTTTGGCTATGGCTGTGGTACGGATTTGTATTGCCTCGGCCTGGTTAGATCCAGTAGCCCCAACTTTTCAGCAATGGCTTGCCCGGCTGCTTGCTATGTTTAATTTAGAAAAAGGTATCTATGAGAGAAGGGGTAGAAGAGGGAGGGTGTTGGGTAGGCGTATTTGGGCTCCCATTCTAAGATGGAAGGAGGCTCAGTTAACCAATGGTTATGATTTATTATAGGTCCGGGGGGCAATTAGTTTTCTGTTAAATCTTATTATTTGGAGATCTACCAATGTTACCTTGAATGAATTGGTATAAATCAAGCTTCTTATGATTTATTCTCTGTACATAGCTCAATTTTGCTGTAATGTTCTAAGCGAATTCTTGATGGAAAGTTAGAACTGTATATCCCTCATGTTTATAAATGTTTGATTAACTCTGTGCTGTTATTAAGAAAAAAGCATAATAAAAACAATTTAAAAAAAAAAAGAAAATATAATTTGGAGTTGCTTTCCAATTGCTCGCATTCAAAACACTGCAGTTCGCATTTGGATTTTCAGTTTTGCATTTAAAAATTACCCGAACGGTCCACTTGAGTAAAAAAAAAATCCTGAAATGTTTGTTGCCCACTCACAATAAAGGAACTGCCACTGGGGTCAAAACGTTCGTTAATTTCACATAGATTTTGTTAAGCGAATTTACCAAAATTACACCAATTATTCCAGTGTAATTGAAATTTCACCCAGGTCTCGTAATTACCAGTGGCTGAGATTAATTCAAGCATTCCATTCATCACTTTTTTGTATACTTTAGTGTGGTGCCCTAAGAGGAATGGGTAGTCCCAGACATGGGTCGCATGCACATTGGGTCACAGGAATCAAGCTATACCTAGCTGACAGACCCTAACTAGGGTGAAACAAGTCCTGGGCTGCTTGTATTCTGGTTCAGGGAAAATCTGGCCTGGCAGTTTGGGCTGGACTGTTCCCATTAGATGTTCCCATTAGAGCAGGGTCAAGTCTGATTTGCATATGGCTGGGTCGAAACTGAGGTAGCATGGTGTGAAAATTAATGATAGACTGGGATTTGGCCTGAGTAATTACCAGTGGCTGAGATTAATTCAAGCATTTCATCCATCACTTTTTTAGGTCTCGCCTGAGCCAGCGCATGCGCTGCTCTGGCGAGAGTTTTAGTAAGCGGGTTTTGGAAGTGCACACAGCACTGGCGACCAGCTTGCGTTCACGTGAGCGTGCACGCGCGTCACGGGTCATTAAGTGCATCGCGATCACTTTCACTTTCCCGGCTTTGAAGTAAAGAAATAGATTATTTTTCTATTTCTTTACTTTTGCTATAATCGTGGCACCCGCGCTTTACTTTAAGCGCGGGTGCCGCGATTATAGCAAAAGTAAAGAAATAGAAAAATAATCTATTTCTTTACTTTTGCTACAATCAGGGCACCAGCGCTTTACTTTTAACATTAAAAGTAAAGCGCGGGTGCTCTGATTATAGCAAAAGTAAAGAAATAGATTATTTTTCTATTTCTTTACTTTTGCTATAATCGCGGCACCCGCGTTTTACTTTTAATGTTAAAGCGCTTTACTTTTAATGTTAAAAGTAAAACGCGGGTGCCGCGATTATAATGGTGTAGCCAATAGGTCTCGCTTTTGGGACCTTATAAGTATTTAGTTACGCAACTGTTGCATGGCTAAACACTTATAAGGTCCCAAAGGCGAGACCTATTGGCTATGCCAATGCTTGTTGTATACTGCATTGCATATGTCGTCACCAGTATGTGGCTGCCTTATCCAGGTCTGTGACAACCTCTTTATGGCTGCTTTTTAACTGCCTGCTTATCTCCATGGGTCATTTAAAATAATGGAGCAGTTCCTTCTCCATGCCCAAGGGTCCGGTTTCCAACTTTGGTCAGAACTATCCCTTCAGGGGCCATACTCTCCATCATATGCACCTCTGTAGGCAGAGGGGAATGCACAAATAAAGGAATGGTAGAGGACGCAAGGAAGCACCATCTTGATCTGTCTATTCTTTTGCATATGTTACAGGACCATCCCTGCCTCCTCAATACTTTATTTTGACAGCTGACGAATGCTTGGCAATTACTTCTCACATTGGTATATTAAATCCAGCACTCACCAGTGGCGGCTCGCATAGGGCGTGCTGCGGGGCGGTGGGGCGGGGGAGGAGCGGGGCAGGGGAGGGGCAGGGGGGGTAGTAAACTTGGACATACGATGGAACAGAGGAAAGTAATTATTACCTTCCTCTGTTCCGTCGTATGTCCGAGTTTACTACCCTGCCCCTCCCCCGCCCTGCCTCACCGCCCCACAGCACGCCCTATGCGAGCCGCCACTGGCACTCACTACTCTGTCTTTAGCTTCAGGCTTCCCAAGCTACGTGTCAGCTGGCTGTCCAAGCCTCAGTGGCTCACCCAAGGTCAGTGATGCCAGCCTCCAGTGTGCCACATCCTGCAGAGTGTAAGCTTCTTTGTTCTCATGGTGATTGACTTTAGAGCTCTCATTTGTAATTCCAGCACCAGTCACCAAGTCCCAAGGGCCCTGGACCCCAGACCAGTCACTGCGAGCCACGTTGTTCTGAGCCTGGGAGGACAGCCACATCCGACAACATTGGGTGAGTCATGCCATCAGTTTTTTGCCTGCCATCGGCTTTACAGTGTGCAGGGTTGCGTTCCTACCCATTTCATAGTATGAAGTTCTGTTCCCCTGATGGCACTGGTGTTCTTACTGGGAAGTTCTGTGGCAAAGAAGTTTAGTGACATGTGTAATGTGATGAGAATACCCATGTCTACATGAAGCTGAGGGAACTCACTAAGAAGCAAAGAAAACTCACTAGAAGGTAGATGGTATTCTAGAGCCACAAGTGGCACTAGGGAAGGCCCAATCTTTTTGATGAATCCATTGGGGTCTGTGGACAAGGTTCTCAGAGCTCCTGAGGCACAACATTCTATAGTTATCAGGGAGACATGACATAGCAATGTTCCACTGTTAAGCAAGAAAGAGGGGCACGACTGGCACAGACTGCAACAGATTAGCCTAGAAGATTAAACCCTTTCAATGCCATGAGCTCCTTGAGGTGCCTCTCCTGTGCATCTTTGTTCTCAATCATTGCAACATATGTTGTGAGTTCTTACAGATGTGTGCCATTTTTTAACTTAATTTCTACTAGGAATGACTGCCAAATGCAAGAACTCATGTTCTGCAACCCAATGGGTGATACAGCCAAGGAGAAGAACTTGATGCAGGGGAAAAGAGCAACTCTTTTATAGGGTGCTACTGCTATCAGGTGTTAGACTAGTATTGTAGAATTAGTGAAAATGTTTTGGAACAACCTTTTATATAATGTTCTTGTCTTAGAAGTCTTAAATGTAGTTTTGGTTTTAGCTAAGTGGTGTTCCATTAAGTCACCACGTAGCCTGTTTAAGGGGGATTCTTTGACTCCTTATCAAAAAGCTGGTTTTCTAAATATTTTTGGGTGTTAATATATTATCCCTACAGAATAATTCTGGAATTCTATATTATTATTATTATTAATTAGCACTTATTGAGCGCATAGCTACCCTAAGGCATCCCAGCGCTAGCGGTAGAGCAGAAGAGGGAGTAAAGCTTACAGGTTGGTGTTCTGGAATAACCATGTTTTCAGATGCTTTCGGAAGGTGAGATGATGGGTCTCGGAACGTAACTGCAGGGGAAGGGTATTCCAGAGCCTGGCTATGCTATACGAGAAGGAGCTACCCCCACTTCGCACCCTTTGAATTTTAGAGATGACAGCCAGGCTCAGGCTCGCAGAGCGGAGATGTTTCCTAGGATGGTAGAAGGTAATGAGGGATTTGTATATAGAAGGACCTTTGCCCATCAGGGTCTTGTGGGCTATACAGAGGGATTTGAATTTAATCCTCTCCAGAATGGGTAGCCAATGTAGGGCCTTCAGGCACAACTTGGCCGATTGAGTTCTGGGAGTCCCAAGCAGCAGCCTAGCGGCGCAATTCTGGACAACTTGGAGTTTCCTTATGGTAGATTTGGGCGCGCCCAGGTACAATGAATTATCATAGTCCAGGCGCGAGAGGACCAGGGCCCGGACCATAGTTCTCCTGGCCCCCATAGGGAGGAGGGGGAGAACTTTCCTCAGCATTCTGAGGATACCATAGCAAATGCCAGCCACTTCCACTGCTTGTTGGTCAAATTTTAATGATTTATCTAGCCACACACCCAGGCTTTTGATCTTAGCCTTTGGGGTGGGTGCGTGTCCCAGACATATCGACAATTGCAGTTTAAGGTCCGCGTTGGGCAGATTGCCTAGATACATTATTTCGGATTTGTCTCCATTAAGCCTGAGACAGGAGTGTTGCATCCAGGTTGCCACCTTCTCCAGGCAGGATTCCAGGTCGGAAGGAGCATTGTGCGGATGATTTAGTGAAACCACCAGCTGAGTATCATCCGCATAGGTAACAATTTTAATCCCATATGGCAGGACGATATCGGCCAGCGGCCTCAAGTACACGTTAAATAAAGTGGGACTCAGGCAAGATCCCTGAGGTACTCCATACCCAAGGGGTAGACACCTAGAGGTAGATTCTCCGTCAAAAACTTGGAATGTTCTGCCATTAAGGTAAGATTGGATCCAGGAGATTGCTCCCCCTGACACTCCAACACTCCTAGGCCTTTTAAGGAGGATATCAAAATTGACCATGTCGAAGGCGGCACTCAGGTGGAGGAGAATAATGGCTACTGCTCCTCCCTGGTCAGTTATTTTTTTCGCTTCTTCGACTACGGTGATAAGTGCTGGTTCCGTTCCAAAACGGGGACGGAAACCAGTTTGAGAATGGTACAGAAGGTTGTGGGTTTCTAAAAAATCAGATAGAATGGAATTAACATGTTTTTCCAGAACCTTACACACCGTTGGCAGCAGAGATATCGGACGATAGTAACTCAGAAAATCCGGATTTAAGCTCGGTTTCTTAAGTAGAGCTCTCACCATGGCGTGTTTCCAGGAAGGTGGAACATGGCCATTGGTGATGGAGAGATTTATAACTTCCAGTATTACTGGAAGCACCACCTCTTTAACCTTGCACAACTGGTAAGGAGGGGCCGGGTCACACGGGTAGACGGACTTTATTTGAGCAAAGATTTTTGACAGTGTGTCCTGGTCTAGGAGTGGGAATTTCTCCAGGGTGTACCAAATGGAATCTGAAGGCATGTTAGTATTGGAAAGGTCACAGGTCATTGAGGCTGGGACAAGGGGGTCACTGGAACATGGGGTGGCAGGGAATGTATTATATATGTTCTGAATTTGTCCATGAAAGTAATCTTCAAATTCATTGCAGCGATCGGTGGATATTGTGGTCAGGGTTTCGGGGGTAGGGAGCTCTAAAAGGGTCTTCGCGATGCAGAAGATTTCTCTGGGAGTATTAGCTGCTGAATTGATTTTTGCTTCATAGTAAAGCGCCTGGGCTTTTTTAATTTCCGCTTGGTAGCATTTTATGGACTCTCTGTATTCCATGTTCCTGGTCTCGCTATAATCCTTCCTCCATTTCCTTTCCAGCCGTTTACAGGCCTGTTTAAGCAATCTAAGCTGGGGCGAGTACCACGGCGTCATTCTCTCTCTCATCCTACAGGGGATCGCTTTAACAGGAATCACTTTGTCCAATGAGGATTCTATCCAGTGAGAGAATTTTTCCAATGACGAAATAGGGCTAGAGTCTAAAATAGGTTTAGAACTATTCAGCGCACTGGACCAGGACTCTATGGACAGTTTGGCCCAGGGGCGGCCTTTCCTGATGCTAATTTCCTTGATATTGCGTGGCGTCGGAGATTTTAAAAGAATGGGGATCAATGAGTGGTCTGACCAAGGCAGGGGGGTGGGTACCCCCACCGACAGCTCGTTATTATTGGTGAACACGGGATCTAGAGTGTCGCCTTTGATATGTGTAGGACCTACCACTTTTTGGTTTAATTGAATGGCTGATAGGTCTTGGGTGAGTTCTGAGGCCTCTGTGTTACTTTGGTCGTCAAAGTGTAAGTTAAAATCTCCTAACAATGTGATGTTGGTGGATGAACTTGCTAATGAGGCTGCCACTTCCAAGAGAGAGTTGATAAATTGCCCCCCCCCCTCCCTCCCGGTGGGTGATATATAAGTACTTCTGAGAAGGAAAACGTTGCGGAAAATGAGATGGAAAAGAACAGACTTTCACAATCGGATACGGGGATCGGCTCAACCCGACATTTGAAGGAGTCTTTAAAGATGACTGCGATACCACCCCCTTTCTTCTTCTCGCGATCTTTACGCTGGATGCTATACCCTGGAGGCAGAGTTTGAATCACCTCTGGGCAGAGTCCTTATGCAGCCAGGATTTTGTTAAAAACAGAACTTCTGGTTGTTCGTCTACTAGAAATATGTTTAATTCGACCGAATGTTTAGGCAGTGACCTACAATTTAAGGCGAACATTTTATAAGTGTAGGGGGTATAAGTATTTCGCTGAGTTTCCAGCGTCGGGTGGAGCCTAAATGGGCAGTGGGCGCATAACCAATTGCCTTTATCCAAATTCATAGAGTGACGGCATTCGTCTTTACCCAGATCCCATAGCCCTTTGATTTGGGAGGGTAAATATACTAGTTTTCCTACCAATAGGGGGGCAGGGGTTCTGGCCCCTGGTCCCGGTCGGGTGCGGACGGGCGCAGGCGGGCTTGCCTTTGGCGCGCCAGCGGCGTGTCCGCACTGCCATGTGGCTCAAGTAGAGGCTACCCGGAAGTAGAGCCCCCAAGCCCCGCCTCCTCTCCTACGGTCCCTCCACTCAAACGCAAACCGCAGTGGACCGGGGACCGCAGGGAGTGGAACCCTGCGGTTCAATGTAGAAGGTGACATCATGAAGGAAGGCGGGATTAGATTAAGTGTCTGTTTCTGAGTGGTCAATGAGGTGTTCTTTCAACATTTAAATATATGAAGATGACTTCTTCGTGGTCCTACTGGGAACCTTGGAGCAATATGAAACCATTGCCATAGTCAATGTGACATGAACTTGTCTATCTGTTTGTTTCATTCTAAGTTCTGATCCTTTTCTGGAGTGTGTATAACATATATGTGATAAATGACCAGACAAGTATTCTTATGAAAGACACCGGTAGATCACTCTGAAATGGAGTCCAATCCACTTTCAGCAAGTCTGGGGCAATGCCATGAATTTGTTTTGTGGTGCTCCTTGCCACACTTTTGGTTTGTGCACTCATGGGCAGATGGAATGTGGCTACCTCTTCAGAGTGGCATAAAGTAAAATCTGCTAATTCATTTAGAAAGAAAAAGAAAGTAATAGGTAATTAAACACATACAGAAGGAAGCACTCAAATATCAATGAGGTAAACCTTCTGAAACTCATTGTACTCTAGCCCCTTTACTAAGGCATTGAGTAAACATAGCATGCTTATTGAGGCACTGTTGGAAATGAACATCTTTTGCATGGCAATCCTCCAGATGTTTGCCTTCATTATCCTTATGTACCCGTTGTTGTTGGCATTAGGACTCTGCAGACTTTAATCTTGCTAACTAGTGGTAAAGCGTTTATGCTCTCCCCTTTGTAAACACAGTTAAATTGGTATATGCCTATTTGGCACATTTAATTTACTTATGGGTCCCTAGGATATGGTACTACATGTACCCAAGGCCTCTAAATTAAATACTACTAGTGGCATGCAACGCTCGTTGAGCCACACACTAAAGTAGGACCATGGTAAAACATGTCTCGGGTCTGCCACGGCAGCCTGCAGTGCAGGTTTAAACAGCCATTTCGACCTAGCAAAATAAACCTTTTGCCAGGCCTAAACCTTGCTTTTTAATACTTATAGGTCGCCCCTATGGTAGGCCCTAAACGCTCCCAGGGCACATTTAAAAAGTAGGACATAGATATTTAATGATTTACTTGTCCTGGCAGTGATAAACTAACAAAGTCATTTTTCACTGTGGCAAGGCTTGCCTCGTATAGACTAACACTAGTTTATCTTATTACACTTAATAAGAGCTAAATTCAGTTTGGGAACAGATAGAAAAATAATTTTAATAGCAATTTAAAATCCTCTATTGTGATAAAGTCACATTTTTAATTACCATTTTGGAAATGCCACTTTTAGAATGTTGGCCTAAAATGTGCCTTTCTGCCAGTATCAAGAGTCTCCTTACTGTTGATTGCTCCCCCACTGGGAAATTTGTATGGGGACCAGACAGTAAACAAAGGACCTGAGTGTAAAGGGAAGTGGGTTTTCCTAACAAGATGGAT
Organism: Calotriton arnoldi; assembly: GCA_963921515.1. Taxonomy (NCBI): domain Eukaryota; kingdom Metazoa; phylum Chordata; class Amphibia; order Caudata; family Salamandridae; genus Calotriton; species Calotriton arnoldi. Next base: position 2,306,050 of record CAWUFW010000932.1, read on the forward strand.
AGAGAGGGGCTATGCCCCTGCCCTAATTGCACGGCAAAGTACCCAGCCCTTCCTGGCTTCAGAATAAGCCTCCTCTGTCACTGGCAGGTCACACCTGGGCCTCAACTGTTGTTTTTGCTTTTGTTTTACTAGCCATGCTGGCCCCAAGCCCAGGGGAAAGAGAGGAACTGGCTAGAGCCAGTTTAGAGTTTGACAAAGGGGCTGTCACTGAGCATAAAAGTGGCAACCACAGAACCTGAAATCAGAACACTCCTGGACCTGAGAAGATTCTGGAGGAGGACTGTCCTTCTGCCTGAAGAAGGAAGATTGTACCTCCTGGCCTTCAATCCAGACCCCTAGAAGTGACTTCAAGAGTCAGTTGGCTTCCCTCCTGTTTAAGCTACAGGGACACAACAAGCTTCCAGAGGTCTTTCCTGCTTTACAGCTTACCAGATCCAACTGCACCTGACCTGGTACCATGCGGCTGGCCTCTGTGGCAGTGACTCCTGATACCCAAATGCTGACCTCAAGGCCTGGACATGTGACTGAAGTCAGACTTCACTTCTCCCTGATTAACTGAAGGTTTCACTAGACCCAACGCATTACAGTGCAGACCAACGCAGGGCCATGCATCACAGCACCACACATCTCCTGATTGCCAGATTAACCGGACCTGACACAAAGTAACACAGAGCCTCGCATTGCAGCACGGTAAAGCTCCTGATTGCCAGCCTCAACAGACCCGACACAGAGCGACACAGCACTACTCAGAGTCATGCATTACAGCACAACACAGCTGCCCAAAACCAAGGACAGATGGTATAACTCCCCACGGGCCGAACCTGGTCCCATACCAGCCCACACTCAATCGCAGTTGGCCTTAGCTTGTGACTTTGTCCCACTCTGAAGAGACCAGATAACCAGAGTTGGCATTTCACTCCCTTTGGCGCTTTTTTTACCTAAAACATTAAAAACTCATAGCTCTGGTTCTACTGATGTCATTTTATTTATTCAAATGTTTGCTATTTTTGTAAATTGGGATTATTCTTGTATTGTTTTAACTTTATTGCTGTTTGAGTGCTCCATAAATACTTACACATTGCCTCTAGGTTGAGCCTGACTGCTTTTGTGTCAAGCTATCAGAAGGTTAAACGTAGATGACTTTTGCGGTTCACCTTGAAAAGGATTGTGATTATTATTTGGAGTGGGTTCTCAACCCCCTTCAACCAGTAATCCAATTTCTTACAGGTACCAGTTGAAAGGAATTTCAATGTGATATTATTTTCAAGTGAACTTGCATCTATTAATGCGACCCCATGAATATATTCAGTACATGCTTGTTAAGGCTGTATGCGTATCCCTCAGTCAGGGTTTCCCCATATAAAATTCTTCATTGCCCTTCTACCATCGTCCTTTACAGGTATATGCAGCGTGGCACTTTTGGCAAGCAAGTGCTGTAGAGAACACTAACAGTCAAGGCTGAGCATCCCATGTTTGCAAGGTGTGTGCTGTTCCCACTGCTTGGTTGTACAGGTTTGAAAAAGGATACTGGGATGGCTGATGAACCCCATAATCTTTGAACAATGGAAAGTCAGCCCGGCTTAGATGAGAAAAATATCTATACTGTAAACCCAACTGGTGCAGACCCACCACACTAATGGTGTAATTTAAAAATCTCCTGCAACTCCCTCTAGGGAGAGACTGCCCTGAAATGTGCAACCTCTCTCATGAATTTGCTACTAATAAGAAAACCCCAAATGTCTCCACACCACAAGAAGTGAATTCACACACAAAGAAAGTATTTGTAGCCCTTAACTAAACCTAAATCAAACCTGTAGGTCTACATATGAACGATACATGAATGATTACTTTAGAAAGTTTTTGCATGGGGATTTCTCATTGAAAGTTTATCCATGTCTCCATTTTTCATTGTAACGCACTGGGCAATATCAATATTCTAATGGACTGATGTCATGGAAGGTTGTCAACTTTCGCAGAAGAAGGGGGTCTGCACCTGTTGTATTTGTTTGTGAATATACCTGTGAACTGCCAGGCATAAATTCATAAGAATTGGTTTATTTCATCTGCCTTAATCTGGTAGAAGAGCAAATGTGAGATAAGAGGACATAGGACATGCAGGTTATGTAATTTTGGAGGAGTCCCTAAGTCGTATCTTCTGCAATTAAAGGGTTGGAGGTAGAATGCAAACAGCTTTTAAAAAAGCACTGGGTCCACGCATGGACATCAATTCACCAAAATGCCTGGGGTAGGGTAGTGACATCACATGCCCTTTGACCTTCACTTTGAATCTCACACATATGCTTACACATATACAGACATACACACACTTGCCCATAAACACACTCTCCCCCGCAAGCATGCGCACAACATGCATTTAAAGGCATTTTTTTTACTTAAAACTTAGCTGCCAGGGAAAGTCATATTCCAGCTAATTGTATTCCAGTTTTATTACACTGCTAGTGAATAATGTAATACTCTTCACTATTAGTGTAATCAAAACATTAACGGAAAACAAGAGGGAGCCCCAACCAACATCCATAAGGACCTGCTGTGCAGTGTCCCAGGCACTGATTTTGCCACCCCTGAGGCCAGGGGTCACAAAGAACATACCAGGGGGCACAAGGGGCACGCCAGGGGTCGCAGATGCGAACCCTGGTGACCCCTACATGACCTTCATGGGTCCACGCTTTTGTAAATGCAATGTTTCTCTGTTTGTCGGGGCGTAATGCAATGAACTGGAGCAGGTGTGAGGTTTATGGGTTTTGCGCTGAAGTGAATAGTGGAAGACAAATACCTTCATTATTTTAACTGTCTTTAACTATGTTGCCTACATTTGTCCTTTCAGGGAAGAAAGATATTTTGATTGGAGCAGTGGCTTTGATATCGCAATAAAGATGTGGCGAAGACAATACACTTGTTTAGTGTTAAGCTCATTTTAAATTGTGCTTAACAAATGTGTCCTCTTTTGTCATTATATTTTGTTTATTGTTTACTGAATTGTTAGCGGTAACAATCCCAGTAAGCACGTTGTGACAAATTGATTAAATATTATTCACGTTATAGTGTTTTGAGGCACTCCTTATTTTAGATTCTTATCATAGGACCGGAGTGCCTCTTGTACAAACTGTTTAACGTATTCTTATGATATAAAGTAATCTGGACAATAAATGTATATTTGATTTGTTTTGGTTTAATTTAGCTTTCAATTCAGCGTCTGGAATTGAAGAATAAACCGAGACTGCCAAGATGGGAGGGGTTTAGACCAGACAAAGACTGTCCTGAGGACCTGTGTAAAACAGTGTAGTGAGCAAGCAAATCCAAAATGAAGGGACTAGAAGTCTCGCACTGTGCCTCCTCTGATAAATCTTTGAAACTTCTGGTGTAGGAGGTAGAAATGAGTGGAAGAGTAAGTCTTCAAAGTCCTATTGCGTCATGATATTTTTGCGAGGACATTGTCTTAGAGACCATTTTAAGCAATGAAACGAGATCCAGCATTTGAACATTCATAGGTTGATTACTTAGCACTGCCATGTAAGCATCTTCTGCGCATGGCTGATCAAACGCATAAGGCCACCCACGAGAAGCAGAGAAGAACTAGCCCCATTTTCAGAACAGTCCGGCTAGTTCCTAATCCAGGAGCGGGTTGTCAGCCTCAAAGCAGCTAAAGGCAGCCGCGGCCCGTGCAGGTAAGAGCGGTGGGGCTGGGTGAGGGTGGATTTCGACAGACGACAAGGGAAAATGAATTATTTATTTAGTTTTCCCTCATGGTCGTCTGTCGAATCCCATCTCCCACCCGGCCCCACCACCCCACCGCTCTAACCTGCACGGGCCACTCCTGGCTAAAGGAGGTAGGGTCACAATTGTACAAGGATGCCACAAAATCTATTGAATATCCAAATACAAATTGGAGCACCAAGAGCATACTAAATATATGCTCCCAGTTAGTGGTAGGCAAGATTATGCAATTCCTTCCATGCATAAAATGCATAAATGTCCTGAAAACTATGCGCATTAGGAGATGTAAGTTTGGGCAGTAGCTCATTTTAAAACTGTAATTGTATTATAACATTGCATACGAAACTCATGTGAGATACATGCACAACGTGTTTCAAAACAGTTTCTAAATTATACATTGAAAGTTGCAAGTGCAGAGCGTGCAGATGGAGAACACAATCAGATTCACAGTTCTGGTGAGACATTTTCAGTTTCAACCAGTCTTGTACAAGTGAAAATTACATGGAAAGCGTAAGCGTAAAAAATGCAAAGTGAGCGGAACCCACAAAACCCAATAATCAGAGTTTGAACAAGATTAAGCTTATGTAAAAAAGAAATCAACCAGATTTACTCCCAGCACCTTGTAAAGTAGCCATTTCCCAACATATCAGGGGAAGAGAGGAAGAAACTTACATTTGGGAGTGACATTAGTTGTGCAGACACTAATGGAGAATCCATGTCCACTTCCTCAGTCTCAACAAAAACAGGAAGTAAGTGTTTGTGGAAGGGGGGTATATTGAAGAGCTGATGCGCAGGTTGTGAATCAAACCCTTCACAACAGTTGCCTCAAAAAACAGACTTCAAGCAGGACGCGGCTTAGTGAAGAGTGATTAATACATGGACTCATATAGCAAAATCTTTGAGGAAAACCTCACAGAAAAGAAGAATGCTTACCTCTTTATTGCACTTACACATGTATTTTTCAATGGTATTTGGAAGGTAATAAGTGTGGAGAGATGCTACCTTGATATTTTAGTGTCACTCATTGGAAAGAACGCTTACTGGACCAGACTATGTAGGTCCTACAGATATTAGGAATTAATGGAGACTCCTTCAAGCATTACAAACATGGGCATGAGCTACCAGTCATGTCAAGTAGTCAGTCACTGCAATTCTTCAGGGCCCAGTGTAGACTCTCCCTGGGGTCTTTGGCATATGGAAGCTGAAATGACTCGATGTTTGTATTGACAGAGGGAGCCAAGACAACTATTGTCACAATAGTATAGCAAGAGCACTTCACCTTGAATGTACAATTTGATTTCTCAAGGGGAGTACTCAGGCTGTACCACATGGCTAGTCGGGTACCACTAGCAGGACACTGATTTATACAACGTATTAGGCTAAAACAAAAATAGCTGGTTGTTGACTTCAAGGACAATGAAAGACTGGATTGTGAAGAAAGAAATGGACCCCCCAGAGCCTGATGTAGCAGATAGAAGAGTGTCATACACACTGGAGCCTTATTCAGATTCTACCTCCATGCTAATCATGAAATTACAACTTGGTACACGAGAATTTAAGATGCTTTAGCATTTGCACTTCTTTAAGAAACATGCCAGGGTCAGACTGGGACAAAAAATAGACCCAGGCATCAAATTAAGAGTGCCCCTGGTGAAGTGCAAAAAATGACTCCATCCCGAGAAATGTACTGGAAAGCATTATAATCACCTGTAGACCGCACGCACATGTAATCTGTGATTAATATTGAAAATGATAGTGGGGGTATCGCATATTTAAAATATCCTCGGGAACTAATAAAATACATATGTGTCTAGAGTTGTAACTGATAGGATTGTGGTGCTTTTGTATTAATATTTCATGGGAATTGTCTGCTAATGTGTTCACGGATAAGTGGAATAATGAGCTGTTTAATAAAAGAATACGCATTTTATTACTGTGTTAATTACTAAAGCATATGTTGAAAATTTGATCTATTTGGGTGTAGAGAAGTGTACATAATGTAACTTGTGCACATTTTAACTTAACCTAACATATGGGCCTGATATGTATTTGAATTCAAGCTCACGTTCAAGTTAAAATTTGAATCCATATTTCTTCCTTGCAGTAGAAATGTTGCATGTATTTTGTGTTCCCACTGCAGGTGGGCAAGACTTCACTAGTAGAGAGAAAAGGGTCTTTATTCATAGTAGATAGGGAGGTTTGTAAAGCAGCAACTGGTACGAAGATGTGATAACAAGATGAAAGGAGAGTTCCAATGGGAGAAGGAGATGAGACCAATGACGGCTGAAGTAACAATTTATGAGAACGGCAAGGTGGTGTAAAGAAACCAGTGTGTGCTGATAGTATGGAAATTTACTGAGTACAGTTTGGATGTAACTGATGTTATGATGCAACATAGTGAGGGATAGTTGCCATTCTGACTTAGGACACCTTGATTTTCGGACCTCTGCATTGGTTAGGGTGGCTTTATGCTACTTGACTCATGTTGGAGTTTCTTCTACAGAGGACTCTGACCGTTGACACCTTTCTAATTTCACTTTACTTTAAATCTCTGCTTTAGGTTAAGGGTTGTCACCTGAGGATAGTGTATGGACAGATATAGAATTTATGCTACCTTTTGATAGCAAATTGATGCAATCTAATGCAAGATTTTGTTTCCTTATTACTTACATAGCGATAATTGAGTTGGTTTCTTTTTATTAAATAGGGTAAATTGCTTTAGAAGATTTGGTTTCCCATTGTTTGTAATGTATTTCTATACGATAATACTCAGATTAATATATATTAATCTGTTTCTGAGTCTGAATTTGGAATAAACTTACTAACTTGAGACTTGGGGGGGTCATTACGATGTAGGGCAGATCGCCACCGCCCGCATGGCGGTGGCGATCCGCCCTACATTTCCCTCCGCCCGCCACCCATTTCCCCCTGCCATATTAGTATGGCAGGGGGGACCCCGGCGGACGGAGAGACAGTCCGCCGGTTTTCCGCCAGTCGACCGGGCGGAAAAGGGGCTACATATGGTGGCGGTGTCTGCTAGACACCGCCATCCATATTAGCATGGGTGCGGGAAGCAGCCTTTCCGTGGCAGCGATGCCGCCACGAAAAGGCATGCGGAGTTTGCTGTTGGGGGCCCGTTGTGGGCCCCCAGGATATTGGGGGGGTGGGGGGTGCACATGGGGGGTACCTATGGTACCCCCCTACATTGTCATGGACAAGGTGGCAGGCACCGCGCGGTGCCTGTCACCTTGTGCATGACAATGCACACAGTGCATTCCCAGCATTGTGGCGGGCGGTGCTGTGTGCACCGCCCGCCACAATGCTGGGAATGGAGGATGCCACCACCACGGTGGTGGTGGCATCCTAATTGCTGGTGCGGGACCGCCGCACCACTGGCGGCCGGTCCCAGCACCGCTAGGGTGGCGGGCGGACGAACGTCCGCCCGCCATCCTAATAGGCCCCTTGGTGTCAAACTGAGTTATTGTGTGACCAAAATTGGCTAAACTGTATTTGGAGATTGAAAAGAAAGTGTTTTCCCTTACCTCTCATGTCGCACAAAAAGATCGTTGACTAAGTGTTGCTGTGCAAGTAGGTACAGGCTCCATCAGTTAGTAGCAGAGGATGGTTGAGCACTTGAAGTAAGGGGAACTTAGAATCAAATCTAAAATAGCCTAGATCCCAACCCCAGCATCCCTAGTCTAGAATAACCCCGGGCGGAGACCTCCGGTCTGCCCGCGGAGTGTGCAGAGATTTTCCTTCTCCGCGTTCCGCGGAGAACGAGGAGAAGGCAAATCTCTGCACACTCTGCAGCCGAGTGGAGTTGGCCAGCCCCCGCCTCCACCCCCCTATTAATAAGTAAGTTAACAGTCATTAAAAATAAACTTAAAACCACTTACCTCTTTACAGCGGCGTCCCCGGGCTGCCCTCCTCCTCTTCCTCGCCGTACCAGTAATGCTTAAGAAAACTGAAGATTCGATCGACGGGGTCCGGTGATCAGAGGGTTGTACAGGTACCAAGCGGGTGCTTTGCTTTGCTGGCGGTGTGCCTACTAGCCACCACCCCCCTCCCGAGACCCATGGTGTGATGAGCTTTCACCCAGTGTATACATGTGGAATCCTCCGAAACAAGGTTGGATTCCCTCTTTGACAGCAGGTCGTAACCATACACCCTGTTCCTTTGTTTTCACATCTGACTCACGGTTGGGTGAGCCTTAGCGCGCTCATACCACCGGGCTCTACGCACCTTGGTCCTGACGAATGCCCAGCTATTTGCTTGACAGTGGCAGAAACATGTTGACCATTCACTAGTAGTGAGATTTAGCTGATTATACTACTTCAGCTTTTCATCACTTACTTTGTTTTTATCCGTGCCTGGTTGGCCGGCGAATAAAGTTATTGGTTACAACCAAGGCATTTTTTAACATTCACTTGTCACTATCACGTCACAACAAACTTTTACCAGCTCCGCAGTAATTCTGGCGTCGAAGCACACCTGGGAGGTATTCGATCTTCCGGGTGGGGCCCTAATATGAAGCATGTCACCAACCAGGTTGGTGAGTGAGGGCTTTTTAAAGAATCAAATTCTGATTCCCCTTTTTTTCTGCTCTCTTGTTCAAGGGATACACTCTTTTGTTGTTTAGATTACTGACTTAGGGGGGCTAAGAGTGTTTTATACCCGCTCCTTTCCCTCTCTCTCTTGTTGTTCAAATGGGATGTTATAGAAAGGGAAACATCACAGAAAAAAACAGAGTTTTCAGGCGAGATTTGTTCCACTAACTCCGATGAATGCAAGTACCCCTTGTGCAGCGAATGCAGATCCGTCTGTAGTCCAGACTGGGTTAGGACCTGTAAGGTCTTTTCCTGGATTGTCAAGTCTGGATTCGCCTGTATGGGAAACACTTGCTAGAGTGCGTAACAGCATGCCTTGAGAAGCTGCTAACATGCAGAAGACAAGTGACAGTCACCATATATTTGATGTCTTGGACTTAGAGACATGGTTGAAAGACCATAGCAATGCTAATAAGAGTCAAGGCACTGAAACTATCAGATTGCTAAAAAAGTGGCCCACGTTTGCAAATCAGGACAGTTTTAAACTTGTGAAGACAAGCTGTATAGGTGTTTTGCAAAGGTATGTGAGACTGCATGAATTTGTGCATGTAGTAATATTAGAGAAATCAACAGAAAACAAATAGCCCAGAAGACCATAAAACAGGCCCACAAACAGCCAAAAACTGAGCCCATACACTGACCTATCACACCATCTCTTCGGGCACTTCCAGATTGCCCAATAGGCGGGCTGACACTGGATGATGCCCTCTGACAAAACGGGTGCCAACTTAATAATAAATATGTTTTTCTCGATTACTAACAAAGGTGGGCTTCCTAAAGAGGCTAATCCTGGCTTCCTGGCTTTAAGCAAATGATGGCCAGCTTATTCACCAATAGTGATTTATCATCAGCAGTAACAGCATCAAAGGTCAAGGGATGGCATTTCCCCTTGGCTTCCATGTACTATTCAGGGGCTTAGTTGTCAATACTGCAGCCAGTACAATGGTACAGGAGTCCAGGAATGTGAAAAACCACTGCACCTTGATTATGACTGCCTTCAACTACCTCACCAAAGGCCAGAGTGCCCATGTGCCTTTCTAACAGTCTGGTCCATGGCACTCCATGTGACCCTGATGCAGATCCTCATTAGTGGTAGAAGAGGAGAGTACCTGCCTTAGGGATGACTTCAGGTATGTGGGATATTTTTAAAGCCTTCTGAACAGATATTTCCAGCTTTGTGGTAGAATCTGAGCACACTTGTCTAAGGTGCTCCTGAGATAATGAAGCCAGGTCTGTGGGCCTTCTTGTATGACTCGCTGCCACTCATCATCAGTAAAAACGGAAATGCCCAACAGCTAATGAGATCGCTCAGTCAAGACCTGCAGTACTGTTACGGAGATGGTGGGGGAGGCTGGTGCGGTGCTGCGGCCTACCTGAAGGGGCGACTGGGCCTGGAGCTGACATTGGAGTCCAAAGAGCTGCGCCATGGACGGAGGTGTGAAGGAGCTGTGCAGGCAGACAGTGGTGGGGATTTGCAGCACCTCAGGGCTTCTTGGGAGCGACAGTGGTGGCCGGGGGTGAGACACAGAGTTGGCCCGCCATGCTGTCGTTTGGACTGACAGGTACTGGTAGGGCCTGTGCCAAGCTGCGGGAAAAAAAAGATCGGCCTGGTCTGCCCTACCCCTCTCCTGGGAGATGAAAAGACTGAAGTGAGGTGACTCGGGGCACAAGGAGAGAACAGGGTCCCCCGTGCGTCAAACCTGAGGGACTCAAGCTTGCAGCAGAAGGGAAATGGAAGAGCTGAGTGATGAAGAGAGCTAGCAACAGACAGGCAGCATGGCAAGAGCTGAAAAGTGCTAGCCAGAGACAGTTGTGCTGTGCAGGGAGTAAGTAAATAAGTAAGTCTGTTTTTATATAGCGCAGCTACTCACCCTTACGGGTCTCAAGGCGCTGGGGGCCAGAGTGGAAATTAAGTGAGCTATTGCCCAGAGTCACATGGTGCTGAGCTGCCGCCGGAGCCGGGGATCGAACCGTGATCCCTGTGCTCCGAAGTCAGCTGCCCTGGCCGCTGCACCACACCTCTCCAGCAGTGGAGTGCTTGTCCTGTCCCTCAGTCAAACCTCAAAGGAAGTGGTGGGGAGACACTCTTAAATGGGAAGCCTGGTACGTGCAAGATAGTAGGGACACATTGACAGCTGAGGAGCAACATTCCTTGAGGGGAGGGTGTATGAGGAGAAAACTGTAGGGTGTGCTGAATGGAACTCTCCCTCGAGGTGTGTGGCTGGCATAGATGAGGGAATTGCTATCTGTAAATAGTGGTTGGCACATGCAGGGACAGTGCAGCACCTGAAGGGACGGACCAACCCCTCCCATCTATATGCACATAGACTGTGAGCCCCCGAGGTGGGGTAGCACACACAACATGGGTAAAGATAAGAACCCTGAGATCCACCAGGGCAACAGCATTATGCAATACGTGACCCTGTAGAGCTTTACCTCGCGAAATACCAGACAGACGGGGCTTCACCAGGGCGGACATACTGGAAGCCATTCATGGATCAAGTACTGCCTTGAAGGGGAAAATAGATGCAGTGAATATAGAGGTTGGCCTCCTGTGCATGGACCTTCATAAGGATGCCTACAGGGTATCAACTGCAGAACACTCACTTATTGAAATGGATACAGAGGTGTTGACGCTGAAGGACCAAGTAACTCGACTGATGGTAACAACCAAAGCACTGGAAAGCAGAGCTGAAGATGCTGAGGGTCAATCGCTTAGGAATAATATGCGGCTGCAGGGTTTACACGAGAGAGCGGAGGGTTACTTGGCTGAACGCTTCTTAGGGGAAGGGATCACATGCACTGTGAACCCGAAAGGTTTATTGAACATGTTTGCAGTTGAAAGGGCCCACAGAGAACTAACAGTAAGTTTCCACCGCCTAAGGTTATGATAGCCTGAATTTTTAACTATAGAGAGAAAGATTGTATTCTGCGTACCGCTTGTGAGGTGGGAGAGCTGAGCTATGAAAATCATAAAATTGCTGTGCTCCCGGATTGTACACACAAAGTGCAGTCACAGAAAAAATCTGATATGGCCGTTAAACAAAAACTCAAAACTATATCTACAATACAGTTGCTGTATCCCACATGCCTTCATGTGATAGCCAATGGGAAAACTGACTTTTTCGAAAGACCAGAGAATGTGTGGGACCATGTCCCCAGACACATACGAGGGGCGCCCCAATCTGGATGATGTGGGAGGCACATGTGAGCTGGGAACACAGGCACCAGTATGTTGCAGAGATAAGAAAACCGCCAGAGCTGACTCACTCTTGTGCATGAAGATGGTGCTAGTGAGCCTACAGAGTGCTAGGAGTGTGAGCAGTCAATGGATGAGGACTGCTCGCTGGTAAATCAACACTTGCTGGAGGAGGCTGAGCACCAGAAGGAGCAACATGGATGCCTGATGAGAGGACAGTGTGTATGATGATTTGAATACTATGTGTAGCTGACATGCTGGGGGGCAGGGGGGATGTAAAGAGCATGGCTGGAGCATAGAACTGAGGAATAATGTGTTTGGTATGCAGCAGGATCAGATTACATACTCAGCAGCACATCTCAACTGGCATAAGGTTTAGCGCTTTATAGGACAGCTAGAGGGAGGCCCTGAGTGGTCCTCTGCCCCTGTGGGACTGGAGACTGCTTGAGACTGCCTCCCTTCTGCACATGGAAGCAGATACTCAGTGTTTGGGTGTTTGTTTGACTCAAAATCTTGGTATTTTGGTACCCGGTGGGATATGTTGGGATGCGGATTCTAACCATATATGATGGGCAAGCACACAGTTTTGTTGTTGAAGTTATGTGTTTACCCGGAGAGGGTTGGGGGGAAGGGGAAAAGTTCAGCATGGATGTTTTGTTTTGTTACTGAATATAACAGTGGAAAAAGTGGAGGTTATTTTAGTTTGTTTACTGCAGCCAGAGGTACAGTTTGCAAGGTGTCAGGAGAAGAGCGGGGATGCCCGATTGGGGCTGGGAGACTGTAGATTTGCCCTGACAGTTACCACTCACATACAAGGGATGCAACGCAATAAGATCATGGCATGGAACGTCGGGGGACTGGGTGGATACATGAAGAGACACAGAGTGATGCCCTTCTTCCGCAGGCAGGGGGTAAGCATAGCTTGCTTGCAGAAACCACTTATGGTGGATGAGGAGGAAACCAAACTAAAAAAGAAATGGAGAGGGCAGCTATATCAATCAACATATTCCTCATACCAGGGGAATGTCCATCTGACTGGCGCCGGGGGTCCCTTTTAAACTGAAATATTCAGAAGCAGACTCTTTGTGGCAGATATGTCCTATTACAAGGGATACTAGATGTTACAGAAGTTTGCATCCTGAATGTGTATACTCCCAATAATGACGATAAAGACTTTCATTTTAAGATGCAGGCCTTATCGTCTTACTGTATGGCCGATAAAATACTGTGGGTTGGGGACATCAACTTTATACTGGATGGAGACTTGGATATATTTTGCCCCCAAGGCAATCCACAAACCCGGTTATGACTGAGGCACTACAACAGGCAATGAAAAATGTGGGCTGTGTAGACATCTGGAGAGCAATGTCCCTGGACTCAAAACAATACTCCGGTCACTCCCTTACACACAGCACATACAGCAGACTGGATCACATCTTGGGGACGGCAGCTTTGAATGCTGAGGTACAATATTTATCAGACCACTCTCCCCTGATACTCAATCTTAATAGGTTGGGGCTGCCGGAAGGTCCCCATAGATGGAGACTAACGTCTGAGGCCCTCTTGGACACATCCTGTAGGTAAATGCTGGGCAGCGCACTGTCGGCCTATTTGGCAGATACTTGGGGATCAACAGCTGGCAGAGGCATGGAGTGGGAGGCGCTGAAAACTCATGCTGGGAATAATGTATGAGTAAAATCTATGGTCTCAGAAGATTGCTGCAGGGGGAGATAGGGGCATTGGAAGGCAGACTAGCAGATATTTAAAGATGGGACGCAGATTCTCATGATACACTGACGGAAATGGTGACTATCAGACAGACAATAGGAGTAACTTGGGATAGACTAGACAGGCTCACACCAAGGGAGAATAGACAGAGATTGCCCCAGGAGGGCAACAAACCTATCAAGCTCTTAGCTTAGGTACTCAAATGAGAAACTGACAGGCCCCCTATTATGGCAATGAGAAGAACAGATGGGCGATTGCAACAATGCAAGTAGCAATTAATAATACACTGGGGCCATCTGATGAGACTGTATGGCAGGGAGCAACAGACTGAGCTTGAGTCTATCACTGCATACCTGACACGGGTGGATCTCCCCTTAGTACTGTCAATACTGCAAGAGGAGCTTGAAGCAGAGATCACCCCAGAATAGCTGAAGGAAGCAATGAGGAAGATGGCTGGAGGCAAGACACCGGGAGAGATGGCTTTCCGGTGGAAGTTTATCAGGCCATCTCATCACAGCTGGCAAAGCCATTGCTAGAGGTGTACCGGGAAGGTAGGAGGAGGGCACTTTACCACCTACCCAGAGGGAAGGAGTGATCCGTATGGTGCCCAAACCGTGAAGGTGGATACAGTGGACCCTTCCTCGTATAGACCCCTCACCCTGCTGAACACCAATACAAAAGTGGTATGCAAGATACTGGCTGAGCAGCTGCATGCGGTGGTGGGGGCACTGGTGCATGAGGACCAGTGTGGCTTCATATCGGGTCATAGTGCAGCCATGAATCTGAGGAGACAGAAACATGTCCTGCTTTCAGTAGAAAATAGTCAGTAGGAACTTGTACTGGCATCAGTAGATATCACAAAGGCATTTGATACACTTGGACATATCCGATGCAGGTCTTGTGACAAATGGGCTTTGGAACGACCTTTTGCAGCTGTGTGCACCTTCTGTATAGTGCCCCTAGGGCCAGAGTCAGGAGCGGCAGGGTAGTCTCCAAGGACTGGGCGGTGGAACGTAGTACGCGACAGGACTGTCCCCTTCCCCGACTTGTTTGCTCAGGCATTTGAGCCCTTGGAGGGCTTCAGTATCAAAATAGGTGACTCCACTCACCTGATATCTCTTTACGCAGATGATGTCCTTTTTCACTTGAGGCCTGGGGACGCTGTGCTACAATTGTTAGCTTATCTTGATGACTTCGGCACTGTGGCTGGTCTCAGGATAAACAAGCGTAAGACTCTGCTGTTCCCATTGGAGGGAACTAAACGCTATCCCTGCACATGCACTTCCCCGGCTTGGTTTGAGATGGGAAACTGACACATTTAGATATGTGGGGGTCATGGTCACATGCACTATAAAGGACCAGCACCACTGTAACATTGAGAAGATGCTTGAGGCCCTGATTCAGTCCACAAATGTTTTGGAACACACTGCTCTCGGTGGCGGGGCATGTAGCGGGGCAAAACAGGTCTTCCTGCCTAGATGCCTTTACATAAACCAGAATTTTCTGCACACGCTTAAGTGTGACATCTTCAAAGTATTGGATAGCCTACTAATATCCTTAGTGTGAGCAGAAAAGAGAAGCAGAGTAGCACTGCCTATACTTAATCTGGACTTAGAGGAGGGCGGCATGTGGTTGTTACGAGAAACTGAGTTTAACAACAAGGGAACACTACAATACAAGTTATGTCCTGATATTTCTGAGTAGAACATATTTGTTGTTCCAGAATAAACGTAACTTGTGTTAGAATGCAAAAGAATTGTTAGAGACAGATTGCAACAGAAGCTTGTATTAATATTGACTGGTTTGCTTTGACCAGTGCTTGTTTCTTGAAAATGCAAAAGAACTGTTAGAGACAGATTGCAGCTAAAGTTCGTATTTATATTGACTGGTTTGGCATTGACCAGTGCTTGTTTCTTGATTCAAGGGCAGTAACTTGAGTATGCATCTGAACACAAGAAGGCTGCACGTGTAAACCACTTCTGCAGGCTCACGCGTTTGCAATTCACATTGGCCTCGTGAATCGGGACACGTGCTAACAGTTTCTGCAGCCGCCCGCTATATAAACCCCACCCGCTAAAACCCGTTGCTTCGCTTCGCGAACACTTCACCTACCTGATTCCGGTCCGATTTGACTCCCGCTTTCCCTTCGGCTCCAGACTCCGCTCCTCTTCAAGATGCCCCACCTTGCCCAGCGCTTCACAGGCTTCTCCAGCGCATCTCCGGAGGTGTTCCTGGTAAAATCTTCCGGCGAGTTCCTCTTCCGTCTTCGGTAGCGAGATCTTCCGGAACCCTGCAAAAGACGAGAGGATCAACAACGGTTGCTAGGCAACCCTACAAAAACTCGTTAAAGTTATTTTGGCTTAGTGAAAGAACAAGGTAAGAGCTCTTACGTTTTTGGTAAAGGAAAATCAAAGCGCCAAAGATTCTTCTTGATAAATAACAAATACAAACATTGAATTACTGAATATTGGAGTGGATAAAGCGCAAGTTGACAGTAAAGGAACTAAATTCAATAGTCTGCCTGAAAGACTTCCTGAAAACTAATTTGCATCGTTTTGATAGCACTAAAAGGTCACAGACTCAGACCTTGGTCGGCAACAGAGGTTATCGAACAATATTGGAAACAAAGCATTACTTCTGTGAATTGCCGAGATTTTGTGTTCTTTTCATTGCTTTTTTTTGTTTTAATTTATGATTTCTTTTTGAACAACTCTCTGGGTTATTTCAGGTATGTGCTGATATTTGAAGTAAGCAATAACAAGAGAAATTTAACTCTTAATTATAACGTGTGAAAGTAACACATTGTTTTTTTCTTCTAGAATACAATAGCAAGATAACAGCATACAATCACAAGATAATTACTGATATAAAGAAATCAAGATCGTGATTAAGTCAGAACTCTTTTGGTAGGTTATTGGGAGGGAGTGATGTTTCGGAGACTGGAACCTCTGTCAGAAAGGTACTATTGTACTAATTGTGGTCTTTACCTATTAGTTGAATGTATCTGAACACTATCGTAGAATAACCCAGGAAGAATCCAACCCTCACCAGCACCTGCGAGACACTTGGTGGTATCCAGACGGCGAGACAGCCTCTCGAGAATCCTGTGTTTCTTTTCTTGTCTCTCATTCCCATTTCCCACTTCTCCCGGGAATCAATAGGCGTGGCAAGCGTGCTCTTCTTTGCCATTCCAATTGGTTTCAGAGGGAGTCACGAACAAGCAGCATCGAGGAAGGAACAAACCGGAGTGCAGGTGGGTGACTTCGTAACAGAAAGCGAAGCCATAACAATCCCTTTGTTCCTTCTTCGAGTCTGCATCATGGATCTAGAAGAGAATGCTTTAAACCCATCTCAGTTGGTCACTTTGGTGCGAAACCTTACTGCAGAGATGCAGGAACTAAGACAGGAAAATCAGGCCCTTAGGCAGGAAATAGATAGAACTAGAACTGGGTTTACAAGTTGGAGGGACCCCCATCCTGAGGTAAATAAGCCCATTATTGCTCCCTCAAAATTTAGTCCCAATCTTCACAATCCCTCCACATCCTTAGGTACAAGTACCGAGCAAAACCTTCAAGTAACTGTGGTTTCCCCAAGTCCAGTCCCTTTGGCAAACCCAGAACGATTCACTGGAGACAGTAGTCGTTTTAGTACCTTTATGAGTCAGTGTCAGCTGCCTTTCCTCTGTAAACCACAAATTTTTACCAATGACACGTCTAAAGTGGCTTTTATTATTTCTTATTTGGGAGGAGTAGCGGCTAATTGGGCTATGCCCTTGGTTGAAACAAATGACCCCTTGTTACATAATTTGGTTGCTTTCAAAGCAGCCATGTCAGGTTTATTCGCCAAGCATGTCTTTATTCATGCCTCTGATAACGAGTTGTTAAATTTACGTCAGGGGTCTAAAGATTTAATAACTTATGTTACCAACTTGAATAGACTTCTTTCAGAAACGCATTGGCCTGAAGATAAGAGAGTCTCTTTATTTTATCGAGGTCTTCGAGACGATATTAAGGACTCATTGGCACACATAGTCAACTTGCCCGAGGATTACACTGAATTTCTAGATTTAGTGGTTAAGTTAGACCACAGACTAGGAGAGAGAAAGAGCGAAAAACCCAAATGTGATTTCAGAGCATTACATTTTAAGGTTGAAAAGAAAGAACCAGAAGACAAAAACACACTTGTAGAACCCATGCAAATTGGTAGTCTAAAGGGACCTCTTTCTGCAGAAGAAAAGGAACGTAGAAGAAAAGGAAATCTCTGTCTTTATTGCGGACACTTTGCCAAGGATTGCCAGGTAAAACCAAATTTAAAAAAAGGAATAGCAACAACTGACAAGTCTATGAGTGATTCGGAAAACTAGATTTCTCGGAGAAAGAAGAGATCGTTTCCCCGAGAACGTCTTCAGTGCAGATCTCACAGTACGCTACAAATGTTTTCACTCACACTCCAAAACATTTAACAATCAGATTAACCTTTATTATTACAGTTCAACAGAGACACAGCTTGACTGTCATGATTGATTCTGGCGCCACTGGAAACTTTTTTGATTTAGGATTGGCTAGTAAATTAGGAATTACACGAGTTCCTAAGTTGGAACCAGAAGTAGTCTGGGCAGTTGACGGGTCAGCTTTGTCGTCAGGGTTAATTAAGTTTCATACAAAACCACTAACTATAGTAGCCGAAAATGGACACACAGAAGAAACACTTTTGGCATTATACTAGGAGTTCCCTGGTTAGAACAACATAATCCCAAGATAGATTGGGTTAAAAGAACGGTTACCTTAGACTCCTCGTATTGCAGAAACCATTGCTATCTAGACACTCAAGATCCCATAATTCCTTTGTTTTGTTCTGCTGTTCAACAAGACTCTCCACAATTACCCAAAGAGTATCAAGACTTCTCAGACGTCTTTGATCCAGTTCAAGCAACAAAGTTACCCCCACACAGGGTTTACGATTGTAGGATAGACCTAATTCCTGGCGCAGTTTTACCCTGTAGCAGAATATACGCTCTGACTGAGCCAAAAAATCAATACCTAAAAACATATCTGGATGAACTTTTAGAAATAGGGTTTATAAGACATTCCACGTCACCAGTCTCTTCGCCGCTCTTCTTTGTATCTAAAAAATCTGGCGATTTGAGAGTGTGCATTGATTATGGCGCAGTCAACAAGGTAACGATTAAAAATCGTTATCCTCTACCTCTCATTCCAGTTTTGTTAAATCAGATTAAAGGATCAAGCATTTACACCAAATTAGATTTATGGGGCGCTTACCATCTGGTCCGTATTAAGGAGGGAGATGAATGGAAGACCGCATTTCGCACGAAATACGGTCTCTTTGAATATACTGTGATGCCATTCGGTCTCTGTAACGCCCCAGCTGCGTTTCAATATTTCATCAATGAGGTGTTACATGATTTGCTTGATGTGTGTGTAATTGTATATATTGATGACATACTGAATTTTTCAAAAAATAAGGATGAACACACTGAACATGTGCGCTCTGTTTTACAAAGATTGAAAGACAATTCTTTATATGTAAAACTTGAGAAATGTGTCTTTAATACCAAGAAAGTTGAATTTCTTGGGTATTGGCTTTCCCCCGAAGGGGTGATTATGGACCCAAAAAAGGTAGAGGCAATTTTGAATTGGCCTACTCCATCCTCGGTTAAAGACACGCAACGAGTACTGGGTTTCGCCAACTTCTAAAGACGTTTTATATCTAACTTCTCTGACATTGTGACACCAATCACGCAACTACTTCGAAAGGGTCAGAAATTCCAATGGAATATATATGCAGAAAGGGCTTTTACCAAATTAAAGCAAGCCTTCACGTCAGCACCCATTTTGATACACCCTGATCCCGACAAACCATTCTTTGTCTAAGCTGACGCTTCTCAAACTGCCTTAGGAGGAGTGTTAATGCAAAAGAATGCTTCAACTGGACAGCTACATCCAATTGCCTTTTACTCTCGTAAACTGCTGTCAGCTGAGCAAAATTACACCATTGCTGAACGAGAGTTGTTGGCAATCAAGGCAGTTTTTCTTGAATGGAGACATAATTTATTGGGTGCCAAGCATACGATCACCATATTTTCAGACCACAAAAACCTCCAGTTTTTTACTACAATCAAGGCACTCACTCCCAGACAAATGCGCTGGTTATTGTCTTAGTGAATTCGATTTCATCATCACGTACGGCCCTGGACAGAAGCAACTTCTGTCAGACACTTTATCAAGGTTAGTCTGTGACAAAAAGTCAGAGGAAAAGAAAGAATCACCAAGTATAATCCCATCAGACAAAATAGTAGCACTTAAAAGATACCTTTTTAAATCAAGTTAAAAAGAGTACTCAGACATTGAATAAACAGGAATGGTTATTGCAAAAACAAAATTCCGTACATGATGGTTATTTCTTTCATAAGAATAAACTTTTCATTCCTCGGGAAGATTTACAACAGCAGATTTTGAAATGGAATCATGATTCCATGATTGCAGGACACCCAGGAGTTCATAAGACTTTAGAATTATGTCAGAGACATTTCTGGTGGAATAATATTTGTCAGGATGTTCAACAATATATAAAGTTTTGCCCGGTGTGTGCAAGACAAAAGTCCTCTCATCAGTCTCCCACAGGTCTCCTACAACCTTTGCCTATACCACCAATTCCCTGGCATACTGTTAGCTTAGATTTTATCACTGATTTGCCCAAATCCCATAATTTCACAACCATCTTAGTGGTAGTCGATCAGTTATCTAAAATGGGACATTTCATTCCACTGAACAAACTACCAACAGCAGTTGAATTTAGTGAAATTTTCATTAAACAAATTGTAAGATTACATGGCTTTCCCAGTAAGATGATTTCCGATAGGGGCCCTCAATTCGTTTCTAAATTCTGGGGTCAGTTATGCAAAAACGTAGGTATTGAAGTGGCCTTGTCTGCTTTCCACCCACAAACTGATGGTCAGACCGAAAAGGTAAACCAGTACCTAGAACAAAGCCTACGTTGTCTAACATCTTCTGTATCGGCTAATTGGGACGACGTCCTCCCATTGGTAGAATTTTCATATAACAATACCTACCATACAGCCTTGGGTTGTTCCCCTTTCTTTTTCACTACTGGTGTACACCCACGATCTCTTCCAACCATCCTTCCAGATCCTGTAAACACTATGCCTGCGGTCACTGAGAGACTAAACAACTTACTAGCTTTACAAGAGCAAGCTAAGCGTAGTTTAGCTAAAAATAAACAAAGGATGAAACAATCAGTTGATAAACACAGAACACCAACACCATCTTATAAAGCAGTAGACCTCGTTTGGTTGTCAACTAGAAATATTCAGATTGAAGGTCCTAAAAAATTAAAACCTAGATTTATCGGTCCTTTTCCAATAGATAAAATTTTGAATCCAGTCTCCATCCAATTGGCTTTACCTAAGGAATTTGCTATTCATCCAGTGTTCCATGTTTCTTTACTCAAACCACACGATCCTTCCACTCGAAAAGACAATCCACCTCCACCAGTTATTGTGGGAGATCATGTTGAGTATGAAGTTAACCGTATCATTGATGCCAAGCGTTTACATGGTCGCTTGTATTATTTAATCGATTGGAAAGGTTATGACGCTTCTGAGCGTTCAAGGGAACCAGACACACATGTACACGCCCCAAGGTTAGTCAGATCTTTCCATGCCCTAGCCCCAGATAAACCCCGCCCTGTAAGAAGGCCTTTGGGGGGGAGAACTGTTACGAGAAACTGAGTTTAACAACAAGGGAACACTACAACACAAGTTATGTCCTGATATTTCTGAGTAGAACATATTTGTTGTTCCAGAATAAACGTAACTTGTGTTAGAATGCAAAAGAATTGTTAGAGACAGATTGCAACAGAAGCTTGTATTATTATTGACTGGTTTGCTTTGATCAGTGCTTGTTTCTTGAAAATGCAAAAGAACTGTTAGAGACAGATTGCAGCTAAAGTTCGTATTAATATTGACTGGTTTGGCTTTGACCAGTGCTTGTTTCTTGATTCAAGGGCAGTAACTTGAGCATGCATCTGAACACAAGAAGGCTGCACGTGTAAACGGCTTCTGCAGGCTCACGCGTTTGCAATTCACATTGGCCTGGTGAATCGGGACACGTGCTAACAGTTTCTGCAGCCGCCCACTATATAAACCCCACCCGCTAAAACCCGTTGCTTCGCTTCACGAACACTTCCCCTACCTGATTTCGGTCCGATTTGACTCCCGCTTTCCCTTCGGCTCCAGACTCCGCTCCTCTTCAAGATTCCCCACCTTGCCCAGCGCTTCACAGGCTTCTCCAGCGCATCTCCGGAGGTGTTCCTGGTAAAATCTTCCGGCGAGTTCCTCGTCCGTCTTCGGTAGCGAGATCTTCCGGAACCCTGCAAAAGACGAGAGGATCAACAACGGTTGCTAGGCAACCCTACAAAAACTCGGTAAAGTTATTTTGGCTTAGTGAAAGAACAAGGTAAGTGCTCTTACGTTTTTGGTAAAGGAAAATCCAAGCGCCAAAGATTCTTCTTGATAAATAACAAATACAAACATTGAATTACTGAATATTGGAGTGCATAAAGCGCAAGTTGACAGTAAAGGAACTAAATTCAATAGTCTGCCTGAAAGACTTCCTGAAAACTAATTTGCATCGTTTTGATAGCACTAAAAGGTCACGGACTCAGACCTTGGTCGGCAACAGAGGTTATCGAACAATATTGGAAACAAAGCATTACTTCTGTGAATTGCCGAGATTTTGTGTTCTTTTCATTGCTTTTTTTTGTTTTAATTTATGATTCCTTTTTGAACAACTCTCTGGGTTATTTCAGGTATGTGCTGATATTTGAAGTAAGCAATAACAAGAGAAATTTAACTTAATTATAACGTGTGAAATTAACACATTGTTTTTTTCTTCTAGCATACAATAGCAAGATAACAGCATACAATCACAAGATAATTACTGATATAAAGAAATCAAGATCGTGATTAAGTCAGAACTCTTTTGGTAGGTTATTGGGAGGGAGTGATGTTTCGGAGACTGGAACCTCTGTCAGAAAGGTAATATTGTACTAATTGTGGTTTTTTCCTATTAGGTGAATGTATCTGAACACTATCGTAGAATAACCCAGGAAGAATCCAACCCTCACCAGCACCTGAGAGACACTTGGTGGTATCCAGACGGCGAGACAGCCTCTCGAGAATCCTGTGTTTCTTTTCTTGTCTCTCATTCCCATTTCCCCCTTCCCCCGGGAATCAATAGGCGTGGCAAGCGTGCTCTTCCTTGCCATTCCAATTGGTTTCAGAGGGAGTCGGGAACAAGCAGCATCGAGGAAGGAACAAACCGGAGTGCAGGTGGGTGACTTCGTAACAGTGGTTACTCAACATAGAGCTGTACTACTATGCCACTAACCTGCGAAATCGCGGCGCAATGGGTGGCGGAAGAGGACAATTGGGAGAAGTGACTGTTGAGAGGCACTTGTGGAGACACCTCTCTAATGGAGTTACTTATGAGAGGCTCGAAAGTAGCTGGAAGTTTCCCATATATAGTACAACAAACAGCTGATATCTGGGAAAGGGTGGTTAGGAGGATGCTGAGACAACCACCCTTTGGGTGAGATTTGGACTTTTGGACATTGTTGCATTTCAGATGTATTAGTGAATACATGTCAATTGTAACCCCGGGCGAGTAACTCCGCTCCGCCAGTGGAGTTTGCAGATTTTTGCCTACTTTGCGCTCCATTGCGAACGCGGAGTTTAGGCAAAATTCCCCTCCGTGGCTGAGCGGAGTTATCCAGCCCCTCCACCTTTTGCAAGACGTACAACGTAGGAGTTTTTTCATAGAAGAAGGACGGCGAGGAGCAGGAAGGAGAGCGGCCAGGCAGTGGAGGAGGCATCCACGCAGGTAAGTGCCTTCTTTTTTAATTTTTAGGTAATTTGGGAGGGGAGGGAGCAGAGCGGAGTTCCACAGAGTTTTTTCAAACTCTGTGGAACTCCGCATAGAGGCACTACACCAGCTCCGCCCACCCTTAGTCGATTGTACACTGGAGAGAGGGTGGCTGTAGAACGTTAGGAGACCTATACCCAAGGGAACAATTCATTACTTTTGCAGAAGCCGGTGATGTATTCTCAGTGGGGACTGGCCAGTTCCTACAGTATGCTAAATTTGCAGTGATGTGAAATATGGACTTAGGGGTTCATTACGATAGCGGGCGGATCGCCACCGCCCGTATGGCGGTGGCGATCCGCCTGCTATTTCTCACCACCCGCATTCAATTTCCCCCCGCCGGGGGGACACTGGCGGACGGAAAGACCGTCCGCCGATTTTCCGCCGGTCTGACAGGAGACCGGGCGGAAAAGGGCTTTGATATGGTGGCGGTGTCTGCAAGACACCGCCATCCATATAAGCATGCAGGCGGAGATGTGCCTTCCCATGGCGGTGTTGCCGCCATGGAAAGGCATGTGGTCTTTGGCTTTGGGGGCCCGTAGCGGGCCCCCATATAGTTGGAGGGGTGGGGGGTGCACATGGGGGGTACCTATGGTACCCCCCTGCATTGGCATGGACAAAGTGGCAGGCACCACGCGGTGCCTGTCACCTTGTGCATGCCAATGCACGACGTCTATTCCCAGCATTTTGGCGGGCGGTGCTGTGAGCACCGCCCGCCACAATGCTGGGAATAGGGCTTGCCACCGCCACGGTGGCATCCTAATATCAGGTGCGGGACCGTCGCACCCCTTGCGGACGGTCCCGCATTCCGTTGCGGTGGCGGGCGGACTTTGCCCGCCCGCCATCGTAATGATGCCCTTAGTTTCTGGAGACGCCCGACAGTCAGACATTGAAGGTGGTGCTGACTGTGTGTTCCGCACAACACCTGGTTTCTTTCTTTTATAAAGTACTTAAACTTAAAGGAACAGTGCTGAGGTAAGCCCCAGAGTGCGACAGGTCTGGATGGAAAAGTTATGGAAGCAGATGACAGACAAGATTAAAATGGTTTCGTGCAATGGCAGGTTCAAACTCATACATTTAAATTATGTCCACCGCACATCCCTGACCCCCATCAAACTAAGCTGAATGTACAGGGCGACAACTTGACTGAGATGCCGGGTAGATGGATCCTCCTTTGTACATTTGGCCTGGCTGTGTCTGATAGTGAAAACAGTGGACGACAGCAGCAACACAGTTGAGGCTAGTGAGAGGCATTGCGGTGGAGGACACCCCGGGTCAGTGCCTTTTATGTGTTATAAAACAGGCCCAGAGAAAGAAAATTCAGCAGAAATTCTTACAACTTGCATTGGTCCATGCGAAGCGACGAGTTATAAATATTGAAGTCAAAAATATTGACATCCTATACTTATAAAGGTAAGTACAAAAATATTGAAGGAAAAAAATATCGGTCATTAACATAGTTGTACAAAATATTGTTTTTTATATATCTATCAAATAAAATAATAAACATTAAATATATTAAATAATAACATTTATTTGAAAAAACAATCGATTTAATATACATTTTAACAAATATAACAAATAAACTTAATTAAAAAAAGTTAAACACCCATATATAAGAATTTATATATACATATATAAATATTCACTGAAAAAACCATAGGTTTCAGGGACGTTATAGTATGTAATTAGCATTTAAAAAACCTTAGAAATTCACTGAAAACACCATAGGTTTCAGGGACGTTATAGCTAGAAATTATCATTTAAAAAACCATAGATATTCACTGAAAAAACCATAGGTTTCAGGGACTTCATAGTTAGAAATTAGCATTTAAAAAACCATAGAAATTCACTGCAAAAACCACAGGTTTCAGGGACGTTATAGTTAGTTGGACATTTCACTCGTAGAAAACCAGAGAAATTCGGCCGTTATAGTTAGTTGAGCTAACTATAACTCGCGCCCCCGCAATGCACTGCTGATGACATCACATATTACATCACTCATGACATGGTCAGTGACATCACTGATGACATCACTGATGACATCTCAAATGACATCACTGATGAGATCATCCACGTGATAATCTGATGCACCTCCTCACTTGGCGCAAGCCTTGATGCCTGTTTCGTGCTCTAAAATCGTATAGAGCGAATTGACATCCAAGGTAACCAGTAGAAAAGTATTATGCCACTGTATGTCATGTATTTTGGTGAGAAAGTCTTTGGTGTCTTTGACATACGAAGGTAGGGTGATGACTTGGTCTCTAAGAAAATTATCCACGTACCTTGTGACATTCTCAAGCGCACTCCCTCTGGACGACACAATGGGTCTGCCCGGAGGTTTAGTGGCATTCTTGTGGATTTTGGGGAGAGGATATAACACCGGGAGCTTGGGGAAATCTTTCTTAAGGAAACAGAATTCCTCCCATTCAAGCTGGCCTCTGTCCTACCAATTGACAAGGAGGCTCCAAATGCCTGTAACACACTTCGTGTATTCATCTTTGTTGGTCTGACTTTAGAACGTGGGATCGCTCAGTTGGCATGTTTCCTCAGCGATATACATGTCTCTGTTTAAAATGACCACGTTTCCTCCCTTATCTGCAGGTCTTATGACGATGGTATCATCATTGGCCAAATTCTTAATGGCATCTTTCTGCCCTGTCGTGAGATTGTGTTGTGAGTGACGGGATTTGCTGAACCATGATTTTTGTCTGAAGCGGAGAAGTTGGCTGGACACAATGTCTGAAAGGTATCTATGCTGTTGTGAGGCATGACTGGAAGAAAAGTGGATTTGGGTTTAAAATTGGAGGAGGCCGCCCTGTCATAGACAACTTCTAGATCATCAAGAAAATCATGTACATTAACATTGGCGTTGTCTAAACCGCCTTCAAGTTCATGCATTGTTATAATAGTGTCAATGTCACTGATGTTGAGTTCCTCACTGGTGCTGATCCACTGTTTTTTCCTGTGGTCTCTATTCTCATTCCAAACGGGTTTTAGCTTGTGCCATTTCTTCAGTTTCAATTTCCGGCAGAATTTGAAAATGTCAATGCGAGTGTTCACATAGTCTAGTGGTTGTGTGGGGCAAAACGATAGACCTAAGCATAGTGTTCTTTTTTTTCGAGGTTGCTAAGGGGTTTATCAGTACATATTATGATGCAGGGGGTTTTCCTATAGTAGCTCCATTGGAACATATGCATACATTGCGAACAATCAACGGCCTCCGTCTGACACTTTGTTGCATGTCATCACACGTATTCCAATGATGTGCCCAGACAAACTGTAATTTACAATTCTGTCTGTAATACAGAATATATGATGTGCCGCTGTTAAACAACATGCACCTATTGTTGGTTTCTTCCACCATGTGAGTCATACTCACAGGGATCAAGGCAGTATGTACTTTCGTTACTCGCTACTTGTACTCATTCCAAGATGGCCCCCACCTTTGCAAGCATCGGACACTGAGCCTACGAATCAGTCCTACTTTGATTTCACCTTGTGTATACATATGTTGCTCTCTCTGTAATGCATTTGTGTGATCAAGGCCACCTGACGGCCGAAACGCGTCACTTGGATTTATGAAGGAATAAATCTACATGTACTTGTATCCTTGGTCTGTGATTCCTGAGAGCACGTCAACTCTTGCTGATTTTCACGGATGATTGCCAGAGGCTCCGCCGGCTTACGCGCCACCTCCCCAGGGTTTCCTGGTTCCCAGAAGGAGCGTTCTTTCTTATATATATTACAAGAACTGGCCAATATTAAGAACAGATATCACTCTTTCACCAATTCTGCCAGAAGTACCCGCAATTACTTTCAGAAGGGCACCCTCTATGAGGGATGCACTGGTTAAAACCAGCCCTGAGGTACTGACTCCTAGACACTGGCTCTCAAATAGGACTGGATTTTACAAGTGTAGCTCATGCCGAGCATGCAAGTTTGGGGTCAATAAACAGGAATACACCGATGCATTTGGACAGATTCCTTCTAAAATCAATGGAATGTTCACTTGCAAAACTGAATTTGCGGTGTACGTACTCGAATGTTCCTGTCACTTGCAATACGTAGGCAGCACTAAGCTGCAGGTGTTTAATCGCATTTTGCAACACCTACGTGCTATAGTTAATTCTGACCCCAGCTACCCGGTCGCACGGCATTTTAAACTTGTTCATAATAATAAACTGTATGATTTTAGCTACTTTGTAATAGATGCAGTACCTAGGTCAATAAGGGGAGGCAATAGAGAAAAGAAATTACGGCAGTTGGAGACACAATATATCCTACAACTTGATACCAAGATGCCGAATGGCCTTAATACGGGAGAGGATTTGCACAATTTTTATAAAATAATGGATACATTTCCCTGCATCTGTTTCCCTGTGCATATGAACTGTGGAGATCTATAATTTTCAGTTTTTTATCCGATTGATTTTAGCCTGGTTTTAAAGCCTGTTGTTACCTTGTTTTACCTGATTTTATCGGTTTTACTAGGTGTCGGTGGGGTTTTTACTTGGTGATTTTAATCAGAATTGATAAAACTGTGAAGGATTCCCCGAATCATTGATGCACTGTATGACAATTTGCACTTACAAGGTCCAACATCTGCTTATTTGCACTGCATATTTTGCACATCAGATTGATATTATTCTCTGAAGCTGCACCCCAGCAACTTGGATGCTATATCCAATGGTCATCTCTGATGTCCGTTTTTTTGCACTATGTACAAAGTATATATGCACTAGCACTTTGATATAAAGAATACATGTTTACAGGCATAGCACGGCCAACCATTCACATTGTTGTTGTATTAGTTTCAGTTATGATGAAATAGCTGGTTTATTTTTACTTTTGACACAAGCACTTTACAAGCACTTGCACTTTAACAGTAAATTTGCACAATTGTTTCCCCAATGCACGATATTTGCTTAACTAAGAACAACTGTTTTGATTCAAATACAGTTAAATTCTCTATGTGTCGTTATTTAGATTTGACAGTATATTATCGCATTCAGCCACTTGGCTTGTTATACAACATGAATTATTGTATACAAACATTGGATGTTGGTAGCTGTTACAATTTATCAGCATTTAAGCTTTGTGATACGACTATCTGAGAATATACACAAGTAGTATTTTATTTAGCTCTATCGTGTGAGAGGGAGGGGTTGTTCAGTCAAGGTGTCACTATAAAACATTGTTACAGGTTCTGGCACGTTATGTGATCAAGACCGGGGAGACCCGGTCGAAACGCGTCATGCTGTGGATTTTGCAATAAAGCACATGAAATTTAAGCACGCTGTGGTCCGTACCTGATTTCCGTGAATTGGAGTTTGAATCGGGACTGTGGCTTCATTATTCATATATATATATATATATATATAGTCCCAAAGTTGCCCAGAAAATGAAGCCGCACACCGCTGAAAAGGTAGGTAACAAGCCTTTATTTCTCAAGCATATTGGTTCCCCTCTGGAAAATCAATCCTTTGGCCTGACGCGTTTCAATGCTTTTGTGCATCTCTTCAGAGGCCGACATGGGGAAGGAATTCTCCGCCGCTACACTCCTTCTGCAATGCAAAATTTATTTCAATTAGCCTCCGGTGTGCTCGTGACATCACGTTTACTTTCAACATTGCTTGCTGGGGTATGTAGTCTTTTTAGGCATTTTTAACCCTCCAGTGGGTCCAGACCCCATGCCTAATCCAGGATACATTAAACTAGCCCTCCAGTGGGCCCCAGACAGGGTACATTATGCCTTATTCATGAACCTTCAGCGCCGATGCAGAGGGGACGTTACCCCCCGGCCGGTCCATTCTTTGCTTTGCAGGAGGTGCGTCGCTTCCACGGCCAGGGCCGCCGTGTAAACATGTCCCAAAGTTGCCCAGAAAATGAAGCCGCACACCGCTGAAAAGGTAGGTAACAAGCCTTTATTTCTCAAGCATATTGGTTCCCCTCTGGAAAATCAATCCTTTGGCCTGACGCGTTTCAATGCTTTTGTGCATCTCTTCAGAGGCCGACATGGGGAAGGAATTCTCCGCCGCTACACTCCTTCTGCAATGCAAAATTTGGCATGGGGTCTGGACCCACTGGAGGGTTAAAAATGCCTAAAAAGACTACATTCCCCAGCAAGCAATGTTGAAAGTAAACGTGATGTCACGAGCACACCGTTGGCTAATTGAAATAAATTTTGCATTGCAGAAGGAGTGAAGCGGCGGAGAATTCCTTCCCCATGTCGGCCTCTGAAGAGATGCACAAAAGCATTGAAACGCGTCAGGCCAAAGGATTGATTTTCCAGAGGGGAACCAATATGCTTGAGAAATAAAGGCTTGTTACCTACCTTTTCAGTGGTGTGCGGCTTCATTTTCTGGGCAACTTTAGGACATGTTTACAAGGCGGCCCTGGCCGTGGAAGCGACGCACCTCCTGCAAAGCAAAGAAAGGACCGGCCGGGGGGTAACGTCCCCTCTGCATCGTCACTGAAGGTTCATGATTAAGGCATATTGTACCCTGTCTGGAGCCCACTGGAGGGCTAGTTTAATGTATCCTGGATTAGGCATGGGGTCTGGACCCACTGGAGGGTTAAAAATGCCTAAAAAGACTACATTCCCCAGCAAGCAATGTTGAAAGTAAACGTGATGTCACGAGCACACCAGAGGCTAATTGAAATAAATTTTGCATTGCAGAAGGAGTGTAGCGGCGGAGAATTCCTTCTCCATGTCGGCCTCTGACGAGATGCACAAAAGCATTGAAACGCGTCAGGCCAAAGGATTGATTTTCCAAAGGGGAAGCAATATGCTTGAGAAATAAAGGCTTGTTACCTACCTTTTCAGCGGTGTGCGGCTTCATTTTCTGGGCAACTTTGGGACATGTTTACACGGCGGCCCTGGCCCTGGAAGCGACGCACCTCCTACAAAGCAAAGAAAGGACCGGCCAGGGGGTAACGTCCCCTCTGCATCGGCGCTGAAGGTTCATGATTAAGGCATATTGTACCCTGTCTGGGGCCCACTGGAGGGCTGGTTTCATGTATCCTGGATTAGGCATGGGGTCTGGACCCACTGGAGGGTTAAAAATGCCTAAAAAGACTACATTCCCCAGCAAGCAATGTTGAAAGTAAACGTGATGTCACGAGCACACCGGAGGCTAATTGAAATAAATTTTGCATTGCAGAAGGAGTGTAGCGGCGGAGAATTCCTTCCCCATGTCGGCCTCTGAAGAGATGCACAAAAGCATTGAAACGCGTCAGGCCAAAGGATTGATTTTCCAGAGGGGAACCAATATGCTTGAGAAATAAAGGCTTGTTACCTACCTTTTCAGCGGTGTGCGGCTTCATTTTCTGGGCAACTTTGGGACATATATATATATATATATATATATATATATATATTACTTTAAAACCATTAATAAACTATTATGTTGTTATTTATTTTATAATTTTGGCAAAAATTTTACAAATATATATATATATATATATATATATATATATATATATATATATATATATATCCAATAACATAAAATCTATTAAAAAACACATTCTACTATAAATTAAAACATTAAACTATTTAAAAGTCTTTAAACTTAAATTTTCCACTCCAGTCAGTGCAACAGTAGGGAAAGTGTTGGTTAGCGGAGTGGTAAAAATTACTATTCGCACTCCAGTGAGTGCAGCAGTGAGGAAAGTGTTTGATAGCGGAGGGATAAAACTTACTATTCCCACTCCAGTCAAAGCAACAGTAGGGAAAGTGTTGGATAGCGGAGGGGTAAAAATTACTGTTCCTACTCCAATGAGTGCAACAGTAGGGAAAGTGTTGGATAGCGGAGGGGTAAAAATTACTATTCCCACTCCAATCAGTGCAACAGTAGGGAAAGTGTTGGATAGCGGAGGGCTAAACATTACTATTCCCACTTCAGTGAGTGCAACAGTAGGGAAAGTGTTGGATAGCGGAAGGTTAATATTTACTATTCCCACTCCAGTCAGTGCAACAGTAGGGAAAGTGTTGGATAGCGGAGGGGTAAAAATGACTATTTCCACTCTAATGAGTGCAACAGTAGGGAAAGTGTTGAATAGCGGAGGGGTAAAAAGTAGTATTACCACTCCAGTGAGGGCAACAATAGTGAAAATGTTGGATAGCGGAGGGGTAACAATTACTATTCCCAATCCAATAAGTGTAACAGTAGGAAAAGTGTTGGATAGCGGAGGGATGAAATTTACTATTCCCACTCCAGTCAGTGCAACAGTAGGGAAAGTGTTGGATTGCAGAGGGGTAAAAATTAGTATTCCCACTTCAGTCAGTTCAAAATTAAAAACAAATAAAATATCAACAACAACAAAAAAATATTTAAAAAACAAAATAAATACAAAAATATA
The DNA here is from genome assembly GCA_963921515.1 of Calotriton arnoldi. Lineage (NCBI taxonomy): Eukaryota > Metazoa > Chordata > Amphibia > Caudata > Salamandridae > Calotriton > Calotriton arnoldi. The sequence goes on from CAWUFW010000932.1 coordinate 2,337,648, forward strand.
TAAATATGTTAAAAATTAAAATACAAATATATTTAATATTAAAAATAAAAAAATAAAAACAAATTATAATGTTGAATAAATATGACAAATACCTACAAATGTTATATTAAATAAAATAAAAAAATAATGTTCAAACAAATAAATATTTTTAGTTAGAAATTATTTAGAGCCAAAACAATATTTATTACATAAATTTAGTTTATTTACTTCTTACCCTATAACACCACACAATTCACAACCCACATCTAAATTTAAAACAAAATGTACTTCCATAATTAACATAATTAATTATCAATTCAAGAAATATTATTCATTAAAAAACAAATTAAAACACGTAAAAACTAATTAACTTCCCACCCTTCACCCCTATAATCCCCACAACCCACAGCTAAAATTAAACTGTAAATAAATTAATTATATAATTAAAATGTATTTTCAATTAAAAAACTAATAGTATTCAACAACTAATTATAAAGTAAGTAAAAATAATTTACCCCCCACCCGTTACCCCTATAAAACCAAAACCCACACAAAAAAATTAAATAATTACCCTAATTAATTCTCAATTCATTAATATTAATGATCAACTAATTATTAATTAATTAAACATAAATTACTCCCCACCCTTTACCCCTATAAACCCCACAACCCACACCTAAAATTAATTACACAATTTCCATATTAAAATTTCAATTAATTAATTAATATTAATTAACAACTAATTATTAATTAATTTAAATTTTTTTACTTCCCACGCTTTACCCCTATAAACCCCACAACCCGCACCTAAAATTAATTACACAATTTCCATATTTCATTTTCAATTAATTAATTAATATTAATTAACAACTAATTATTATTTAATTACAAATAAATTACTTCCCACCCTTTACCCCTATAATCCCCACAACCCACAGCTAAAATTAAACTGTAAAAAAATTATTTATATAATTAAAATTTATTTTCAATTAAAAAACTAATAGTATTCAACAACTAATTATAAAGTAAGTAAACATAATTCACCCCCCACCCGTTACCCCTATAAAACCAAAACCCACACAAAAAAAATTAAACAATTACCCTAATTAATTCTCAATTCATGAATATTAATTAACAACGAATTATTAATTAATTAAACATAAATTACTTCCCACCCTTTAACCATATAAACCCAACAACCCGCACCTAAAATTAATTACACAATTTCCATATTTGATTTTCAATGAATTAATATTAATTAACAACTAATTATTAATTAATTAAAAATAAATTACTTCCCACCCTTTACCCCTATAAACCCCACAACCTGCACCTAAAGAAAATTGCACAATTATCATAAACAATTACCAATTAATTATTTAATGTTAATTAACAACCAATTAATAATTAATTACAAATTAATTACTTCCCACATAAAGCTATAAAATCTCAATTAAATAAATATTAATAAATAAAAAATAATCATTAATTTAATATAATTAAATTGCTTCCCACCCTATTCCCTTATAAACCCACAACCCACTATGGAACTAAAAAATGCAAAAATGTATTAAAATAAAATTGATAACTACTAAAAATTTAACACATATATTAAAAAACATAAACAATACTTATACAAAAAAATACATCACATACATTTAAAATATAAACTAAAATACATAACACTAATTAAAAAATCGATATTTTAAACAACTATATTTTTGCAAACAATATTAATGACTTCTATATTTTTGAAAACGATATTTCTTACCTTAAATTCAATATTCTTGACCACGATATTCATGTTGTTGATATTTCTGTGTCACGATATATACAATTCGATATTTGTGTTAGTCAACATTTCCAACTCGATATTCTGTCTGAATACCACAGCCATTAGATGGCTGGATGAACGAGCCCCCTCTACAACACTATGGCACAGGGCAACTGTAGAATGGGCGCTAACAGAAGAGACACATATAAGACATAGTAGATGGGACAAATCAATGCTGGAGGATTTGGAAATTTGGGCAAAGATACTGGCAGCATTTCAGGACACAGAAGGGGACATACAGCATTCGGGGCGCAGCCACAGGGCACTAACAATGGTACACAACATTCTGATGTACGGGTAGAAGGAGAAGGGTAGAGAGGGGTAGGCAACACAGACTAAGGAGGGTAGCTATGGCAAATGGGGGACCAGGAGCGGGTGCTGGACAATTACATTTTTTCTGTTATTTCCACAGTTAATGGAAATGGATACAACATATGTAAATCCCTGTAAGGGAGGGGGAGTACATCTCCACACTGGCGAGAACATTGGACTATAATCTAAGTGAAAACTGTAATTTTGTTGATTATTGTTTATTGCTTCTTGTGTACAATTCTATGTAAAAGTGAAACTGGTAAATACAATTTTTATAAAAAAAAACCTGAATGAAGCATTTGGGAAAGGAGAAACGCTGGACTACTTTATGATATACCCTGATCGTAGGAACCTACATCCACCAGCTAAGGAAGAAAGGATGATGTCGCCCACTAAAAAAATCAAGGTTTTGGTTGGTACCCGCCAAATGCATGGGGCCACTTGTTCCATGGAAAAGAAGTGGCTGTACAGGGTGCAAAAGCGATTTGGGCAGAAGCAGAATAAAGCAGGAAGGGGAAAGAAAAAAAGAAACAGGAAAGTGGAAAGTAGAAAAGACGTGGCACCAATCAATAGAAGTAGAGGACACAAAGCATAAAAGTAGCTGGAATTAATCAACGGCCTAGTAGACTACACTAGAGAGGAAATGATGAAGAGTAGCTCAGAAAGAAGAGCAAACTCCCTAGACTGCGTTGTACTGTACAGCTGTATAGGGCAAAACAATACAGAATGCAAGAATAAATATAGTAATAGAGCTTTACTGAACGACAAAGGAAATAAAATAACAATACGGGTTTATATTACTAATATACATGAAAATGCCTATAAAGTAATTAATTAAGAAGGGAAGGAATTCATGAAAGTGACTTGCTTGAGAATAAAATTCCATATTGCTTTATGGAGGCGAGTATGTGAAGTCTTCGGTTTTGGCAGAAATTTTTCACAGATTAGGAACACTGAAGATGAACAGGGCTCCCCATCATGGTCGCAGGAGAGGCTCGAGGATACATGTGCCAGTCACTGTCAATCAGTAGAGTAGGTCAATTCATTACTTTCTCCATCATATAATGTTTATCTTTATCTATCAGTCTCATCACACACTTGTTATGTATTTGCAACATGTTCTCATTAAGCTCCTTAATTTATGATATTTTTTGATTTGCTGACTTGATGATTATCCAAGCATCATCACGTGAACATGCCAGTATTCGATTCTACTCAATAATCAACACTATGTTCAAAATATAAAATTGTTTACAAAGGGCTAAAACACGATGTACATTTCACATCAACAATGGGTATAGTTCTTAATTGTGTCTTTGTTAAAATGCAATGCGTTCACATTTTTAGTTTTTTTCCAACGTTTGTTAAACAAAAAACACAATTGTAATCTATTTTTGTTTACGAACATGTGGAACAGACTTGGCACTGTAAAACGTTTATAGCAGAAAGGTACACATTAGTGACAGTCTTTGAGGTCCCGATCAGGAACTCTCTATCAGTAGCAGCTGGATTTTAAAAGAAAGATCTGAGACAGTAGGTAACCTGTTACGGCCAGTCCAGTCACTTCCTTTGAAATGCTCGAGTTTATGGAGTGTTGGTGTGGACAAGGAGAACATCTGGCTGTACCTCTAGTTTTATGATTGCTTTTCATCATTACCAATTTTCTGTTATTATTTTTTCAGCCAATCTCACATCGTTGAAACGAGTTTAAAATGCCTAATCGCTGCTCAGAATGACTCCAGTCACAGTCACATTAAATTGGCACTTTCTTCATTAAGCATTTTAAAATAAGGGCAGGCGCAGATCAAAAATGACCCTCATGTTTGGCTTCCTGCTTGAAGAAACCCCTTGGGGGCTAGAAGCAAAGTGAGTATAAGAAACATTTTATTAGGGCTGCCAACAATTCCATATGAAGGAACATGCAAAAATGATTTTAAAAAGTACATTATTTATGGCAGAATAAATGCACAGTATTATATTAATGCAGTACACATGCAAAACAATACCTAGAATTTTGTGCCTGATAACTTGCAAAATTGTTTTATTATTGCACTCACTGCTGGTATTACAACAGCAAATGCAATGCTGCACTCAGAGAGCAAACATTGGACACAATGGCATGGTGCATCTGCTCACCTGGCACTAGTGCTTCTTTTGTAATAAAATAAGGAGCGTATTTACCAATATTTGGTGCAGCGCAGCAAGCCACCTTGCTGTGCTGTGTGAAAGGGCAGGAATGCGCAGTATTTAACATTATACGCCACATTCCTGTCCTTTCCTTGTGCTGGTGCACAATGTGCTGCCTTGTGCCAATGTAGGCCCCTTGCACCATGGTGCAAAGGGCCTGTGTTGCAGACTTGAGTGTTTGTGTGCAGGAAGGGGCACCTTCCTGCACAAAAACAATCCTCTGAAGCATTTTCCTCACTTTTTTCTGCAGAGTGCAGCACACATAGAAAGAGAAAAAAACAAAGAGAAATAAAGGTATTTCTCCTCATTACACCTCCCCTGGGGAAGCATGGCATTTTGACGCATTCCCAGGTCTACCAGTAATGGTAAATTTGGGAATGCGCTACAATCCATGGGTGGATGCATGGGAACACCTATGCTGCACCCATGGAACACTTCCCTTGTGCTGTGTTGCGTTACTCTATATTTATCAAGCCACGCAGGTGGTATTGCGTGGCTCGATAAATCTAACTTAGTAGTTGCATCTCCTTTGTGCTCCCTTGGCACAAGGGTGACTCAACTCATGAATAAATATGCCCCTAAGTGCCTTGGCCCTAACGTTTGTTTAGAACCCCCGCCTGACGATATCAAAGGTCTTGGTGCCAAATACCAGAGCTGAGTAGCCTTGATTCCAACCCATACCTCTTTAATCCACCACCAGGTACCCCCTTGCTCTTCACCTCACTCTTTCAGGTTTCTTTTCATCCCTGCTTTCCCCTTCATCACTGTTTTTCATCTTTCTATTCCTCCTTTTTCTCCCCTTTGTGTTTTTTCTGCCTCGAGGTGAAAGTCTAATGAAAGAAAATAAGTGCCTGACCACACAAATAAGTGCCGGTGGGTCCCACCTGCAACCACCAAATCAAGCACTACCTGTCACCAACTGCTTTATTAATTTTTTGTTTGCTTCACAGAGAGATATGTTCTCAGTCAGTTATCTCATAGTGCTTGTTAATGAGCAAAAGTAAATACATATAACTGTGCGGTATGATATGGGTGGTTCAGGCAGGCACAAAGCCAGTGCCCACTGCAGATAAGGCAGAGTAGTGGGTTGGTTGGTGCCGGGTATAGTGGCTTCTTAAGTTTATAGTTACTGTTAATTGTTTGGTCTCAAATCCTGTTCAAACGGTGATGTGTTGAGTTTCAGGGACTTTTCTATTCAGAGTGGAATGGGGTAAATTTTTGGTGATAGGCACAGGAGATTTACCACAATGAGATATTCCACTCTTACCCTGGACTACCCTGGACTACCCTGCAACTGATCAGTTTCTTGGTTTATTGGAAAATAGTTAGTCTCTTCTGTTGACTGCAGTTTGTGAGGAAGGAAATGATCTACATCAAGACTATTCCTGAATCTCAGTGGTTCAAGCAGGTGTTAGAGCAGAATACAAATGTTTGCTTCACCCAGGACTGAAATGTTTAGTGTGATTAATGCAGCTGGATGGGCGGCATTCTAGGGAGGAAGGAAACCCGCTCTCAAGGGTTGCTTCCCCACTCTCCGTGGTCTGCTATTGACGTTTATGGTAGAGTTGGTTCCAACATCTGTGGAGTCGCTCGAAGGAGGATGTTCTGGGAAAGGTGGCAGGGAGGTGAGGGGTGATTACTTCACATTTTAATGGTTTGTTGACTGTTTGAGGCCCCTCGCTAGCCTTTCCAATGACCTTTTCATGGTTCGGTCCCCCCATGAAAGTTCGATGGTAAGGCAGGTCATAGTCTGCACGGCGGAGCCGGCATCGCCGTCAGAGACTGCTGCTTTCCCCACCACCTCCCCGTCAGGATCCAGGATCCTGCCAGTGGTGGCGGTCTTTTGGAGGTCCAACCGCCAACCTCGTAATCGAGCATTCGGACCACTGAGTAGGCAGCGGTCGGACCACCACCGTGAGTACGGCAGTCTTGGGACCACTGTACTCGTATTCAGGCCCTATATCTATATCTATATATCTATATATGTATAGATCTATATATATATCTATAGATATAGATATATATAGATATATATATATATTCACTGAAGAAACCAGAGGTTTCAGGGACGTTATAGTTAGGAGTTAGCATTTAAAAAACCTTAGATATTCACTGCAAAAACCACAGGTTTCAGGGACGTTGTAGTTTGGCTGATATTTAACTCGTACAAAACCAGAGAAATTCAGCTGTTTTAGTTAGCTGAGCTAACTATAACTCGTGCCCCCACAATGCACTGCTGATGACGTCACATATTATAGCACTCATGACATGGTCAGTGACATCACTGATGACATCATCCAGTGACTGAGTGTTTCTAAAAAGTTTAAGAATGTTATATATATATTCCTGGGAGTATGCTGCCCTCCCATTGGCCATGATTGAACCAATAAATTGCTAGGTAATTTTAAACAGTATGCCTTTTGTCAAACGTTCCTGTCGCACTGAGGAAAGCATAACGCTGAAACGTGTCTGCGAGGAATGATGTTACTGACACGTCCTGTGAGTGCACCCTGTGAGCTGTAGTTGTTGTGGAACAAGCGGGTTCCACCCCCGCTTTTTTGTGCACCCGCCGCGAGTTCATAAGCAGGCACAAGGTGGAAAACTTGAGCGGATGTAACTAGCCTGTTTGAACCGCCGCCAACACAACGCCGTCGATCCTGAAGATCGTGAATTATCCAAATTCAGGGCTGTCCAGTCATTATACGGACACCCGCGGACAGCTGTGTATGACGGCAGGCGAAGGACGCTTTGGCATACTGAAATCTTAAACTTACCAATACCAGGCAGCCGCGATCAACATTGAGAACTGGCAGGACTGAGTGGGCGTACCTAAAATTATGTGTAATTGACACTGGACACATTTGAACATCATAGTTGGTTACCCAATGACAGTTCCTGGGAGTATGCTGCCCTCCCATTGGCCATGATTGAACCAATAAATTGCTAGGTAATTTTAAACAGTATGCCTTTTGTCAAACATTCCTGTCGCACTGAGGAAAGCATAACGCTGAAACGCGTCTGCGAGGAATGATGTTACTGACACATCCTGTGAGTGCACCCTGTGAGCTGTAGTTGTTGTGGAACAAGCGGGTTCCACCCCCGCTTTTTTGTGCACCCGCCGCGAGTTCATAAGCAGGCACAAGGTGGAAAACTTGAGCGGATATATATATATATTTATATATATATATATGTACGCCAAGGTGTATTGAAGAATGAGTGAGTGTATGAGTGTCTCAATGGGGCGTGACTGACTGTATGAGTGAGTGATTAAACGTGTCTTAGTGAATGCATTGGAGAATGACTAATCTGTGTGAATGTCTGTATCAGTCTGTCAGTTGGTGTATAAGTGGCTGAATGGGTTGGTGAATAGCTACATGAGTATCTATATGTGTTAATGATTGGTTGTCTGAGTACCTGTATGGGTGCCCGAGTGTCTTTGTGGGTGGTTGGGGGGGTGTGACTCCCTGCATGGATGTGTGAGTGGGTGATTCACTGGGTGTATGGGTTCAGGAGTGTGTCTGCAAGGTGCTGTATGGGTGAGTGAGTGTGCGTATGGCTGTGTGGGTGAGTGAATGGATGTCTCAGTGGTATATGTGTGAGTAACTACATATGTAAAAGGCAGTATATGTGAGTGTTTGTGTATATAAGTGACTATATGTGAGAGTGAGTGATTGTGAGAGTGGCTGTATGACAGAGCGTGTGCTTGTGTCAGTGATAGTATAAGAGAGTAAGTATGTGTTAGTATCTGTATGAATAAGTGAGGTGATGTGTCTATAACTGTATAGGTGTGTAAATGTCAGTGTGATCGATTCTTTGGGTGACTGACTAGGTGTGTGAGTAACTCTATGGGTGAGTGGCAGTATGTGAGTGTCTGTATGGGTGTATGAGTGCATATATCAGTGGCTGTATTGATGAGTGACTGCGTGTATGAGTGACTATATGGGTGAGTGAGTGGATATGTGTAGACCTATGAATCAGTGGGTATGTACTATCTGGTATTGGTGTGTCTATGGTTTCGAGAATGGTAGTCTGTATTTTAGAGTGGGTGTAAGAAAGGTTATATTAGGGTGTGAGGAAGTGCATCAGATATTAAGTGGATGATGTCATCAGTGATGTCATCAGTAATGGCATTTGAGATGTCATCAGTGATATCACTGACCATTTCATGAGTGATGTAATATGTGATGTCAACAGCAGTGCATTGGGGGAGCGCGAGTTATAGTTAGCTCAGCTAACTATAACGGCTGAACTTCTCTGGTTTTGTACGAGTTAAATGTCAGCCTAACTATAACGTCCCTGAAACCTGTGTTTTTTCCAGTGAATATCTAAGGTTTTTTAAATGCTAATTCCTAACTATAACGTCCCTGAAACCTATGGTTTTTGTCAGTGACTTTCTAAAGTTTTTTAAATGCTAATTTCTAACTATGCCTACATAGGTAGGACATGTACAGAAAGAGGAAGAAAGGCGCAGAAAGAAGCAAGAGAAGTGCAGAAAGATGCAAGAAAGGTGGAGAAAGAGGAAGAAAGGTGCAAAAAAAAGCAAGAAAAATGCAGAAAGAGGCAACAGAAGTCCAAAAAGAGGAAGAAAGGTGCAAAAAAGAAGCAAGTGAAGTGCAGAAAGAAGCAAGAGAGGTGCAGAAAGAGGCCTTCTTCGACTGTGCCTTACCACTGACTCATACAAAGTAGCCAAATCACTAATTCGTCTCCCAAGATGTATTAAACCTCACTTTTCTCTTGAAGGTTCACTATTCACCGACTGCTCAGAATGTTAGGACAACTAAATGTAAAACAGCAATCCTAACCATATCACTGTTGTAAGTCTGACCAAGTTTGTGAAGGTATGCATGCAAGTGTCTCTGCTTTTACCTCGTGTCATGTTACTTAAAGATAAACATACAAATACTTGAATACCTGTGTTTCAAACAGCATACTCTGTAAATTTGTGTACAAAAAGGTAGAAGGAAGAGAAGTGCAGAAAGAAGCAACAGAGGTGCAGAAAGAGGGAAGAGGGGTGCAGAAAGAGGCAAGAGAAGTGCAGAAAGAAGCAACAGATGTGCAGAAAGAGGCAGGAGACATGTAGAACGAGGGAAAAGGGGTGCAGAAAGAGGCAAGAGAGGTACAGAAAGAGGGAAGAGGGGTACAGAAAGAGGCAAGAGGGGTGCAGAAAGAAGCAAGTGAGGTGCAGAAAGAGGAAACAGGTGCAGAAAGAGGCAAGACAGATGCAGAAACAGGCAAGAGAAGTGCAGAAAGAGGCAAGAGAAGTGCTGAAAGAAGCAACAGAGGTGTAGAAAGAAGCAAGAGAAGTGATGAAAGAGACAAGAGAGTTGCAGAAAGAAACAAGAGAGGTGCATAAAAAGCAAGAAGTGCAGAAAGAGGCTAGTGAGGTACAGAAAGAGGCAAGAGAAGTGCAGAAAGACGCAAGAGAGGTGCAGAAGGAGGCAAGAGAACTGTAGAAACAGGCAAGAGAGTTGCAGAAACAGGCAAGAGAGGTGCAAAAAGAAGAAAGAGGGGTGCAGAAAGAGGCATGAGAGGTACAGAAAGAGGGAAGAGGGGTGTAGAAAGAGGCAAGAGGAGTACATAAAGAAGCAAGTGAGGTACAGAAAGAGGAAACAGGTGCAGAAAGAAGCAAGACAGATGCAGAAACAGGCAAGAGAAGTGCAGAAAGAGGCAAGAGAAGTGCTGAAAGAAGCAACAGATGTAGAAAGAAGAAGGAGAAGTGATGAAAGAGACAAGAGAGTTGCAGAAAGAAACAAGAGAGGTGCATACAAAAGCAAGAGAAGTGCAGAAAGAGGCAAGAGGGGTGCAGGAAGAGGCAAGAGAAGTGCAGAAAGAAGCAATGGAGGTGCAGAAAGAGGCAAGAGAATGGCAGAAAGAGGCAAGAGAGTTGCAGAAACAGGCAAGAGAGTTGCAGAAACAGGCAAAAGATGTGCAGAAAGAGAGAACAGGGGTGCAGACAGAGGCAAGAGAGGTGCAGAAAGAGGGAAGAGAACTGCAGAAAGAGGAAAGAGGTGCACAAAGAGGCAAGAGATGTGCACAAAGAGGGAAGAAGGGTGCAGAAAGAGGCAAGAGGGGTACAGAAAGAGGCAAGAGAGGTGCAGAAAGTACCAACAGAGGTGCAGAAAGAGGCAAGAAAACTGCAGAAAGAGGAAAGAGGAGCAGAAAAAAGCAAGAGAAGTGCAGAAAGAAGCAAATGGTGCAGAAAGAGGGAAGCGGGGTTCAGAAAGAGGCAAAAGAAGTGCAGAAAGAAGCAACTGAGGTGCAGAAAGAGGCAAAAGAAGTGTAGAAAGAGGAAACAGAGGTACAGAAACAGGCAAGAGAGGTACAGAAAGAGGGAAGAGGGGTGCATAAAGTGGCAAGAGGGGAGCATAAAGAAGCAAGTGAGGTGCAGAAAGAGGAAACAGAGGTGCAGAAAGAGGCAAGACAGGTGCAGTAACAGGCAAGAGAAGTGCAGAAAGGGCAAGAGAAGTGCTGAAAGAAGCAACAGGTGTAGAAAGAAGCAAGAGAAGTGATGAAAGAGACAAGAGAGTTGCAGCAAGAAACAAGAGAGGTGCATACAAAAGCAAGAGAAGTGCAGAAAGAGGCAAGTGAGGTGCAGAAAGAGGCAAGAGTACTGCAGAAAGAGGCAAGAGAGTTGCAGAAAGTGGCAAGGGAGCTGCAGAAAGAGGAAAGAGAGGAGCACAAAGAGGCAAGAGAGGTGCACAAAGAGGGAAGATGGGTGCAGAAAGAGGCAAGAGGGGTGCAGAAACAGGCAAGAGGGGTGTGCAGAAAGAGGCAAGAGAAGTACAGAAAGAAGCAACAAAGGTGCAGAGGGAGGCAAGAGGACTGCAGAAAGAGGCAAGAGAGTTGCAGAAACAGGAAAGATAGGTGCAGGAAGAGGCAAGAGAGGTGCAGAAAGAGGCAAGAGGGGTACAGAAATTTGCAAGAGAGGTGCAGAAAGAAGCAAGAGCAATGCAGAAAGAACAGAGGTGCAGAAAGAGGCAAGAGAAGTGCAGAAAGAGGCAACAGAGGTTCAGAAACAGGCAGGAGAGAGAGGTGCAGAAAGAAGGAACATGGGTGCAGAAAGAGGCAAGAGAGGTACAGAAAGAGGGAAGAGGGGTGCAGAAAGAGGCAAAAGGGGTACAGAAAGAAGCAAGTGAGGTGCAGAAAGAGGAAACAGAGGTGCAGAAAGAGGCAAGACAGGTGCAGAAAGAGGCAAGAGAAGTGCAGAAAGAGGCAAGCGAAGTGCTGAAAGAAGCAACAGAGGTGTAGAAAGAAGCAAGTGAAGTGATGAAAGAGACAAGAGAGTTGCAGAAAGAAGCAACAAAGGTGCAGAAAGTGGCAAGAGAGCTGCAGGAAGAGGAAAGAGAGGTGCACAAAGAGGCAAGAGAGTTGCACAAAGAGGGAAGAAGGGTGCAGAAAGAGGCAAGACGGGTGCAGACATTTGCAAGAGAGGTGCGGAAAGAAGCAAGAGCAGTGCATAAAGAGCCAACAGAGGTGCAGAAAGAGGCAAGAGGGGTGCAGAAAGAGGTAACAGAAGTGCAGAAAGAAGCAAAACAGGTGCAGAAAGAGGCAAGAGAGCTGTAGAAAGAGGCAAGAGGGGTACAGAAATTTGCAAGAGAGGTGCAGAAAGAAGCAAGAGCAGTGCAGAAAGAACCAACAGAGGTGCAGGAAGAGGGGTGCAGAAAGAGGGGAGAAGCGTACAGAAAGAGGCAAGAGGGGTGCAGAAAGAAGCAAGAGAGGTGAAGAAAGAAGCAAGAGAAGTGCAGAAAGAAGCTACAGAGGTGCAGAAAGAGGGAAGAGGGGTGCAGAAAGGCAAGAGAAGTGCAGAAAGAAGCAACAGAGGTGCGGAAAGAAGCAAGAGAGGTGGAGAAAGAAGCAAGAGAAGTGCAGAAAGAAGCAAGAGAGGTGCAGAAAGAGGCAAAAGGGGTTCAGAAAGAAGCAAGAGAGGTGCAGAAAGAAGCAAGTGAGGTGCAGAAAGAGGAAAGAGAAGTGCAGAAAGAGGCAAGAGAGGTGCAGAAAGAAGCAAGAGAGGTGCAGAAGAGGGAAGAGGGTGCAGAAAGAGGTAAGAGAAATTCAGAAAGAAGCAACAGAGGTGCAGAAAGAGGCAAGAGAGGTGCAGAAGAAAGAAGCAAGAGAGGTGCAGAAAGAAGCAACAGAGGTGCAGAAAGAAGGGAGGTGTAGAAAGCAGAAGAGAAATGCATAAAGAGGCAAGTGAGGCACAGAAAGAAGCAAGAGTGGTTTGCGCACCATTAGTACCAATTTAACACCCACATTTAGCAATAGGTAACAGGTGACCATTCCAGGTTTGCAAAGGGCCTTCCACCAAGTTGTAACATTTGTCGGTGCATTTTTGGTAACGTTTGAGCTGTTTGTGCTAGAAACAAGAGGGCAGATTTTCAAGGAAGTGCCGCAGCGTGGCAACGCAAGCCCTTTGGCTGCGCCACACTGCGGCACTTCCAAAGCACAGGAATGCGACATATTTAAAATAATATGTCGCATTCCTGTGCTCTCCCCTGTGCTGGCGCACAAACAGTTGCCATGCGCCGCGGCAGGCACCCTTGCACCATGGTGCAAGGATGCCTGCGTCATGGGGAGATTGTTTTTGTGCAGGAAGGGGCACCTTCCTGCACAAAAACAATCACTACGGGCATTTTCCTCTTTCAATGCGTGCTGTAGAATGCAGCACGCATTGAAAGAGGAAAAAACGCCTCGCTACGCCTCCCCTGGAGAGGCGTAGCATTCTAACGCATTTCCAGATTTACCATTCCTTGTAAATCTGGAAATGTGTCTTGTTCCATGGGTGTTGCGTGGGAACACCCACAGCAACACCCATGGAACCCCCCTTTCACGCAAAGTGCTGCGTGTAAAAGGGCCATTTTTATAACGACAGGAAAAGTCACGCATGGTAGCTTTTCCTGTCCTTGTAAATATGGGGCAGAGAAATACGCCACCAGTTCGTCACAAAAAGTGACGTACTGGTGGCGCAGGGGGCTTGAAAATCTGCCCCAAGGTTTTTTTGGTTCAAATCTGCAGATTGGCATATGTGGCAAATGCGGAAAATGTTTAATTATGTGAAAATTGGTGCAGCCGAACAGTCACATAATTCCAGTGGCCATGCTCATACCTCCTACTAGGTCCAGTAGTGCTCCTCAGTGGTTCCTTCTTTTTTTGACTCATTGAGTTTATAGTTCAGCTTCTATGGAAACGAGGAAGACTAAACCTGAGGTTACCACTCCACAACACAGACTACCATACCACATAATTACTCTCCATAACACATAATCCCACTCTACATAATTCCTATATACTAAATACCACATACTTTCTATCCACATAATTTCACTGCACAACATCCCACATAATTCCGCTACACACAACGTACATCCACTCCACTCCAAAAAACATTAGTAAAAAACTTTTACATTTACAATGCCAATAGCCCTAACTTTCGCAAATGTGAGACCTATTACATTGCAAATGCTTCTTTAACTAGTAGTCACGTTTGCAGAGTGGTGAAAGAAAGGTGGCTGGGCCTCTGACCAGCGCTCAGGAATTCTGCTGCATAGCACTTACAGGATGTACCAGGAGGGCTTCTTGGCCCCCAAAGTCCCTCAGCAGTAAAGGGGACTTCAATCCCCATCCAATAGCGCACCAGGGAGTGCGTTTGCAGAGTGGTGGGGAAAAGGGGCATGACCTCCGAAGACCTCTTAGCAATCCCACTGTGTTGGACTTACTGGAGGTAACAGAAGGGGTAGTTGGCCCCCAAGGACATCCTTGGGGGCCAACTACCCCTCCTATTACCTCCAGTAAGTCCCACACAGCAGTATTGCTAAGTTCTCATAGCGGGCCACGCCCCCTTTTCCCACCACTCTGCAAACGCGCTCCCTTGCATGCTCCTGGATGGGGATTGAAGTCCTTTTCGCTGCTGGGGGTCCTTAGGGGCCAACTAGCCTACCTGTTACCTCCAGTAAGCCCCACACAGTGGGATTGCTGAGAGGTAGACACAGGCCATGCCCCCTTTCTCCACCACTCTGCAAACGCACCTCCTGGCATGCTCTTGGTTGGGGGATGAAGTCCCCTGGCCCCCTAAGGGTCCCTGGGGGCCAACTAGCCCTCTTGTTACCTCTAGTAAGCCCCACACAGCTGGATTACTGAGAGTGGTCAGAGGTCCCACCCCCTTTTTACACCACTCTGCAAACGTGCATCCTGGCACACTGCTGCTTGGAGGATGAAGTCCACTTTAGTCCCGAGGTCCTCAGGACACAAGGGGACCTCATTACCCCACCAGCAGTGCGCCAAGAGGCACATTTGCAGAGTGAAGCAAAAAGCGCCGTGGCCTCCTACCACCTCTCAGCAATCCAACTGTGTTGGGCTTACTGGAGGTTCCTGGTGGCCTAGTTGGCCCCTAAGGACCCTCACCAGTGAAGGGGACTTCATCCCCCAACCCAGAGCACGCCAGGAGGTGCGCTTGCAGAGTGGTGCAGGGAGGGGACGGGGCCTCCGGCGAGTTGCCGGTTTCTTTTTTTTTTCTTTTAGTTTTAGGAAGGGGGGCTGTGTGGCCCCCCTTCCCTTCACCCTTTTGGGCACCGGGGATCCCATCCCCCGGGCCCTGAGCCATATATAAAAAAAAAAAGTATTGAAAAGGGAGGGGGGTGCACACCCCCCTCCATTACAGCCCTGGGGACCCCATCCCCCGGGGCTAGGCCTTTGTTTATTTTTGAAATGGGAGGGGGGCCTTGCGGCCTCCCTCCCCAGGCCAATTTCGGACCAATGGACCCCATCCCCCGAGGCCTGCCAAAAACATTATTTATGGAAAGGGGGGCCGCGTGGCACCCCTTCCCTGGGCCACTTTTGGCCAAGGGGACCCCATCCCCCGGGGCCTGCCCAGCATTTAAAAAAAAAAGAAAATGTTGGAGGGGGGCCGTGTGGCCCCCCTCCTGTGGCCAATTTTGGCCTCAGGGACCCCATCCCCTGGCGACGGCCTTATGGTTTTTTTTAAATTGAAAAAGGGAGGGGGGCCGAGTGGCCCCCCTCCCCAGGCCGATTTCGGCCCCGTGGACCCCATCCCCGAGGCCCGGCAAAAACGTTATTTATGGAAAGGGGGGCCGCGTGGCACCCCTTCCCTGGGCCACTTTTGGCCAAGGGGACCCCATCCCCCAGAGCCTGCGCAGCATTTTTTTTTTTTTTTTAAATGTTGGAGGGGGACCGTGTGGCCCTCCTCCTGAGGCTAATTTTGGCCCCAGGGACCCCATCACCTGGCGACGGCCTTATGTTTTTTTTTTTATTAAAAAAGGGAGGGGGGCTGAGTGGCCCCCCTCCCTAGGCCAATTTCCGCCCCAGAGACCCCATGCACCGGGCCCGGACTTTTAAAAAAAAAAAAATTAGAAAAGGGAGGGGGGCCATCCCCCGGGGCATGGCCTTTTTGTTGTGGACCGCGGGGGAGCCACGGGGTCCCTGCCGCCTCCCCACCTCCTGCGGGAGCCGGAATTGCTTTTGGGCAAAGGGAGCTGCTAACATGCATTTAAAGTTGAAAGCCCCGGGGAGGTGGCGGTCCCCGAGGCAGCGTGGGGGGGCAGGAGCCCCACATGCATTTTATTTAAACAAAGCCTTGGGGAGGTGGTGGTCCCAGGAGCTGTGGGGGGGGCCCGTGTCCCCGCATATTACAAACTAAGCCCCTGGGAGGTAACGGTCCCTGGGGCAGCATGGGGGGCAGGAGCCCCTCCACACATTTTATTTAAACAAAACCCCAGGGAGGTGGATGTCCCCGGGGCTGTGGGGGGGCACGTGCCCCCCGCATATTATAAACAAAGCCCCAGGGAGGTGGCGGTCTCCAGGGCTGGGGGGCCCGCACCATAATTAAACATTGCCCCCAGGACCTGGCCCACACGGGGGCTTCAAGAAAACCGCACTTTGTTTTTTTTTAAAATATTCGGTCGGATTCGCCGACCCTACAGGATTCCCGCCGATTTTTATTTTTTTTAATGCTTTTTTGGGCCCTCGGGGTCCCCGTGGGACCCCCTAAGCAGCCCTAGGGGGTCAGGGTGTTCCTACCCTGCCCCCTTTTCTTCTTTCTTCACCTTTTCTCTTGCGACTTGGTTCAACCGAGCCACAAGATGGCTGCCAACACTTCCTAGTTTGAAGTGTTGGCAGCCAATCAGAGTCAAGCTCGTGATCGGGAGGGTTCGCCGATCCACCACGGTCACCAGACCTGATATTTTTTTTAAATATGAATTTCTCAGGAACCACTGAATGGATTTACACCATTTAGAGCAAAGAGTGCACTCTGGACCAAGAGCTACCTCTCTGACAAATTTGGTGTAATTCTGTTCAGCAGTTCGGACTGTAGCTGCGACAAAAGTTTCCTAGGGAAATTAACATGAAGAAAATGTGTTTTGGGACACCCCTTTTTTCTCAGCCCCCGCTTGATGAATCACCCCGAAACTTTCAAGACAGGAGCTGACCTGAGCAGGGCATTAGTTTTGAAAATTTCGTGAAGATTCGTCAAACGGCGCCAAAGATATTGGCAAAAGAAAAAATGCTTTTTGAATAGAAACAAGGTCCTAACTATAACCACCTACTGGCGACCGCCAGTAGGTAATATATCTATATATATCTATATATTATCTACTGGCGCTCGCCAGTAGATAGTTATAGTTAGGACCTTTATCCATAGGAAATCCGCAACATTCTATTTGAAATAACTCTTGCGCCGGTTGACGAATCTTCGCGAAAGCTTACAACTTGTTGGGGCGCTCCGCTCCGCTCCTACCCTGAAAGTCTCGGGTTGATTCGTCAAGCGGGGGCCGAGAAAAAAGGGGGGTCCCTAAACGCGTTTTCTCCATGTTAATTCCCATAGGAAATTTTAGCCACGGCTACAGCCCGAACTGCTGAACGGAATTACACCAGTGATGTCATCAGTGATGTCATTTGAGATGTCATCAGTGATATCATCAGTGATGTCACTGACCATGTCATGAGTGATGTAATATGTGACGTCATCAGCAGTGCATTGCGGGGGCGCGAGTTATAGTTAGCTGAACTAACTATAACGGGGGAATTTCACGGGTTTTGTACGAGTGCAATGTCCAACTAACTATAACTGTCCCTAAAACCTATGGTTTTTTCAGTGGATATATATATATATATATATCTTTATATCAAAAACACACTGGGAAAATAGAAACCACACCTGTGCTGTTCCTTGAATCTCTGTTTCCTTTACAGAGAAGAGTCCATGTGGTACACTTTAGTTCATGTTCTGAGAAAAAACAAATATCCATTCAAAGATCCGTATAAGTTCTTTATTTTCAAAAGATTCTTCACATACATAATTTTCAATTCTTCAAAACATTAATAAAAGATCGACAGCCAAGCCAACACATGTTTCGCTAAATGTTCACTTCTTCAGGGCTTTAAATTCTTTAGTTCTTGCAAAAGACAGTGACCCATCATCAACCTCACTCTCACTGTCCCACTTAGGTCCTTGTTGTGATTGTCACTAAGATACAGCAAATGCCTTCACAGTCTTCCAGTTCCTTGTATTCAAATAAATAACGGCAAATCTCGGTTGCTTCCTGCTATCAGCCGGCATAAGCGGGGGTACGGACGAGATAGATGCTGGTTACAGCCACTTTGTGATGGAAATGGATGTTTTATTATTAATTGAGTGATGCTGATAGCAGGAAACAACGGAGATTTGCCATTATTGGTTATCTTCCTTGCCTCTCTATCTCATGCAATGTGCTTTTCAGTAACTAACAAATGCCTTTGGTCTGCATCTGCAGAGGAGAAAAACATGCTGAAAACAAGTTTCACATTAATGTTAAATGTCTCAACTGCAAGCGTAAGGCCCACAATCATGCAAATTTAACCTTTCTCTTTAAATGCATATTAGTTCAACAACCTACATATAATCCAATAAATAAAATCTTTAATAATAAATCAAGCTCTATCGTGCTGCACTCCTATACGTTGCACAATAACTAATGCATGTAATTTTAAGCAAAAATGACAACTGAAAGCATTAAACACACATATGATTCATTCTCACTAATCCCTGGCGAATGTACTGCAATAAATGCATTTTAGCGCACCACCTTGCAATCAAAATCTAAAGAAAATTAATATCAGCAATCCAAATGTTTCTGAAAAGGACAAACGTTAATATGCACACACATATATATGTCATAAAACACAATAGATGCACTTTCTTTATCTTTAATGCATCATATCTCTTTAGTATTATTGCGTCACACGAGTACATAAGGCCAAATGTAAATATATATGTGGCCTAGCCAAAACTAAAAGGGGTGGAGCCAAAATATGCTACTCCAAGACTCTGGATTTAATGATAATGAACACGTCTTCACACTCGCTTCAGGAAATAAGGTTAACTCACTGCTTGGTCAATTCTCTCCAAGGGTGTCTGCAATTAACTATACATCTTATGTAGATTGCCTTTGTTTCCATGAAAGAGTCTCTCTTTTGATATAGGATTAGAGAAGAGCACACAAATGTCTTTCCATCATTTGTGAGGTGTCTTAAAGTCTGCTAGAATACACCAGCACAAGTTTATGACATGTACGAGGTATTTAGACTTGTGTTTATGAAGGTTTATACTGTCGTTTTTATTGCATTAATTTCATGCTGCTTCTGCTCAGCACACAAGCATCCATGTTTCTGTATTGTCAGGCTCGGATTGGTGTCAGCTGATGGGCCTATTGCTGAGGCCAGTTGGCGGGCCGTTTTTTTGGTGGACTAAGCAGTCCAATCTGCCAGGGTCATCCCCATATTCACTGCAAGCGCACAGTGTGAAAGGTTGTTGTTACAGCCTTTGAATACACATGCAAAGCCTGAACTGATGCACATTAAGTAAGGCTGGCCTGCTAATAGTCAGAGGTAGAATGAGAATTGGCTGTTTCATCTGTCACAGCAATAGGTGTGCCTGTCCCTGTCTTCCTCCAGGTGCGAAACAGGAATCACGGAGCTGCTTCATGAGAAGCCATTTGCACCTCAGGAAGCACCTCAGTTTTTTTGTGTCCCTCTCTCCCCTCCATGGAACAAGCAGGTATGAATTAATCTCTGTTGTTCTCCTTTGCCTGCCAAATATCAATTACTGCTGTCAACAGGGAGAGTATGTCCCCTTAGATGACTTTAGAATTGGGAAACCAGGTTTGAGCCCCTGTTTCAGCTTAACATCCTGTGATTCTGGGCAAATGACTTAATTTCCCCATGCCTAAAAAACTAATAATAATAAAATAATTAAAAATGAATTTAATTGTGTGTAATGTAATCCTGTGTTTGTGTGAAGCTCTCTAATGCCCTTAGGCCAAGTTTGTGCTATATAAAACTGCAAAAAATAAAAATAAAACACTCACATCCCTCTTCCCTGCCAATCTCACTGAAAGTAAAACTGTCCACTGATTCTCAGTGGCACAGATCGTGGTACATTCAGCCGTTCACCCATCCCCTTTCTGAATGTCAAACTGCCTTCAGGAGGCATCTTTGTCCACAGATGTGATGACGTGCCTAATTCTGTGATTTAAGTTGCATAGCCTGTGGTATTTGATTTTCTACAGATTCAACACCCCCATTTCTGATTTATTCAGCAATCTAGTTTTCTTACTGCACTTCATTTTGCACAGAGTGCCCAATCGACGATGCACACAGTGGCTTCTTGTTCTGGATTATAGAAAATGTTGTGTTGTTTTTTGCATACTTGCTTGTTTGATATGCCCTTTGCACTGACACTAATATTTTGGGTCAGATTACGATATGACCCGTAAAGACTTAAACCGCATCGTAATGGGGCGGTCGGTTTACTTTCTGACTGCCTCATTATGTTGGAGGTGGTCAGAAAGTAAACCGGATGGTCATTCCGACTGACTTCCGCCAGTCGGAAGCCGGCCTGTAATCTCCAGGGTGGGCTTTTCCACCATTCAGATTACAATACACGGTTTCCAACATGGTTTCCATGCCGGCCTGTCTGACATGGAAACCATGTCGGAAAGCGTGTTTGGGGGCCCCCTTATGTGCACGGCCTCCGGTTGGAGGCTGAGGGGACTCCAATGGTGCCCCCCTGTTGATCCCTGCACCTTGTGGCAGGCACCTTGAGGTGCCTGCCACAGGATGCAGGGATCAACTGCACCTCCCTTTCCTCAATGGGAGCTTGTGTTACGGGCGGTTTACGGCTGTAACATGAGCTCCCATTGAGGAAAGAGACCATGCTCGCATTGAAATCAGTCGGTCGGGACCGCCAACCGGGTATCGGTTGGTCCCATGACTGAGTCGGTGTCGGGCGGAATCATAATAAGCACCTCTGTGTTTTAATTGTGTACCCGGTGGTACTAAATTGATGAGGAGCTTGTCAACCTGTGGGAGTTGCTGAAAATGTATTCTTTTCACCATACCTCAGTTAATGATAATGCTTGTAAAAGGCATCATGTTCTCTCTAGCCACTTCTAACAAGTGTTATTGTTCCCTAAATCAGTACGCTCATGTTATCGACCTCGGAAGGATGTCACACTGGGTGACTTTAGTGATTCTGAGCTGAACACATCAGTGATTCCTATTAAAGCCTACCCATGTGGCCTAATGGTCGGAGCTTCAGACTTTGTAGCTGCGGAACGACGTTAGAGTCCCAGTGTCAGCCCAAAATCCTGTGATTCTGACCAAATTACTTAATCTACCTGTGCCTAAAAAAATGAATCTAACCTAAATAGAGTTCATGTAAAGCACTCCAGTGCCTCTGGGCAGTTTGTTGTATATAAAGTTGCATGTACGTAAGGAAAATCACGCTGTTTTAAAAAAAAAATTGCATTGCAGACTACCCTCATTTCCCTTTGTCGGAACTCACAAGTAATGTTAGCAGCAAGTAAAACAAACAAGCATTGGCAAAACCAATAGGCCGCACCAATCAAGAGCTATTGGCTTTGCCAGTGTGTTTTAGACATGTGGTACACCAGCATTGCTACTGTTTAGCATGCCTAAAAGTTGGTGGTGTACAGGAGAGTGGAATGGTGTGGAGTGGAGTGCAGAGGAGTGGAGTGGTGTGGAGTGGAGTGTCGAAGAGTGGAGTATCCTAAAGTGGAGTGTTGTAGAGTGGAGTGGCATAGAGTGTTGTAGAGTGTCGTAGAGTGTATTGGCATAGAGTGGAGTATTTGAAGGTGCTTTCATATGCGATGGTGAAGAAGGAGTATCTGTACAATATTTGGCTACAATCACACAATTTTTTTAAGCAATGAAACCATGATTGATACAGGTTTTCAGGTTGCACTTTGTACAAATCCGCCATTAAATTAGTATCTATTTGTGATAGACCAGCCATCCTTGCTGTGATTTCCCCAAACGTTTTGCCTACAGGCCTCCTGTTTTTGTGGACCTTGTTTTAGCTGGCAGTAGGATTCTGTGCATTTTACCACTGCTGACCATTGCTAAAGTGCTTGTGCTCTTTCTCGAAAACATGGTAAGTTTGGCTTATCTGCAATTGGCACTTTTAATTTACTTCCAAGTCCCCTAGTAAAGTGCACTACATGTGCTGTGGGTCTGTAAATTAAATGATACTAATGGGCCTGCAGCACTGATTATGCCACCGACTTAAGTAGCCCTTTAAACATGTCTCATGCCTGCCATTGCAGAGCCTGTGTGCACAGTTTTAAACTGCCATGTCGACTTGGCAAGTTAAACCTTTTGCCAGGCCCAAACATTCCTTTTTAATACACATAAGTCACCCCTGGGGTAGGCCTTGGACAGCTCAAGGGCAGGGTGCATAGTATTTAAAAGGTTGGACATGTACTTTTAGGATGTGCATATCCTGGTAGTGAAAAACTCTCAAATTAGTTTTTCACAACTGCAAGGCCTATCCTTCTTTTAGGATACCACTGGGATTACCTTATTTCCTTTAATAAGTGTAATTTCCAATTGGGAAGAGATAAGACCCCTAAGTTTGGCGTCTCTGGAATCACAATTTAAGATTACAACTTATGCTGAAGTCACATTTTAAATTGCGATTTTGAAAATGGCACTTTTAGAAAGTTGCCATTTTCTTGCTTTAGCCATTTGGTGCTTGCTGCCTGTCTCTGAATACTTATCTGGGGTGGGGGACAGCTGGGCTTTGTGTATTCCTCTTAGACAGCCAAACACAATGGGAGCTTAGGTATGACCTGATGGGCCATCCTGGCAGGATGGGAGAGAGGAGCTGGAACCAGCCTCACTTACACCAGAATAGGCTGTGTCCTGCATACTCCCCTGTAGTGAGTTGGGAGCCCGGGCAGGAAGGGAAGGATTTCTGTGCACTTCAAAGACATCTCTTTAAAGTTCCCCCACTTCAAAGGCACCTCTGGGTATAAGAAATGGACCTCAGACACCACCACCTCAGTTCACTTCTGGACCTGTGGATACTCTGCCAGGATGAAGGACTGCTGTGCTGATGAAAGGGCCGCCACTCTGCTGGACTGATACTCTGCTGGACTCCTGCTTTGCTGACCTGCTGCCCTCTTGCTTGGGTGAGGAGGACTGGACCTGCATCACTTGAACCCAGAACTCAGAGTGACTCCAAAGGCTAGTTGGCTAGCCTCCTAATATGCAGCCTTAGGGACATAAAAGACTTCCAACTTGCCTCCTTCTGCACCTGGACTCTGCCATCTGTGAGTCTGCCCTGCCAAGAGATGCTACTCCAGTCCTGGATCCTTGGAAGTGAGGCCTCAGGTGCTTGCTTCAGCAAAAGCTATGCATCCTCTCTCGAACCGGAGCATTGGCACCATTGCGTGGATCGGAGATGGCGCATCTCTCCTGTTGCATGACCAGAGCTGGCGGATCACCTCTGCTGCATGCATCGACCACAGAGGCTTCGCTTTCAGAACCACCAATGCGCAACGCTCTACCTGGTGCAAGGTCTTTGCATCTCCATCAAAGGCTGCCTTGACAATGAGAACTCCACATCACAGCCTCTGCTCTCATTGGATCTGACACATGATCGCTACTGCCAGGACCAGCATATCGCCGCCATTGCATGGATACACACCGACGCATCGCTTCGGCTGCACCATGAGTCCCTCGACATTGACTCATCCAGGATCAAAGTACTTTTGTTCAGCAGGCCAACCCTGGTCCCTCTAGCTGGCCTGCGCTGGATCACAGCCAGCCTGAACTTTTGGCTTCGTCCCTGTCCAGGGCGACCAGATGACCCAAGTAAGTGCCTATTGCTTTTAAGTGCTATTTTACAGTTTATTCTTTACAAATTCATAACTCAATTCTACCTATTGGATGTTTGTAGTTTTGGTCTTGTTTTATTTATTAAAATATTCTTTATTTTTCAAAACTGGTGTGGGATCTTTTTATTGGTGTTTTCACTGTTCTTACTGTTTGAAGTGTTGCACAATACTTTACACATTGTCTCCAAGTTAAGCCTAACTGCTCTGTGCCAAGCTTCCCGAGGGTGAGTACAGATTAATTTTGGGATTGCTGGTGCCTTAGCCTGAATAGGACTATGGTTACTGCTTGACCAGGGCCCACACCCCAGTCAACTAACAGCCCAATTTCTAGGCCTGGGTGGAAAACTACACTACGCTCGCGTAGTTTGCGTAGTTTGCGCAACTACGCGCTACGCGAATTGCACGTAGCAAGTAGCACAGTGCAAAAACGCATAGCGTAGCGGGCATTTTTTGCTTGCTCGCGGTCCTCAACGTCAAGTTGGCGACCGCGAGCGAGCAAAATGACATCCCGGCGAGACTTTTTCCTCGTTCGCGATCAGCAACATCAAGTTGCCGATCGCGAGCGTGGAAAATAAACCTCCCGGCGAGATTCTCAACGCGGGGAGGTCAGGTTTCTCATTGCGAGTGGTCACGTATGCTCGCGACCACTCGCGATGAGAAACTACCAGTCCGCGTTGAGAAAACTGGCGCTCGAGTACAAATCTACTCGAGCGGCAGAACACTGACCGCTTGCACTGTGCAAGATGCCGTTTGCAATGATTGCACAGTGCGGACAAGCATCCGGCACTGTGCAATCATTGCGAACAGCATTTCCTACCGCACTACGCAGTTCGCGTAGTGCGAAGTGCACTTCGCGTAGCTACGCGTAGCGCTACTACGCGAACTACGCCCAGGGTTACCAATTTCTAAAAATGTGTCTCACCGATTTACCTCAATTATTAATGCTTTGTTTTTACCTCTTTTTGCATGAGAGTAGAGTGAGGTTGGCAGGCAGAAGTCATGTGAAAACTTGGCTTGTTATGGGCTCAAGGTTCCAATGGAATGTTGAGCCTAGCCAGAGCCAGGCTTCAGGCTCAAGCCTGGGTCAAGCTTTCAGTGGCTTGCCCATCTCTAGAATAAAGGTTTATACTTAATTCATGTGTTGGTAATTAAATAAATGGTATGGACAATAAACCAAAGTGTAAAGTGAAGAGCACAATTTGCTGACAGGAAGATATATCTGAAAAGGTCCTTAAGGATGAGAGACACTTATATATACTTGTGCGTCCTCCATTTATACCAGATTTTCATACACCTCATTTCACTAAATGTACTTTAAAATCCTTCAAGGTCCATGATCCTAACCAAGCAGTGTCTTGCAAAAGGTTGCGGTTTGCGATTGTGGGACACTTTTTTTTGGTTGCCCGGGTCTAATTTTGTTCCCAGTCCAACCCTTGTGTTGTCACTAGTCAGGCCCCTTTACTGTACAGATGGCCTTGACTGTAAAGTATGTGCAAATATAATGAGATTTGGAGAGAGATCCAAAATAACCAGACTTTATAATGGTCATGGAGATTTAAAATCACAGACCCACTCTATAATGACTACTCTGCTATGTATGACATAGGCAATGTGCATTGTCCGGCAGCCCCATACAATTTATGACTAGGGGCTCACAGTACCATTGGGGCACAGTTCCCTTTCTGAGACAAGTGTTTATCAGGGTGGAGAGAGAATGCATCATCACACTCTAAGGCCACACACTGTAGGCTTTGTGATGCCATGGTGAGAGTAGGGGGCTACTGCAATTTCTTGTGCTGTAGAAGTTGAATATGGGTGTGTTCTCACCTTCTTTTATTTGTAGGCTGAAAAGGCAGTATGAGCATGTTGTGATCAGCAAATTTGATAGTCAGCACACATAATTGAGACCAGTTGAATCTTTATGCTTGGATATCACTACCTCAACTTTATCACCAGTAGACAAGTCTGTTTTCACAATAGTAAGGAAAAGTAATTATGTGTTTTATACTTATAACAGCAAACCTTTAATTTCAGGCTTTTTTTCTTTATTAGTGCTCTGCTTTTGGTGAATCTGATCGCTCAGTATGCTCAACCTATGCTGATGTACTATGGCTACTGGTACTCAACTACTTTCTGTTGTTCATTCCCCGTTTGAAGTGGTAATTCTGGTGTCCTGCATCTTGCTGACCCTCAGTCTAAGAGGATTTTTCACCTGACTAACAGTTTTGTAGTTGAGTTCCTGGAAGACAGTATAAAGAGGCAGGGACACACACCTGGGCACATCTGTCAAACTAAGATTGTCTCTGTGAAAAAATACAAAAAGTGATGAGGGGCTGTATTAATTAACCTTAGCCTGTCGTGTAGTTCCTAGGAATCCCCAGGACCTGCGCATTTTGGATGACTTAAACTGAGGGCTTGGTGTCCCAACCGCTTCCAGACACCCCCACAGGATATGTCAGCTGTTAGACCAGCTAGCTCTACAGTGCCGCTACCACCCCCCTGTATCTTACAGTGGTGTAGGTAGTTTCTGGCAACCACTGAACATGACAACCCTGATTCCTCAGGGATCGTGGAAAACAGTACAGTACTTTTCGCTCAGTCACTCGTGCTTGCTTATTCTCCGAAAATACACACGATGGCGATTAGGACGTTTCAATAAGTATTTATTGGTCCAGCGTCAGTCTTGTGTAAAACATATTTGCTGCGATAATCAGGAGACAGAAGCATACAAAAGAGATTGCAAGTACCAATATAGTAAAAAGTAGATACATTTCAACCATAGTGCTAATGAGATGTACATAAGCAGTTCAGATAAAAACAGTAGCACTTGCATATTCCTAAAATGCGCGCCCTAAGTAATTTGCCTAAATGTACCTAGCCTAGATCTGTATGTGTAGCATGTATATGCGTATATGTGTATGTAGCCAAGAAACCCCTAGGGAAGAACCAGCCCCCTCACCTGATGGTAGAGAACGAAGAACCCCGTCTCTGCTTCGAGGAGGACACCCCGCAAGGGATGTCAGACTGCTGCGTGTTGAAGATTCAGCATGCAGGACTGCGTGTCAGCTTGGAAGGAATTCTCCTCTTACTTGCAGGGGGAAATAAGGGTCTTATATACTAGAGTGGTCACTCCAGGGTTTCTTCTAGAATCGATATGTTTTGAAAACAATCATAAATGTTTTGAAAACAATCATAAGTGTTTTTTCAAACAAATGCGATCATGCACAGCGGGCTGTTGGCCAAGGATGAAAAAAGTGGTGACCCTTATACAGAATAATTATGCAGTGCGTGTGGACATGTATATGTGCGTCATGTACAGAGATTATGATAACTCCTAAGAGCCAGGTGTCGAAGAGACAGGAGCAAGCTACTAGGTGAAAGGTCACCTGTTCATAACCGTTATTGCCGTGTGGATGGGACAATGTATGTAAAAAGGGGTATACTTGACAGGACTAGCCTAAAGGACATGACAAGCCACTAGTGAAAACTCTGTTCCTCATTCCGGTCTGTGTTGTTTTGTTCACTGTGCCAAATCAGAAGGGTATCACCATTATACAAATCAGCCTTAATTCTGCTTCAATAGGAGCACTCCCGATTTGACTTTGTGAAACGACCCTCTGAAAGGGAATTAACTTAACCCTGAGCTGGTTTTTCATGCTGTCCTTTAGTTCTAGTGCTAATATGGCCTATGGACATGGTGTAACCCAGGGCCGGCATTGGAATTATGGTCAGCTGCCCATGGCCCCGCGTCTGCTGACATCCATGGGGCCTCTCACCCAGTGGCAGTTCCTCCGCTATGGAGAAAGAGCATCGTCCTCCCTGCCGGCCTCATAACTTGTCAAATAAAACAATAATCAACCAGGTTTATTATCGTTTTATTTTTCAGGTTCTATTAAGAGCCAGTGAGTCTTGCGGTTGGGGCCATCGCGGAGGCATTGTAGTCACAAGAAGGAGTGGTAGGTACTGCACTCAGTGCGCATGTGGGTTTGGCCGACTGTCTAAGGCTGTCCAAGCCCACATGCGTACTGAGCTGTCTCCAACCCCAGCTGTGTTGCTGGGTTGGAGACTGCAATCCCAGACTCTCAGTGTCCCTGGGAGCGCAAATTCATGGAACTCAGGCTAATCCTGACGCTGCTTTCAAGCATGAGAGCAGCGTCTGGAATGACCGCAGGGGACACTGACAGCCTGTGTGCTGCAGCGACGATACTGAGCAGAAGAGTATAGGCCGGCAGGTAAGTTCTTTTTTCCTCAATTTGTTTTCAATGTTTTATTTGTCGTTAGTTCCTCCCACCTCCTAGTCGTCTGTCGTCAACCGCCAACCCCCCACCCTGCCACTCGGCCCGCAGACCAGCTGCTACTGCTCGCACCAGTGCATAACCTATAAAACATATTCACAAGGCCCTAGCATAAGCATGGTGCAGCACTGCGCTTCCCCTCCCTTGGGCCTCGCAGACATGGGCTGAAAAGGCTTGAAAAATCTAATTGGTGCATCTTCACTAGAACAGAAATTAGACGGGTGCTTGAAGTGCCCTTAGGTGTGAAGAGAGCCCTGCCTCACAATAAAAAAACCAAAGAAACACTTGCGTCACAATAGGCATTGCTCAACTAAGATGAACTAAAAGTGAAAAGCTCAGATAGTGGAGGCACAGAGAATATAAAGGAGGTAAGAGTCTGGGGGTATATTTACTACCATTTTGCATGGAGTTTGAGTCACAAAAGTAATGCAAATCTCCACAAAATGTTTATTGGAAAGTTGACTGAAAGTAACGCAAAGCAGCACCTAATGCTGCTTTGAATTACTTTGCATCAAAGTGGCGTTCCATGGGTGGTACATTTGCATTTGCATGTAACCATTCATGGGTTTTGAGGCAAAACCCTATTTACTAAATAAAATAAAAGTAGGCAGGGTTTTGCAAAGAAATAATGCTCTTTTGACATTGCCATTATTCAGGAGAAATGCTTTTATTTCTCCAATCTTTCCGACTTTGCACTTGTGTTACACTGTACAGCATACATACAAAGCAGGAAAAGTTTAAAACTTAGTCTAAGGATAGTATTTTGTACTGGAAGTGTACCCTTCCAGTACAAAATCTATGGTACACTTGACACAGACACTTTTGCACTAAGGTGGACGGTGTGTGTGTGACCCTGGCAATCTCACTGTGCGCCAGTGCTGGAGAGAGGCAGGACAGCACCATATCTCTGTAGATATAGCACTGTCCTGTTCTCTCCCTCTCATTGAACCCTGCACAGCATTTTTGGTTGCTGCTCGGCGTTATGTGACATTTTAGTAAATATGGACCAGATGTACATAGAATCCCATTTGTGATTTCCTAATTGTGAATTTTAGTGATTCCCAATTAGGAAATTGCAAACGGTGAAGTACAAATATGTGTCACACACATTAAGCGATTCCTAATGGGGTCACAATAGACCTACCTTAATAATATTCATGAGGTAGGTCGCAGTTTGCGCCCCATTTGGAATCGCTAACAACACAGGGATGGTGGCCTGTTGGGGTCAGCAGACCACCTGGTCTGTGACTGCTTAACAATAATAAAAAAAAATCTTTTTTGATATGCAGCCCGTTTTCCTTAAAGGAAAACAGGCTGCGTTTCAAAAATAGAAATGAAAAGTTTTCTTTTCAGTTTTTAAGAGTAGGCAGTGGTCCATGGAACTAATGCCTGCTCTGAAAAAACATTTGTACTATCATTCACAAAGGGGAAGGGGTCCCCTGGGGACCCCTTCCCATTTGTAAAAGGTTACCACCAACTTGAAGTTGGTGGTAAAATGTGAATGTTTTGCAACCGCATTTCGGTCTCAAAACATTCTTACATACCTCAGAGATTGGGTGTTAGGAAGGGATGCCCTAAACACGCCCCTTCCTAACACCGAATTGCAAACCTTATTTGCGATTGGGTAATAGGTTACCGAATCGCAAATAGGGTTTGATACATCAGAAAATTGTTTTTTCTGGTCGCAAACGGCCCATATCTGCGAAACGGGCCGTCTGCGAGCAGAAAAAAGCTTTGCACATCAAGCCCTAAATCCCATTGGAGAGAGATGAGGTGGAAGGTATATGAATGAGATGTGGACAGGCCAACAAATAAACAGTCAGAGCCTAGCCAAGGGGCGACTTCTGCTCTAAGAGCCCAGGCACAAGTCAAACCTTTAAAACATTTATGTGTAAATCATGCAACAAACATCATTTTAGAATTTGATATGGTGTCATCAAAATTTAAAAAAAGCATATTTCTTTAACACATGGAACTTTTCACCTTAGTAGATCAGATTATATCACTGCATTGAGAGATATTTATTAAAAGTAATAGTTTTTAAACATGAACTGAGAAGCATTCCTGCCCCGCCCCTATGATAATGGTATTAGTGAACAAAGAGGTAAACCAGGGTTCATGTGTACCCTTTATGTGGGCTACATTGTTAATATGGAGCAAAATTATAGTGGTGTCTGTACAGCACATATCCTGAATGCACATATTTCAAAGTGCGCTGAGTGTGACATTGAGCAAAGAGAGGCTCAGTGAAATAAACCATTTGCCCAGCCCCTAGATGGGTATCTATGACATTAAAGCTTATTGCTTAATCTTTAATTTTAGGAGAATGAGACTAGAGCGTGGGTGACAGCCAGGGATCACATTGTCCACATTGGCAGTTTTACATAGTTCAGACCTTGCCAATGGACATAAGAGCACTTCACCACAGACTACATTCAATGTCTGGCACAGGGAGATATGCCTGGATTCACAAGATGCTGAGACGAGGCCTGGATTCGAGCCTGTCTCCCCGTGATTCATGGTGGGCAGCTGTACCTCATAGGCCACATCGCCTTGTGTCAAAGTGCGGCTCATTTTGGGCTTGAGGTTCCAAGAGGACCTTGAGCTGAGCCAGCACCAGAGAAATGATAAGAGGGACAGAATCCATGCAAAACTGTAAGAGGCTTTCAGAGAGTGGGGTGGGGAAGCGGAGAGGTGGATGTAAAGGAAGAGAACAGCTTAAATAATGTAACAGGCTGTGAAGAGAAAAGTAGTGAAGAGCACCGCATGGAGGGGAGAGGTGCAGAGCCAGCAAAGGAAGGGTAAAGGCAGGAATAAGATGAAGCATGAAGAGTAGATCATGGAAGGGAGATTTGGATATAAGAGTAGCAGAACCAGTGAGAAGAAGTTGGGGAAAAGGGAGAGATTGATGTAAAGGGGGTAGAACCAGCGAAAAAAGTTGAAGCTGGAGGGAAAGATCAAATGAGAAAAGTAGTACACGGATATAAGAGGTGTATATAAAAGTGGCAGAACCATCATGAGAACTTAAGTGGTGGGAGTGGGAATGCTGAGAGGTGGTTGTAAGAGGGCAGCACCACCAAGAGCAGGTAAGAGGCTGAGGGAGAGAGGCAAGGGAGAAGTACATTTGTAAGAGGGATGGAATGAATGAGAGCTAGTTAGAGGAAGGGGAGAGAGGAGTAGTGACGTCTCCAGCAGGCAGGTGAGAGGTGTTTGTCATAGGCGGGGAATCTGAGACAAAGGTACAAGACCATGGGAGAGATGAACTGTGGTGTAGAGCATGGAAGGGAGAGGTGGTTTTAAGAGAAGCAGAAACAGTGAGACATGGTAAGACACTGGGAATGTAAATGTGGAGAGGTGGATGTAAAGGGGACAGACCAGCAAACAAATGTTAGGAGACTGGAGGGAGAGATGAGAGGTGAAGGGCAGCACATGAATGCGAGCTGTATATGTAAGAGAGACGGAACTATTAAGACAACTTAAGTGGAGGGGAGAGAGAGAATGGTGAGAGGTGGAGGGGTGGCGGTAGAAGGACAGAATCAGTGAGAATGGAAAGACGCAGGGGAGAGATGAGGTAAAACATAGAGCATGGTGTAAAAGTAGATAGAAGAGGGATAGAACCAGAAAGAGAAGGGATGAAGCTAGGCGAGAGAATTGGGTGTAAAAGGAACATTATCTGCAAGATAAGCTTAGAGGCCAGGGATAGATGAGAAGAAGAGTAGAGTATGGAGGATAGAGATGAGTGTAAGAGGAAAACAATCAGTGAGAAAAGGTAAAAGGCTTTGGGAAGATGAAAATGGAGAGGTGGATGTAAATGGAGCAGGACCAGTGAAAAAGTTAAGAAGATGGGGGAATCGCTATCTCCAGAGCTACTGGGAGTTAGAATTGATCCCAATACAAGTTTTTTCTGCACATTGCCTTTTTTTTTAGCTAACCCATTTTCCCATTCAGCGCTTCACAATCAGAATTCCCCAGCTCCCCGATCTGCTGCGGGTTTCCGGGTGGCGCAGAGGGAGCTAGGACACGCCTTGCTGTTCTGGTGTGCCTCAACGACTGCCATCTTGGAAGGCTTGCGGCGCAGTGGAAGCAGCATTGCGGCGCCTTCAGGGACTTAAGGGCAGTCTGGTGCCGACGCGCAGTGGACGCGCGCAGTGGGTGGGCCGGTGGTGCACCTTGCCCGTCTGCACCCATCTGCGCTCAAACTGGACCAGGGGTTAGGGACTCTGCCTGTTCCAACTTGGATAAAATCATCCTGCTGCCAGATGAACTCAGAGCCCTAAGACCGGCCTGCTTAGAGGCATGATGGTCATCGATTAGACCTTGTGACAGCAGGGATAGCTGCAATCACTGCCATTACTCCTGCAGGCTGCCCAAATCCATGGCCACCTGCATCTGTATTCAGGCTGGACCTCATCTATAGGTCATCCATGCTCTCTGGCCAGCAATAAGTTACACATCTGAGACCTTCTAATAGATGCGGCCCGTATGCCTTGTTTCTAACAAAGACCTGGCTGCATGAGGCTTCCTCTCCAGACATTATCACTGCTCTTCCCCCCAACTATCACATCCTTAGGAGAGATCGTAAAGATAAAAAGGGAGGTGGAATAGCAATTATCTGTAAAGACATTTTTCAGTGTAAAATCAAGGAGCTATGTCTCCCAGCATGTGAAGCCCTGCTCTTCTCCATCCAACTTACACCCAAATTTACTACCTCTGGCATCCTAATCTACCGCCCTCCTGGATATGCGTGCCTTGGTGCTCCACTATTCTGGATGCAATCTCCCCCCATATAATAAAAACCGCCAATTTTCCTCTACTAGGAAACTTCAACATGCATCTAGAGGGTGCCACCTGTATCTTTGGTCAAACCTTCATTGAGGACTTTGGTGTCATGCATCTCAATCTAATCAATCTGCCCCCAACTCATAAAGCAGGTCACCTGTTAGACCCTACTTTTTATAACATTCCTGGTCTTGCTACAGACTCCAATCTTTTGCTATTGTGGTCTGATCACCTGGCTGTGCCCTTCCTCATACCCTCTTCCCCCTCACCGTCCTTGACGACAGTCAGGCCCAAGATCATGATTAGAAACTCGGCCAAACTGGACATCCGCACGCTCAATGCCTGCCTGCTAAGGACACTTCCCCAACTAACTCACAATGCCGAATTATATAAACCCGTAATTGATAACTGGCTCCGAGCCTCCTTAAACACTACACTACCAGCCAAATTGAAATATTCATCCCGACACCATCCACCCGCCCCCTGGTTTACCAAGTCCCCACAAACAGAAAAAAAAGGTCTGCAAACAATTAGAAAGGGCTTGAAGGAAGCTATATGACTCTGGCTCAAAATCCAAATACAAAACCGCTCTGAGCCAGTACCACTTACATTGCAGGAAGGCACGCGCCTTATTTTACTTTGGCCCAAGACCTATCTGATCCAAGTCTTATCTCTCCTCCCCCTCACTGTCCCAAGTTCAATGCCAGGAGCTTGTTGACCTTTTTATTAAAAAGGTAACAAATATTCAGGCCAGTCTTATCACCACTAGAGCCGACAACATTAATCTAAAGCTCGAGAGACCCAGTCCTCTTCTGATCCCACCCTTCTCTAGGGACATCATTGCCACAGGGACAGGCAAGTAACTCCTAGGGCTGCAGTAATTTCTCCCTCTGGACCATCCCCATCTGACAGACCTTCTGGCTTCTATTAAATCAGGGTCACTTCGAGACCCTCTTCCGCTAGCCAAACTAAGCACCATAAAACCGCAAGCTTTGCAGCCGGTGCTAGAACTCTTGAACACCTCCTTATGCAATGGGCTGTTGCCCCAGGCCTGGAAGCACGCCATGGTCCTACTCTTGCTTAAAAAGCCTCCTTAAAAAGCCTCATCTGAACCTTGCCAATCTGTCAAATTTCAGACCTATCTCACTACTACCTATCTTCTCTAAATTACTTGAGAAACTGGTTAATTCTCAGCTCACCTCATTTGTGGAAACTCAGGACGCTCTCCACCCCTCAAAGTCCAGTTTCCGAGCAGGGCACAGTACTGAAACTACCCTTCTGAAGGTCACTGAACATTTAAGAAGAGTTGTGGATTCTGGCGGCACAGCCGCTCTGATCCTATTTGATCTTAGTGCAGCGTTCGACACTGTGTCCCATGCTATTTTTGTAGAAAGACTGATCCTATTCGGCATCCAGGGCTCAGCTCTGGCATTGCTCTTTTCCTTCCTGTCAGACCGCACGTTTCAGGTCTTCTCAACCAATACAGCGTCGAAATCTCTCTCTTTGTCCTCGGGCATTCCCCAGGGTTCTAGCCTCAGCCCTTTGCTTTTTAACATCTATGTCCACCCGTTGACTGACCTGGTGGAAAGCTGTGGGTTGACTCTGTTCTAGTACGCAGACGACACCCAGATTATTTTTTCCTTGTCGTCAGGACAGGCAGTCAACATGAAAGATCTCAACTCCTGCCTCAGCTTGGTCGCCACCTGGATGAGCACCAACTCCCTGAAGTTGAATGGCAACAAGACCGAGGTGATGATACTGGGCAAGAAATACCGACTCTGGGATCTCCAATACTGGCCGGCCATGCTGGGAATTCCACCTACTCCCACCAATAAAGTAAAGAACCTTGGTTTCTTGCTGGACTCCACCCTGTCCATGAAGCCGCAAGCCACTAAAGTGGCTTCTACGTGCTTTGCAACCATGAAATAGCTAAAGAAGATACTGTGGCTACTCCCATTCTCTGCGCAACGAACAGTCATCCAGGCCATGATACTTTCTAGGCTGGATTATGCCAATGTTCTATACCTAGGGACTGATAAGGCTACCCTAAGGTACCTGCAGGTGATTTAGAACTCTGCCGCCAGGCTCTTGTTCCACCTTCCAAAATACTCTTCTGCATCTGGGCTTCTCCATCAACTCCACTGGCTCCCAGTGACCAAGCGTATAGATTTCAAAGCACTATGTTATATGCATAAGATCTGTTCCCGCTCAGCACCAGCTTGCACCCGGCACTCCAGCAGAGTTTTCTGTTTACAGTTCCGATAGTCAAGTATGCTCGCATGGGCGGCCAATCTTTTTCTTTGCTAGGTCCCAGGCCATGGAACGCTCTTCCAGCGTCATTAAGATGCTGTACCTCCCTCTCCATCTTTCGCAAGGAACTAAAAACCTGGTTGTTTAATCTCCTATTAGGTTGATCTACCGGTTCTCCAAGCGCAGGGAACCCCTGCTAGGGTAGCCATGATCTATAAAAGAACTCCATAATAAAAATAATAAGCTTGGGAGAAGATGAAAGGTAAAGGTAGTGCATGGATAACAGGAATGGATATAAGAGGCAGAACCAGCAAGGGCACATAATCAGAGTGGACAGAGAGACAATGGTGAGATGTGGGTGGAAGAGGGTAGAACAATCAAGAGATGCTAAGAAGTTGGTGGGGAGAGGGAGAGAGGAGGGGTGAGGTGGAACTAAGATGGGCAGAAACAGCAAAAGAAATTGAATGGCTTGGTGAAGGATGAAGAGTATATTGGTGAAGTAGAGGTTGATGTAGGAGGGGCAGAATAAGCAGGAGAAGGTATGAGGGAAGGGGAGAGGCCTAAGTAACAGGCTGAACCAGCGAAAAAAGATAAGAGGACAGGGGAAAAGGAAAAGTGAGATAGGTGAATTTAGGATGGAAAAACCAGCATAGAAGATCAAAGGCTGGGTGGATAGTTGAGAAGTGAAGAGTAGGACAGGGAAGGGAGACATGGATGCAACAGGGGCAGGACCAACAAAAAAAGGTGAGAGACTGAGTGGATAGATGAGAGGTAAGACTAGATGGGAAAGATGAATGCAAGAGTGTCAGAAAAAGAGGTTAAGATGCTTGGGGGAGATGAGAGGTGAAGACGAGATATATCAGGGGTGAAATGGATATAAGAGGGGCTGAACTAGCAAGAGTAAGTAATAGGCTGGGTGAGAGATGAGGTGAAAATTACAGCAAGAAGGGGAGAGGTGGAGGTAAGTGGGCAGAATCAGAAAACAAAGTAAGAGCCTGGAGAAGAGGTAAACATGTCTTTGAACCAGTGTGTGCTTCTAAGTCTGTTGGGCCTTCAGCTGGAGTTTGCCATTCCATATTTCTTTATTTTTCATGTAAAAAATTAGAAAACAGTCTTAGTTTTGAGATGCGTGTGTCAACCTTCTCAAAAGGTTGTGATCTTTAACCATCCTAGATGTGACTGAGGAATTTCAACCTGCCCTCTGTGTACTCTGTTACTCATTTCTATTAAATTTTGCTCCCAGTGGGACCATTTCCTTCCCATGACCTGACAGGAGATCTAGAGGTCATAGCTCCTGCCCTGACCTCACTTTGCAATATTTTGCTTTCCTCGTCACTGGTTCCTACCAATGTAAAAAAACTAAAACAACTGCAGTCGTTCCTCTGCTCAAAAAACCTTCAGTAGGCTCAAATTATCTCTTCATCTTCTGACATCTCTTTGCTGACGTTTCCTCAAAAATGCCACAATATTTTGAAGTAATACGAAAAAGGCAAACGTATATCGGTGAGACCTTTACTTTGGGTCAGGGGCAATAGGTGATTGATTGGCAGTGCCTGTTATGTATACCATTGTTTTCAATTGCTGTTACAGAGCTTAAGACCATTTCATTTGGATAAGAGTTATTCCTTTTTGTAATCTTCCCTCCTCAAAGGTGGCAATAGTGAGCAGTTAAAGCTTACTTCAGGAGGTGATAAAGGTATTGGAACTCGAATACAGTATGACATGTTAATCATACCCTTTAGGCACCTTATCCTGCCACCCTAGCAATCTCTTTTAAAAGGGACAATTTAGACAATGTGGTTATGGAATGTAACACAAAAAATCTGTTCTGTGACGAAATAGACCCCCTCTTCCAAACAAATGTCTTTTGATGTCTCTGTGTGTGCAAAGTGTCCTGCAAAGTGATAATGGACAGTAGCCCATCCTGCAAGATGTAAGTGCTGTGGAGTCCAGAGAAGAGGGCTAGGCTCAGACAGGAAAGGCAGAGGATATACAGCTGACAAATGGGCCTATGATTGGAGCCAGCTGCTGGGACAATTTTTTTTATTACTGTGGATAAACCAGGTTCCTTAATTGGGCTAGCTTGGCCTTTGGTGCACAACCCAAAAAGCTACAGCAGCCTTAGTGTTGGTGTGCTTACAAAACCAGCTGGCTCATTGCAATGGGCAGAATGACAATGGGCAGGCCTGGGCAAGTACAGTATGATGTGGTCCTCTTCCCCCCCTCTTCCCCCCCCACAACAAAAAATCCCAAACCTCGGGGAGTGAAAGTGAAGCCCTGGGAAATTGCTGTTGTTCAGGCGCACAGAATTGGCCTTGTGTTTGGAGGTGAGGAGTAGAAGGGGGAGTGTACAGGAGATGGAGGTTGTGAGGGTGGCTCAGGAGTGTGTGGCGCATTCCATAGAGTACTTCAGTGTACATGGAGCGATCCGTCAATCACTGAGCCTGTGTGAGTAGGTAAAAGACACACAAATGATGGACAGAATGCAGAACAAATCAAAATATTCACCCCAGTCAAGAGATCTGGGTTAAATCCTTTGTTCTTTTGCTCACTATGCCACCCCAGTTTAGACCCAGCCTCATGCAAATTAGTCTTGACCCTGTTCCTCATGGGAACAGTCCAACCCGAACTGCAAAGTCAGGTCCTCCCTGGGCCCTAAAACAAGCATCCTAGGACCAGTTTTGGGGTTTCATCCCTCATCAGCCAGGCTAGCTTGA
The DNA here is from genome assembly GCA_963921515.1 of Calotriton arnoldi. NCBI lineage: Eukaryota > Metazoa > Chordata > Amphibia > Caudata > Salamandridae > Calotriton > Calotriton arnoldi. The sequence goes on from CAWUFW010000932.1 coordinate 2,375,191, forward strand.
ATTCAGTGGCACAGTGAGCCGGGACCCACGTCTGGGCATACCAGGAGCACTTACGGCGAGAAAGCAAAAGACACACAAATGATGGATGGAATGCAGAACAAATCAAAACATTCACTCCCAGTCATGAGATCTGGGTTAAATCTAGTAGGTAGCCAGAATGTTCAGAAAGGCAGATCTTACAATTGTTGGCAGACCAAAAGTGTTTGGTTAGGGAGCCTGTATTGACTTGTGGATGATGCTAATGGTCTTGCAAGGGTCTTTCATTAAATTATCTCTTTAACTAAGAACCAATGAATTTATCTGAGGGCCGGTGCAATTTGGTTATTATTTCTTAGGCTAAATATGAGTCAAGTGGCAGGGTTCTGGTCCCTGTACAATTTGGCAAATGTCTTCTCAGATACTAGGGACATGTGGCTTTAAATGCTTTAAACTCTAAATCTCTGGGTTTAATTTAGCTTTATTTTGCAAGTCAAGCACCACCTCTCCCAACCTACCTATTCCACATTGCTACATTTCCTTTCCTTATAAATGTAAACCACACAGTGAGTACTATAGTTCTATAGTACATCCTTCTTGTTTTGTTGCTTTAATATACTACATGTCTCTTTACTGACTGGCTCCCAGTGTAGCTTTTGGCACTCTTTTTCCTTGGTCACACATTGTTGTCCCTTTTAGCCATCTCTTCTGTATATCTTTCAGTTAGTTCACCTCTTTTAAAAATTTAGTTTAGGTGTAATTGCTGTTTTTAGGCGCTCGGTGTACAGGTGGTGGGTCAGCCTCTGGATCGTCTGCCTGCCAATATATTAGCCAACCCACCTGTGTATGACATTTGTGTTATCTCCTTCTATTTTGCAATCTGGGCTCTCTGTTGTTTGCTCCTGTACTTGCAGGTCACTCACCTGATCTAGCTTGTATCCCTTTGTGTTGATCCCCCATACCTGCTAAAAACCAAATGCCTTATGTTGAATTTCATTGGCGTAAAGGGAGGTTTGGGGAGTTACTTGAAGTCCTGCTGTATAGCTATGGGACAATATGTATTGGAATTTTAATTGTGCACTAATCTGGAAACAATTAGTGAACATCAGAGTAATCCTATCGGTTTTGGAGAGACCTACCCCAAGCTATTTCACCCGTTTTGATTGATGTCATGTATTTCGACTTAACACAGCTTTAAATATATGTACTTATTTTATTTGGGTTATTATTGATATTTTTGCCATTTTAGTGATATCCACATTAGGTAATAATCTTCTTGCAAACAAAGCAAAAAAATGGTCAATTGATGTCACTTCCTGTGAAGTCACTTCCTGCGATTTTACATCTTACCGGGCGTGATCCTATTCTGACCGGGGCCCCACAAATACTAGAATCGGCCCTGGTGTAAAGGTAGTCTAAACGGCGCAGCACACGCACATTTCCAGGTCCATCTTGTTCTGAACATCAGTATTGAAGTAATTTTGTTCCTATGTTATGTTAAAAATTCTGGGGCCGATTCACAGAACTAATCTGAGACAAAATCCTAAACGTACTACTTTTGGTATTCACAGAAGGCACTTACGATTTATGGTATTCACAGAAATCACTTACGACTCCTAACTTTACGTCCGCACTTTGGGCCGGAATTTCTGCACTCGGGCTGGAATTTCCACACCCGGAGCGGAAATCCCACACTTGTGCTGGAATTTCCGCTCCTGGGCCACAATTTCCGCATCCGGGCCGGAATCTCTGTATCCGGGCCGGAATACCCGCATTTGGGTCTGATGATCATTTCAAGTGCCTACCATCCCCCACCATGCTCCAGCTGAAGTCAATTAACACTAACTGCAAGACCAGCACCAAAAACCACATAAAAGCAGCACACATTCAAAGAACAGGTTTGGCCACAGAGAGTTCCTGTTTTCATTTGCTGTTCATCGCTCATGGAAAATGTACAAAATCAGGAGGAAGAAGAACTTCACAACTGAGGAGACCACCATGATTGTGGAGTTCATCGTGAGGCACCACAAACGCCTATATGGTCTTCCACCTTACTGCATCAGTGGCACACAGAAGGCAGCTCTATGGCAGCATTTAGCCACTGCTGTCACAGCATTGGGGGAGGATGTGCGCACAGTCCAGGACATCAAGAAGAAGTGGCAGGACAAAAAGACGAGGGTGAAGGAGAAGTACTCCAGGATCGAGTTGAACAGGATTCTCCCTGCCCCACAATCTGGAACCCACCTACGTCTCACCCCAATTGAGGAGGATGTCCTCACTATAATCCACCCCCACATGCTCCATGGGATATGAGGAAATGTCTGACAAGTTCCACATACACATTTTCCATTTGGTGACTTTTCTCTCTTCTCACCTATTGACACATTCAGCCAGAGTACAGACAATCACAGTAGCAGAGGTCCCAGCATCTTCTGGGAGGAAACAACATCATCCAGGGCAACTCATACCACCCTCACTAACTGGTAAGTCAAACTGGTCAGGAGTTGGTCAAAATGCATACATTGTCAGCAGAAGACAGAGGGACATATAGGGGGATATGTACTAGGAAGTGACGGAGCGTGTCGTTAGCCTCCTTGGCATAACGACACACTCCGCCACTTTCGAAACGCAAGGCTGCACCATATTTACAAGAATGTGGTGCAGCCTTGCGTTTCCCCCTGCGATGGCGCTAAGTTTAACAACTTAGTGCCAACGCAGGCATCCTTGCACCAGAGTGCAAGGGTGTCTGTGTGCAGGGGAGGATTGGTTATGTGTAGGAAGGTTTCCCTTCCTGCACATAAACAATCCCAAAATGCCATTTTGTAACTTTCATGTGTGCTGCTTCATGCAGCACACATGAAAGTTACAAAATGGCATTTTTTCAAAAAAGGTTTGTTTATGTACAGGAAGGTACACCTTCCTGTACATAAACAAACCATAGCATTTTGCTTTTTCCAGGTGTGCTGCACAAGGCAGCACACATGGAAAAAGCAAAAACGAGGAGGAATAATGCATTTCTCCTCATTTCGCCAACTTAACACCAGGATTTTCCGGGTCTTAATTTTGGCGCTGTCTCCTATGTACGCCATCCTTGTACATAGGGGACAGCGTCAAATACAATGGGTGTTGCGGTGGAACGCCCACCACAACACCCAGTGCACGCCCCTTTCATGCTAACCATAGCGTGAAAGGGTGCCTTATGTACAAGGCAGTTTTAAGCCACATTAAGTGGCTTAACACTGCCTTGTACATAAGGCGCAGCCCCTATCGCCACCACAACATCACTATAGGTGATGTTATGGTGGCGATAGGGGCTTGTACATATGCCCCATAGTGTCCGAATCTCAAAAGTAACTGGAGAGGAAAAACTAGCTTTACAACTATTGGAATTCTTAAAGGACATTTACCTTCAGCAAATGACATTTGTGAATAGCGAAAGACGGAATATAACATATCTAGGCTCATCATACCTTTGTGATTTCTGAACATTACATGTATTCCACCAACAGTTTCAGAACTGTGAACTCAATCCTGGAATCGAGTGCCACAACAAGTCAAAAGGAGCCTCCACTAGATTGTAATTGTTTTTGTAGACTAAATCAAGAAATCCAATGTTAACAAATATAACAATGTTGAACAAGAAGTGAGATACAATTGTCAGGAGGATTGAGAATGCATCCACTGTCCAAATTAGAATGTTTTTTCCATACATGAAATTATCCAGGCCACCCAGCTGGTTATAGATGTTATCATTGAATGGCATGTTTTTTGGCCATTAACAAAACACGATAGTGGACCTTACTTCAGGAATTGTTGTTGTGTCAATTTGATAGACGTTGCTTCTAGGCAGTGGGGCCATTATAAGTTGAATGTGTGATCACTCATGATAATTAGTGCCACACACTTCTGCAAGGGTAGGGCCCACACTGCTTTTGCTCATCCTTTGTGCCTGAAATTGAGTGCAACACATGTGCCAGCAGAAATGTAAAGTTGCAAACACACTTATCATTGTAGGTCCAATGATGTCCTCCCAGATTCCAAGACCCACATTGACTTCTGGTACAAGGGTGGCTGTGACATCTGGTCAGGGACCACACACTGGGCAGGTGCGGGGCCATGGTAAGTAAACCCAAGAATAATGTACCTGAATGCTCATGCCCATGAAATGTGCCTTTAATCTCCGCTGTATGTTGTATGTGTTTTACATCACTGTTGTACTGCATCACAATATGCCTACATATGGCATTTAACAACATACCAGATCACACCATGGTGGCTAGTGAAAGGATGACACAAAATGTATGAGAAGTGAGTGCAGAATGGACATAAAAATAGTATATGGTGTCATATGAAGTGTACTAGACACAACTGGATTGTAATTCAATGATATGAAAACTCCCTAGCAAAATTCCATGGGACAAATCATATTGAAATTGGTGCGGATGAGGCTCGCACTGATGCCAGTTGTGTACTTTTGTGATGGATGTATGGGCTGCTAAGGTGAATCTTCAGGAAGTTAAATTTTAAAATCTCTTGGCTGAAAGGCACAACGCAAATCCAGTGTAGGCGGCAACCATCAAAGCTTCGCAACTTACCCACAGTGTGGGATCTGAGTCAAATGTTGCATTCTGCTTGCCTCCTCTTCTACTGTATCCACCTATATAAGTGAGTGTATAATATATGAGGTTAGGATGTCTGCTGTACAAGACATCATCCGTTGTCAGCTTAGTTCTACCATGATGTAGGAAATGTATTATGGGAACAGAGGACACTCAAAAGATGGACATAACAAATGTGTGATCTCTCATTTCAAAATGAGCTTTGTGACTTCATGGGTAGGGAAGCACAAATGACACACAAAATGTACCTGACTATTGCACATCTCACGTATGAACTCTGCAATGCAATGTTTAAACTGATGTGCAAATGTGAAACTGGTCAGCCTGTGGATGTACACTCCTTTCAACTTGTCAACAGACATCATACTCATGAGACATGTCAGTCTTAACGGTGAAGGTGTAATCAATGTAATGCGGTGGCGTCCTCATTATTTCTCCCCTTTCTTCAAATATGAGTAACCTTCTCATACACGTTTTTCAGTTGATGTGTCATCTCATTGATGTCAGTGCTGTGTGGAGGCAACAGCTGGCAATTGCTGCATGTGAGCAGGGGCCCACATGTAAAGTCCATGAGGTAAACATGCTGCACATTTTCCATGAATATCCAATCAATGGTCATTGAGAATGACATATACATGTTAGCTTATAGCTACCATCTGGTGTACTGAAATATGGACATGTATGTCTCATCACAGCTGCTGACAGGATGACACCAGTGCAGCGTACAACACCATCCTGGGGAATGCAAGACATCCTGACTGCAGCAGTAAAACCCTCTTGCACCTGTCCATCAGGTAAATGTGGTGTGAAGTGTTTCCCTATCAAAACCATGACAAAGATCAAAATCCCCTTCTGCATAGAACCTGCAGTTGGTGTTTACAAAGTTACATACATATCATAAGTGTCACATGTGCCTGTTCGTAAATTAGTAATGCAGATTATTGAGAATGGTGTCACTTCCCTCTACAGCTGCTGGATAGGGGACTGCTTCTTCAACAAAACCTATGAGGAGCATGGTTCAGCAGTTGACATCAGGGGGATTGCAAAGGGACACAAAGCTGTGGCTGGAGCTGGTGAGTTTGCTTGTGTAATGCACATCTCTGTTTCACCCCTCAGTGCTATGGTGTGCGCTGTCACTTGTAGGGGTACCCAAACCAGGTCACATGTGCGTCATCTGTTGATGCAAAGTACAGTAGAACCAACCCTTCTGTTGCACCACATCTTATACTAGGTCAATCACTTATCCTGTTGCAACCTCTATGTTCCAGGTGATGATGACGATGAGGAGGATGGACTTTCCAACAGTGTTGGGCAACGGGCAATCAAAGGGGAAAATCCACTGCTCCTGCAGGCAGCAATGTCGGCTGCAAATACTGTGCAAGAGGAGGAGGATGAAGTACCTGAGGAGGATGAAGGATTGGACGATGATGGTGACTATCTGTTCATCTTCTCAGAGGATGAAGATTCTGATGCCATGGACAGAAATTTTCCCACATCGCCCACATTTTGCAAGGCCTCATACCCTCCACCCAGCAAAGTGCCTCAGCCTCCTCCAAAACAAAAGATTGCCTGTCCCCAGCATGGAGCTAACCAGCCACAGCTCACACACACCCCAACACAGACATCACTCCCTCACAGAACTCACATCCTGGACAGACATGGTGGTTCCCCTACACACGCCTCCCTATACAGTGTATCCCAGGCATTCTCTCCACCATCTGAGGGGAGTAACAACCCTGTTGTGGTGCTGGTATCCCCTGGGCACCATTCTCGTGTCCACAGGCTTCCACATGCCATCCTCCCCCCTACTGTTGGACCTGGCAGTCTCCTCCATGGCCGACCCCTGCAGAGAGGGCCTGCACATGGCGGCCAGTGGGAGCAGGACTTCTTCAAACAGCAGGCAGATGTGAGGCAGGACATTCGTGCCATAGGGGCTACCCTGTCAGACATGTCTGAGGCCCTGCAGGACATGCGCCAAATCCGTCAGGTGGTGGACAGACTGACCCATGTTTTGGATAGGATGGATAGATCTTGGCAAGACATGTCCAAGAATATCAGAGACATGATATCTAGGCCTGGGCGGTAAATTCCGTTCCGCTCGCGGAATTTGCGGAATTTGGGTAATTTCGCGTTCCGCGGAGAACGCGGAATTACCAAAAATTCCGCGATCCGCGGCTTCGCGGAATTGTTTGCTTGTCGGCGCTTTCAAAATGCGTGTTCGTGAGACATTTCTCCCCGAGCACGCAAACAGCGTTCACGAACAGGAAAAAAGCATCGCGAACGGGCGGAACAAGCAATTCCGCGTGTTCGCGGAACTTTTGTGTGCTCGCGGAGATTTTTTACCGTTTCACGGAGCTTTGCGTAGCGCGACTACGCAAATTCCGCCCACCCCTAATGATATCTATCCAAAGGGAAGAGAGTTTAAGACAACATGTCTTGGCCATGAAGATGATGGAGGGCATGATGAAAGTGATCCAAAGTCTCCCTTCACAGTCAACGCAGGGAGGGGAGCATCACATCTGCCTGCAGCACATCACACCCACACACCTGTACCACAAACTGCACAGGACCACAGCAAGGGTACACACCCACCACCGCGCCTTGAACAGGCACTCACACGGCCTGTACATCCACCACCACCCCCTGAACAGGCACTACCAACACCTGCACAAACAGCCCCTGTCTACGCATAAACACCAACTGTACATACACCATCCGCTCCTGCACATGAACTTCACCCTGTACAGGCACATGCACAACACCCACCTGCACCTCGGCGACAACCCAGGCATGATCCCTCACAGCGATCCTCACCTCCGAAATTGCGAAGTCGCAAGCACAATCCCCATTGATCACATCCCAAAAACTTTTTCACCAGTGTGAATATGTGTAAATAAAAAGTAATTCCCTTCACAAGTCAAGGCTCTGTTGCGTATCATGTCCTGAAAATGTATACCAATTTTGGTGGCCTAGAGATGTGAGGATGTATGTGTGTGTGTGACACATGTACAAGTGTAACCCCATCATTGCAACAAGCCATAATGTGCAGAGCAGATGACTCCCAAAATACATGTCCATATTTTGTACAAGACATTCACAATGAAGTTAAACAAGATAGAGAAAGTATGATTCAAAATAAGATTTTATGTAAAAAAAAAGTGTGGGGTTTGAATAACAACAACAGTCTGTTTGGAAGGGAGAAAGAAAAACAAATGATGTTCTTACTACAGAAGGAGAAGGGAACTTGGATTGGGGTGAGGCAACATAAATATAACACGTCAGGAAGCGTCAGGGGAACCAGCCTATTTACAAGGGGAAAAGTAAATAATTGTCCACAAAGAAAGTTTTGTCCAACAGGTCAAGTGTCCTTCTGGTCATCCTCTAGTACCACAATGTCCAGATCCTCTGAGTCCGATGCAGGCTCCTGGCTGGCCGGTGCAGGAACAGGCACCACATGGGGTCGGGACACATGAGGAGTACGGGGAGAAACAGTGTGGAGCAACGGACAGGGGGAGACATTGACGGTGGTGTGGGAAGGAGGTTGGGATATGAAAGACGACATGGCTGCAGTCAGGGAATTGACACTGGCAGTGAGGGTGGCCAGAGCTCGGGCAGTTTCCTCTCGCAGCATGCGCACCTCTAGACACATCTGCAGCATGATGCGAGAGGACATGTCTGGCTGACCCTCACATGCCCACATCAAGTCCTCTGGTACAGCCACAGACGGAACAACACAGGGAGGGGTTTGGGTTGAACATGAGGGGTGTGGTGCCTCAGGTTCGCAGCCAATGTTGGTGTCGACCTGGCAGCTACGTTGAGGGGGACAGGTTGCAGGGGATGCAGCTGGAGGCCCCGATTGAATAGGGGCCTCTAGATGTTAGGGAGGGGCTGATGGCAGGCCCAGGTTAGGTAGTGGCCTGCCCCGGGGACACCTCGCCAAAACTAACTGGTGAATGGTCCAGGGGAGAGTAGCTCTCCACCGCCCCGGACAGAGGTGTCCAGTTCTCCCCCCCCCAACTTCAATGTCCTCAGCCTCCACCCGGTCGGTAGCACCAGAGTTGTCTTCCTGGTCAGTCCGGATGGGCGCAATACCCCTGCCGTCTGATGTTGAGGGTCCCACCTCATCCTCTTCTTCCTCACTGGTGGAAAGAGGTCGTAGCCACCGGCGCACCAAAGATGTCCTGCTCCGAACCGTGTCCTGCTGTTTTTCCATTTGGCCAGCTGAGCCCACTGAAATGTAAGACAAATCATTATGTAGTGGTTGTACACATCAGAACGAGACACATACCTAGATGAGCCTAGGTCAGACTTTGTTCTCCTCTGATCACACTATACAGTTGTCTGTGTTTATGAGCTTAAATTACATGTATGTTCACTGTCATCTCCTGATTTGAGTCTGACATGGACATCTCACAAGTTTTTTGGTGGCTTACACATCTGTACTGGCCAACCCTCAACGTTGGCATTCTTGTGATCTGTGGGTCCTGTCAGTGCCACATGGGCAGGTTCCAAACCCAGTTTACAAAATTAGATTAGATCAGAGAGAGTCCAGATGGTATTGAAAAGGGCCTGTGATATGGAGGCTCAGCACTTTTACGTCTGGACAAATGTTATCTGCTGTGTAGCATTGTATGAGACAAGACAAATGCCGATTGGGGGTAACACATCCATATAGGGTCTGGGATATTCAGTTTGCTAAGTTGTGAGTCCAACCTTTTGATATTCCCTCACAAAAGCTGGCAATCCAGTGCCACATATTGGCTTCAGAGACTGATCAGGTAGTGCTGTGCAGTAGTGGCTCGTTGTTACAGCTACCTGTACATGAAAAATGGCATACAAGCCACTGAGGGTAAGAAGTGTGTCTGTGGACACACTTGGCAAAATTGGAAACACTTAAGAGTGAGGCAAGGATATCAAAGTCTGTTTTGACTCCATGGCACATGATGATCTGTCTCAATCAGAACCCAAACTCACCGAATGCAATGCAAGTCACAGCATCCAATAGCCATTGGCCTCTCATACATACACTGGACAGTGTCTGTACCATTCCTCATCCAATGCACACATCAGTTATGATTCCCTTGGTTCACTGTTAGTGGTGCTGGCAGTGCAAATTTCTGTACAAATGCAGGTGTGTGGCTCAATTCCCCAGTTCTCATGAAGAAACTATAACTCCCAGAATGCACTCTGCCCTGTACAGTCAATGTGCTACAGTGAGCCTTTTGCTTCATGATGACTTCTGCATAGACACCGAATAGGTGAATGGAGGCATGGGACACACAATGGTACAGCTCTGTCTTCACTCACACCATACTTCCAGACACATATTGCATATAATGCACTTACCAGGTCTCTGCTGCTCATGCTCCTCCAGCTGAGCATGGAGGGTCAGCCAAGCTGCACGCAGGACCCTCCTGTACAGTGGCGAGAGGCGGAGATGATGCACATGGTGCTGGGAAGACTGGCCTTGTGCCGGGCCCAGCGTTTTAGGTCCTCCCAGCGCTTGCGGCATGCCCTCGCCTTCCTGGTGTAAACGCCCACTGCACTGCAGCGCTCACCAATGTTGGCCCATAGTGTGGCCCGCGCTGCATTACTCAGCTGGTACTCTGGCCCCCCATATAGTTGAGGATATTTGGACAGCACCCCCTCAGCTAAAATGTCTAATTCCCTTTCAGTGAAAGGGGGTGCTTTCTCCTCATAACCCTCAGCCATTTTGGGGGAAATAAGGTTGAAAAGAGCAGCAGGATGGCAGAGGATCTGATCTGTGAGAGAGGATGACTCAGACAAACACAAAATGGCTGTCAACAACTTCCTGTGATGTATTTCTGTCTCCCACTTCTGGATAGTCATTTCCTGTATGAAATAATGGGTTCCGGTTCAATTTTGGAGATTCCGGAAATTACGTTTTCGGGCCGTAATCTCCGAAATTGAACCGGAACCCATTATTTCATACAGGAAATGATATACTGGAAGTGGGAGACAGGAAATACATCACAGGAGTAGTTGACAGCCATTTTATATTCATTCTGATTTATCCACAATCACAGATCAAATCCACTACCATCCTTTTGTTCTGTAGCAGAGAAACCTGAAATGACAGTGCAAGAGAAAATCATAGACATGTAACAAAAGGGGGAACAGACCATTTAATGACATTTGGGCTAGGACAAGGGGGGGCTGACAACATCAAACCCCAGTTTAGTGTTCTCCTCCTTTGCATTATGGTACATGTAGTCCATATTTAGTGCGCAACACAAGAGTTGTCTGTTGTGTTATGGAAAATTGGGGGGAAGCAGTGCTGTGTATCCCAGACACATAGTGCCAGATTCACCCATAACATCGTCACTCACGTTGTGGGCCCATCATTTGTGGGGGAGTCAAATCTGTTTGGGCCGAAAAATTTGAGCATGCAATAGTTAGGCCCTTTTGTGATTCAGAAACCCATCCTCATAAGGTCCGGGAAGGTCTCTCAGAACATGTACATCTTTTCCTCTGAGTCAATAGATTCTTTAGGGACATCCACTACACTGATTGCTGACATGAGCACAAGCCCTGATGCAAGGTCAATCTTTTGACTCATGTCAACAGCTGTGGTTTACATGCAGTTAGTTTGGCTTGCAAAGTAGTCTCAGGATGGAATTTTTGGACAGAGTCGTAATTATCCAACTATCAACATTGATAACAGACTGCAAACCACATTTTTTCCATGCCACAACAGGTTGCTCATGTGAAAAACGTGGCAACTAGCTGATCACAGACTTGCATACCCTGACCTCTGTTATATGCAAAGGCCCGGTTTCCTGGATTCAGAGCTATCCGAGGTACAAGAGGTATGTGTAAGCGATGCGTTAAAGCTATATTGTGCAAAACACAACAAGCTAATATGATCTTTCACACGACTTCAGGGGAGTACATCAGCACACCCCCTGTACAGTCAAGACATCTGAATTGCGACTTGAACAGACCAAAAGTGCGCTGTATGATGGCTCGAGTTCGTATGTGTGCCCTATTGTATCTACGCTGCGGTACAGTGGTTGGATGTCTGTAAGGTGTGAGGAGTTGTGGGGAGAGTGCATACCCAGCATCGCCTGAGGAGGGAAGAAAGGGAAATTGGTTACATTTCCCTCTTTAATTTACACAGAACATGATCTATACTTTGGTACATGCAATGTCTGTTGAGACAGTGTATGTTGCTTGATGCTTCTTATTTTACAATGGTTGTTAATGTAAGGTGGCATTCATACATTTCATTTACACATATCACTCATTTTTAGTGCTTGGTACTTACCCAGTAGTCACATGTTGCCAAATTCCCCTGCAGCCATCCGCCGGGCAAGAGGTGACATGCGGAATACAAAGCTGTCATGGGTACTGCCTGGAAACACTGCATGCACATCAATGAATCTTCCACTGGCATCACAGACAGCCTGCAGATTGATGGAATGCCATCGGTGTCTGTTGCAGAAGATGAGTGCAATGCGGCGGGGTGGCTGAAGGGCCACATGTGTACAATCAATTGCACCCAGCACACGTGGGAAGTGAGCAATGAGATAGAAATCTCTAGCTGCCCTTTGTCTCATGGCCAGTGTAAGGGGCATTCGTATGTGGTGGTGGGCTCTTGCAGTGATGCAGCTCAGTACATGATGCAAGCACCGCGACTGGCTTGCCTGGGAGATGCCCACAAGGTCACTGGAGACCCTTTGGATCGACCCCGTCGCAAAGAAATGGAAAGCAGAAAGGATCTTGAGATAGGCTGGAATGGCATGAGAGCTGCAGGTCACAATGTCAAGTTCCTGCTCCCACTCAGATACCATCTCGAAGATGACTTCTGGAGGGAAACGGTATCTGGCCCTGACATCTTGGCTGGACATCCCAAATAGGTTGATCCTTTGTCTGAAGATCCTCTCTACTCTCCTCCTCCTCCTCCTCAAGTCTTCTTGCCGCATGGCAAGGGGCAGAGCAACAAACACATTCAGCGACATGTTAAAAGAGTTTGTGTGTGTCTGCTCTGCTTTCATACATGCTGCAGGGCTGGGATTGGCTGTTGGGCTGCAGTGTGTCAGCTGATGCAGTGGTAGGCACTTGGACAGGTGTTTAGCCTTGAGGAAAATGATCAACGGCCAGACTGTGGGTATTCCGGCCCGGATACGGAGATTCCGGCCCGAGTGCAGAAATTTCAGCCCGGGAGCGGAAATTCTGGCACAAGTGCGGGTTTTCTGCTCCGGGTGCGGAAATTCCGGCCCTAGTGTGAAAATTCCAGCCCGAGTGCGGACGTAAAGTTAGGAGTCGTAAGTGATTTCTGTGAATACCATAAATCGTAAGTGCCTTCTGTGAATACCAAAAGTAGTAAGTTTAGGATTTTGTCTCAGATTAGTTCTGTGAATCGGCCCCACATATTTTTTAGAGCCTTTGGGACAAAAACTACTTTCCCTCGTCCATTTCTGTACCTGAGCTTGGCAGTTCAACATTTCTGGGAGGCGAAATGCATAACTGGTTAGCTTTCTTTTATTAAAACCTCTTTTGACCATTCTAGTAATTATACATGACATAAGGGTGGCTCCTCGGATGCGTTTATTTCACCAGGCTTTCTTTCAGACTGGCCTGTATACTTTAGCGGAAACGTTAGTAGACATTTTATGCAGGAAGATGCTAATGTTTTAAAACGTTGAGAATCACTGTTTCGACTATTCATGTACAGGATAATGAGTTTCAGATGATATCTACAAGATTCTTACCATTGGAAGAAAATAATCTTCAGGGAGTCAGGTTCCAATGCTCTTCGGTGTGCACAGCAGTGAAAGCATTTTCTGCTACAGAACCACGTTGAAATGATTTTGCATATAAATGAAATTCAGGAAACACGTAATGTATGTAGCTCGAGCCAAAGACAGTTTTGTGTGCGTGGCACTTATACACCCACATACTGCATACATTTATGACAAGATAGGACTGGTAAGACACTTTGAAACAAAGCAAGAGCGTATGTAACCTTGAGTGACATGTCACACTGAAAGTTTTTTATCGCTTGAATGCTGTCCATAAAAAGTCTTGCTATGAAGCTTTTTAGCTGAAAATAATCCAAGATTCCATACCGGATATTCATTTTTATTATTCATATCGTGGGAGATGCACCTCAGGTAGTGCATTCTGCAGATGTTGAGAATGCCACCTGTTTCCTCTTATATAACTCACTCCTTCATAGTATCCTGGTCTCAATTCTTGCACGTGCTAAAGGTGGGCCCATTCACTCCTGCCTGGGTCGTTGGTTATACATGTTAATTAACAGCTAACTCCACTTGCTGTCTTCTCGTCTGCCCTCTGTTTTGTATTTTAAACATTCTTGTGGGAAGCAGCCTACATCTCCACATAAGGAATGGGGCACGCTGAATAAACAATGTTTCAAATAATCTACATTTAGTGTGGTTTAGAATATATCTTGAAAATCGATTTAAAGCACAGCTGTTTGTTTTATGCAAGGCACTGCACAATAGGTTATAAGAGCTGTACGTTCCACGGACTGGAAATTCCTCTGGCTGAAATATGTCCTTCTCTGATCAAGTCAAGGAGAACTGAGTGGAAAAAAAACTGCGCGGATCTGTCTGAATATGGGTAGCGCTAAATTCAAGCAGGTCTCTGTGTGTATCTAAAGTTGCTTTACTTACTGAAGACCTGCTCTTATTTCAGGCACAGGTATCGTCCATCCTGTAAGTGATTGTTTTCATGTTTACATATTGCAGCCTTTAGGTAAAAAGAGTCAGCGCGAAAAGTATTGAGGAAGTTGGTACAATAATCACCACTTACATTGACAAGCCATTAAACCCTTCCATCTTGCTTTGTTTGCTCACAGTTGAGACTTCCATTAAAAAGGAATAGTGACGGGGGGGTTCTCCTTTATACAAAGAATGTTCTGTAGCTTTCACAGCAGTTGTTCTTCTTTCAGGATGGTTTTCACTCTTCCAAAGGCATATTTCATGGAAGAGTTAACACCATCAATGCAACTCATCAGCAAATGGGTGTTAAGTACCACAGGGCCAGGAAGAGGGCATGCAGTTGTTTTCTTTGCTTGTTAGGGGCTTTTAATTCTGAAGCAACGCCGAACCGTTCGGCACCTGATTATCTTTCTACAGCCTGGAATGATTTGCACACGTTAGGATAACCACAAAATAAAGCCCATACGCAAACTCACAGTCTTTACTGGAATTTGATTTAATTTATTTTGAAGGTAAACAGGACAGTATTCGCTTGTGAGCCAAAAGCAGAGATACTAGAAACCCCCAACCCCGAAAGTATCAGGTGCCTGGGCTCAAAGATTGAACTCCATTGATGACATGGGCTAAATAATCCTTTGTTCTGTTTATTTTTTCCACGGATCTGAGCACAAATGACCCTTTTATAGCAGCACTGGTAAATGCACCATTTGAGAGTTTACTGCGAATGTTTATTTAAAGTGCTTCAACTACCAAGTTTTTGGGGCAAGCTCCCTCCCACCCTTTGCAAAATAAACAAGATCCCTTTTGATAACCATTAGTGACTTTGATCAGAAAAAGAAAATACTCACATAAAATAGGACCGGTTAACACTTTATTTAAATCACTGCAGTCAATAAGGTATTTTGCTGCCTGCAGTGCAGCAAGCATTACATACATTTTACTTACAAAGCATTTTTGTTGTCTTAGCCAAAATGGAAGTTACTATGCTACGACGTGTTATCTGTTTAGCACAAAATAATTTTATATTTACTACCTGACGTCATATAGAAACGGTGTTACTCAAAATGCAAGATTCTTGGTCAGGACTGAACATCTCTGTGCAGCAGGGAAAAGTGACTTAAAGCTGAGAGCAGTCATTATCTGCAACAGTCTCTGTATTTCATTTACATTTTAATATGAATGCAGACTGGAAAACGACATACTAACCCACAAGGCCTAATGATCTACATCTCCCAAATGCAAAAGCATACATTGCACGTTCAACTTCAAATGATTGGCAGAAACAGCCTTAGGAATGCAAAGCTGATAAGTATATACAAAAAAAACCAATTGAGTGGAAATTAAATCAAAATGCAGTATGAACATTCAAACGGATGGTGGCGAAAGCAAATATATGGGCTCATTATGATGTCAGTCCCACCGACTTGAAGCAGTGGTCGGTCCGACCGCATGTGTGAGGGACCGACCGCTGCAGTTCCGATGGGTTCAAGGAGCCCGTCGGCCCTGTGGTCGAAATGTAATCCCTACAATGGAGGCGGTGCCTTCTCTGGCACCGCCGTAGGGATTACAAGGGCCCTTTCCGACGGCCTTTTAATGGCGGTCCGACCTCAATTGAAAGACTGTTGGAAATGGACTTTGGGGGCCCCTAGCAGGGCCCCTGTCCCTCCGCAGCCTCTGCTATGAGGCCGGGGGGGCACCACAGTTGCCCCCGCAAACATCCATGCCCCAGGTGGCAGGCACCATGAGGTGCCAGCCACAGGGTGCAGGGATATTTAAAACAAGCATTTGCAAAGCAATAGGTCTCGCAGTTACGCAGGTTTGAGCTATTGGCATTGTAAATGGCTATGCCTTTTATTTTGGTATTGGTTTTTAAAACATAAAAAAAAGACTGTCATTTACAATGGCAATAGCTTAAACTCGCGTAAATGTGAGACCTATTGCATTGCAAATGCTTGTTTGTACTGCTTAGGCAGTTATAGAAGTTAGAATGTTTCTGCATGTTTCCACCACGCCTTTTAAAAAAAACTGTGTTGTATTAAACTGCTTCTAATATCTTTTTTGCAACAACTATCTAACAGCTTTTTGGATGTGTATAATTTTGCACTAGAGATTATATTTCTATTCTTCATGTTTGCAAAATTGCTCTCTTTGTCTTATGAAAGAGCTGCACACCGAGGATTTAAGTGCTTTGTGGGAAAGGTGTTGGTGTGAACATGTAGTATAAGGAATGGTTGGTTAGCCAGGTGACCAATGTTTAATTAAAACAAATAAATAGAATTGTGCCTATGTATATACATCCCTGCCAGGTTTCCCAGGTCTGTGTGTGATGTCCTGCTTCAGTCTAGGCATTTCCTTCGCATCAAGGGACTTGTAGTCTTGTTTATCCGATTATAAACTGGGACTACAGATCCACGACAACAAAGTAAAAACCTGGACCGGAGCAACAGCTGATGCATGGAAATAGGAAACTTGACAGATCTATCCTGCTCCATTGTGCTACCCACAGCTGTCTCCTATTTCTCTGTCTTTTAAAACTGACATGACTTCGTTTTCTCTCTAAAAGAGAGCTTCGTCCATTCATAAAGTGCATACAAACAGCGTTTTCACATCGTCCTATGAGCAACATGCTCTTGGTGTTTAACCTCTGTGAAATCAACAGTTGTCAGTTTCTGTGTGTTTTACTGTCAATGTTACAATAAATGTTCCTTTAACTTTGGAAAAAATAATAATGGTAAAACACATACACTCACGTATCCAGACCATTTTATTTGTTTATTTATTTATTTTTATTCTGGTGCTTGTGGTCATGTTTGCGTTATGATAGATTCAGGACTACAAGTCCCAGAATACATCGGAAAGCTGGACTGTACAATGCACTGCTGCTTGGACGTGGGGAGACTTGAGAGCATAATATGTTTGCTGGGGCACAAGCCTGAGACGCAGACGCTCACGGCTATGTCACTTTAGGACAGCGTGAAACAGTAGCTTGCTAAGTGACTGTGCAAAAGGTTATGTACAATGGGTAAAGAGAAGATGAGGACGTTACCTTTCATCGTGTTCTCTACGGATTCCTTGTTTTTGTCAGAATGTTTTAATATACTAAACGCAGCACTTGTTTACTAAAAGCCCCCCAAAAGTCTCACACTACAAATGTGACCTTTTACGTCACGATGTGTAGCGCTTCTGATAAATTAAACAACAATGCACTTTAAAATAAAAATGGTATGTCAGTTACCTGTATTTGGGAAATGTAGCATGACAAACGCAGACACAACCATGAACGACAGCCATTTTGACGGTGAAATAAAAGGGCCCTGCTATAAATCGATGAAAGCCAGGACACGAGGCTAACAACACAAGCCCGGCTTCGAAAGTGGTGCGCGCGCGAGCGCACGCCGCGGCGAAAGTGAAAGCAGCGCGTTTGCACATATGTTTACAATTAATGCGAGACGCGGCGGGGGAGGGGTGGAGAAGCGTTCAGAGAGCAAGTGAGAGGAAACCCAGATGGCGCCTGATCGGGCACTGAAAGCTGGCAGCTGCGCGCGTGCACGCGATCGTGAACGCAAGCTGGAGGCCAGCAAAAGCCTATGGGTAGCACTCTAAAAAGCCACCTACTAAATGTCTCGCAGAGCAGCGCATGCGCTGGCTGAGGCGAGACCTAAACATGTCTTTTGGCATTGAGGCTTGTGCTGCGACTCTTTTCTGGGCAGCAGCACAAGCCTCAATGCCAAAAGGCATGTTTCCGACTGCCTCCACAGCGGTTGGATCCTAATTAGGTGGTCGGGAAAGCCGACTACCTGCCGGCCAGTCCCTTTATCGCTATGATGCCGGTCGGACACTCATCTGACCGGCATCGTAATTAGTGCCATAATTCGGAGTCAAGAAGGGCAGAGACAACATAGGGCATCTGTCATATTTTATAGTTTGCCAGTAAATACAAATTCTTTTTTTCAAATTATGCCCCCATGGAAGTTGATAGCAAATATACATGTGAAAGTAATTTTTATTCTGGTTTACTATATTGGTCACAAACAGATGACATTTTACAAGTGGTGGTATTTTACATCCTTAAATTTTACTAAAAAAATAACCAACTTATTTATTTTCAGCATCAGATTTATTTTTCTGCCACATGTGTCTTTTTTCATGCCATGTAGGTGCTGGGATTAGAAACCACTTCTGCAGACTCCAAGGTGAAAATTAATAAATTCGAATATCCACATAGTGACAGCTTTTCCTCAAAGTGGGACCTAAAATCCATGCTACAAAATTTCGCCACCCTGCCATTTGGACAGGAAAAATAGCATTCAAACGTTAGTCAGAATAATTTTGTTAGAATACAAAAAATATTGAGAAACATATACTGGCCTGGTATCAGGGCTGGGTTGCAAAAATTATAAAGCTGGGCAGATAAATGAAAATTCTGAGTTCTTTTCCTATTTCCCCAAATAAAACCATACATTTTCAAAAAGGGATGTTTTCTATTTTTCTTTTCCCTCCCTGGGCTAGATGTATGAAGATTAATAATTTGCGAATCGCTATTTGGTAATCGCTATTACTAATGTACAAAAGTAATATCTGGCCCATTAGCGATTCGTAGTGGTTCGCAAATAGACCTACCTCAAGAATATTATTGTAGCAGGTCACAATTTGTGACCTACTAGGATTCGTTGCGATCACAGGGATGGTAGCCTGCTGGGGTCAGCAGACCACCATGCCTGCGATAGCTTTTAAATAAAGCAATCAGTTTATTTTTAAATGCAGCCTGTTTTGCTTAAAGGAAAACAGGAATGCATTTAAAAATGAAAAGTTTCCATCCTCTACCTGCTCCTAAAAAAATTTTTGGAAACATTCTCAGAGGGGAATGGCTCTTAAGGGGATCCTTTCTCATTTGCAAATAGGTTACCGCCACCTTTAAGTTGGTAGTAAAGTGTGAATGTTTTGTAACCACATTTTTATCACAAAACATTCATACATCCCATTCTGATTCGGTATTTGGAAGGGACGCCCTAAACACACCTCTTCTAAATGCTGAATCTGTATGTATTCTCAATCCTGAATTGTAATTAGATAACATGTCACCGAACTGCAATTTGCGACTAATGCATACCAAAATGCAATTTTGTGGTCGTAAACGGCCCAATTCTGCTAAACGAGCCATTGGCTACTGCAAAAATGCTTCGTACGTCTGGCCCAAAATGTTATAGTAATTGCATACATAGAGGATGATGTATTATGTTGTCTACTTACCCCATCACATCAAATCACAGCATTTGGCAGGCATTGTATGTCTGGGGACTAGCAAGCTTCTGATTGAGAAGTTCTGGATTGATAAATTAGGGGGAGAACAAGGTGTTGGCTATATTCTAACACACTCTGGATGACTGCTATGGAAGAGTCCACTACTTTCCAGGCTTCTACTGTCAAATGTTTCCAATCTTACAGTGTCAGGACCATTGGCCCATGCTCACCCAGGTATGCTGGGCATGTGCAGAAACGTAATCTCCTGCACTTCATGGGCATGCAAATTCTTCATTTGAGAGAAAAGCCCAGGTTTGTGCAGATCATAGGCACCATATGGACGGAGGCCTCCAGGTTGTGATGTCTACGCTATGCAAAATGCATGACACAAATTAGATGTTCTAGCGTTAACAAAATGTTGTGTGACTCTCTTGAGACTTGCTGTGTCAGCAGTCATCTTGATCAATTTGGTATAAGTTCTTCTTGTTGTGTAAGAAATACAAAGTAGAGGAGCACTGTTAGTTAGACCAGTGGTTCCATAAAACACCAGTCACTTGTGTCCCTCTAATCCCACCTCTATAAATGAGGAAAAATATAAGATTCAAAGAAACTTTTAGTGAATATCGAACATTCTTGTATCATGAAGAGAACACAAGACGTCCTGTATGTTCTTTCCATATTTTCTTTTTTATTTCTAATTTCTTTCCATATAAACCACATCAGAAACTACAGCCAATGCGTTTCATCCCAACAATCTGGAGACTTCTTCAGGGCTGCAAGCTCTGATTTTGCTCGATTTCTCTGGGGTGATGACATTCTTGGCAGCTTGTAAACTTTCTTTGTTTGAACTTTGCAAGAGCTTACTGGCTTTCAGCAACACGGATATTGTACAGCATGGCGCTCTTCCCTCCTTTCACATGTTCGAATAATCTCCACCATAGGCATGCATCCGGTTAAGACCCGCCTTGTGGCCAAAAACAGATACGTGCCTCACCAATTATATAGAGGTACTGGAGACACCTGCAGTCGCAATAAGCACCGCCAGTCGCAAACTCAATAGTGACACTATCCTGGATTTATTTATGTGAAATAATATTGAATTTAATTGTTAATATAGCCTGTAATATTAATATGATGTTTTTAATTTTCAGAAATGCTTTAATTTTCATTGTTTTTTAAAATTTAATATATTACATTTTAAATATTTATTTTTAAAATTTTTATTTTGTTTTTAAAATTAGTTTTTGTAGACATTTTATTTGTTTGTAATGTAGTATTGACTGTAGTGGGAATAATATATTTTTTTAAATTTTAAAATCCAAAACTTTCCCTACTGTTGCGCTGACTGGAGTGGGAATAGTGAATTTTACCCCTCCACAATCCAGCACTTTCCCTACTGTTATAATGACTGGAGTGGGAATAGTAAATGTAACTCTCCCCAATCCAACACTTTTCCTACTTTTGCACTGACTTGAGTGGGATTGGAACATTTTACCCCTCCGCAATCCAACACTTTCCCTAATTTTACACTGGGTGTAGTGGGAATAGTACATTTTACCCGTCTGCAATTCAACACTTTCCCTATTGTTGCGTTGAGTGTAGTGGGAATTGTACTTATTTTTTTTTTGTTAAATATTAATTTTATCGTTGTGTTAATTGTAGTGGGAATAGTAAATTGTAGTATTTTGCACTGTTATATTTTATGTAATTTTATTTTAATTGTAGTTAGAGTAGTGTGTTGTGTTAGGTGGGAGTACTCATTTATATATATTTATTTAGTATAAAAATGTTTTTTTTTTAATGCAGTGGAAAATGTATATGTATTTGTTGTAATTTTTATTTTTTAATTTTATGTTGTTATAATTTTTATAATTATGTGTTTGATTTTTATAGTATTAATATTAACAATTTACAATCTTTTTTGTTTGTACATTATTTTTAATTAAATTGTAAGAAATGTGTGTTTAATTTTTATTTTAAATTCATTTGGTTTTCTTTTTGTAATATATTATGATTTTGGTATATTTAAACATGTATACATATATTTGTTATAATATTATATTATTTACGATTTTTTAAACTATAATATTATTTAAAATATCAGTTCATTTATTTGTTTGATTTATATGTATGTTTACATATCTATATATATGTGTGTGTGTGTGTTTACATTTTTAAAAGTACATTTTTTGTTATATTTGTTAAAATGTACTTTTAAATATATTTTATTTATTATAAATTAATGTTAGTATTTAATACAAGTTTATTTTAATGTCTTAATATATATATGTTTAAAAATCGATATTTAATACAACTATATTATTGTAAACGATATTTTGTTGGGATATTTTTGTATTTACCTTTTTAAGTATAGCAAGTCGATATTTTTTAGGTCGATATTCTGTCAGTGAACACTTGTACACAGAGAAGTATAACAGATAACATTGCAGATATGAACTCCATAATAGAGTCTTCTAGTTTTGTGCCAAAGAACTTGATACTGGAGTCATCTGGGTTTTCGCTATGAACGTTATCCTTGAATTTGTTGGTTTTATGCTATGAACACTATTCTGAGGCCAGATGTACAAAACATTTTGTCAGTTGTAAATGGCCAATATCGCAGCATGGGGCTATCTGCGAATGCAAAAATGTATTTTCTTATGTACAAATCACAAATTGCGATTTGGTACCAAGTTACCTAATAGCAATTTGAGTTTGTGATTCAATACCGATTCGGTAACTGGAAGGGGCATCCTTTCCAAATACCAAATCAGATTGCTATGCATTAATATTTTGCAACCTAATTCTGGTTGCAAAACATTAATCTTTTACTACCTCCTCAAAGGAGGTGGTAAGTCATTCGCAAACAGTACCCCTTTCCCTTTGTGAATATTTTTTTAAGAGTAGGCAGTGGTCCCGTGGAAATTAGTACTTTTATTAAGAAACGGGGCTTTCCTGTTGGACAGAGCTTCTAAAGCCTAATACAATGTTTGACGGCTTCAGTATACTCTCAGTGCAGATTCCTACCAGTCTAAATATGAGAAATATTTCACTTTTGCATATGGTACACCAAAGGCTTGCATGATTCAAGGCACTACCTATAGGTGACCTCGTTAATATCCAAAGTAAACTGATAAAGATGTTAAATGATTTCCTTTGACATGGCCTGGCTATAGCTTTGCACAGCAGTTTAGAGCTGCAGTGGCAGGCCTGAAGTAATAGTCTTAAAGTCCATCATGCGGGTGGTGTAAATATGCATTGCGCATGTGCTATTTAACCTCCATGTCAATGGTGCATTTCCTGCACCATAGAAGTGTGGCTTTGTTTAAATACTAAATATGTCTATTAAGTTTAGCCACTCTTTAATTATATTTAGAAGTTCAGGGTATATGCACTGTTTAGCTGCAACCCAGTGTCCAGTAAAAAAACTGACAGGTAAAATCAAGCTCTCGAGGAGACCAAAGAGAAATTTGCAAAGAGGCAAATTTCCATGCACTGAACAAAGTGTAATATAAGCATAATATAAACGTCTCTCAGAGTGCAAAGGATGAGGAACAGAGTTTTAAAATATGAAATGTTTCTAAGTAGGAGTTCCATTTTCTCCAAAAGCAAACTCAGAATGCATGTTGTTCCCTCTTGTTATTTTCCCCTGTCTTTGATCAAAATTAACACTTCAAAGGTCCTTTCATGTCCCTGCATTCTCCCTCTTCTGTATGCTGGCTGTTCAATAAAACTTGCTGCTCGAATATATGCCCTTTGAAATGCGGAGTACCTCAGGGCTCCTCATTGAGCCCAATTTTATATAATATTTATGTGCGCCCTCTGGTGGTGATTGTACACGTTTTTGGTCTCTCACTAGTTACGTATATGAACAACACTCAAATAATCTTGTCCCTTTCTCCAGGAAACTGCTCAAAAGTACATCAACTTGGACCCTAGAAGGCTACGTGCCATCTTAAACTTAACAGAGACAAAACTGAAGTCATGTTGGTGGGCAATGACTTCAACAGTCGACTTTTACCCGACTGGCCAGGTTCCTTAGGACATCCTCATACAGCTAAAACATCCATATGAAACTTAGGATCTGGTTGGACAACACACTCACTAGGGAAGATCATACCAGGAAAATTGCAGGGAGCTGCTATGCATGCTTAGAAAAATACTTGTTCTTCTACCTTACTCCTCTAGAAGGCCAATTGTACAGGCACTGGTGTTATCACACCTTCACTACAGAAACTTGTTGTACTTATGATCACCATGTTACGTAGTCAAAAGGTTGGAGTCAATTCAAAATGCTGCTGCTCATCTCTTAATGAATATCCCAAGACATCAGTCGATATCCGGCTCACTGGCACTCTTACATTGGCTTCCAAAGGACCAAAAGGTACAATTTAAGCCCCTTTGTGTTGCCCAGAGGGCGTATCACAAAAAAAGCCCTCAATTGTAACAATCTTTACTGCAGCCTTATATACCTGTTAGGGTTTTGAAGTCTGGAAGCTCACGATTGATGAGGACCCCAAACATTTGCAGGGCGAGAGGTGGAGGGCACTCCTTCTCTTATTTGGCATTTAAGCTTTGGAATGCTTTACCGATCAGGCTACACCAAATTGATTACCTTCAGGAAGATGCTGAAAGGCATGGCTGTTTATTTAGTTGAGGTTGACCTGACTGAAGTACTCAGATTCAGTGGTGGATCAGAGCGTTGTTGGTTGTTTAGCACTGGAAGGCCTATTGGGTAGCCATGCACACTACAAATCGCCTTAAGTAGAACAGAATAAGAGCAGTAGAGAAATAACAGGTCAATTATGCACTACAATATATAGAGCTATAGAACTGTGGCGTGTTTCCAGGCATCGGGTAGGTGGCGGTGATGATTGAGTCATTCAGGATTGGGGTGAGGGCTGAGCTGATGGGGTCCAGTTCTTTAGTGAATACCTGATGAGGGCAGGGTTACAATAGAGCTCCAGAGTGTATGGTGCACATACTAATTCTCAAAGCTACAATCTAAAATAAATGAGAAGTCATTTGTGAACATTACAATACAGAACATCTATATGTGCAATAGTTGTCTTTCTGTTTCTGTTAATCTGCTGTTCCTTTCTGTTTTCCCAGTCCTCCATACTCCTAATAGAGCCCTGATTTTGCCTGCAAATTACAAATGAAAGCTATAAAATCAACAGTTAATAAATATATTTGGCAAGAAGCACAGTAATGGTAATCAGCTGACATAATGTATACTCTCAGTTATAATGTGTCAGTGTAAG